>CM033321.1:47587975-48787975 GCA_019359835.1 Pharus latifolius
TTCCCTGATCGAAGGGATGACCACGGTAAGATTCCTTCATGGTCTTATATTCTCCATTCCCTCTGTATATTCGTTTATTGAATTAACACTTATTCAGGGAGAAGAACTTCCCCCTGCAACTCCTGTGAGTCCCAGGGAAGAAAATCCTCCACTCCTGCGGACAGGAGAGGAGGTGTTCGAACAATACCCCACGGGAGTTGCGGATGAAGTGCCGGTTCCAGATGTTCAGGAGCCACCCAGGCTTTCGGACGCAACCGTGCCAACCGGACAGGTTGCTCAGGTATGAACTCTTAACACCTAAGTCTTTATCTTCCCTTATGAATGTACTTACAGGAGAACACACATAGGGGGAGAGAACTTTGTTCACCAAGAGGAAGACTAGGACAGACAACGACTGTCCCCTTTCTCAAGGAGAGCCTTCCCTGAAATCCCAAAAGCTGATGGGATTTCAGATAAGGTAAGAACCCTATCCTGGTTATACTAAACTGAATTGTGATGATTACCAACGTAATTGTTGGTTCCTTTTTTCTTGGCAAGCGAAAAGAGGTAGCACCAAGCCCTTCAGCCGCCCCGGGGAGGGTTGAAGTCGCTACTAGTGCCGGAGCCTCCAATGAGGAGCGCTCCGTCCCTCTGGTCCAGGAAGGCATCCGGACCGTGGGGGATGAATCAGGCGCAGAGACCCAATTGCAAGCAACAGCAACTGGGAATGATGCCCAGCAGGCACATCCGCCTGCTGCTCCCGTCGAGGTCACGATGGGTCCCTTGACAAGACCTCCTGCCATCCCGGAAGATGTTTCATTCCAGGAGTATACAAAGGTATGATGAACTTCTATTTTGGTACCTGAATTATGCATACGACACCTTTGTTTTTTCTTTGTATCGCAGGAATTATCCCAGATGACGGCCAGATCGATTGCTATGGTAGCGAGCATAGAGGCCATACAAAAAGAACGAGACAGCTTGCGCAGGTAAGGATCAATACCCTCCAATTTGTATGGATACAAATTTGTTATGACCACTTCGTTTGTTCTGTCACAGAGAGGTGGCGTTTCTGAAGAAGGAAGTGGCCGCGATCAAGCTCCATTCGATCTCCGTGGTTTCAAATCAAGAGATCGAGCTTAACAGGCTGCGGTTAGAACTTTTTGGTAAGTCAATCCCCGACTAGGAAGACTTAAATTCTTAATATGTGAGTAACACTTCCTCTTACTGCAGTGCAAGCAGGTCAAATAAAACAACTTAGTCAGGACAAGGTGATCCTCCTGCGCTCCATTAGCTCCTCCCAAAAGGCCAACAGAGACCTGAGCCAGTCCATCTTCGAAAAGCTAAAGATGGTGGCTCGTCTCCTGAGGGCTGATGTGGTCGAAACCACAAAGGACGACCTCAGTCCAAATGACTGGTCTACGCTAGTCATAGCCCAGGCGGAGTCACTTCTCGAGTATCTTCCTAAAGATACACGGCGACGGGAAGAGGCGATCAGAACCAGGGTTCGATCAGCAGCTTCCGCCATTCTCTGCCAGTTTCGTCTCCACCATGGCCCGGATACGGATCTGAATCCACTGGTGGGACCGGTAGAGATCGAGAGTGAGGAACAATTAGAGGCGATCATGGAGGAGATCACACCCCTTGTAAATAAGCTCCTGACTGAGCTCGGGATCGAGTGATCCCTACATCTGTACAGAAATAACATGTATAATGCAATGTATGTACAAATTGATTTTGAAAGAAAGTAAATATATTCTTGTTTTTTGTTGTTTCATATTATAAACATATCCCCCTAGCCCCCGCCTGTGATTATAGATACTGAAGGCTTAGTATTATAAACACAGGAGAAATATGAATATAACGACTAGGGATGTGTGATCGGACCAGCAATTATGATCAATGTAACGCCTAACCTTGTTGCAAACCGGCAGCCACTCAGATGACCAAGGACTTACCAGAAAGCCCCGTATGCATTGAGAAACGGCTTATTTAGGAGTGACTTGTCTGGAAGTGGTCATGAGATCGGCCAGTGAATCCGACTAGAACGTTGTAATGATCAAATCGCCGGCGACCAACCCCCGAGTAAAATTCGTAACACATGGGCATGAAGGGAAATGTTCATCGTATGAAACCAAAACACTTTTTTGTTTTATGAAAAAATGCTAATTGAACAGGAAAAGGGATTGAGTACTTACACATAGAACTTGCGTAGTTGATCGATATTCCATGTATTGGACAGAATTCGGCCATCCTCCATGGCTAATCGCGCTGATCCTGGTCGCGGCACTGAGACAACAGTGTAAGGGCCTTCCCGTTTTGGGGAGAATTTGTTGCGATTAGACTGGTCTTGAATTTTTCGTAAAACCAGGTCGCCCACGTGAAGACTACGTGGTCGCACCCTTTTGTTATGGTACTTGCGCAAAGCTTGCACGTATGCTGCGGACTTGATCAAAGTGCGATCACGCCTTTCTTCTAAGAGGATGAGATCCTGTGATCACTGTTCGACCTGATCAATTCGATCGAATTGTTCTGTCCGAACAGATCGAATACTAACTTCCATAGGCAGTACAGCCTCGGCCCCATAGATCAGATGGAAAGGCGTCTCACCGGTGGCTCGACTAGAGGTAGTTCGTAGTGCCCATAGAACGGTATAGAGCTCGTCTACCCAAGCCCCCGAGCGAGTCTTAAGGCGATCAAAAACACGTTTTTTGATGCCTTGCAATATCTGCCCGTTGGCCCGTTGCACGGCGCCATTACTCTGTGGAAGTGCCACAGAAGCAAAGCACACCTTGGTCCCGATCTGATCGCAACAATCCAGAGAAAGACCACTAGCGAACTGAGAACCATTGTTTGTGATGAGATGGTTTGGAACACCAAATCGAGCAACAATGTTCTTATCGAAGAACTTTTGTGCTGCTGACGCGATAATATTTCGCACCGGTTCGGCCTCAATCCACTTTGTAAACGTGTCAATGGCTACGAACAGAAACTTGTACCCATTGACCGCTTGTGGCATAGGACCGACAATATCCATCCCCCAGACCGCAAAAGGCCATGCGAGGGGAATGGTTTGTAACGCGTAGGCAGGTTGATGAACCTGTCTCGCGTGGAATTAACACTGAGGACACATCTTGACCATGTGCTTGGCATCATCGAGTGCCGAAGGCCAATAGAATCCTTGTCGAAAAGCTTTTCCGACCAGTGTCCAATATGACGTGTGCGCACCTATACACCGTCATGTATCTCTTTCAAGAGGGACTTACCTTCCTCCTGAGATATGCAGCGCATGAATACTCCTTGAGTACCCTTTCTATACAAAACTCCCTCTATGAGCTTGTACAGACGCGCTTTTCGAATCAACCGATCGCTTTCGGTTTCATCCTCGGGTAGGGTCCCATGTTCAAGATAGACTCTCAATGGATGAGTCCAATCTTGTTCCTGACCGAGGTTGGTAACGCAGGCTGTTACCGGAACATCCTCGACCGAAGTCATGATCGAAGGACGGTCCAAGTGTTCAGTGAAAACTCCTACCGGAGCGGATGTGCGTGAGGACCCAATTTTGGATAATTGGTCTGCGAGAATGTTGTCCTTTTGCGGGATGTATTGGACTTCGAAATGACTGAAGTGTTTTTCCAATCTCCTCACTTCCCCCAGGTAATGAGCCATTGTCTCATCGGAGGTGCTGTACTCCTTGTTTACCTGGCTTACGACCAACTGTGAGTCTCCCCTCACCACTAATCGACAGACTCCGAGGAATTTTGCTGCCCGGAGCTCTGCAAGAAGACCTTCATACTCCGCTGCGTTGTTGGTCGCAACAAAGTGTAATTGATGACATACTTAAGCTGTTCACCCTGAGGCGTAACTAAGACCACTCCAGCCCCCGAGTGTTGAAAACTACGGGATCCATCAAAGTACATTGTCCAGTGATTGGGGCATTCCAATTCAACGGGCACCTGCAAGGGTGGCTCAGGGTTGGTCCATTCGACCACAAAGTCGGCCAAAACCTGAGACTTAACCACCATGCGGGGCATGAAATGGACATCAAAAGCACTGAGTTCGACCACCCATTTGGCGATTCAACCAGATTTCTTTGGATTTCGGACAATATCCCCCAGAGGAAAGGAGGAGGGTATAGTGATCTTGTGAGCTTGGAAGTAATGTCGTAGCTTACGGGAAGCCATCAGTAGCATGTAAAGTATCTTCTGGACCTCAGGGTAATGCTCCTTAGGACCATGAAGTACCTCGCTCACATAGTAGACGGGTCTGTGTATTCCTTCCCTATCCGCGACTAGGACTGCGCTGACCGCGTGCGTTGTAGCCGCCAGATAAAGGAGCAATGGTTCTCCTTTGTTAGGAGACACCAACACTGGCGGACTGGATAGATATGTCTTTACCTCCTGAAACGCTTTCCCGGCCTCATCGGACCATGTGAAATTGTGATGCTTCCGCAAGGCTTTGAAGAAAGGTAATCCCCTTTCACCTAGTCGCGATATGAAACGACTTAAGGCCGCCATGCGACCAGCCAGGCGTTGAACATCTTTCATAATCGAGGGTGACCTCATTTGTTCGATGGCCCTGATTTTCTCAGGATTGATCTGAATGCCTCTAGAACAAACAAGGAAACCAAGAAGTTTTCCTGAAGAAACCCCAAAAGAGCATTTCTCCGGATTCAACTTTATTCCAAAGCGATTCAAATTACAGAAGGTTTCAGCGAGATCGTCCAACTGAGACAATCTCTTGGTACTTTTTACAACCAAGTCGTCTACATATGCTTCAAGATTACGCCCTATCTGGGAAAGAAAGGTCTTTTGCATCAAGCGCTGGTACGTGGAACCCGCGTTCTTGAGACCGAACGGCATTCTGACGTAGCAGTAGGTGCCAAACGGGGTGATGAAGGCAGTTTTCTCTTCATCTTCTTCTGCCATGCTAATTTGATGATATCCTGAGTAAGCGTCCAAGAATCTCATAGTTCGCAACCCGCAGTTGAGTCGACCAGCTGGTCGATGCGGGGAAGGGGAAGTCGTCCTTCGGACAGGCACTGTTAAGGCTAGTGTAGTCGACGCACATGCGCCACTTGCCATTTGACTTGCGGACCATGACCGGATTGGCCAGCCATTCCGGGTGATCGACCTCACAAATAAACCCGGCCTTTAGGAGTTTGTCCAACTCCTCTCGGATGGCTTCCTGTCGGTCAACAGCAAAATGCCTGATCTTTTGCTTTATTGGTCGTTGTCCAGGTCAAATTGCTAACCTGTGCTCGATTACTTCCCTTGGGACACCGGGCATGTCGGACGGTTTCCACGCAAACACATCTGCGTTAGCCCGGAGGAAAGTAATGAGCTCGAGTTCCTATTTGTCATCCAGGCTTGATCCGACCCGAATTGTCTTGGATGGATCATCTGGGTACAATGGAACTAGTTTGAGTTTCTCATCTGGTCGAGGAGTAGCCTTGATCGCGTCGGTGGTGACAGTGGCAACCTGAGCGTCCCGGAGGGGAAGTTGGTCGACCATCTCCAGAGATAGCCGGTCGCACGTGAGTGCCACGTTGCGACTGCCTCGGACCGAGATGACACCTTTGGGGCCAGGCAATTTGCCGCACTGATAAGCATAGTGCGTTGCCATCATGAACTTAGCAAGAGTTGGCCTGCCAAAGATTGCATTGTAAGCCGAATCACAATCAATTACGTCAAAAGTAACCAATTCTGTTCGTAAGTTATCTGGTTCTCCCAGTGTGACCGGGAGGACCACCTGTCCCAACGGCATCATGGAGGGACCTGGGATTATCCCATAAAATGGATGGATTATGGGTTTAATCTTCGAATGAGGAATTTGCATCTCGTCGAGTGCCTTGACCAATAATATGTCAAGGGAGCTCTCTCCGTCGATCAGGACCCTTTCGACTCTCGCATTACTGATGATCGGGGTAATGACCAGAGGGAGCCTCAATGGTCAAGTAAGCTCTGCAGGACAATCAGTGCGATCAAACGTCAAAGGTGTATCCGACCAACGGGGGTACTGATGTTCACCAAGGGATGTCTCCGTTTGGTTAACCTCTCGGTAAAAGGCTTTAAACTGCCTTTTGGAAACAAAAGAGGAGGAACCCTCGAAAATAACATTAACGTGATTATGAGGTACCTGGTAGGACATCTCTTCGTCTCCGTCAGTGTCTCTAAGTCCGCATGCTTGTTCTTTAGCCGGTAAGGTCGGCATTGGTCCAACTCCCTGGTAGAAGTCATCCAACTGCTTCAACCAACTCCTGCAGTTCTTGAGCTCGTGGCCTGCAGAGTTGTGGAGTGGACACCACTTCTTGCCTTCCTGCGGATTAGTTGACTTTTCTGGCTGGTCGGCACTACGACCAGCAGAAGCAGTTTTATTCTTAAATGAAGGCTTGTTACCTTTGGTCGAAGGCGGCTTCTCTGCAACTGCAACCTCGCGGTACTGTCCAGAGTGGTTCCTCTTCGACTTCTTCGACTTCCCGCCCGACGAAGATTCTGGCTTCTTGCTTGAATCTTCTTTCCTGGCGTCTTTGAAACCTGGTTGAGGTGGTAGGTCACCCTTATCGACCATCTGGTTCCATTCGACCGCTTCGGCCGCATCGGAGTATCGGTCGGCCATATCAAAAAGATCGGCCACTGATCGAGGAGGATGGATGAGCAAGTCTTCGGTGAATCTACGATATCGAACGGCGTGTTTAAATGCCTTGATAACGGACAATCTCCGATATCGAACGGCGTGTTTAAATGCCTTGATAACGGAGCCGTCAGATATGTTCGGGATGGTATTCCTCACCCTGACAAACCTCTTGACAAACTGACAAAGGGTTTCGGTCGAAGTTTGTCGTCGTCGATGGAGGTCATCCTCTTTACCCCGCTTTTGATAACAATTTTGGAAATTGCTGAGAATAGCGTCGCACAGCATTTCCCAATTGTAGATAGAACCTTCGGGCTGATTAAACAGCCAGGTTCTAGCCGGCCCATCAAGGACTGTAGGCAGGTAGTTGGCCATGACCTGGTCATCGCCTCCTGCTGCTTGGATGGCAGTGATATAGATTTGAAGGAACTCGGATGGGTTCTGAGTTCCCTCGAACCTTTCAATGGCCCCTGGTCGAAACTTATCAGGCCAAACGACCGCACGAAGGCTGGGCGAGAAAGCTTTACAGCCAACGTAGGGACCGTGAACTGCCCTGTGACTCTCGACCTGATCACGAGCGACTTCACGCAACGGTGAAGTTATCCGCGGTCCCAAACGAGAGTGGACAGGGACTCGATCCCTACCACGAGGATCCTGTGTCCGCCTGTACTTGTCCTGGCGGGATGGTATAGGCGGTGGGTAACTTCGTCGACCAGAACCAGAGTGAGAGCACTCTCGTTCGCGGGAACGTGTTAACGAGCGGGAAGAGGCTGTTGGGGTCGCCTCAGGTGCGACCTCGTCCAACCTTTCCGCTAGGATTCTTGTGAAGGCCAGTTTCTGCGCATCCGTGACCGTAGGAGGAAAATTACGCATGACTTCCGCGATGGATCGCACTCGTCCGTGCGTACTTCTCCTAGGGGCACCAGGTGTTACCGTTTCTTCGTTAACCGAGAAACGCTCCGGAGGCAAAGAAGGGGTTTGGTCGCGTCTGCGATCACGTGATCGTCGAGAAGAACTCGGGGCGGCATCGTAACGAGCCTGCGCATGTTGAAGAGCCTCTAGGGCCGTTCTGCGTAGTTCGTTGTTTTGTTGCTCGAGATCTTGATCCTCCTCCTATTTACGTTCCCGTTCTTCCCTAGCAGCTGTTGATCAGGAGTTTCCTCTGATAAGGCAGCAAACTGTCTAGGGAAAGAGGTCGCAAATGGGGAAAACATCTCAGTTTGTTCCGAGTCGGACTCGAAATCAAAGAGACGGTGGAGGTTATCAGGGTTGAATCTCCCCGGGCTGATTTCCAGGTTGATATCATCCTTCCCCTCAGCGGGGTCGTATGACGGACCAGACTCACCCTCTAGCACATTAAGGACCTCGGTGGGTTCTGACCTTGCGTTAGTTGCTCCTTAGTCGATGGACATGACTTGGAGAGATGATTCAACCTCTGGGAGATTTTCGCCCCCAACCTCCTCCATCGGAACAGGATTGCTTGGAGAAGGTGTTGGAATGTGAGTATAATCCTCGAGATCAAAATCGTTCTCGGAATCATATACTCTAGTCATATTTCAGCGAACCTCCGGATGAAAATTAGGACGCCTTGAGAAAGGCCCCACGGTGGGCGCCAGCTGTCGACGATTCGGACTCGGGGTCCTTAGCTGAACTTATGCAGAATTTATAAACAGTGAGACCTTTCAGGGTGACCCTTCGGGAAGGTATGTAGAATTATGGAGAACTGGAGCACAGAGAAGTTTATACATATTCGGGCCCTCGATGGTGGGAGTAATAGCCCTACGTCCTGTTGGGATTTCACTATGTGTAGTAAAGAGTTACAGAGTGATGGGAAAAAATCTTCACAGACGAAGATTTTTCCTACATAAGTGTACAAGATGAAGCCTGGAAGACTTATGGAAGCTATCTAATCTAGGCAATAGTCTTGGCTGCTTGATTCTTTGAGATGTGTTGTATCTCTTTTTGATCAGAGATGATGATCTGTCCTATTTGATGCACCATGCCGCCCTTTTATATTGGTCGAAAGGGTGCCAAGTCGTAACAGCATCAAACGGTTGCTTGGATGCGGTTTGGAGAACCGCTCTTAACTTCCACGCAAGTTTAACAAATGTTATTCGTGAATAACTGCATGTATTAACCTCCTGATGGTTGCTCCTCTACGAGGAAGAATCATTGGGATACTTGGGACATTCTTGTAGCAGAAATAGATTAATCCCACATTCCCTGGTTGAAAGAATTCTGACCGCGAGATGTTGGCTGACCGCGCAACACCTTCAGCCTTCTGTCCGCGCACAGCATACAAACTTCTGACCGCGCACTAGCTACGGTCTGATCGCGTAAAGACTGTGCTCTGATCCGGCACAGCCTGCGACCTTGGGCTGGTACTTCTCGAAATGTCTTGAGTTCGCACTGCCAGGCACGTGTCTGGCTCAAATCTATCTTGAACCAATCGTGCACTTATTTTGAACTGACTCGGGTGTCAATCCTCATCACTCACCGGGATCGCCCGCTCCTGGTTCTACAATCTGAAGGCCGGCTCCATCAAGTCCTTCGCGCAGCTCAAGCGCGAGTTCTGCGTGAACTTCCAGGGGAACTACGTGCGTCCCCTAGATTCCTCGCAGCTGTACACCGTCCGACAGAGGGCAGGGGAGACCATCCGCAGTTTCTTCAAGCGCTTTGCTCAAGTTAAGAGCAAAGTGGCTCACGTCCCCGACTCTACAGTCATAGAGGCGTGCAAGAGCAGGATCCTCCCGGGAGAGCTCCACCGGAGGCTCTCCCGAAGCTGCCCCTCCTCTGCCGATGAGCTCTTCAACGTACTCGAAAACTACGCTCGGGCAGAGGAGGACGACCTCTGGAAGAAAAATCAGGCGGCTCCCGCCCCCGCTGTGTGGGACCCTCATTTGAGGAATCCGATGGCAACCGCCCAGGTGGGTTGCACTCAGAAATGGTACATTGCAGCTCAAAACAACAAGATGCATTATATAAAAATGCGAGCGAGTAATTAAAAACAAGTGCTGATCATAGGGACCAACATTACAATAACTTAGCGCCAAGATGACGCACTTAAATGATGATACAAAATTAAGGAGTTTTCGACACAAAGGTCGGAACAAAATGAAACAACAATAGTAAGCAAAAGGACTTCATCAGTATTGATCTTCAACTGCAGCGGTGTTGCACGGGCCTTCTCCACATTGGACTCCACTTGGTACGTGGCCCTCTAACAAGCTGGGTCTTTTGGGGCAGTTTCTTCTTCTTGTTCCATATTGGGTTCAAGACCGTAGGACTCAGGGTCAATGAATCCTTCTTCTAAATTTGGTTTGTAAAAGCAAGGGTGAGCACATTATCCACATGGTGCTCAACAAGTCCCAAATAAGAATGCAGGTATATATAGATGAGGGGGACATTCTCAAAGAATGGCTCTTTGGCTTTATATAGAAATAGAATAGATTTTCACACTTAGTTTTGAAGAAGAGGTCTTTGTTTTAAAAAACGAGGCTTTTAAAACCCTAAGCTAGATTTTCAGAAATGTTATGTGTGGCAGTCTTTCATGAGTCACCACTTTACTCAGATTTTGTGAAAAACTTTCCAAAAGCTACTTGTGCTGCATCGACGTGGATAGAATCCACCACGCGCAGACTCCATGACCTGGGAGCTCAGAATACCCGATACTTTTTATACTTTGCAAAGGTGTACCACCATAATCCACCGATCATTTGGATTTCAAGTCGGTACCTCTCCATGCGACTTTTACCCATGTGACAAGGCCGAGATGACACAACAGTTTACAATCCTAGCATTAACAATTCCCTGCCCGGTAAATAGACAGTTAAGTCTCAAGTACCGTTGTGGGTCCTCCCCACTGCCTTACTTCCTAGCCTGGGTCTATGTTCTTGCAAGACACATAGCCTCTTTTGATTACAGCCGTGCACGACTTAATCTGGCATAGGGCGTCTTCCTTCTTTCCACCTTTTCCTCTCATAACTTTTCTGAACTCACATCACTCACGGCCCTTACTGGCCCACCAGTTTCTCGCAAGAAACCGGACTGACAACCATTGCAGGGAAAAGCTAATACTGAGAAAGCTACTAAGTTGCGCCCGTCCCATAACCGGGCAAGTGGTTGGTACATTTTTCATGCCGCATAGAAGTACAACACAAGGTTCTAGTCCTTATGAATCTTTAGTGAGGAGTCTTTCACATTCTTAGTGCGCACACAACACCATCCAATCAAACCATCCTCACTATCGATCCCAATCACATTTTCATTTACAAAAAGGGGTTTTGAATATGCTTTTCTCATATGTGACCATTCAACATTTAACATATAATCTTGAGCATAGTATAGCCTAAGCATGGATGTTCAATCACAAAAGGGGCTTTACAATCACTTAGGTCATATCTAATCACTTTATTTGAATATAGTTCTTATTTGAATATAAGGCATGCATATACTTGAAAACAGCTAACATACTTCATTTCAAAATATTGGGCTAGACATGATCAAGGGTTTGAGACTTTCCTTGCAGTGATGGGTCTAGCTGCTCAGATGATTCCTCGAAGATCTCTTCAGCTCCTTCAATTTCTGGTTCCACGGCGGACACAAACAACACATACACGCTATATAAGCATACAAGTACTAGAAAATAATAAATAAATATATCATGCATGCAGGGGAAAAGGTTTGGGCAAGGTCACTTGGTGTTGATTGAAGAGATGGCTCAAAAGGACTTGAATGTCGAAAGGCTGACATTCGGATCACGACTAGACATAGCCTTAAGTTGATCCTAGGTACGTTTTCTGGAGATGTGACAGTAGGGAATATTGTAGAACATGGCTCTAAAGGTTTAGTGGACAAAATGGCATTTCAATTGCTCAAGTGTAACAGGTCTAAATCATTCAATGCCACTGGTGGACATGCACTGACATAGTGCTGGACATGGCCAGAAACTAGGGCATGGCATAACTTTTGACCCAGGGCTCCAATTGATGCACAACTTTGTCTGGGAGTTAGGCCTTGATAACAGGAACAAATTACTCAACAGGCTCAAGAGCAAAAAGTGGCCAGACGGCGATGAATGGCGTTGATGAACTACGGTAGCGACACGGCATAGACAAGGTTCTGGACAAAACTTGGCAAGATCATAACTTTTGGTCTAGGCTGATTTAGGGTTCAGGCTAGTGGAATAAAATATTCAGGGGGTTGAGACCTAGCTAAATGACAAGGTTGCATCAGCTAGATCGGCCGAAAAGCGAACTCCGATGAACGGAGCCGAAGACGAAGGCACAGATTTGGGCGTTTTCGATCTAAGGCGTTTGAGTTCAATTCCATGCTTGGGAAGCATCTAGGGGATAACAGAAAGCTATTGGGGTATTCAATTTACTCAGGGAATTACTGGAGAAGCTTGGCGGCGTTCTCCGGTGAACTGAGAAAATCCGAAATTGGGGATTCGATGCTCGGGGCAAAATTGAGGATTCTAATCTTGCGGCCTTACTTCCCTTGGCTCACTGATCATCTTTCTCTACTAGCACGAGGATCAATTTGGCTTGAATCACTCGGCATTGGGGGAACAGGGCAAAAGACAATTTCGGCGATCGCCGGCGCTAGGTCTCGCCGGGGTTCAATTAAAAGCTGTGAAACGGACGGGAAGGTGAGGGGAACTCACCAGTGAACTCGGGGTTGAAGAAAGATGCTGAGATTTGGGCTGGCGGCGAAAGCTCCTTCGGTGGCTCGTCGGGGAAGAAGACGATGGCGAGCACCAGAGAGCTACGCTACAGGATTTGCTGGAGAGCTGTGGTGTGCAGTGAAGCACTAGGCGAGGGGGATTTATATAGCCGTGGAGTTGGGTCCTCGGGAGTGGCAGTGAATCGAACGGGCATACACGTCTGGTGTGTTGGGACACGGCGGAAGCTCTGCCAGAGACGAAGGAATCGCGCGATATCTAGATTTGCAGAACGACGGGATGGCGAGCCTCGGCATGGCAGCAAAGTGGCAGTAAAGCTCTGACAGCAGCAGGCACGCGCGCACGAACGGTGATGCTGGCGATCTCCGGTCATCGCCACGGTGGAGCTCCTTTGGCACGACGTGAGCACGTGCGGACACGTAGGATTTGGCCGTTGGTGAAAGCGAATCTGGCTGGCGGTGGAGGTTCACGACAAACGGCGGCAATTGCGGTTGAAACGACCTCTGGTCATGGTCGAATAAGGGCCAGGGACAAGATTCTTCTCGGGATTTAGGACCTGATTGCAAATTTGGGAATCTGAAGGGCTGATTTGCAATCTGACTTTGCAGATGAGTGTTACCAAAATACTTGGACTCATCCAGCAGGAAAAATGGCAAAATCTGATAAGATCTGATGGTTTTGACAAAAATCGAAAACATGTAATTAGGGTTTGACATTTTTGTCGGAGCTGAAACTAGGGTTTCGGTTGGGATTTTTGAGTTCTTCCAAAAGGGAAAAACGTTCAGAAAAGTGAAAGAAAGATAATCATTGGATCAGATTTGAATTTGGAGGTGGGCTGAGACTTTTAGCATTTTTGGGCTATTTGAAAATTCTTAAAAGGACTAAACTGCAATACTTTTGGACTGAAAGGTGAAAATGATCTGGGAGGTGAAGTTTAGCTGCCAGCTTTTTAGGTTAAGGTAGTGGCATACCTGAGATCATGATTTTGAGATGAGAGATCAAAATAGGGTTGAGACATCTGGGATTCCAAAGAAGATATGCTGACTAGCAAGCATAAAAGATAGCAAAAACTGGGATGTTACACGCTGATTGGGGGGGCCAGGTACCCCATCAAATGCCCCAGGCAGGGGGGTCGTAACGAGCCACGGCCTCGGGACACCTTTGTCCTCGAGGGCGGAGGCGGCTCATGCGACGCCCCGAGGGGCAATTGCCCCTTCCCCAAGCCGAAAGGCCGTGGGGGAGGGCAGTCGTCCCGCGGTCGGGAAGGCCCTACGACAGGTAGTAGGGAAGTCCCGTGGTGCACCTTCCACAGGTCCAGTGCCCATGCCACCCGGGAATGCCATCAGCTATTGTAGCAGTTCGTGGCGTTCCTCGACCAGCATGGGCAGGAGGGGGGCTCCGGCCTCCTTGTCCCCTCAGCCGGCCTTACCGGCCCTTCCTGCTCCCGCGGGGGGACAGCAGCAACGAATGCAGGAGGGGGAGCCGTCAGAAACTCTCCCCTTCCAAACTTCCCAAAGGCGTGTCAACGTCATCATGGGAGGGTCCGCTTCCGGGCGGGACTCCAAGCGTCAGCGCAAGGAGTACGCGCGTGAAGTGAAGGTGGTGAGGGTGCTACATATGTCTCCGTCACCCAAGTGGTTGGACGTCCCCCTCACCTTCACGGCGGAAGACGCGTGCGGGGTTCGCTTCCCCCATGATGACACGCTTATTGTCTCCGCCACCATCTACAACTGCCACCTGGCCCGCATCCTAGTGGATGGCGGGAGCTCCGCCGATGTCCTCTACCTGAAAGCCTTCAGAGAGATGCAGGTGGACGAGAAGCTCTTGTAGCCCGCGGCAGGGCCCTTGCAAGGATTCATCCCGGGGAAGACGATCCACCTCGTGGGGAAAGTAGATCTCCCCATGATGTTCGGCACCCCGGAGAACTACCAGACTAAGATGGTCCGTTTTGATGTGGTGGACCTCCCCTCCTCCTACAGCGTGATCATGGGGAGGACCACGATCAACCGCCTGGGAGCTGCGATCCACTAGAACTATCTCTGCGTGAAGATCCCCGGGCCTTACGACGTGATCACCACCCGGGGAGACCAAGACGTGGCCCGCGCTCTATACGAGCGCGCCGCCGCAACGATTGGGAGAGTCAACATCTCGCGGTGAACCCCGGTCAACTGCCCATGTCGACGACCTAGCGGAAATCTTCCGCAACCTTCGCGTGTATGGGCTGAAGCTCAACCCGGAGAAGTGCGCCTTCGCCGTGCACGGGGGGAAGCTCCTGGGCTTCCTTGTGTCCCAGCGGGGCATAGAGGCAAACCCCGAGAAAATCCGGGCGTTCCTAGACATGCCCCCACCGCGCTCGGTCAAGGACATTCAGCGGCTCGCCGGCCGCTTAGCTGGGCTGAGCAGCTTCGTCTCCAATTCTTCAAGATCCTCTGGGGGTTCGAGGGGTTCCTGTGGACCCTCGAGGCTCAGGAGGCCTTCGACAACCTGAAGAAGTACCTCACGAGCCCCCCAATGCTCGTGAGCCCATCTTCGGAAGAGCCCTTGCTCCTCTACCTTGCCGTGACCCCGGTCGCCGTAAGCGCGGTATTGGTAAAGGAGCAAGATGGGCAGCAGCGCCCCATGTACTACGTGAGTGAAGCCCTCCAAGGGGCCAAAACTCTGTACACGGAGATGGAGAAGACCTGCTACGCTCTCCTGATGGCGTCCTGGAAGCTTCGTCACTACTTCCTGGGACACCCTATTACCGTCCCGTCATCCCTCCCCTTGGGGGAGGTACTCCGAAACAAAGAGGCCATCGGGAAGTGGGTGGCCGAGCTCGCCCCCTTTTCCCTCTCCCTCACGGGGCGCTCCGCCATCAAGTCACAGGTCCTCGCCGACTTCATGGCGGAGTGGACTCCTGCCTCTGGGCCCGGGGATGAAGACCTCCCCGCGCCACCCCGAAGCAGCGACCACTGGACACTCATGTTCAATGTGTCCCTGTGTCTCGCCGGGACTGGTGCGGGAGTAATCCTCCGGAGCCCCGAGGGGAAGGAACTCGAGTACGCGGCATGGCTCGAGTTCCCCGCAAACAACAACGTCGCCGAATACGATGCTTTGCTCCTCGGGTTGCGCCTTGCGCGTTCCCTGGGAATTCGATGCCTCCTAGTGAAGGGAGACTCCTAGCTCGTGGTTTGCCAAATGGACAAGTCTTACTTGTGCCATGATGCGAACCTGAGCCTTTATTTGCAGGAGGTTTGCAAGATGGAGAGGCACTTTGACGGCCTTGAGGCCTGGCATATCCCACGAAGGGACAATGACCGGGCCGACGCCCTAACTCGGGCGGCCAGTGCCCAAGAACCACTCCCCAGAGGGGCCTTTCTGGAGATTATCGCGAAGCCCTTAGTGACCTCCCCGGACGCGGGCGACGAGCCCCGCGTCCCGGAAGTCGCCGAAATCACCCGGACTTCGTCGTGGATGGACCCCCTATCTCCTTAATCAAGGGGAAGGGGGACCCTCCCAACGAAACCGAGGCTAAGCATCTCCGGGCCAAAGCTCGGACATACCTCCTATTGGAGGGGAAGCTCTACAAGCAGGGGGCTTCCGCCCTCCTCCGTTGCCTCCCACGGCCGGAGGGACTCCGGCTTCTCGAAGACATCCACGCGAGGAGCTGCGGCTCTCATCTAGCCCCGCGCGCCATCGCGGCCAAGGCTCTTCGTCAGGTCTTCTACTGGCCCACGATGATGCGCGACGCACGAGACCTCGTCTCCGCGTGTGAGGCTTGCCAGAAGATGGCCAAAGGTTCGAACCTCCCCTCGTAGTGCTACGGACTATCCCCATCACTTGGCCCTTCGCGCGCTGGGGGATGGACCTCCTAGGGCCCTTCCCCCCAGCGCTCGGGGGCTACAAGTATGCGGTGGTAGCGGTCGACTACTTTACCAAGTGGGTAGAGGCTGAACCCCAGGCCAGCATCACGTCTCGGGCAGTACAGCGGTTTTTCTGGAAACACGTCGTTTGTCGCTTTGGTGTCCCCCGGGAAATCACTGTCGATAACGGGACCCAATTCGACTCGGCGTATTTCTGGGAATTCTGTGTAGGCCTGGGTCTCACCATCCACTTCGCTTCAGTGGCCCATCCCCAGAGCAACGGGGACGTTGAAAGGGTCAATAGTGTGATCCTACAAGGGTTATGCCGACGACTTGAGCAAGCCTCTTCTAAGCGGGGTGCATGAGCAGAGGAGCTCCCTAGTATCCTCTGCTCTATGTGCACAACTCCAAGCCGGGCAACAGGACGCACTCCCTTTTCCCTGGTATACGAGGCTGAGGTAGTCCTCCCCCCGGAGATTGGCTTTCGGTCGCTACGGGTCGAGCTCCTAAACCGAGCTACGACTGCGGCGTACCAAGTCAATGAGGCCAACCAGTGACTGGAGATCAATCTCGTGGAGGAGGAACGCGACCGAGCGCTCCTCCGCCACGCCATCTACGAGCGCGAGATGACACGCGCATACAACCAGCGCGTGCGGGAGAGGGCTTTTCGCCTTGGGGACCTTGTCCTCAAGCGCGTCACGGACCCCCAAGCCCAGGGCAAACTCTCCCCCAAGTGGGAGGGCCCCTACAGGATCTCGGCGGTCCTGGGCTCGGGGGCTTACAAGCTCTGCAACCTTCAAGAGTGGGAGCTGAAGCATATGTGGAACTTGCGTTTACTTCACAAGTTCTATGTTTAGCCTACACTGGCTAATCCCCTTCCATGGAGCGATTACGCCGGAGGGGGAAGGGGGACCTCCTACTCACTGCCCCCTCCCCTGGAGCGATTGCGCCGGAGGGGGAGGGGGGACATTGTAATCACTGTTCCCTCCCCTTCCGCGATTTCGCTGGGGGAGGCGTTGTATTTTGGTTCGTTATTAATGCAAATGGATTTTTTCTTCAGCTCTGTCTCGATGCAGGCTTTTTACATTACCGTCTCTCACGGCGATGCCCTCCCCGTTAGGAAGTGGGCTGTCACGACCCAACAAGTCCCTACAACGGGAGTCCCACTCCCATAGGGTGGCTTACGATCACCCCTCGTGGACTGAGGGTGTGGGCGGCAACACGGTCCTCAAGGACCGCGGTAACGAGTCAATTTGGGAGACTAGTCCCCTACCCAAACACTCAGACCCGTCATCGGGCGCATCCTCCTCCAGGAGTTGATTGTCTTCTCAGAGACGAAGTTCTTGGATATTTTTTTCTCAGAGACATTACTCCCGGCTCCTCGTCTTCACGGCTACCTGACGGTTGTCTCCCGGAAAAATTACCTCCGGAAATTTCGTCTCGGGCTTTCTTGGATATTTTTTCTGGAGACCTTATTCTCAGCTCCCTTATTACCGGCTCCCTGTTTTCACGGCGACCGGACGATTGTCTCCCGGAAAAATCTATTCACCCCGGGAAAACTTGGAAAATGCTTAAGAAACAGGTCTTTCTCCCGGGAGCTTTGTCACCCCCACAGCGCGCAGAGCTACCCTCCGGCCCGCTGTGGAGGGGGGGATAAGGAGCCCCCGGGAATCACACCGTCCCGGACTTCAAAAATAAACGGGCCAAACTTAGCTCTATCAAAGAAATCTCAAAGCAAACACTCAACTTTATTGATCATTCAACCGGAGGACATCTTCCCCCTCCGGTGGGCATTGCTACATCGAATACGATACAACCCGGATTATAACCGGGAAAGTACGTCCTAAAGCACCTACGTCTAATAATCCTGGAGACCTTCCGATAGCTCCCGGGTCAGGTCCCTGTACAAGCCGCGTGTGCGGCGCTGGGCTTCCCGGAGCAGGTCCTCGGGCGAATACTCGTAGCCCGCCGGTGGAAGTATCCGAAGAGGGGGGATCATCCTGGACCCCGGACGCGGAGGGGATAGTTCGGTGAGATGATAATCGAAGTTATCCAGGTGCCACTCCGGATGCCATCGCAACCAGATTGGCTCCCAGACAACGTCCCCACTGCGTTCCCCGGAGAAGAGACTCAACAAGATTAAAGTAGCTTGGGCGTCCCCCGGGCAGCACCTGCCGAGGCTCAAAGGCCTCACCCCCGGGGAACCTCTTCCGGACCTTCGCCCGGGAGTAACCTCCCAGGAAGCCTGGTACATTGCATTCACTTAGACTTAGAAAAAATTTCAATTTCTATTGCATTCGAAATATTTTCGTACAAGTGTCCGGGGATTCCTCTAAGAAGCTACCGGGAACAAAAAACCTAAAAAACAAAAAGGGGTTCTATCTAGACCCGGGGGGAGGCTCATACTTGATCATTGGCGTCCTCCTCCTGGGGGGCTCCCGTCAGAGCCGGTGCCCCCGCTCCCGGAGGCGCCGGTGCCGGGAACCTCGCCCGGATGATCCGGTCGTACAAGCCCCCGGCAAGCTGCTCCACCTCCCGGCGCAAGGGCTCAAAAAAACTCAGGGAAGCTCCGGGGGATGCGGCCCCCGATTTCCCGGGCGCCCACCCCCCGGTGCTCTACAAGCCCGACCGCGGCCGCTACCACGGGGATTGCCCGACCTCGCGCCCGAGCATCCGCGGCCTCCGGGATCACGGATACTTGTGCGTTGAGAAAATGCACAGCCTCCGTGAAAGTTGCTGGGGCCGCCTCGGAGCTGCTCCCGGAGCCTAGGCTCACGCCAAGGCCCTCTAGGGCCAAGCGTACGGAGTGGCCCGCATCCATCACCGCCCGGACACTCGAGCCCTCAAGCTCCCGGAGGGTGTCCTCCTTCGCCTTGGCCTCCGGCCGGAGACGGTCGTTGGCAGTCTCGAAGGCGTGGATTTGAGCCCGGACACGGGCCAGCTCCCGGAGGGCATCATCCCGCTGCTCCTGGAAAGCGGCAGCCCTCTCCTGCCCTTCCTTCAGTGCCTGGCCGAAGCACCTCTCAAGCCCCCAGGTAATGGCCGCCCACTACAAGTCCAAGAGTTAGAAAAAATTCCAAAGGGGGCCATCGAAGGAAAACCCACTGGCTCGGGGACGTACCCGGACTTGGAGAGATTGAAGCTCCCCAAAATGCTCGCAGAGCGTCCCTTCCGAGACGTAGGCCTGGACCTTCCGGCTCTGCAGGCCCTCCGCGTAATGATCGACCTCCCCCGCGGAAAGCAGGGGGTCTCCCTCCCGATGCCGGACCCGTCGCTGCCAATGACGGGCCCCCGGGCATGAATGGCCGGGGTAATGTGGACCGGGGTAGCGGTGGCCGACGTCTTCGTCGCCGAAGATGTGGCCTCCAATGAGGTGGCGGAGGAGCTCTCGGAGGGGGTCCCTCCCCGGGGGGGGGGATTAGGAGCCCCTTGCCATTCCCAGGCCGCGGGGCCCTCGGGACCTCCGTCTCCGGGGGAACCTCATAGACCGAGGGGCTTCCCCCCTCGTCCACCAGCCACTCCACACGCGGGGGTGAGGCCTCCGCGAACCGGACCTCCGGCCTCTCCGGCTCCAGTGGTGCCGTGGCCGCCGGGAGGGCTACCACCGAAGGTGGCGAGGGGGCGTAGTCCTGCCGAATCGGACACCTCGCCATCCGCGGCCGGTCCCTTCCCCCGAGCCTCGGTGGGGTTCTCCGGGGGAGGGGGCGTTGTTTCCTTCCGGGCCGGTGCCCGCGCGCGCCCGGTCCTGGGGGTGTCGTCTGGGGCCTTTACTCGCGTGGAGCCCGGTGTTGTCAACGGACCAGGGGCTTTCTGAGCTCTGGCCTTCTTCAGCTCAGAGCCCCTGGCAGCCTGCCTTCCCCTCTTGTGGGAACCGGGGGTAGGGAGGGGCTTCCTTTCCGGTAGCCTTAGCCCGAAGGCCTCGGCTACCAGGTTCCGGGGAGGGCCCTCCCCCACGACGCGCACGATGCGCTCGTGCTCGTGGGTAAAGTACCTCCCGAGGAGGTTCTCCGCCTTCTCTCGGGCCGTCGGGTACGGTCGGACTGCGAAAGGTAAGAGTTAGAAAAATTTAAGCAAAATGGACTAAGTCATCAGGGACTTACGTCGGGTCACCGGCTTCTGCAGGGGCCGTTGGGCAGGGCACATCCCGATGCCCCTCCTCCCGTGCGAGAAGGGGGAGATCCTCAGGAGTGTCAGCTCCTCGGTGGCGTCCCACATAGAGCGGACGCCCCGGGAAGCGACGACCTTGCCGAGGAGCCTTAGTTGCTCCTCCGTCCACACGGGGGGCTTCGGGGCGGACGACCGGCTCTAGGTGGGGGCCTCCGGGGAGTACACCACGTCATCGTCCCGGACCCGGAGGTAGAACCACTTCCGAATCCAGTCGCCCCAGTGGTCCCGGGAGGCTGCCACCGGGTACTCGGCTACCCGGGACGGCAGCAGCTGAATCATCACCGAGCCAAAGGGGGACTTTGGCCCTCCCTTGACTAGGTGGGAGCTCCTCGTTGCCGGCTCGTAGAAGTAGTGGAACGCCCAGAGCGTGGGCTCCCACCCGGTAGCTGTCTCGAAGAGCCATATGAACAGGCCCATCCGGACGATGGCATTCGGCGTGAGGTGGTTCAGCGCCACCCCATACTCCTTCAAGAACTCCCGGAGCAAGGGATGCACCGGGAGCCGGAGCCCCGCCTCGAGGAAGGCCTCGAAGGCCACGACCTCTCCGGGCCGGGGCGTGGGGCTCCGTCTTTGTTCACCGGGATCCGGACGTCCCCGTCCGCGACGACCCCTCGGTCGACCAGGGACTCCAAGTCCCCGGTCGTGAACTCGGAGGCCCAGAGGAAGTATGGGGTGGCGCTGACTCGGCCATTGGGTCCCATCAGGTTTTTACCAGTGGCTAAGGCTTCGAAAATTGGTGGGGGCCTAAGGGTTCCGGAGGCTAAAGCTTCCGGGAACTAACTACCGGGAGAGGGCTACCGGGACAGCTAAGGGCGCTGGAGTTTTGAAGGTTTGAAAGTTTGGAATGAGCTCTCTGAGCCCCCCGAGGCCCTATTTATAGAGGCGAAGCGTGGCCCCGATGGGTGCCGCGTGGCCCCGATGGGTGCCACGTGGCCCCTCGTGGTACATCCACGCCGTTGGAATTCAAACAACGTGCGGGAAACGAGCGGATGGGCGCACGAAATGAGGCGCCGGTTCGAGCGACGAGCGGCCATTATGGCCGAACGGCGCGGTCACAAGTGCACGACATGAAAATCGAAGCGTCACGGTTCCCATAGCTTGTCTCGGAGATTTTCCCGGTACCGTGAACCATACCCCCCGGGGACTCGAGCATCGTCCCCGGAGGGAATGGGTGGCTGCTGTTCGGGGAAATCTCCGCGAGACTAAGTCCAGGTAAGAAGTTGTGCCTCTAGCCCGGGGACGAGGCCCCCGGTGCCTGTCCCGGGCGCCGCCATTGGCCTGGGGACAGGGTGCCTGGTGCCTGTCCTGAGCGCCGCCTTTCGCCCCGGGACGAGGCCCCCGGTGCCTGTCCCGGGCGCCGACATTGGCCTGGTGACAAGGTCCCCGGTGCCTGTCCCGAGCGCCGCCTTTCACCCCGGGACAAGGCCCCCGGTGCCTGTCCCGGGCGCCGCCATTGGCCCGGTCACAAGGCCCCCGGTGCCTATCCCGTGCGACACCTTTTGCCCGGGGACAAGGCCCCCGGGGCCTGTCCCGAGTGCCGCCTTTTGCCCGGGACGACGCCCCCGGTGCCTGTCCCGAGTGCTACCATTTGCCCGGGGACAAGGCCCCCGGCGCCAGTCCCAGGCGCCGCTATTTCCCCGGGGAGTAGGCCCCCGGCGCTTGTCCCGGGCGCCGCCATTTCCTCGGGGACCAAGTCCCCGGTGCCTGTCCCGGGCGCCGCATTTCGCCCGGGGACAAGGCCCCCGGTGCCTGTCCCAGGCACCGCCTTTGGCCCGGTGACAAGGCCCCCGGTGCCTGTCCTGGGTGTCGCCTTTTCCCCGGGGACAAAGCCCCCGGTGCCTGTCCTGGGCGCCACCTTTTCCCCGGGGACAACGCCCCCGGCGCCTGTCCCGGGTGCCGCCATTTCCCCGGGGAGAGGGCCCCCGGTGCCTGTCCCAAGCGCCGCCATTGGCCCGGGGACAAGGCCCCCGGTGCCTGTCCCGGGCGCCGTCTTTCGCTCGGGGACAAGGTCCCCGTTGCCTGTCCCAGGCGCTGCCATTTGCCCGGGGACAAGGCCCCTGGTGCCTGTCCTGGGCGCCGCCTTTCGTCCGGGCAAAAGGTCCCCGGTGCCTGTCCAAGGTGCCGCCATTTGCCCGGGGACAAGGCCTCCGGTGCCTGTCCCGGGCACCGCCTTTGTCCCGGTGACAAGGTCCCCGGTGCCTGTCCCGGGTGCCGCCTTTTGCCTGGGGACTAGGCCCCCGGTGCCTGTCTCGGGCGTCGTCGTCCTTCCGGGGACAGGAGCCCTTGGTCCCGAGTCACGTGTCGGTCACGCGAGGAGTGCCTCGGGAATTTGCGGACACTTGTCAAGCATCCGAGGTGCCTGGCCGGGAGAAGGACGTTGCGACCCTTCGATCCAACGGTAGCAGGCGGGGTAGTTTAGTCTTTTTGCCTCTTTTGGGGCTATAAAAGCCCTTGTATACCTCTTGTAAAAGTCAGTTGGCTCATTATTGCTGGAATAGACAATCTCACAGGTGTGCTCCAGAGCCATCTCTCTCCGAGAGAGCTCCCCCAGCCGACTCTGGTCGGGAGCACGCCGACAGGACTGGGGCCCCCACTGGGACCTGAACCTGTATAAACCCTCGTGTCATTTGTTGTGCTTGCCCGGCGTGGGAGGACCGGTCACACGGTCAGCCCGCGTCGTATTTTTTTGCTAGGATCATCCACAAAACCTGTCGGGGTATTCGTAATACCGACATGTCCCCAGGATGCTTCAGAAGCTTGGAATTGAGCTCAAATGCCTTAAAATGAAAACGCCCAATTCCTGTGTCTTCGTCTTCGGCTCAGTTCACCGGAGTTTGCTTTTCGGCCGATCTAGCCGATACCACTTTGTCAGTTAGCTAGATCTCAACCCCCTGAGTATTTCATTCCACTGGCCCGATCCCTGAATCTGCCCAGATCAAGAGTTATGCTCTTGCCAACTTTCTATCCAGAACCATGCCTGTGCCGTGTCGCCACCGTAGTTCATCACCGCCGTTCATCGTCGTTCGGCCATCTTTTGCCCTGAAATCACTGCCATATGTTCCTGGCATCCACGCCTACCTCCTAGACATAGTTGGCGAAGAGTTTGAAGCCCAGAACCAGATTTAACCCTCTGCCCTAGTTTTTGACAGTGTTAGTGCAGTGTCAATGCATGTCAGTCATTGACATTGGCCTTGTTTAACCCTTTATTTTTGAGCAATTGAAATGCTACTTTTCCACTAAGCTCCTGGAGCCATGTTCTACAATATTCTCTACTGACACATCTCCAGAAAATATACCTAGAACCAACTTAGGGCTATGTCTAACCGTAAACCGAATGTCAGCCTTTCGACATTCAAGTCCTTTTGAGCCCATCTCTTCAATCAACACCAAGTGACCTTGTCCAAACCTTTCCCCAGCATGCATGATATATTTACTTATTATTTTCTAGTGCAACTACTTCTGTGTGCTTATATAGTGTGTATGTATTATTTGTATCCGCCGTGGAATCAGAGGTTGAAGGAGTGGAAGAGATCTTTGAAGAATCGTCTAAGAAACTAGACCCATCACTGCAAGGCAAGTCTCAAACCCTTGATCATGTCTAGCCTAATATTTTGAAATGAAGTATGTTAGCTGTTTTCAAGTATATGCATGCCTTATACTAAATGAGAACTATATTCGAATAAAGTGATTAGATATGACCTAAATGATTGTAAAGCCCTTTTGTCATTGAATATCCATGCACCCTTGTCACCCTAGAATATCATGCTTAGGCTATACTATGCTCAAGATTATATGTAAAATATTAAATGGTCACATGTGAGAAAAGCATATTCAAACCCCCTTTTTGTGAAAGAAAATATGATTGGAATCGATAGTGAGGATGGTTTGATCGGTTGGTGCTGTGTGCGCACTGGGAATGTGAAAGACTCCTCACTAAAGATTCGTAAGGACTAGAACCTTGTGTTGTACTTCCATGCGGCATGAAAAACGTACCAACCTCTTGCCCGGTATGGGACGGGCGCAACATAGTAGCTTTCTCAGTATTAGCTTTTCCCTGCAATGGTTGTCAGTCTGGTTTCTTGTGAGAAACTGGTGGGCCACTGAGGGCCATGAGTGATGTGAGTTCAAAAAAATTATGAGTGGATAAGGTGGAAAGAAGGAAGACGCCCTACGCCTGATTAAGTCGTGCGCGGCTGTAATCAAAAGAGGCTATGTGTCTTGTGAGAACATAGACTAAAGCTAGGAAGTATGGCAGTGGGGACGACCCACAACGGTAATGAGGACTGGAATGTCTATTTACCGAGCAGGGAATTGTTAATGCTAGGATAGCAAACTGTTGTGTGATCTCGGCCTTGTCACATGCGTAAAAGTCGCATGGAGAGGTACCGACTTGAAAGCTGAGTGATCGGTGGATTAAGGTGGTACACCTTTGCACACCTTTGCAAAGTTATAAAAAGTATCGGATACTCTGAGCTCCCAGGTCATGGAGTCTGCGCGCGGTGGATTCTATCCACGTCGATGCAGCACAGGTAGCTTTTGGAAGATTTTTCACAAGATCTGAGTAAAGTGGTGACTCATGAAAGACCGCCACACATAATATTTTCTGAAAATCTAGCTTAGGGTCTTAAAAGCCTCGCTTTTGAAAACAAAAACCTTTTCTTCAAAACTAAGAGTGAAAATCTATTCTATGAGCCAAAGAGCCATTCTTTGAGAATTTCCCCCTCATCTATTTATACCTGCATTCTTAAATTGGGACTTGTTGAGCACCATGTGGACAATGTGCTCACCCTTGCTTTTGCAAACAAAATTTAGAAGAAGGATTCATTGACCCTGAGTCCTACGGTCTTGAACCCAACATGGAACAAGAAGAAGAAACTGCTCCAGAAGATCCAGCTTGTTAGAGGGTCACTTACCAAGTGGAATCTGATGTGGAGAAGGCCCATGCAACACCGCTGCAGTTGAAGATGAAGACAGATGAAGTCCTTTTGCCTATTGTTGTCGTTTCATTTTGTGCCGACCTTTGTGTCGAAGAAAACTCCTTAATTTTGTATCAACATTAAAGTGCGTCATTTTGGCGCTATATTATTGTAATGTTTGTCCCTGTGATCAGCACATGTTTTAATTACTTGCATTTTTATATAATATATCTTGTTGTTGTGAGCTGCAATGTACCATTTCTGAGTGAAACCCACCTGGGCGGTTGCCACCAGATTCCTCAAATGAGGGTCCCACATCTGCCTAGTGGCAAAGGCCCCCGGTGGTCCTGTCCCGGCCGCCGCCTTTGGCCCGGGGACAAGGGCCCCCAGTGGCCCCGCCCCAGGTGTCGGCATTTTCCCGGTGACCATGGCCCCCGGTGGCGCCGTCCCGGGCGTAGCCATTTGCCCGGTGGCAAAGGCCCCCGGTGGTCCTGTCCCGAGCGCCGCCTTTGACCCGGGGACAAGGGCCTCCGGTGGCCCCGCCCCGGGCACCGCCATTTGCCCGATGACCATGGCCCCCAGTGGCACGGTCCCGGGCGCCGCCATCTGCCCGGTGGCGAAGGCCCCCGGTGGTCCTGTCCCAGGCGCCGCCTTTGGCCTGGGGACAAGGGCCCCCGGTGGCCCCATCCCGGGCGCCGACATCTGCCCGGTGGCAAAGGCCCCCAGTGGTACTGTCCTGGGCACCGCATTTGGCCTGGTGGCCCTATCCCAAGCGCCACCATTGGCCCGGGGACAAGAGCCCCTGATGACCCGTCCCGGGGCAGAGGCCGCAAGTGCCTCCTGCACAGGGTCACCTAGGGGTCATGAGAGGAGCGCCTCGGGAACTAGCAAGGACACTTGTCAAGCATCCAAGCCCCTCAGCCAGTGGAATGAAGTCGGTACCCTCCGATCCAACGGCTGTGACCGGGGTAGTTAGGTCATTTTGCTTCTTTTAGGCCTATATATGCCCTTGTACCCCTCTTTTGTAACAAAGAACAATTCATTTGCATCAATACACAAAAAACCAATAGGCGTGCTTTGGATCTCTCTCCCCGCCAGATAACTCCCCCAACCGACTCAAGTCGGGAGAACGTCGACAGGACTAGGGTCTCCACTGAGACCTGAACCTGTATAAATCCTTGTGTCACTCTGTGTTTGCCCGACGGGAGGTGACCCGTAACACTATCAGCTTGCGTCATTGTTCATTAGCTAGGATCTCCCATAAAACCTGCCGGGGTATTTGCAATACCACGATAGTTGGCGCCGTCTGTGGGGACTCGTGACGAATCACCATGGCTCCCCAAAGAACGAGGGCCAAGGTCCTCTCCCTTCCCGGTGGTGCTGGTCCCAGTGACCCGGCGCCGCCCATGCGAGAAGACGCTACTGTGACAACACTACTGGCTGGGGACGTTCGGAGAGAGGTACTTCCCCTAACTCCCGAATTCTCCGGTGTAGGTATTCCCACTTCCGGGACGCTGGACACAACCGCGCTTGCGGGGCCTAGTGCCCCCCAACCGGTGGTCCAGACCCCCGGAGACCCCTTGCTTGGGGCTTTGGTCGAGGGCCAACTCCGTACCCAGCACACGCTGGATGAGTTGTTACGCGTCTTAGCGCGGCCTCCGGCTCCTGCTTACCTGCCCCCATATCCATTTATGGGGGGACCACCACCGTTCTTCATGGGGCATCCGGCCACCTCCCCCACGCTGGGAACATCCTGAGCTTTCCCCGTGCCTGGAGCATTTCCGGTCCCGGGAGGCTTCCCCGCATCCGAGGCCTTCCCCGTGCCGGGCATGTTCACTACGTTTGAAGCTCGGCCTGTGCCCAGGACTCTCCCCTTCCCGGGAGGCTATCCGGCGTCTGGTCTGGAACCCTTGTTACCCAACACCGAGCCCCGGGTGGTTGCGCAAGCGCCGGAGGAGGAGGCCTTCCGCGCGTCGGGGGTCCCCCCGCGCCGGAAGGCTTCCCCGCATCCGTGGTCGCCAACGTGTCCGTAGGCCTCCCCGGGTTAACACCCAGGAGTGCCCTGGCACCCACTTCGGTGGCAGCTCCGGGGGCTTACGCCGCCCTCGCAACTGCCCCCGTTGCCATTTCGGGCGCTCACCTCGCGCTGGGCCCATCCTATGCACCGATGGCCTCCCCCGAGCCAGCAACCGTTGAGCATGAGCTCCCTCCTCCCCCAGGGCCACCTCCGAGGGGTCCCCCGATAGACCAGACCCACTTCACCAGGGAGGAGGTCGAGCGAATGCGCACCGCGAAGTCTGGGGAGGCCCCCTCCCGCTACTGATCGGAACTCCCCTCGGCCCGCGGTCGCGGTGAGCCATGCTCCCGTCCCGACCGGGGGAAAAGACAGGCCGAGGAAGCGACTGCCACCTCCAGGGGACACCCGGACATCCAGGAGGATAGCTTGACTAACCCCAAGGAGAAGAGGCGCTACCGTCGCACCGGCGGACCGCTAGGACCCCTTCCCGACTCCGATAACTAGCGCGCGTCTCCAGTCAAAGAGGACAGCGACCCGGAACCTTCCAAGGAGGTTGAGGGGGCTAATCAGCCGCTGTGCCACCGTCTCCGGTGCATCAGCTGGCCGCGGCCTTATCGCGCACCACATATCGAGCATTACAACAGTGAGGCCGACCCTTACGAATTTGTGCAGGTGTACTCCACCGCTATATCGGCGGCTGGGGGGGACAAGACGGTGCAATGCAACGTTTTTCCCTTCTACCTCACCGGGATCACCCGCTCATGGTTCTACAACCTAAGGGGCGGTTCCATCAAGTCCTTCGGGCAACTCAAGCACGAGTTTTGCGCGAACTTCCAAGGGAACTGCGTGTATCCCCTGGACTCGTCGTAGCTTACACCGTCCGGCAGAGGACGGGGGAGACCATCCGCAGCTTCTTCAAGCGCTTCGCTCAGGTCAAGAGCAAAGTGGCTCACATCCCTGACTCTACAGTCATTGAGGCGTGCAAGAGCAGGATCCTCCCCGAGGAGCTCCATCGGAGGCTCTCTCGGAGCTGCCTCACCTCCGCCGACGAGCTTTTCACTGTGCTCGAGAAGTATGCTCGTGCAGAGGAAGATGACCTCTAGAAGAAGAACCAGGGGGCTCCTGCCCCCATCGGCCAGGAGGCTAGGGACCCCCTCAACAAGCGCCCTAGGAGGAGCGATCGCGGTGAGCCACGGCCTCGGGACGCGTTTGTCCTCGAGGGAGGAGGCGGCTCGCGAGGCGGCAACAAAGGCAACCGCCCTTTCCCTAAGTCGAAAGGTTATGGGGGGGGGGACAGTCATCCCGCGATCGTGAAGGTCCCCCCAGGGAAGGCAAGGAGGGCATAGCCAACTTGTGGTGTGCCTTCCACAAGTCAAATAGCCACGCTACCCGAGAGTGCCATCGGCTCTTACAGCACTTCACCGCGTTTCTCGACCAGCGTGGGCAGGGGGGAGGGATCTCCGGCTCCTTGCCCCCCGCGTCGGCTTTGCCGGCTCTCCCTGCTCCTGCGGGGGAGCAGCAAAGACAAGCACAGGAAAGGGGCTCAGCAGAAGAACTCCCCTTCCAAACCTCCCAAAGGCACGTAAACGTCATTACGGGGGGGATCCGCCTCGGGGCGGGACTCCAAACACCAGCGCAAGGAGTACGCGTGGGAGGTAAAGGTTGTGGGGTGCTACATATGTCCTGGCCACCAAAATGGTCGGACGTCCCCCTCACCTTCACGGTGGAAGACGCGCACGGGGTCCGCTTCCCCCATGATGATGCGCTCATCGTCTCTGCCACCGTCTACAACTACCATTTGGCTCGTATCCTTGTCGACGGCGGAAGCTTCGCCAACGTCCTTTACCTGAAGGCGTTCAGGGAGATGCAGGTCGACGAGAAGTTGCTTCAGCCCGCAGCTGGGTCCTTGCAGGGCTTCGTCCCGGGAAAGACCATCCATCCGGTGGGCAAGGTGGATCTCCCCATGACCTTCGGCATCCCAGACAACTACCGGACGGAGATGGTCCGGTTGGACGTAGTGGACCTCCCCTCTTCATACAACGTAATCATGGGGGAGAACCACAATCAACCGTTTGGGGGCGACGATCCACCAGAGCTATCTCTGCGTGAAGATCCCTGGGTCTCATGGCGTGGTCACTGCTCGAGGCGACTAGGACGTGGCCCGCGCTCTGTACGAAAGCGCCACTGCGATGATCAAGAGCGTCAACCTGATCAAGGCCCCGGGGGGAGAGGACTCTTCCCCAGTGTCAGACACACCGGTCGTCCCCTCCTGGAAGGCTCTTCCAAAGCCGCACCCAGAGGGGGACCTTCGGAAAGTCCAGCTATCCCCGGAGGACGGAGAGAGGACCGTCAAGATTGGGGCAGACCTCTCTGAAGAGCACGTGGAGCAACTTGCGGCCTTCCTCCGCAAAACTCTAACATTTTTCAATGGAAGCCCGCCGACATGCCTGGCGTCGCCCGGGAGGTGATCGAGCATAAGCTCACTGTGACCCCTGGTCAACCCCCGGTCAAACTGAAGTTGAGGAAGCTCTCCTTGAACGCCAAGAGGCCATCAAGGTCAAGATCACCAAGCTCCAAGAGGATGGGTTCATTCGGGAGGTCTTGCACCCCGAGTGGCTGGCAAATCCTGTCCTCGTGAAGAAGTTGAATGGCAAGTGGCAAATGTGTGTAGACTTCACTGACCTTAACAAGGCTTGCCTAAAAGACAACTTCCTGACGAGGATTATCACCCGAGCTAGTTCAAAGTAATACACGTCTGGTTTAAGACAGAATCATATTAGACGTGTGTCTATAAGTCCGTCATTTTGGTCTCAGACGGCCTAAGGGGCGCGGACACAGAGATTATTCATGATCACAGCCCTTTGCGCGATTATAAGGCCGTAGACAGTGCACGGTCAAAAGACCGCAGACAGTGCGTGGTCAGAGGGTCGCTGACTATGTGTGACCAGAATAATCCGGGAAGGCCTGATGTTCTGACAGGCATATCCTGAGAAACAAAGGGATCTTTCCATGTATGAAGACAACTGCTAGGGGGTTAACATGTGTAGTTATCCCTTGATTGCGCGTGTTAAGCCTGCATGGAAGTTAAGAGCAATTAACGAAACTGCATCCTAAGAACTATCCAAGGCCGTTTCGCATTGGCGCCTTTTTGTCCAGTATAAAAAGCTAGTCAATGCACGTTCTGAGGACAATGATTGAGTAAGCATACAAGTACTTCCAGGCGTCCAACAAACCTGAAGACTTAGATATAATTAGATAGAAACTAACATTGAAGAGATCTTGGCCTGTGATCATCTCTTCTTCCCTCTTGTAAACATCTTATTTCATATAGTGAAATCACAACAGGACGTAGGGCTGTTACTCCTACCATCGAGGGCCTGAACCTGTATAAAATCCTTTGTGCCCGTATAGACATTACTCATCCTACCTTCCTGGAGGAGCACCCTGAAGGTCCCGCAACTCACAAATTTGCATAAGATCAACTAAGGACCCCAAGTCCAAATCAAGCACTGTGGGGCCTTTTCTCAAGGTGCTTTCCCTTCATCTGGAGGTTTGGTGAGCAATGTCTGGAGCATATGATTCCGAGAACGACTTCGATCTCGACGATTATACCCATATACAAATGCCTTCGCCTAACGATCCCGTTCCAATGGAAGAGGTCAGTTGCGAAGACATTCCGAAGGGATGTCAAGAGGACACGTCTTCCCCTACCTGGGTCATGTCCATCGACCAGGGGATGGAAGAGACAGGTTCAGAACTTGATGTCAGTTCCACCAGATGCAAAATTGAGTTTTGGTTGCCATGTGTTCCCGTCGGGGACCAGGATGGCAACGACCAGGAACTCAGTCCAGGGAGGTTTGATCTTGACAACCTCCACTCTCTCTTTGATTTCGAATCCGACTCAGAGCAAACAGAGATGTTCACTCCTTCTGTAGCTTCGCTCCCAAGAGAATTCGCTGCCTTGTCAGAAGAAAACCATGATCAACGGATTGCTAGGGAAGAACAGGAGCGTAGACAAAAGGAGGAACAAGAACACAAGCAAAAGGAGGACCAAGACCGCGAGCGATGAGATAACGAACTCTGCATGACAGCCCTAGAGGCTCTACAAAATGCGTAGGCTCGTTATGACGCCGCCCCTAGTTCCTCCCATTGCCCACATGGTCGCAGGCGCGACCAGACGCCTTCTTTACCACCAGAGCATTTACCGGCAGATGAAGAAATGATTACACCTGGTGCACCAAAGAGGAGTACGCATGGCCAACTTTGATCTATCACAGAGGTCTTGCGTAATTTTCCTCCTACCCTCACTGACGCGGACAAACCGTCTTTTGCTAGGATCCTGGTGAAGAAGTTGGACGAGGTCGCATCTGATGCAACCCCTACAACTTCCTCCCGGTCTACGATACGTTCCCATGAAAAGGAGTATTCTTACTCTAGTCATGGTAGGCGTAATCGATTACCATCTGGATCACTTCGGCATGACAAATCCAGGCGCGTGGGAAGTTCTCGTGATCGAGATCGAATTCCCGTGCATTCTCGTCTGGGACCACGTGGCACATCTCCATTGCGTGAAACCGCTCGTGGATATGCTGGAAACCACGGAACTCTCCATAGTCCCTATGTAGGTTGTAAGGCTTTCCCGCCAGGCCTCCGTGCGGTCGTCTGGCTGGATAAGTTCAAGCCAGGGGCTATTGAGAGGTTTGATGGGACCCAGAATCCGTTGGAGTTCCTTCAAATTTACATCACCGCTATCCAAGCGGCTGGTGGGGATGATCGCGTCATGGCCAACTACTTTCCAATGGTTCTTGAGGGACTGGTAAGGACCTGGCTGTTCAATCAGCCTGAGGGTTCGAATAACTGGGAAATGTTGTGCGATGCTATCCTCAACAATTTGCAGAATTGTTATCAAAAACCTGGGAAAGAAGACGATCTTCACCGTCTACGACAAACCTCTACGGAGACTCTTCGAGAGTTTGTCAAAAGGTTTGTTGGGGTGGGAAATACCATCCCAAACATATTCGATAACTCCGTTATCAGGGCGTTTAAGCACGCTGTTTGATATCAGAGATTTAAGGAAGATTTACTTATCAACCCTCCTCGATCAGTCGCTGATCTCTTTGATATGGCTGATCGCTATTCAGATGCGGCAGAAGCCGTTGAATGGAATAGGATGGTCGATAAAGGAAATTTAGCGCCACAACCAGGTCTCAAGGACGTGAAAAAAGAAGATACAAGCAAGAAGCCAGAGTCTTCATCGGGCGGGAAGTAAAAAAAGAGCAAAAAGAATCTAACTGGACAGTACCGGGAGATCCCAGTCGCAGAAAAGCCGTCGCCGTCCAAAGGTAATAAGTTTTCATTTAAAAATAAAACTGCCTCTGGTAGTCGTAATTCTGACCAGCCAGAAAAACCGACTAACTCGCAGGAAGGCAAGAAGTGGTGCCCGATCCAGAACTCTTCGGGACACGACCTCAAGAATTGCCGGAGCTGGTTGAAGCAACTTGATGACTTCTACCAGGGAATTGGGCCGATGCCAACTTTGCCATCGAAAGAGCAGACTTGCGGGCTTAGAGACGCCGATGGGGACGAAGAAATGTCCTACCAAGTACCTCATAATTATGTTAATATCATTTTTGGAGGTTCGTCCTCTTTTGTTTCTAAACGACAGTTTAAAGCATTTCATCGCGAAGTTAACCAAGCGGAAGCTCCCCTTGGTGAACCTCAATGTAACGTCCCAGTTTTTGGCTATCTTTTCTGCTTGCGAGTCAGCATATCTTCTTTGGAAGCCCTGATGTCTCAACCCTACCTTGATCTTAGGTATGCCACTACCTTAACCCAAAAAGTTGGCAGCTAAACTTCATCTCCCAGATCATTTTCACATTTCAGTCCAACAGTGTTTCAGTTTAGTTCTTTTCAGAATTTTCAAAAAGCCCAAAAAGGCTAAAAGTCCCATATCATCTCCAAATTCAAATCTGATCAAGTGATTATATTTCTTTCACTTTTCTGAACGTTTTTCCCTTCTGGAAGAACTCAAAAATCTCAACTGAAACCCTAGTTTCAGCCCGAGCAAAATGTCAAACCCTAATTACCCTATTTTACCTTATTTTCGATTTTTGTCGAAACCCTCAGATCTTGTCGGATCTTACCATTTTTCCTGCTGGATGAGTCCAAGTATTTTGGAAACACTCATCTGCAAAGTCAAAATTCAAATCAGCCCTCCAGATCTTCAAATTTGCAAATAGGCCCAAGTTGCCGAACCAAAATCCTCGTAGTTTAGTCCAAACCTTCGCAAATCAGTCCAAAGCCGTGCAAACAAGCCCCTGGCCCTTTCTTCAACCACGACCAGAGCCGTGTGCACGACCACGACCACGAGGACTTTCGACCGCAGCTGTTGCCGATGCCGTGAACCACCGTAGCCTTCACTGCAGGCTAGATTCGCCGCCGCCAACAGTTGAAACCAGCGTGTACCGCACGTGCTCGCGTCGAGCCAAGGAAACGCCACCGTGGCGATGACCGGAGACCGTGGCTTCACCGTTCACGCGCGTGCCTGACATCGTCAGGACTTTACCGCCACGTTGCGCCCATGCCGAAGATCGCTATCCCGTCGTCCTGACGAAGCCCCGATTTCGCGCGATCCTCCGCCTCTGGCAGAGCCCCGCCTTGTCCCGATGTGCCTCGCTGACCACTCCAGCGCCAGGGAGTATCTTCCCGGCGATTGCTGCAACTCCCGAGAGCTCAACCCCGCGGCTATATAAAGCCCCCTTGCCCAGCATCTCTTCACACACCACCCCGCAATTGTATGCCTTAGCCTCCACCACCAGAGAACAACCCAGTTCCTCAGCGCCGCCGCGAAGACCTTCTTCCCCGGCGAGCTACTTCTGAAGCTCACGGCGCCAGCTTCGCCCGTAGCTTCCCCCTCCAAACCGACACCACCCGTAAGATCCCCTTATCCCCCTGTATGTGTCATAGCCGTTAATTGACCCTCGGCGAACCTCAACGCCGGCAATCACCGGAAAAGCCGTAATCCCCTGTTCCCCTAATGCCGAGTGATTCAAGCCAAATTGATCCTCGTGCCAGTAGAGAATAATGATCAGTGAGCTAGGAGGAACAAGCCTGCAAGTTTGGAATCGCCAATTTTGCCCCGAGCGTCGAATTCCCATGTTCGAGCCTCGGTAGTTCGCCGGAGAACGCCGCCGTGCTTCTCCAGCCATTCTCTGGCAAAATTGAGTACAACCGTAGCTTCGTGATGACCCCTAGATGCTTCCCGAGCATGGAATTGAGTGGAAACGCCCTGGAACGAAAACGCCCAAATCGGTGCCTTCGTCTTCGGCCCCGATCACCGGAGTTCATTTTTCGGCCAAACCAGCCAATGAAACCTTGTCATCTAGCTAGGCCTCAACCCCTTGAGAAATTTACTCCACTGGCTCGAACCCTGGATCGGCCTAGATCAAAAGTTATGATCATGCCAAAATTACTGTCCAGTAGTTCAGGCCACCGTGTTTGCTCACCGGATTTGGCCACCCTCCGGCCACTTTCTGCCCTTGAGCCTGTTGAGAGTTTTGTAGCTGTTATCAAGGCCAAACCTCAGACAAAGTTTTGTACCAATTGGAGTCCTAAGTCAAAAGTTATGCAATGCCCTAGTTTCTGGCCATGTCTAGCACTATGTCAGTGCATGTCCACCAGTGGCATTGGATGATTCAGACCTATTACATTTGAGCAATTGAAATGCCACTTTGTCCACTAAAACTTTTGAGCCATGTTCTACAATGTTCCCTACTGTCACATCTCCAGAAAACAGACCTAGAATCAATTTAGGGCTATGTCAAGCCATGAGCCGAATGTCAGCCCTTCGACATTCAAGTCCTTTTGAGCCCATCTCTTCGATCAATATCAAGTAACCTTGTCCAAACCCTTTCCCTGCATGCATGATGTATTTATGTACTATTTTCTAGTGCTTGTATGCTTATATAGTGTGTATGTGTTGTTTGTGTCCGCCGTGGAACCAGAAGTTGAAGGTGCAGAAGAGAACTTCGAGGATTCATCTGAGCAGCTAGACCCATCACTGCAAGGCAAGTCTCAAACCCTTGATCATGTTTAGCCTAATATTTTGAAATGAAGTATGTTAACTGTTTTCAAGTATGTGCATGCCTTAGATTCAAATAAGAGCTATGTTTCAATGAAATGATTAGATATGACCTAAATAACTATAAAGCCCCTTTTGACATTGAATATCCATGCACCCTTGTCACCCTAGAATATCATGCTTAGGCTATGCTATGCCCAAGATTATATGATAAATGTTGAATGGTCACATATGAGAAAAGTATATTCAAAACCCCTTTTGTGAAAGAAAATGTGATTGGAATCGATAGTGAGGATGGTTTGATTGGATGGTGCTGTGTGCGCACTGGGAATGTGAAAGACTCCTCACTAGAGATTCATAAGGACTAGAACCTTGTGTTGTGCTTCTATGCGGCATGAAAAACGTACCAACCACTTGCCCGGTTATGGGACGGGCGCAACTTAGTAGCTTTCTTTAGTATTAGCTTTTCCCTGCAATGGTTGTCGATCCAGTTTCTTGCGAGAGCTGGTGGGCCGCAGAAGGCCATGAGTGATGTGAGTTCGAAAAAATTATGAGAGGAAAAGGTGGAAAGAAGGAAGACGCCCTATGCCAGATTAAGTCATGCGCGACTGTAATCAAGAGAGGCTATGTGTCTTGCGAGAACATAGACCCAGGCTAGGAAGTAAGGCAGTGGGGAGGACCCACAACGGTACTTGAGACTTGACTGTCGATTTACCGGGCAGGGAATTGTTAATGCTAGGACTGAAAACTGTTGTGTCACTTCGGCCTTGTCACATGCGTAAAAGTCGCGTGGAGTTGGCCTGACTTGAAAGCTGAGTGATTGGTGGATTAAGGTGGTACACCTTTGCAAAGTTTAAAAAAGTATCGGATGCTCTGAGCTCCCAGGTTATGGAGTCTACGCGCTGTGGATTCTATTCACGTCGATGCAGCACAAGTAGCTTTTGGAAAGTTTTTCACAAAATTCGAATAAAGTGGTGACTCATGAAAGACCGCCACATACAACATTCTCTGAAAATCTAGCTTAGGGTTTTAAAAGCCTCGCTTTCGAAAATAAAGACTTCTTCTTTAAAATTAAATGTGAAAATCTATCCCATCTGTATTAATTAGCCAAAGAGCCATTCTTTGAGAAATTTCCCCCTCATCTAAGTATGCTTGCATTCTTATTTGGGACTTGTTGGGCACCATGTGGACAATGTGTTCACCCTTGCTTTTACAAACAAATTTAGAAGAAGGATTCGTCGACCCTGAATCTTACGGTCTTGAACCCAATGTGGAACAAGAAGAAGAAACGGAAGACCCAGCTTGCTAGAGGGTTATGTACCAAGGAGGAGTCAGATGTGGAAAACGCCCGTACAACACCGCTGCTGCAGAATAAAAAGACTGATGAAGTCCTTTTGTTTATTATTGTTGTTTTATTTTGTGCCGACCTTTGTGTCGAAAACTCCTTAATTTGTATCAACATCTAAATGCGTCATTTTGGCGCCAAGTTATTGTAATGTTGGTCCTTGTGATCAGCACTTGTTTTTAATTACTCGCATTTTTTATATAATGCATCTTGTTGTTGTGAACTGCAATGTGCCATTTCTGAGTGCAATCCACCTGGGCGGTTGCCACCGGATTCCTCAAATGAGGGTCCCACACTCAATACCCCCATTGATCGGACACTCCTTTGACGTTTGATCGCTCTGACTGTCCCGTTGGGCTTACTCAACCATTGAGATTACCTCCATCGATCAGGACCCTTTCCTTGGATATTTTACTGGTCAAGACATTGGACGAGATCAAATCCCTCATTTTAAAATCAAAGCCATAACCATCCATTTTATGGGATAATTCCTAGCCCCTCGATGATGCCGATGGGATAGGTGGTGCTCCCAGTCACGCTAGGTGAGCTGGATAATTTCCGAACAGAGTTAGTTACTTTCGACGTAACTGATTATGATTCGGCTTATAATGCGATTTTTGGCTGGCCAACTCTCGCTAAATTTATGATGGCGACGCACTATGCCTATCAGTGCAGCAAGTTACCTGGCCCCAAAGGCGTTATCTCGGTCTGAGGCGGCCGCAATGTGGCATTGACTTGCGATCAGTTATCATTGGAGCTCATGGATCAACTTCCCCTTCGGGATGTCAAGATCACAACCACGGCTGCGGATACAATCAAAGTCGCCCCTCGACCAGAGGAAAAGCTAAAACTGGTTCCATTATGCCCAGATGATCCATCTAGAACAATTCGGATTGGGTTAGGCCTGGATGACAAATAGGAACTCAAACTCATTACTTTCCTCCGGACTAATGCAAATGTGTTTGCGTGGAAACCATCCTACATGCCCGGTGTCCCAAGGGAGGTAATTGAGCACAGGTTAGAAATTCGACTTGGACAGCGACCAATAAAGCAGAAGCTTAGATGCTTTGCTGTTGATCGACAAGAAGCTATCCGCGTGGAGTTAAACAAACTCCAAGTAGCCAGGTTTATTCGAGAAGTCGATCATCTGGAATGGCTTGCAAATCCGGTCATGGTCCGTAAGTCAAATGGTAAGTGGTGCATGTGCGTCGATTACACCAGCCTAAATAGTGCCTGCCCGAAGGATGATTTTCCCTTCCCCGCATCGATCAGTTGGTCGATTCTACTGCGGGTTGCAAACTGATGAGTTTTCTGGATGCTTACTCAGGATATTATCAAATTAGCATGGTAGAAGAATATGAAGAGAAGACTGCCTTCATCACACCATTTGGCACCTACTACTACGTCAGAATGCCATTTGGTCTCAAGAACGCCGGTTCCACGTACCAGCGCTTGATACAAAAGACCTTTCTTTCCCAGATAGGGAGTAATCTTGAAGCTTACGTAGATGACTTGGTTGTAAAAAGCTTGAAAAGCTTGACTCATTTGGATTATCTTGCTGAAACCTTCTGTAATTTGAACCGATTTGGAATAAAATTAAACCCAGAAAAGTGTTCTTTCGGGGTTTCATCTGGTAAACTTTTAGGCTTTCTCATCTGTTCTAGAGGAATCTAGGTTAATCCCGAAAAAATCAGGGCCATCGAGCAAATGAGGTCTCCTTCGACCATGAAGGACGTCCAGTGCCTGGCAGGTCGAATGGACTAACCCTGACCCTCCAAGGCAAGAATCCGAAGACTTGTCGTGTACCGACCATTGGACGATGTATTTTGATGACTCTCGTAGTTTTCAACACTCGGGGGCTGGAGTTGTCTTAGTAATGCCTCAAGGCAACCAACTCAAGTATGTCATTCAATTACATTTTGTTGCGACTAACAACGCAGTAGAGTATGAACGTCTTATTGCAGGGCTCTGGCCAGCGAAATTCCTCGGAGTCCATCGATTAGTGGTGAGGGGAGACTCACAGCTAGTCGTAAACAAGGTAAACAAGGAGTACAGCACCTCCGATGAGACAATGGCTCATTACCTGGGGGAGGTGAGGAGATTGGAAAAACACTTTAGTCACTTCAAAGTCCAATACATCCCACGAATGGACAATATTCTCGTAGACCAATTATCTAAAATTGGGTCCTCACGTACATCTACTCCGACAGGGGTGTTCATCGAACATTTAGAGCATCCTTCGATCATGACTACAGTCGAAGATGAACAGGTAACAGTCTTCATTACCAACCTTGGACAAGAAAGGGATTGGACCCATCCATTGAGGGCCTATCTCGAACATGGGACCTTGCCCAAGGACGAAACTGAAAGTGATCGGTTGATTCAGAAGGCGCGCCTATACAAGTTTATAGAAGGAGTTTTGTATAGGAAGGGTACTCAAGGGGTATTCATACGTTGTATTTCTCAAGAGGAAGGTAAATCCCTCTTGAAAGAAATCCATGACGGTGTGTGTGGTGCGCACGCATCATTTCACACACTGGTCGGAAAAGCTTTCTGACAGGGTTTTTTCTGGCCTTCGGCACTTGATGATGCCAAAAATTTGGTCAAGACATGCCCCCAGTGTCAATTTCATGACAGACAGGTTCATCAACCCGCATATGCCCTGCAAACCATCCCATTAACGTGGTCCTTTCTGGTCTGGGGGATGGATATTGTGGGACCTATGCCACAGGCGGTCAATGGTTACAAATTTCTGTTCGTAGCCGTTAACACATTCACAAAGTGGATTGAGGCTGAGCCAGTTCGTAACGTCACCGCTGCTGCGGTACAGAAGTTCTTTCATAAGAACATCGTCACTTGATTTGGTGTTCCAAGTTGTCTCATCACTGACAACGGTTCCCAGTTCACTAGCGGCCTCTTCCTGGACTATTGCGACAATGTTGGAACAAAGGTGTGCTTTGCTTCTGTAGCTCATCCACAGAGCAATGGTGCCGTCGAACACGCCAATGGGTAGATATTACAAGGCATCAAGAAACGTGTTTTCAATCGTCTTAAGATGCGCTCGGGGGCTTGGGTAGATGAACTCTACACCGTTCTATGGGCACTACGCACTACCTGTAGTCGAGCCACCAGTGAGACACCTTTCCAGTTGGTATACGGTGCCGAGGTGGTGTTACCTACGGAAATTCATATTGGTTCTGTCCGAACAGATCAATTTGACCAGATTGATCAGATCGAACAACGTACTCAGGATTTAACCTTCCTTGAAGAAAAGCGTGATCGAGCATTGATAAGGTCAGTAGTATATTTGCAAGCTTTGCGAAAATATCATAGCAGGAGGGTGTGACCACATAGTCTTCACGTGGGTGATCTGGTTTTACGAAAAATATAAAACCAGTCTAACAGCAATAAGTTCTCTCTTCAGTGGGAAGGCCATTACATTGTTGTTTCAGTACCGCGACCAGGATCGGCTTGGTTAGCGATGGAGGATGGTAGAATTTTATCCAATACATGGAACATTGATCAACTGCGCAAGTTTTATGTGTAAGTTTCCCAATCTTTTTTCCTGTTCAATTAGCATGGTTTAACAAAAACTTCGTGAGTGCTTTCTTTCATCTCATGTTATGATCGTTTCTTTATTTTCCATACCTATACCAAGCCCAGCTCAGGGGCTGGTCGCCGTAATCATCTTGTTACAAATATCCCAATCAGATTCACTGGCCGATCTCATGGTCACATCCAGCTAAGACATCTCTCAGGGGCTTACATGCATGTTCCTAATCATTCGAGTGGCGACCAGTTCATAATAAGGACGGATGTAGTATTAAGATCAGTATCGGTTTGATCGGATGATCATATCTAAGTTAAAGCATTTCTTGGGTATTCATAATGCCCATATTTTTCCAGAGATTATAATACTAGATCTTCAGTACTTATGATCTCAGGAAGGGGCTAAGAGTAAGAGAATATGGTCATAATATGAAACGAAGAAAGTATCACTCTTTTCGAAAAATTTAAGGCACGCATTTGCATGTTATAAATGTAATTTCACAGGTATATTGACTAAGAGAGATCATTACAAGGAATCAAATAAGGCCTATGTGGGACCCTCATTTGAGGATTCCGATGGCAACCGCCCAGGTGGATTGCACACAAAAAGGTACATCACAAGCTCACAACAACAGGATTTACTTTAAGCAATAAAGCAAATAGATAAAACAAGTACAACGTCACGGGGACCACTATTACATTATCATAAAGCCAAGAATGGCTTTAATTAAAGTTGATACAAAAGTAGAGAGTTTTTCAAAATCAAGAATAAAAAAGAATTGGTATCGGAGTACCGAACACAGAAATATAACACAAAAGCAACAAGAAAGGTCTTCATTTCCTTCTGCAGCGGTTCGGCTCGGGCCTTTACCACATCGAACTCAACTTGGCGCATGAACCTCCTAGAAGCTCAAATCGTCTGGAAAGGTTCCTTCCTCTTGTTGGTTCTCAAGGCTAAAGGAATTAGGATCCTCAAATCCTTTCTTCTGAATTTGTGTGAAAAGGCAAAGGTGAGCATATTTTTCCACGATGCTCAGCAAGTCCTGTTATGAGAATGCAGATATATAGATGAGGGGTTTTCAAGGAAAGGGGTCTTGGCTTTATATATATAGGAATAGATTAGATTTGCACACTTAGTTTTGAAGAAAAGGTTTTTGTTTTCAAAAGCGAGGTTTTTAAAATCCTAAGCTAGATTTTCAGAAAATGTTATGTGTGGCGGTCTTCCATGAGTCACCACTTTACCCAGATTTTGTGAAAAACTTTCCAAAAGCTACTTGTGCTGCATCGACGTGGATAGAATCCACAGCGCGCAGACTCCATAACCTGGGAGCTCAGAGTATCCGATACTTTTTATAACTTTGCAAAGGTGTACCACCTTAATCCACCGATCATTCGGCTTTCAAGTTGGTACCTCTCCATGCGACTTTTACGCATGTGACAAGGCCGAGATGACACAACAGTTTATAGTCCTAGCATTAACAATTCCCTGCCCGGTAAATAGACAGTTAAGTCTCAAGTACCGTTGTGTGTCCTCCCCACTGCCTTATGTAACACCCTAGTTTTGGGGGTGAAAAGTTTTGCATGAAAATCCTGCATGCATGTATCCCTGTAGTAGTAGCCAGATCAGTTGAACTCTAATCTCTCCCAAACCCTAAAAATCTCCAAATCTATTCTCTAGTTCCAGATCAAGATCTGACCATCCAGATTTAACCTATCAGTTACCCTGAGGATAAAAGTCTTCAGGAGCCAGATCAAATTCTGAACCTAACTCTCAATACCTAAGCCTCTCTCCGTTTTCGAAAACAGGAAAATTCAGACTTACCCTAAGTACCCCAGTTTTCAGATGATTGAATTATTTTAATCTAACCCTATTCAGACTCAAGTAACCCCTGGAATATGTTCCTAAGTTCATCCTCAACTCACTTCAAAAAGTTGGGAGCCAAATTAATTCATCTAAACACTTTTCGCAGTTTAGTCCAAATTTTACTGCGAATAAGTCCTTTTCTGTTTACCTGGAAGCCTGAAAAGGCTAAAACCTGCAAATTAATTCCAACTCCAGAATTTCTTCAGGAAACACCTTCCAAACACTATTTGATACAGATCTCCCTTTTGATCAGACTTCAAAATCTCTCTCCAATCACCAGAATTCGAAATCGACAAAATCCAGACTTATTTTACCCTAATTTTACCCTATTTTCGAAAATAGGTGAAATCCCCCAAATCTTATCAAATTTTCTCTAAATTTGAGCTGGATGAGTACTAATAGAAATGTTATACTCAGCCATGGAATCAATTCTCAAATTAACCATCTCTAAGACAGAAATTACAAATCAGTCCAGATTTCAAATAAGAATCCTTGCATTTTGGTCCCTGGTTCGACCAGAGGCACTGTGCGCGACCAGCAGTCGTGCACAACCGCGACCACCGCGCTGCCACGCCAGGAGCTTCATCGCCGGTGAAGCCCCGTGGTCGCCACCCTTGCCACTGCGTCCCTGCCACGTGTGCGCACGCCGTTCGCCACCGTGGAGCCACCGCGGTCGCACCAGCAGCGCCAATTTTGCCCGCGCGCGCACGCCATCGCTGCAGCCACGGCAGAAGATTGATGCCACGTTGCAAGCATGCCGGAGGAGCCCATCAATTCGCCGTTGCATCACCTGGGACAGCACACGCCAACCTGCAAAGCCGGCACGGCCGCTGGAGCACGTCGCTTCGCTGCTGTCCCGCCCGGCCGGTCAATTCGCCGCTCCAAGTCTCCAGGCGTTTTCCAGCCGTTGCAACACCTCCGAATCCTCTATAAATAGCCCCTGGTCTCAGTGAAGTATCACACACCACCAGAAGCACCTAAGCCCTCAAACTCACTGTGTCTTCTTCTTCCCCGGCGAGCAGCAAAGGAGGCTCACGGTGCCAAGCTTCTACACTGCTTCCCCCCCCAATCCAGATACTCCAGTAAGCTCCTCTTACCTCCCTCATCGTACTCCAGCATGTAATTGACTTCAAACCTCTCCGGTCGCCGGCAATTTCCATTTCTCTCCAGCAACACCGGCGAGCAATTAACCCTCAACCAGATCGATTCAGCTTTCGAACTAGTAATCAAATATGCTCACTAGACCTTGCTTAACATCCCTAAGCAACCAAAATCGACAGATTTGCTAAAATGTGAAAAACCCCAAATTGGAACTTTGCTTGTAAACTGAGCTTGCTGTTCAAGCTTTTCTGGTGCATTTCTAGTTAATCTAACTCCACCAGTAGCTTACTTATGCCCCAGAGACTATCCACAAGCAAGGAATTAAGTTTATTTGCCCTAGATCAAAAATGCCCAAATCAGGCTTGAGTTAATCTTTTCCCCGGCCAATATCCCCTAAATCCAGCCAATCCAGCCATAGAAACCTTGCCATCTAGATGTTTTGGACCATTCTGAGCAACTTTGTCTTCTATCACGACTCCTAATTCGGCCTAGATTGTGAGATATAGCTTTGCCCTAGTTTGCTGTACTGTTCACACTGCATGTGCTCCAGGCCAGCCAACTTCTTCGCCGGTTTTCATCACTTTCCGGCCATCTCCTGCCCTAGGTCCTGTTGAGACATTTGTTCCTGTTACAAATGCCTAACCACCAGACAAAGTGGTGCATCATTTGGAGTCCTGAGTCAAAAGATATGGCTAACCCTAGTTTCTGGCCGTGTCAAGCCTATGCCAGCCTGTGTCAGCCAGTGGCATTGAGCCTTTTCACCCACTTCCAGCCATGCACTTTGAAAATAACTTTGTCCCTTAGACTCCTGATGTTGTGATCTACACTTTTCTCTACTGTCACAACTTGAGTTGAGCCCTCTATCACCCATCGACCTTATGTCGATGCCTTGAACCGAATGCCAACCTAAAGACATTCGCTGTTTTTGAGCGAACCAGTCACCACCTTGATATTACCCTGATATTTTGGAACCTTGTAAACCTTAACAGCTAACTTTAACCCTGGTTTCCATAATTAAAACCACATCGCTTTCAAACCTTGTATTGCCAGAGTATTTTCTCCTTGCACCTTTGCATGTAGCAAGTTAGTAGAATAGAATTGATTGTAATGCCTGTTTGCTTGTTTGATCTTGTTCAGAGCAAGAGTCCGGAGCTGAAGATCTTGTCGCTGAACCGTCGTCGACTGCTGATACTTACGACGCGGAAGGCAAGTCATACTTTGAACATATTGAAACCCATATTTTATGAATTGCTATGCTATTCCATGAGTAGATATTTCATTAATATTGCACATGTTGAGATCAATGATATTATGGCAGTGATAGATTGAATACTTGAGAAATGTGAACTTGATAAGATAGCAAGCCTCGAGCTAATAAAAGTATAAACATGTACATTTATATTCATGAAATAGAACCCCTAGCCGTGACCAGTATTTTGGTATGGAATGGTGGTAGCACTGGAGGTGCTTGGCTGCACTGGATGTGCAGGCACTGAAAGTGCATGGTTCGTGGTATGATCTGGTCACTGGCATATAAGGACCTAGAACCTTGTGTTGTGCGTCTAGTGGCATGAAAAACGTACCAACCACTTACCTGGTATGGGACAGGCGCAACCTAGTAGCTTTCTTAGTATTATCAGTTCCCTGCATGGCTTGTCGATCCGGTTTCTCGCGTGGAAACTGGTGGGACGCAGTTCGTCCATGAGTGATGTGAGATCAGAAAAATTATGAGAGGACAAGGTGTAAAGAAGGAAGACGCCCTACGCCAGATTAAGTCGTGCGCGACTGTAATCGAAAGAGGTTATGTGTCCTGCGGGAACATAGACCCAGGCTAGGAAGTAAGGCAGTGGGGAGGACCCACAACGGTACTTGGGATGGTGTTGTCCATTTACCGGGCAGGGATGCTGTTAATACTAGACTGCAAAAACGTTGTGTGATCTCGGCCTTGTCACATGCGTATAAGTCGCATGGAGTTGGCCCGACTTGGAAGTCGAGTGAAAAAGTGGATTTAAAAAGAGGTACATCTCTGCAGAGTTTAAAAATGTATTCGAATACTTCGTGCTCCCGAGTTCTAGGAGTATGCTGCGGTGGATTAAATCCATGGGGTGTGACACAAGTATTGTTTATAAACTAAAATTTGTTAGCTCAAGATTACCCAAGTGGCATGTGTTGTCATGATAAGGGGCGTTGCCGTGGGCTGTCATGTGTTGACGTGTCGCGGTAATACCATAATATAGAGATCATATGATAATTAAGAGGCATGTGGTTTATGCCCTAAGTTATGAAATACTGCTAAGAGCATATGATTGAAAGACTTGAATAAGAGTAGTGTGATATGAGGATATATCGCCTTGGATATGGGATATATGTATCACCATCAATATGATTTATTTACTGCCATGGGTATGAACAGAAGTTGAGTAAGAATTGAGAAAGAAATGTATTTTGGAAAAAAAAAAAAACCCTTCACTCTTTCCCCAATAGCATAGGTTCATGTCATATATATGTATGTATCTCTACCTTCCCTATGACTTGCTGAGTACGTAAGTACTCACCCTTGCAACAACTCATCAATAGATGGAGCATTCTACGACCTTGGAGGATACCCCGAAGATGCTGCGGACCCAGGAGATGATGAGCAGTTTCCTCCGGAACCCTGATGTGGTGCTGTCTTGCTGTCAACCTCTGTTTCCTGTGGTTTGCTTTTGGGCCTAGCTTCCGCCGACTAGATGTATTGTTTTGTTAGACCCTTGAGCCTTGTTCGGCACTGTATCTCGTTTTGTACTAAGGCCTGATGGCCATACAATTATGACTATTGTACTATTTTGCTGCTGCAATGTAATCCTGTGATTGACTCATCCTGGGAAGTCAAGTGGTTAAAGGGCCAGCTGCACCGAGCTGGGCTCCTCACAGGTGATGTCACTGTCATGGCAGACGTGACACCTTACTTCCTAGCCTGGGTCTATGTTCTCGCAAGACACATAGCCTCTCTTGATTACAGCCACGCACGACTTAATCTGGCATAGGGCGTCTTCCTTCTTTCCACCTTTTCCTCTCATGATTTTTTTGAACTCACATCACTCATGGCCCTCAGTGGCCCACCAGTTCTCGCAAGAAACCGGATCGACAACTATTGCAGGGAAAAGCTAATCTAAAGAAAGCTACTAAGTTGCGCCCGTCCCATAACCGGGCAAGTGGTTGGTACGTTTTTCATGCCGCATAGAAGCACAACACAAGGTTCTAGTCCTTATGAATCTTTAGTGAGGAGTCTTTCATATTCCCAATTCCATCCAATCAAACCATCCTCACTATCGATTCCAATCACATTTTCTTTCACAAAAAGGGGTTTTGAACATGCTTTTCTCATATGTGACCATTCGACATTTAACATATAATCTTGAGCATAGCATAGCCTAAGCATGATATTCTAGGGTGACAAGGATGCATGGATATTCAATGTCAAAAGGGGCTTTACAATTATTTAGGTCATATCTAATCACTTTATTTGAATATAGCTCTTATTTGAATATAAGGCATGCATATACTTGAAAACAGTTAACATACTTCATTTCAAAATATTAGGCTAGACATGATCAAGGGTTTGAGACTTGCCTTGCAATGTTGGGTCTTGTTACTTAGACGATTCTTCGAAGATTTCTTCCGCTCCTTCAACCTCTGGTTCCACGGCGGATACAATAATACACACATACGCTATATAAGCATACAGAAGATAGTCTTTCTGTAAAATATATCATGCATGCAGGGGAAAGGTTTGGACAAAGTCACTTGGGTGCTGATTGAAGAGATGGGCTAAAAAGGAGTTGAATGTCGAAAGGCTGACATTCGGTCCACGGATAGACATAGCCTTAAGTTGGTCTTAGGTAGGTTTTCTGGAGAAATAACAGTAGAGAAAGTTGTAGTGAATAACTCCAGGAATCTAATGGACAAGGTGGCATTTCAATTGCTCAAGTGTAACAGGTCTAAATCACTCAATGCCACTGGTGGACATGCACTGACATAGTGCTGGACATGGCCAGGAACTAGGGCATGGAATAACTTTTGATTCAGGGCTCCAATTGATGCACAACTTTGTCTGGGGGTTAGGCCTTGATAACAGCTACAAAACACTCAACAGGCTCATGGGCAGAAAGTGGCCGGAGGGTGGCCAAATCAGGAAAGTAAACACGGTGGCCTGAGCTACTGGACAGTGATCTTGGCATTGGAATATCTGCTGATTCAGGTCGATTCAGAAGTCGAGCTAGTAGACAATAATGCTCAGGGTACTGGAGTCTATCTAAGGGATAAAGTTACTGGAGCTAGATCGGCTGGAGAAGAATTCCGGCGACCGGCACTGGAGATTGGGGGTTTTCGATTTAGAGAGTTTGAACTCGATTGCTTGCTCAGGGAGTGAGAGGGTGAAGTGTGAATTCTACTGTTGGAGTCAATTTGGTCAGAGAATGACAGGAGTGGCCTGGCGACGAGAGCCAGTTCACTGGTGGTGCGCAAATTGGGGAAAGCCACAATCTTAGCTCAATTTTGAAATCCAAACTCGTAGGCTTGCTAAAGGGAGTGTGCTGAACAATTTTCATCACTGGCACAAGGGCTGATTTGGATTAAGTCGGGCAGCATTGAGGAAACAGGGGATTTGGGCTTTTCCAGTGATCGCCGGCGTTGAGGTTCGCTGGGGGCCAATTAAATGCTATGACACAGACAGGGGGATGAGAGTAACTCACTGGTAGCCTTGGTTTGGAGAGAGAAGCTACGGGTGAAGCTGGCGATGGTGGCCTCAAAAGCAGCTCGCCGGAGAAGAAAGTGCTCACAGCGGCGTTGGGGGATTTGGTTGCTCTCTGGTGGTAGAAGCGGAAGCTTGCAGCTGAGGGGTGGTGCGAAGTGATTCTGGGCAAGAGGGGAAGCTTATATAGGCAATGGGCTGAGCTCTCGGGAGTTGAGGCAAACCAAACGGGATTCGCGGCTGACACCAGAGGTGGAATAGAGATGGCGTGCAAGCGTTGGGACATGGCAACGACTGTGCCAGGCGAGGGGAATCACGGCAAATCCTGGCTGGAGCAGGGCGGCGAGATCACCAGCTTCGGCATGGCTGCAATGTGGCGTTGCTTTGCTGCTGCTGGAGCACGCGCGCGCACCAGGAAAATCACGGCACAGCGCGGGTGAGGTGCTCCACGGTGGCGGCACGGTTGCGCATAGGTGGTGGCTACGTAGCTGCGGTGGTGGCTGCGCGGGAAACTTCGTCGGCGGCGAGTTCCTGCGGCGAGGCTAGGTGGCGGGGTTCTGGTCGCAACGGCTAGAGCTCTGGTCGTGGTCGAAAATGGCACAGGGGCCTGGTTGCAAGGTTTGGACTGAATTGCAAGGGATTTGGACCAATCTGTAAGGAATTTCGTTCGGGAATTTGGGCCTATTTGCAAATCTGGAGAACTGGAGGGCTGATCTGAGATCTGGTTTTACATATGAGTATTACTAAATTACTTGGACTCATCCAATAGGAAAAATGGTAAAATCTGACAAGATCTGGTAGTTTTGACAAAAATCAAAAACAGGGTAATTAGGGTTTGAAACTTTGGCGAGGCCGAAACTAGGGTTTCAGTTGAGCTTTTGGAATTCTTCCAGAAGGGAAAAATGTCCAGAATAGTGAATGGGAGATAGTCACCAATCAGATCAGGATTTGGAGGTGGTCTAAGACTTTTGGTCTTTTTGGGCTTCTGACAAATCTGAAAAGAACTGATCTGCGACACTCTTGGACTAAAAAGCGAAAATGGTCTAAAAGGCGGAGTTTATGCCAACTTTTTAGATTAAGGTAGTGGCACACCTAAGATCATAATTCTGAAATACGAGATAAAAAATGGGGTTGAGACATCCAAGAATCCAATGAAGATATGCTGACTGGCAAGCTAAAGAGGTGGCAAAATTTGGGATGTTGCAGCCTAGTTCTTTCAGCAGATCTTCGACCAAAGGCTTAACTTCTTCAGAGATGGCCTCAAGTTGATCACTCTCGATCTCTGCATCTTCTACCACTGGCTTCAGATTCAGATCTGGGCCGTGATGAAATCGTAGTCTTTAGAGAATGGCAGAAGTTATAGATCTTACATTTGACTTCAATGCCTCTTCCTGGCGTTTTGTATCTCCAGGAAGATACTCGAGGAGTGATTCGGCTTGGGCCGTGACCAATGTGGCTAACTCGCTAAGGCTTGGATTGTCCTTTTGCGGCTTGATCACATCTGCTTTTAGCAGAGCAACGACCATCTTCAGCTTTTCGAAGATGTTCGATTGAGTACCACTACAGGAGGAAATTGTTTTGTTTAGACCTCCATTCTCCATGGTGGCAGTATCAATTTTTGAGCATTGTAACTCAATGGTCGCCCGAAGGTTTTTCTTCTCTTCTGAAAGATGGCTTATTTGATCCTCTTGTGCTGCATAAACATGGCAGATGACTCTTACAGCAGTTCATGTAATGGGAAAACGCTTTCTGATCGGAAGTATACTTACAAGAAAGCTTGGACTGTGCTTTGCGAAGTTCCTTTTCTAGAGAAGAACATCTCACAGCCGCAGCTTCTTCTTGATTCTCTCGATCAGCCATGCTCTTATTCAAAAAAAGCATTTTCTCTATAATAAGAAGAATGATCAGCAACGCTTAAATTCAGATTCAAGTTAACATGGATAGAGAGCACCACACTTATTGTTGCAGCCGGCTGATCTCCCATTGTGCGACCTTGATATACTTCGCTATGGCTGTGGACTTGGTCGCCACCCGGGTCAAGTCCTAGAACACGATAAGAAATTGCTCTTAAGACTTGAATGTTCCAGAATTTTTGCGAGTTTGAAAATAAAAAAAGAAGAGTTGTTCATACCTCTATGTAATCGCTGAATGAGTTGCTCTCAACATCAGCGTGAGGTCTAACCTCAAGACTTGTTGTGCCCGCGGTAGGGGCAACAGATGATCTTTCCTGTTGATCCCCCTCTATGGCCGGGACTGTAGTTTCCGTCCCTTGGGATCGGATTTCCGCTGCCATTCCATCCACAATGGCTTGAAGAACTTCTTCGACCATGGGAGTCGGACTTGGCTCTCCCGCGACCACTGCTGTGGGTGTACCATGGTTTGTCGAGGTCGCCGGGGTACTAGGTGCAACATCACTGTGTCAACAGACAGAAAAACATATTGTAAGGCTAGATGCCTCCTGTCAGTCATATTTAGATGGCGATAGGAGAAGTCCTCACTTTATTCGAAACCCCACCCATGGTTTGGGTTTCAATGATGAGCTCCCAGGAGAAAGAAGCCTACTGGGTGCTCTTGGGAAAGAGTCTTCTTCCGTCCTTGTCTTCCTTCTCTTAAAAAGGACAGTATCCTCTTCTCCCTGTATGAACATAATTCAATGGGTATGTACAGAGGAACGAAAACGTGCGAGGTTGTGAGGATTCTTACCACAGTCGCTCCCTCTATCAGTAGGGGAGGTATTGTTAGCTCTGGGGCTTCACGAGCCTCAGGCACCAGGGTTCCACCCGTAACCACAGGATTGTCAATGGTCACGGGGCCCATTATAGCCATTTCTATCCCTGTGGTCAGGGACAAGATTTCATCGACTGGAAGGGAAGTCGACCTCTCTGGGACGCTTGTTCCCAAGGGGTTAGTCGTTTTCCTCTTGCGATGAACTAGAGGAATGTTGTCTTCCTCATCCTCACTCCCTTCACCCTGTACGACGAAGAAGTAATTTCCACTCGTACTTTGGGTTACAGGAGGTACCGAGAATCTTACCGCAGTCTTTCTTGTGGTAATAGTTTTTTTCCGCGAAGAAGCCTCTCCCAGAATCTTCTTAGTTTTTTTGGGAACAAACTCCTTCACTTTGTGCTTTGAAGGGGTCCTCCTCACCCTCTTGGCAGTCGGACTTCCCGAAGGACCAACGTCCTCGCTTGGTGGCATTGCCTCAGCAAATTTTCCAAGAAGCTGTATTATTCAACATGCTTTTGGTAATACAAGACAAATGGATGGTTTCCAATAGAGCTTGTTTGAATAAATCATACCTTTCGGCACTCTTGCTTAAGATTGTCGCCGGCATTAATTAAGCTATGGAGGCGAGGCGATCCTTTAGCTCCCTCCACAACGGCGTTATACGTCCGAAGGATGTAGTTTGTCCATTTTTCAATCTCGGACAAGGATAGTGCTGTGTCACAAACAAGCATGTTAACAAATGCGACGTCTTTTCATCAGTAAAAATGCATGTTTTGTTGACTAGAGGACACACCATTATTATAGTCCAGGGTGCTGTCCGCTATGGACTCCACCTCCCAAGCCGGATGTGCCCTTTGACACAGGGGGCTCATCCTGTTCTTCACGAAGTTGCGTATGATATCACGCGCGGTCAAGCCTTGCTGAACTAAGTGAAAAATAGCTTGAGCTTGTCTCTTTTGTTCCGCGCTCAGAATGGGAAGGGAGTCTAACTCACTGGTTTTCTCCGGTCGGGTATTCGCGAACCATAGTCCGCTCTATGACGTAGGGGTGCAGTAGAACCACTTATGATACCACCCATGAATAGAATCCCGTAGAGGCGGGAATGGATACTCCTTCTTCTCCCGTATACAGAAGTGATGCACCCAGCGGCATTGGCACTTTTTGACCATGCCGAAAAGTAGAAGCATCGGAAAAGCTCCACGCTTGGAAGCACTCCGACAAAGGCTTCACAGAGATGTTGGAAAATCGCCAGGATAAGGACTGCATTTGGGTGGAGATTTACTAACTCAAACCCGTAATGGTCCAAGATTCCCCTTAGAAATTCGTTTTCTGGGAATCGGAACCCGCAGCGCAAGTATTCCTCGAAGATCACCAGTTCGCCCTCTTAAACAATTGGGGTTTCTTGATCTTTTTTCGTTGGCCGCCAGTTGATCAGCAGCTGTGGGGGGAGAATCTCTTCTCTCTCTAGTGCCATCAGGCTCTCTTCTGTATGGTGGACAGATTGGCTCCAGGAAGCCATTTCTTATGAAGAATTGAGGAGAAAAGTGGTGACTTTGGCGACGATGAAGACGAGGAATGCAAAAGAGGGTTTTATATGACTGAGACAACCCTTCCCCGTATATTTTATTAATTTCCCATAATGGGTGTATTTCCTCTTGAAACCCGTTATCCATACCCAATAATGAATCCGAAATGAAATGTGTTTTTATCATTTTATTTTGCATTCAGGGGCTATGGTACAGATAAAAATATTGAAAATTCCTAAAAGTTTATTAAGGAAGTAATTAATCCCTTATGTCTTTGGAACAAATTTCTGACCTCTATACTGATCGCAACGAAATCTTGTGATCACTACGGACATGTGTGATCATAACAGCTGTGGTCGTCGTATGGTCAAGATATTGTTTTGTGAGCGTTATTCAAGTTCTGATCGCAGTCTACGGTCTTAATGTTATTCTAAGACCGAAGAACTGTCCTGAGCCAACTTCGGATAGAAGCCTACCTGTGTGTTTTTGGTTGCGGAAGCATTTTCATGTAACTATTTTTCACAGAAAATAAAGAACCTTAATTCATATTATAAGTTTTATATAATCCTTTTTAAGAGATCAAGTATGTAAGGAAAAGAAATTCTTTATTTCTGATAGTCTTTGCATACAAAAGGGACACAGGCGACCAAAGCGTTAACTTGGTCCGATAGCCTTTTACAAAGTTCTCCCAGGGACATGTTAACATCAATGGGATCAACACTGGCTAGCCCTAGAGAACTGGCTATGGCTCTAGCCTATCTACATCATCCTGAATCAAAGAAGCACAATTATTTCTTATTGTATCGGAGAGTTCTCGCTGCTGCCGAGCATAATCCCTCTCCAAGCGGAATTGGTGCACCTCTTCGGGGGAGTTGTCATAAAATTCTGCCAGATGCAGAATGGCACAAGAAATCTCATCGGTCTTCTTCTCCAGGGCCTCTTTTTCTTATTGGAGAGTTCGCTCGAGGGATACACTCTCACCAAAAAGAGGATGGACTTCAGCAAGCTGGTCGCTGAGGGCTCCAGAGATTTTCATCTCCTGTACGCACATGGGTTAGTTTTAAACAAAATAAAACGACCAACACAGAGATTGAAGATAATTACCAATCCTCACAGTGAAGTTGGTCGTGGGAGTGCAACCTTTCCACCAGAAAATTGATCACCCAACAAAAGCTGGGGATTGCTTGGTCGCGATAGGGAAAGCTGATCAGAGGAAGAAAGGTTGGAAGGATTGTTGTGGATCTCCAAAGGTGGAGATGATGCAACTGGAGGAGCTGCTGGGGTTGAAGCATAGGGTAATGTGACAGCCCATGTCTCAGCTCCCTTTACCAATTTTGATGCAGTTCCACTGGAGGATCCTTCGTCATTCTTCGATCTCTTCTTTGGAGGAATTAGTTCTTCGAACACCTGTAAGTTTCAAAAAGCATTACTTTGGAACTGACCAGAATGTAGGAAAAATGTTGAACCAAGACTTTCAGAAAAAGACTTACTTCCTGAGAGTCTTGATCAATTTCTAACAGCACTTCTGTTTCTTCCTCATCACTCTCAATCTCTATAATGTTCTTGGGATCTTGATCTGCCATCAGAAGAAGAACTGAAGTTTAGAGGGAATAACTGGAGAGGATAAGTAGCTTTGAAAAAGACTTAGTCGTGGTGAATTTGTGAGTCCAAAGAACCAAAAGGCTCTTCACTTTATAGAGCAAGAAGGCGTTAGTTCGTTTCCACACACGTCTCGGGTTCTTAAACCGCACTTATGGTTGCCACCACGATGAGTCGTCTAAGTCATCATTACTTGCCAAGAAAAACTCAGGGCTTTTCTCGGGATATGAACCGTCACACGGCGGAACAATATCAGCTGAAGTTAAAACATCGGGTTCATAATTCGATGTAGGATAAAAATTTGAAGTAAATATGTCCTTTCATTTTCTTCAAAATTTGGGGGCTAGCTGACGAGGATTATCACCCGAGCTAGTTCAAAGTAATACACGTCTGGTTTAAGATAGAATCAGATTATATGCCTGTCTATAAGTCCGTTATTTTTGTCTCAGACGGCCTAAGGGGCGCGGACATAGAGATAATTCATGATCGCAGCCCTTTGCGCGATTATAAGGCTGCAGATATTGCACGGTCAGAAGATTGCAGATAGTGCGCGGTCAGAGGGTCGCTGACTATGTGTGACCAGAATAATCCGGGAAGGCCTGATCTTTTGACAGGCATATCCTGAGAATCAAAGGGATCTTTCCACGTATGAAGACAACTGCCAGGGGGTTAACATGTGCAGGTATCCCTTGATTGCGCGTGTTAAGCCTGCATGGAAGTTAAGAGCAGTTAAAGAAACTTCATCCTAACAGCTGTCCAAGGCCGTTTCGCATTGGCACCTTTTTGTCTAGCACTACCACAGAAACAGACATTTAGGACGGCACATCACAGACGGTTATGAACTGTTCAATGGAAAACCATCTGCGAAGACCTGTCGGGAGATTATGTTCAGTTATCACAGTCGGTTCTGATGTCAAAAACAACTGTGATAATAAACCAGACGGTTCTGAACACAAAATGGTCTGTAATAGTCTATTTATCACAAACGGTTATAACCTAAAACCCGATTGTGATAGATACAATCGGTTCCCAGCAAAGAACCATCTGTGATAAGTAGAATATCACAGACGGTTCTGAGGTCTGAATCGACTGTGATATATACAGTTGGTTGTGAACTAACAACCGACTGTGATAGTGTAGTTATCACAGACTATTCTGAAGTCTGAACCAACTGAAAAAGTGCTGGCGCTTCGAATTCTCAACTGTGATCATTTCTGTCTCCGATTTTTGTGCGCGGCGCCTTGGAGAACACGAAGCATCGCTTTGGAAGTTCTATAAATTGATAGAGGAAAAATTGTCATTTACTTTATAAGTTTTTATAATTCTCAGACTGTTTGACTCCTTAGCTTCTCTGCGCCAATGGCATCCTCGATGGCATCGTCAGCCTCGCCCTCCCTAGTAAGAACTCTCAATCTTTTGGACTTACCCCTGTATTGTTAATCCCTGTTCAATACATTCTTGACCTGTTGATTTGGACAGGGAAGGGGAGCCGTGGAAGACACTGGCAAAGTCAAGGCCGAGCTGGGGGCCCTCCAGGAGGAGCACAAGCTCCTGACGGAGAAGCACACTCGGCTACGGCTTGACCTTGACGATCTCTTCCAGTGCATTCAGCGCATGAAGACGGATGGTGACAATGCTAGGGCGAGGACAAGGCGTCTTCGTGAGGAGAAGAAAGCCGCGGATATGACCATTGCTGGCTGTGGTTTGAGTATGAAGGATACTATCGCGAAGCTGAGGGAGGTCGCAGGCCTTCTCGACGCGGTAGTAGTTGATCATAAGAAGGACAACTTGTCGCTGGAGGAGTCCTGTGTCCTGGCTGCAAGTCAAACTGACTTTATTCTAGATGCAGCCAGGGCTAAGACCACTCCTTGACCTAGCATTCTGTATTTTTACTTTTTTTTGTAAATGATGAAAAAAATTATTGAAAACTTTATTCTTATGTCAACTTTCTAATTTTTCAGCACATTCTTGGACTGCATGCTATCTTCCCTCTTTCTTTATCTTTCTTTAGCTTTTGGTGAACATTCGACCATACAAAGGTATGTGCACTGTGTGCGATCAAGGAACGACTATCGCGATCTTTGGCGTGTGAGGGCAGTCCATCGGAGCCCTTCAAATAATATAGAAACAATATAGAAGTCGCAGGTCCCATGCAAATAATAGAAAAAAAATATAGAAGTTGGGCTTATTTGGCTGGATGGCATTGTGGCATGCCAAACGCCTCGAGTTATATATCAACCTGCTTTGAATATCACAAACGGTTTTGAGGTAAAAAACGTCTGTGATAGTAACATTACAGATGGTTTTTTGTAAGGACCGACTGTGATAGTCCCAACAGTGATCGATGCTTCAAATTCTCAGCAGTTCAACCGGAAGCAAAACTCCAGGGAGGGATATTTGTAGAAGTCGAACAGTTCAATATTCCACAGGCATATTAAAGACGGTTCGGACATCATAACCATCTGTAATATTAAAGCAGATGGTTTTGATCTCCCAACCGTCTGTGATAGTCCCAACAGTGCCTACGCATCGAATTCTCTACATGCAATTGTTGATAACCGCACATAATAACTGCGCAGATGAAGAGACTTATTTATTTACTTCAAATTTAATTTGCATCGAATTATGTAATCTGACGCTTCAACTTTCTAAGTGGGCACTACTGTTTTGCCGTGTTCCAGTTTATCTCCCGAGAAGTTATCATGACGGTATTGATCTTGAAAACAAGTAGTGCGCTCCACTTCAAATTCTCAACAGTGTGTTGTGTCTTTTCCGTTTCTGATGTTTGCGCGGCGCACTAGCCTGGGAACACGAAGCATCGACTTGGAAATTGTTTTTCCTTAATGATGAAAAAATTAACTAAAAATTTGTTCTTATGTAAATTTTACAATTTTCCCGCACGTTCTTGGAGAAAGAGAAGTGGAGCAGTTCGACTGGAAGCAAAACTCCAAGGAGGGAACAAGTATTTGTAGAAGTCGAACAGTTCAATATTCCAGGCATAGTAAAAACAGTTCGGACATTAGAACCATCTGTAATAGTCATATTACAAACGGTTTGGACATGAGAACCGTCTGTAATATTAAAGCAGACAATTTGTTATCCCAACCGTCTGTGATAGTCCCAACAATGCCCACGCATCGAATTCTCTACATGCAATTGTTGATAACCGCACATAATAACTGCACAGATGAAGAGACTTAATTATTTACTTCAAATTTAATTTGCATCGAATTATGTAATCTGACTCTTCAACTTCCTTTGTCGTGTTGCTGTTTATCTCCCAAGAAGTTATCATGAATTTATTGACCTTGAAAACCAGTAGTTCACTTTTTAAAACTCGAGGCACCCGCACATATGAACCGTCACCTTCTGGTTCTATAAATAGCGAGGCTCCTAAATCCCTGTCTTTATTCCCTCCTCAACTCCCACCTTGATGGCGAGCCGAGATTCCAATGAGGTTATTGAAATTGAGAGTGATGAGGAAGAGATAAGGAATGAACTCGATCAGGATCTTCAGAAAGTAAGTCCTCTCTAAAACATTGAACTCTAATGCAGATCTTTCTTTTATGACTTGATTACCTCGAAACAAATGCATTTCGAAATCCACAGGTGCCTGAGGAAATGCTCCTTCCAAAGAAGAGACTTAGAAATGATGAAAGATCCTCCAGTGGAGCTGCAGCGAAAACTCTAGAGGGTGTTGAGGCCTGTGTTGCCACATTGCCCCTTGCAACCCCTCCAGTTGCATCGACTCCACCTTTGGAAATCCACAGCAATCCTTCAAATATCCCCTCTTCAACACCTTTGTATCATCAGCTTTTCTTGGATGATCAACTTTCTGGGGTAAGGCGCACACTTACACGTCCAAATTACTCCGAAGCTTGGCAATCATCTTCACCCTCTCTGCTGGTTGTTATGTCTTTCAAAACTAACCCATGCATGTGCAGGAGGAGAAAGCTGCCTTGTGCAGAACTCTCCAAAAAAAAAAGAGGCACTGGAAAAGCGTTCTGAGGGGATGTCTTCTACCATTCTGCACTTGGCAGAGTGCTATGAGTTGCAGCTTCATCTCCACCTTTGGAGATCCACAACAATCCTTCTAATATCACCTCTTCAACACCTTTGTTGTATCATCAGCTTTAATTTCTTGGATGATCCTATTGATGCCAAATCCACTCCTTTGCTGAGAGATGATGTAGATAGTCTTAGAGTTATTGGTAGTTCTCCAGGGCGGCCAGTGTAGATCCTACTGATGCCAATACGTCCCTAGGAGAACTTTGTAAATTACTTTCGGAACAGGTCGACGCTAATTTGGTCGCTTGTATCCCTTATGTATGCAAAGATTGTAAGAAATAAGAAATTTCTTTTCCTTATATATCTGGCTTTTTGATTGATTATGTAACTGATAATCACCAAATGATGTTCTGTGTAAAAATATTAACAAGAAAATACTGCTGCAATCAAGACGATTTTTAACTCAAAACCATCTCTGATAATAACATTACAAACGGTTTTAATTTCAGGACTAATTGTAATAGTCTCAAAATTCTTTGAACATCCACAGACATATATATACAACAAATATGAAAAACAAGATAAAACCAAATAGTCTCAACGTTCATTTTTTTAAATACTAACATTGAAAATAAGATAGAACCAAATATGAAAAACAAGTGGAACAACTGACCACTAGTCGAACGGTTCGACTGCAAACAATCCAGGATATTATAGACGGTTCGGACCTTATCACCATCTGTGATAGTAGAGCAGAGTGTTGATTTTATAATTATCACAGACTGTTCTGAGGTAAAAACCGACTATGATAATCACAGACGGTTTTGAAGTAAAAACTGACAGTGATTATCACAGACGGTTCTGAAGTAAAAACCGACTGTGATAGTAAAGCGGACTGTTTTGAGCTTGGAACCGTCTGTGATATAATTATCACAGACGGTTCTTCATTAAAAACCGAGTGTGATATTAAAGTGGACGGTTTTGAGCTCATAACCTTCTGTGATATTTCTGTCATAGTTCTACACAAAATGCACCGATATTACCGACGGTTTAAAAAAGTGAAACCTGTCAGTGATATTCTGTTCTTCAAAAATGCACCGATATTATCGACGGTATTATATAGAACCGTCTGTATTGAACCTGGTATAAAAGGTCTTTTGGCGGATGTTTTGAGCTAGTTGTACACTCTTGCTTGACATACACTGTCCAGTTCGAAGAGATTTGGGGCAAGGAAGAGCAAAATCTCGAAAGGCCGGGGGAGCATTTGGGGGCAAAAATTTGAGGATCCAAGGTTGGTACTTGCTCCCAAGGCATACACATTACTTGATTTCGTCATCAATATCGATCTCCATTGATTGATCAAATTAGAGTGAGAGGGAGGGGAAGCTACAGTAGCAAATCCTGGTTGTAACTCATTTTCGACTTGTACTGTAGCTATTTAATTGCTTTATGATGTGTGTTATCCACACCCCCAACTAATTGCTTGCAGTTCAAGTAGTAGTTAACTATTTATACCGCAAACTCCTCATCAAACACTAGCTAGCTAGATTTATATAATTTATTGCATGTTGACCGTACATAGAGCATTACTAATTAGCATGTGTATGAATTTGATTAATTACAGATGGTCCGAGACTGGATGTATAATGACAACCGAGTGGGTGAGGAATACATGAAAGGTGTTTTTGATTTCCAAAAGGTTGTTGAGCAAGACATGGCGAAGAAGGGTTTACCATATATGTACTGTCCTTGTGTAGACTGCCAGAATCGTAAGATGTTCACCAACTCATCTCAAATTGTCGCCCATTATATCCGACGTGGTTTCAAAAAGGGGTACACGTGTTGGGTCCACCATGGAGAAGAGTCAACTGCAGAAACAAGTGCCAGTCAGGTTGAGGAATAGGACATGTCAGATCCGAACAACGACTTCGACGAGGATATGCCAGAGGATGACAATTTAGATGACATGTTGCGTGATGTGGAAGGAAATTACAGTGAAAGGGAGTTTGGCAAATTCAAGCGCTTGATTGAGGACTCAGAAAAGCCGTTGTTCCCTGGTTGCAAGTTGAAGTACACAAGTTGGCCTCTGTGCTTGAAATGTTAAAATTGAAGGCAAGTAACAGCTAGACCAACAAGAGTTTCACGACACTGTTAGATCTTTTGGCGGACATGCTACCGGAAGGAAACGGGTTGCCAAAAAACACCTACCAAACGAAAAAGCTATTGTGTCCTTTGGGAATGGAAGTAGAAAGGATACACGCATGCCCTAATGATTGCATCCTTTACCGTAATGACTATAAGAATATGCATGTTTGTCCGGTGTGCTGCGCATCCCGCTATAAGCGTAAGGACCGAACCGACAACGGCAACTGCACTGAGATAAAGCAAGGACCTCCTGCTAAGGTGTTGTGGTATTTGCCCATCATTCCCCGCTTGCAGCGTTTGTTTGCAAACCGTAAAGAGGCAAAATTACTGCATTGGCACTCGGAAGACCGGAAGAAGGATGGAAAGCTGAGACACCCCGCTGATTCTTCGCAGTGGAGAAACATCGACTGGGAATTTGTTAACTTCGGAGCAGAATTGAGGAATATAAGGTTCGGGTTGAGTATCGATGGAATTAATCCTTTTGGTAACAAGAGCAGTCGGCATAGCACTTGGCCGGTTCTTTTGTGTATCTACAACCTTCCTCCTTGGTTGTGTATGAAGCGCAAGTACATCATGATGTCTCTACTTATCTCAGGACCAAAACAACCCGGAAATGATATTGATGTGTACCTAGCACCATTGATAGAGGGTCTCCTAACAATGTGGAATGAAGGGGTGCAGGTATGGGACGCATACAAACGAGAGACCTTCATCCTACGTGCTATGATATTCTGCACCATCAACGATTTCCCTGCCCTTGGAAATTTGTCGGGCCATAGTACGAAAGGAGCCAAAGCCTGCCCCCACTGCGAAGATGAGACTGAGAGCGTGTGGCTGAAGAATTGCAGGAAAACAGTGTACATGCGTCACCGTAGGTTTCTTCCGAAGAATGACGCGTATCGTAAGAGGAAGAAGGAATTTGACGGCCACAAGGAAGATGGTTCAGCCCCGAAGCCTACGCGCGGGAAAGATGTTTACTCAGGGGTGAAGGACATAGATGTTGTGTTTGGAAAGGGTCGTAAATTGAAACCCCGCACGAAGAACACTTGGAAGAAGAGATCGATATTTTGGGACTTACCGTATTGGGAGCATTTAGAGGTTCGTCATTGCATTGATGTCATGCATGTAGAGAAGAATGTTTGTGACAGTTTAATCGGCCTATTGCTGAACATTCCGGGGAAGACAAAGGATGGTGTCAATGTGCGGTGTGACATGATCGAAATGAGAATCAGGCCATGGCTAGCACCGAGAGAGGAGGATAAAGGCCGTATATACCTCCCCCCTGCATGCTACACTTTGTGCAAGGCTGAGAGGACAGAACTCTGTAAGTGTCTCTATGGTGTTAAAGTTCCATCGGGTTACTCCACAAATATGAAAAAGCTTGTGTCCATGGGCGATTTGAAATTGCTGGGTATGAAGTCTCATGATTGTCACGTGTTGATGACACAAATGCTTCCTGTTGCCATCCGGAGAATTCTGCCACATAAGGTCAGAGAGACGATCACGAGGCTGTGTTTTTTCTTCAATGCAATTTCTTGCAAGGTCATTGATCCCGATGCACTGGATTCTCTGCAGAGCGAGGTGGTTCGAACTCTCTGTCAGCTTGAGATGTATTTTCCTCCATCGTTTTTTGATATCATGGTCCATCTCACCGTCGACCTTGTCAGAGAAATCAAGATATGTGGACCCGTGTTCCTACATTATATGTATCCATTCGAGAGGTACATGGGTGTACTTAAGGCTTACGTGAGGAATCGGTCCCGGCTGGAGGGTAGCATTGTCGAAGGTTATGCAGCGGAAGAGGTTGTTGAGTTTTGCGTCGATTACATGGCCGAGGTAGAAGAAATAGGAGTTCCTGTGTCTCGTCACGAGGGGAGGCTTGATGGTGTTGGCACTATTGGACAGAGAGCCATCACTCCTGATTTCGATATGTACTCGAAAGCTCATTTTTGGGTCTTGCAACACATGACGGAGGTGTCTCCGTACATTGACGAGCACAAGGAGATGCTATGACAAGACAATCCTCGCCGATCCGAGGTTTGGATCACGGGAGAACATAACAGTAAATTCAACGCGTGGATGAAAGTGCGAATCACCAGAGAGTCCGCAAGTGACAACCTTAAATGGTTGGCAAAAGGGCCCACGTTTACTGTACAGACATGGCAGGGATACGACATCAATGGGTACACATTTTACACGAAAGCTCAAGATCGAAAGAGCACTGTGCAAAATAGTGGAGTGAGCGTAGAAGCTTTCCATGAGGAGTTCCGCGAGACAGGCCCAACAACGGTAGTACATGGATTGAACTCGTACTACGGGTTCATTGAAGAAATTTGGGAGCTCGATTACATACTGTTCAAGATTCCCCTGTTTCTATGCCGATGGGTCCAAATCCCACAGGGTGTGAAGGTTAACAGTTACGGTTTCACTTCTGTGGATCTCGATCGAGTTGCTTATAAAGATGATCCATTCATACTTGCAAAGCAAGCCATTTAGGTCATTTATGTCACTGACCCTGCCAATAAGAAGTGGCACATCATCCTTCATGGCAAGAGAAGGATTGTTGGAGTTGAAAATGTCGTAGACGAGGAGGAATACAATCAATTTGATGAGATTCCTCCATTTGGAGATGGCATACAGGTCGATACTGAAGACACCGACGAAACCAGTTACGTGCGTATGGATCACCAGGAAGGGTTATACTTTAAAGGTAATCAACCGTACGTCCTTATCTCTCTGTTTCCATTGGTATAGCTTATATCTCCTATAATTCTCGTCTTTGCAAGGCCGTGACAAGTGGAAAGTTGAGGATAACATGGCTGTGTATGTGGAAATTGTCGGTCAAAGTCCCCATTTGTATGTAACATTAACTTGAGCATGCTCCACATTGTATGTTAAATTTATTTGAGCATGCTCCACATTGTAACCAATTTTTTGATCTACGTACACTGTAACCAATTTATAGAGCATTTGGACTACATTTGAAATATCTGAGTGTTCATTTAAAACAAGTTTTCGAGCATTAAGAGTTGAAGAGCTACAGATCAGTTTCAAGTTGTAAAACTTACGTTCAATAGAGAGATTATCACAGACGGTTATGAATTATCATAGACGGGTATGAATATAGAACCAACTGTGATATTCGCAACAGCATCTCCGACGCTTCAAGTCTTAATGTGCACGGTCGGTTCTCAAGTCCAAACCGTCTGTGATAATATCAGTCACAGTCGGTTCTCAACTCAAAACCGTCTGTGATAATCTCTCACTATGTAGATTATCATAGACGGTTTTTATTTGAGAACCGACTGTGATAATATTATCACAAACGGTTATGAATGTAGAACCGACTGCGATATTCCCAACAGTGTCTGACGCTTTGAGTTCTTAACGTGCACCGTCTGTTCTCAAGTCCAAACCGTCTGTGATAATCTCAGTCACAGTCGGTTCTCAACTCAAAACCGTCTGTGATAATCTCTCTGGACATTATCACTATGGAGATTATCACAGACGGTTCTGACGTGAGAACCGACTGTGATAATAATATCACAGACGGTTGTGAATGGTGGACCGACTGTGATAATCTCTACGCGGTACATAGTTCAAGGCGGCCTTTGTCCCGCTCATTTCCAAACTTCACAACTGTTTGCCCTAGCTCTCTCCGCCCTCGCACCGTCCGTCACGATCACCTGCATGGCCTTTCCACCGTCAGGCGCGATCACCTCCATCGCCCTCCCGCCTTCCAACGCGATCACCTCCATCGCCTCCCCACTGTTTCTGTCATTCTTGGTTAATTATAAGTATATGGGTTTTGTTATAGAATTATTAGTTGTAGATTTACTTAAACTATTCTCTCTTTCACTTATGTTAGGAACTGATATGTCTGGTGACGAAATGCACCACTCGGGGAGTCAGAGTGACCTCGCTGGCGATGAGACGCCTGGGCCGGAGGTCGCCGCGTCCGCCATGACCCAGCCGCAGAAGAGAAAGGGCCGAGGCCGGATGACATGCGCGCGTCTGGACAAGCGGGAAAAGCAGCACGTCCAGTTCGACAACAATGGTGTGCCGGAAGCTCCAGACAAACTTGTCGGTCAGTACCGCTCACTATGCGGCAAAGTGGCACGGGAGCGGGTGCCCACCACCACCTCCGACTGGGGTCAAGTGCCCCCAGAGTGCAAGGATGCGCTATGGGAAGAAATGCAGGCGGCGTTTCACATTCCCGAGGATCGCCACTTCACCATCCGCCGGAGGACACTGATGTCAATAAAAAAGGCGTGGAGGAACTTCAAGAGCCACCTTGTCAGGCTCTATGTGAAGCAGTCGAAGACCCCCTTCGATGACTTCCCTTTTGTGACTCCCGAGGCATGGCAGCAGTTCGTCGAGATGAAGGCCAAGCCAGAGTTCCAGGAGCTTAGTGTTAAGGGCCAGGCTAACCAGGACAAGAATATCCATCCACACAGACTAGGCAGTGGTGGGTATGTGGGGAAGAAGGCGTTGTGGAGGAAGCAGGACGAGGAGGCTTCCCAGTCTTCGGCCGGCACTCCTTCTGCGGGCATAACGGACGTGCGCGCCCGCAATTGGTGCCGAGCAAGATCGACGATGACCTCTTCCGGAAGCGTCTCTATGAATAACCCTGCGGACAGGGAAGTGATCGACCGGCTGGTAAGATTGTCCGATCACGTACTATCCTCGTAACACGCATGCAATGGGTTGTATTGCTAAGTTCTCCTGTTGCAGGTGACGCTGAGTGCGCAGGCGGCATCCGGAGAGTTCAACCCGAGGAGGGACAGGGATATCCTCACAGCGGCGCTAGGAAACAAGGAGCATCCAGGCCGCGTGCGCGGCCTCGGTGCCACTGTGCCTTGGAGGCATGGTTTCCCTGATGATGAGGAGGCGGCTAAGAGGAGAAAGAGATCCCACCAAGCCCGCGATGAACGGCTCAAGGAGGAGATGCGATCGGAGTTCGCTGTTTGGGACAAAGCACTCCTGCAGAAGTTGTCGGAGATGCGGTCCATGTATGAAGAGCTAAGAAAGGCGACCCAGGGCACCACCCTTCTAGCAGTGGAAGTACCGACCCCCATTCTTGGCCATCGTAGTAGCTGCGCGTCTGCGCCAGGGTCTTCGCAGATGGAGCCCTCTCCAAAGTATCCGGTGGACTTTCTGCAGGTAATGACCGTTTGTCTATGTTAATTCATTCGAAAGTAAAAAGCGGTGAAATTCAATATGTTAATGCGCACTGTTTGTAGGAACCCGCCTCTTGCAAGCTTATGGTGCTGGCCGGTCTCTGCCCGATCGAGGCTGGCCATGGGATGGCGCAACCATGCACGGCGGGGGGCCACAATCCACGGTGCCCCTCTATGTGAGGGTTTTGCACGGTTCCAGGTAGGCAATATCTTTGACCATTGCAAGGGTTTTCCGTTGGAGAAACTACCGAACGACGAGATTACCACTCTCGGGGATGCGGTGCACACGTTCGTGCAATGGCCCAAGAAAGACATCATCCTGGATAAGGTAATTCCCCCACCAGTTTCATAATTCATACTGTAATAATGGTCCTCAGAGTTAGTGTCCTAATACGTAGGTTCCTACATCACAGACATCACAGACCGACACACGGCCTACTAGCCAGCCGACCCCTCCGAGAAGCCAACCAACGGGTCCGATGACGAAGCTGACTCTGACTAGGAGGCAACCATTCAAGAAGCTGGCTAGTAGGGGAAAAGAAAAGAAGAGCCCAGCGAAGGAGAGCGAGAAGAGTGCGCCAGCTCTCATGCCATTCGCTCTGGGGATGCCCATGGCCTCCGATACCGCAATTTCGAGCATGGGATTAGCATGCCAGAGCCTGCATGCATGTTACATGAGGAGGAAAAACCAGACCAGGACACAGCGTCTGACGTACATCATGGTCAAGTACACCATGGCAGAGTTCCATAACGACATTGGGACCTACCCGGTGACCTTCGAAGACCTGCACAATTTACTAAACAAAGATGCGCTCGACTTGTCAATCCTACGGTCTTGGGTGCTGTAAGTATCCTACTATCCTACGCATGTTCGTGCATATACGGATAGATGTCATTTATTAATTGGTTACTTCCGTGCAGCTGCATGACCAACTATGCCAAATCTAAGGGCATACCTGTTGGTTTCTTGGACCCCCAGATGGTCGCCGAGGTGATGTTTAGGACTGACGCAAACTTCGTTATCGACTACATCAAAAGAGGGTTGTTTGCTCAGGTCGACAAGGAGTACATACTTGTACCCTACAACCAGAGGTGAGTGCTTTCATCAGTACTTTACCCGTATATTAGTGTCTCCATGTGCACACCCCCAAACTTAGATTAAATTTTTAATTCTTTACGTGTAACATGTAGCTACCACTGGATCCTGCTGCTACTTATTCTGAAAAGGAACAAGGTGTTCTACCTTGATTCATTGCAGAGGAAAGGGTACTTGTATTGCGGCGCACGAGATGTATTCAAAAGGTGATGATATTCATGTGGACCTGTCATGCATGCATCTAGATTTACTATCCTCAAATTGTCAATTTCGACTATCCTCAAACTGTCAATTTTGACTATCTACAGGGCTTTCACGAACTACTTTGCCGAGGGAGGGTGACAACACGAGCGGTGAGCCGATAAGTTTCAGTGGTTACAATTTTCGGTACAAATTTCAACTGGCATATGTTTTACTTTATAACATGTCCCCAGCTAACTCTCAGTCTGTAAATTGGCAGTTGCCATCAGCAGCTGAACGACAATACATGTGGGTTCTACGTGATGCGCCACATGTATGACCTGATCATCACCGCTCACCGCCCATATTTCCCCGAGGTATACAACTGCTCCCCTTTGTATCGATTTGGCAGAATTTACAACTGCATTGAGCTAATTTTTTCTGTACCAACTGTTGCTGTAGGGGGTCGACTTCCCTTCGGAAAGCTTTGACCCTCGGGAGATTGGTATTGTCCGAGGGATGCTTGCTGAATTTTTTCTTGCGGAGGTCATATCAACCAAAGGGAAGTTTAGGGACCCGCAAGGTTCGTATTAGTGCGGCCTTACATTTTATTTGTACATCTAACACACTGACTTTAATTATCGATTACATTTATTTGTTTAATCTCAATTGTACATATTTCTGAGTTATGTGCTGTATATATGAAATGCTATTGTACATGTTTCTAAGTTGTGTGCATGTATATATAAGACTATATATTTGAGTACTGTGCATGTATGAAATGAACTGTATATATTTGAGTACTGTGCATGTATGAAATTCATGAACTATATGAAATGCTATTTGTACAGACGGTTTTGATCTTACAAACCGTCTGAGATTATAACCGTCACCAATAATGACACTATCACAGATGGTTTTGACCTAAAAACTGTCTGTGATATCACACTGTCACTATCACAGATGGTTTTAACCTCAGAACCATCTGTGATATCACACTATAACAGACAGTTCTGAGATTATAACACTATCACAGATGGTTTTGACCTAAAAACCGTCTGTGATATCTCACTATTACAGACGGTTCTGAGATTATAAACCGTCTGTGATAAGGAAACAATCACAGACGGTTCCAAGATTACCACCGTCGCTAATAATGACAATATCGCAGATGGTTTTGACCTCAAAGCCGTCTGTGATACTCTAAATACACAGACGATTATGAAACAACCGTCTGTGATAAGGACGCTATCGTAGATGGTTTTGACCTCATAACCGTCTCTGATAATATGAGTATCACAGATAGTTTTGATCTCAGAACCGTTAGTAATAATGTGAGTATCACAGACGGTTTTGATCTCAGAACCGTCAGTAATATTGTGAGTATCGCAGATGGTTCTGAGGTTATAACCGTCTCTGATAATGTGATTATCGCAAACGGTTATGATTTCATAACCATCTGTGATAATGTGAGTATCCCAGATGGTTTTGACATCAGAACCGTCAGTAATAATGTGAGTATCATAGACGGTTCTGAGGTTATAATCGTCTCTGATAATTTGAGCATCACAGACGGTTATGATTTCATAACCGTCTGTGATAATATGAGTATCCCAGATGGTTTTGACATCAGAACCGTCTGTGATACTCATATTATTACTGATGGTTCTGATATCAAAACCGTCTGTGGTATTGTGTGCATCTTAGACGGCTTTGATGTTTAACAGTCTGCGTATTAGGAGTATCACAGACGGTTTTGATGTTATAACAGTCTGTGTAGTATGAGTATCACAGACAGTTCTGATGTTATAACAGTCTGTGTAGTATGAGTATCACAGACGGTTTTGATCTTATAACAGTCTGTGAAGGGAAAGATCACAGACAGTTCAAAACTGTCAATGATAGTACATGATTATCACTGACTCGAATATCACTGACGGGTAAGAACCGTCTGTGATGACTGTTTTGACCCGACTGTGATAATGAATTCTATAGTAGTGTATTATAAAAGGTAGTCAATGCATGTTCTAAGGATAATGATTGAGTAAAGCATACAAGTACTTCCAGGAGTCCAACAAACATGAAGACTTAGATATAATTAGATAGACACTAACATTGAAGAGATCTTCGCTTGCGATCATCTCTTCTTCCCTCTGGTAAACATCTTATTTCATATAGTGAAATCACAACAGGACGTAGGGTTGTTACTCCCACCATCGAGGGCCCGAACCTGTATAAAATCCTTTTTGCCTGTACAGACATTACTCATCCTACCTTCCTGGAGGAGCGCCCTGAAAGGTCCCACAACTCACAAATTTGCATAAGATCGACTAAGGACCCCAAGCCCAAATCATCGACAATTCCCACACCCGCGGATTGACCAGTTGGTTGATTCGACAGAGGTGTGAGCTTCCTCGACGAGTATTCGGGTTACCATCAAGTCCAGATGGCTAAGGAGGACAAGGAAAAGACGAGTTTTATAACTCCCCTCGGTACCTTCTGTTACGTCCACATGCCCTTTGGGCTGAAGAAAGCCGGGGCAACATTCCAGCGCCTCATGTCAATGGTCCTCAAGAACCAAATCGGCCGCAACGTCGAGTCTACGTCGACGACGCAGTTGTCAAAAGCCCCCTCACGGCTGCCCACGTCGACGACCTGGTGGAGACCTTCCGCAACCTCCGTGAGTATGGGTTGAAACTCAACCCAGAGAAGTGCGCCTTCGGCATGTGCGGGGGGAAGCTGCTAGGCTTCCTCGTGTCCCAGCGGGGCATAGAGGCCAACCCCGAAAAGATTCGGGCCCTGCTGGACATGCCCCCGCCACGCTCCGTCAAAGACGTACAGCAGCTTACCGCCTCATGGCCGCACTAAGCCGCTTCATCTCGCAGTCGGGGGAGCGGGCCTCCAATTCTTCAACATCCTGCGAGGCCTCGAGGGGTTCCGTTGGACCCCCGAGGCCCAAGCAGCCTTCGATGACTTGAAGAAGTATCTCATGAGGCCCCCAATGCTCGTGAGCCCGTCTCCGGGGGAACCTCTGCTCCTCTACCTCGCCGCGACCCGGGTGGCTATAAGCGCGGTACTTGTGAAGGAGATGGAGAAGATTTGTTATGCCCTTCTCTTGGCATCCCGGAAGCTCCGTCACTACTTCTTGGGGCACCCGATCACGGTCCCGTCGTTTCTCCCCTTGGGGGAGGTACTGCGGAATAAAGAAGCCACCGGCCGGATCAGAAAGTGGGGAGCCGAGCTCGCTCCTTTCTCCCTCTCGCTCATGGGCCGCTCCACCATCAAGTCACAAGTCCTTGCTGACTTTGTGGCGGAATGGACCCCCGCCTCCGGGACAGAGGGGGAGAACCTCCCTGAATCACCCCGGCGCGATGACCATTGGACCCTCATGTTCGATGGCTCCTTGTGTCTTGCTGAGGCCGGCGCGGGGGTAGTCCTTCGAAGCCCGAAGGGATGGGGGCTGGAGTACACGGCGAGGCTTAAGTTCCCCGCTATGAACAACGTTGCCGAATACAAGGCCCTGCTCCTGGGGCTGCTCCTCGTGCTCCCTGGGGATCCATCGCCTTCTTGTCAAAGGAGACTCCCAGCTCGTGGTTTGTCAAATGGACAAGTCTTACTCGTGCCATGACGCGAACCTGAGCCTATATTTGGGGGAGGTGCGCAAGATGGAGAAGCACTTCGAGGGTCTGGAAGCCCGGCATATCCCCCGGAGGGATAATGACTGGGCCGATGCATTGGCTCGGGTGGCCAGCGCCAGGTAACCTCTCCCCGGGGGTGCTTTCCTAGAAATTATCGCGAAGCCCTCGGTGGCCTCTCGTGGACCATGAGCCTCGCGTCCCAGAGATCTCTGAAATCACCCGAGCAGTGTCTTGGATGGATCCCCTCGTCTCCTTCATAAGGGGGGAAGGGGACCCTCCGAATGAGACCGAGGCGAAATGCCTCCGCGCCAAGGCACGGGCGTACCTCCTACTAGAGGGGAAACTCTACAAGCGGGGGGCTTCAGCCTTGCTCTGTTGCCTCCCGCAGGCAGAAGGATTTCAACTCCTCAAGGACATCCACTCAGGGAGTTGTGGGTCTCACCTGGCTCCACGCGCCGTCGCGGCAAAATTTATTCGACAGGGCTTCTATTGGCCCATCGTGGTCCACGACGCATGAGACCTCGTCTCCGCGTGCGAGGCCTACCAAAAAATGGCAAAGGGCTTCAACTTGCCCTCCACAGTGCTGCAAACCATTCCCATCACTTGGCCCTTTGCGTGCTGGGGAATGGATCTCTTACGCCCCTTCCCCCCAGCGCACGGGGGCTACAAGTATGCGGTGGTCACAGTGGACTACTTCTCCAAGTGGGTGGAAGCTCAGCCCTTGGCTAGCATCACCTCTCGAGCAGTGCATCGATTTTTCTGGAAAAACATTGTGTGTCACTTAGGGGTCCCCCGGGAAATCACTGTCGACAACGGGACCCAATTCGACTCCACGCACTTTCGGGAATTTTGTGAGGGTTTGGGAGTTACCCTCCACTTCGCCTCTGTAGCTCACCCCCAGAGCAACGGAGCCGTCGAAAGGGTCAACGGCATGATCCTACAAGGGTTACGCCGGTGACTTGAGCAGGCCGCCTCCAGGCGGGGCGCATGGGCAGGGGAGCTTCCGAGCATCCTCTGTTCCATGCACATGACCCCGAGCGGGGCAACAGAGCGTATGCCCTTTTCGCTTGTGTACGGGGCTGAAGCAGTTTCTCCCCTCGGAGATTGGTTTTCGGTCGCTGCAGGTCGAGCTCCTAGACGGAGCCACGGCAGAAGCATACGAAACCAATGAAGCCAACTAGCGACTGGAAGTCGACCTCGTCGAGGAAGAACACGACCGAGTGCTACTTCACCACGCCATCTACGAGAGCGAAATGGCTCACGCGTATAATCAACGCGTCCGCGCGAGAGCTTTCTACCTTGGGGACCTTGTTCTCAAGCGCGTGACCGACCCAGGCCCAGGGTAAACTCTCCCCCAAGTGGGAAGGCCCTTACAGGATCTCTACGGTCCTGGGCTTGGGGGCTTACAAGCTCTCCAACCTCGAAGACCAGGAGCTGAAGCATACTTGGAACATAGGCTTGCTCCACAAGTTCTACACTTAGCCTCTGGGTTTTCCCTCCCCCATCACGATCTCACAGGGGGAGGCATGGTGCAGTGCTCGCCACTCCCTCCCGCACCGCGGTCACGCGGGGGGGGGGGGGGGGGTATTGTATTCACTATTCCCTCCCCCGCTGTGGTTCTGCGGGGGGAGGCGTTGTATTTCATCTTTGTTAATGCAAATGGTTTTTTTCCCATGAGTTTTTATAGATTCCTAGATTACCGTCTCTAAGGAAATGCCCTCTATGAGGATGCCCTCCTTGCGAGGATGCCCTCCCCGCGAGGACGTAGGCTATCAAAGTCTAAAAGTCCCTACGATGGGAGCCCCGCTCCCGTAGGGCGGCTTACGGTAACCCCTCGTGGATTGAGGGGGTAAGCGGCAACCCAATTCTCATGAACTGCGGTAGCGAGTCACTTTGAGAGACTAGTCCCCCCTCAAACACTCAAGCCCGTCATCAGGCCCATCCTCCTCCGGGAGCTTCCCCCTTCGTGGCTCATCAAGCTCGTCCTCCCTCGGGAGCGAGCTTCCCCCCCAAGGGCCCTGGAAATCTCGATTGTTGGAATCCTTCGAAATTTTTCTGTCGGGAATTTCCCTACCAGTGAAAGGGATCTAGGATATCGACTAGAGGGGGGTGAATAGGTGATTTTAACAATTTAGCAATTAATCAAACAATTTATAGATAATGAGAGCAAATAAATAACACAATATGAACAAAGCACAATTCCAACACAAGGATATATCCCGTGGTCTCGGTGATTTGCCGATCACCCCTAATCCACGTTGAGGCAAACTCAAATCTCTAACCGCTCCTCTGTCTAGTCAACCTTCTCTCGAGAAGTGACCTAGATCTTGAGCCGGATTAGTGTGATGAGTTATCCAAACCTCGTTTTCACTAAGGATGCACTTTACCGCTCCGGCAAGGTGTGCTCAACCCTTTCACAAGACGTTTTGAGGCTTCTTCACAATCTTCCTTGAAGAGCTCTCCAAAGCCCTTCTCCTAGCAGTCTAGGAGCCGGCAAACTCCAAGAGTTACAAGCCGGTGATGATCACTTAGCCTTCTTCTAGTGCCACGAGGATGATTTAGTGATCTAGATGCAATGCACTAGAAGATCTCAAATGCACACTCTCACAAATTCGAGAATTTGAACCCTAGAGTGTATGAAATGTGCTAAAGCTCTCAAGGATGATGACAATGCTCAAATTATGCCAAGTATTTGTACAGGACCGTGCATGGGAATATATATACCCCTCACAATAAATATAGCCGTTATAGGCCGTTGGGTGAAAAAGATCACCTGGCAGTCAGACCGCAGGAATAAGCTCGGTCAGACCGCCGCAATTGCAACGGCATTAAACAGGCGCAATAAATGCTCAACTGCCCTTGTCAGGCACACACACGGTCAGACCGGAGCCTATTTCGGTCAGACCGTGAAGCTGTCCAGAGACGACCTAGTTTCTGGACACCTTATACGGTCAGGCCGATAAAAACGGACAGACCGGCCATACGGTCAGACCGTAGTATAAAAACACGGTCAGATCGATTTCACGGTCAGACCGGTCTAACAAAACGGTCAGACCGTAATAGCTCAAAACAACAGAAAGATAGTTCATGAAGTTCCAGGAGACTGACTTAGGTTTAAACTACGGATAGACCGACCTTATAAAGGTATATACTATACTAAAACATAACGTCGGTCAGTCCGAGAATTCTAATCGGTCAGTCCGTGAATTCGGTCAGACCGACTGAGACATTGCTGAGCAGAAATGAGCTGAAACAAGCATATTCAAAGTATATGACCTTCTAGTATGCAATGCAAGTTGATGTTATGATTTGTGGCACATAGATGAAGTATTTTGTGATACACCACATGCTCCTCTTAATAGTACGGCAACTATCCTAAAATCCGGTCAAAATTCTTCTCTAATCACCTTAGACCGGTAAAAATGAAAAAGACTCTATTTCATACCTTTGCCCTTTTAATCAATGCTCTTTCTTCATCATGAGACTCTTTCTTCGCCTTTCATTAACCTGTCTTTTAAGTATCTTCTTGACACAACTAGGCAGGTAACGTTAGTATAGCATTTGAAGTTGTCATTAATTATTAAAACATTCTATAGGGGCCTAGCAGCTACAACCGGCTCCCCATCCTTACGGCGACCAGGGGAACTTATTACCAGCCTTCGGAATTTTTCAGTCGGCAACCTCCCTACCAGCTCCCCGTTCTCACAGAGACCAGGGGAGTTCCTCACCGGCCCCCATAAGCTCCCAACCAGGGGTACATGGCTCCGGTGATTATCGGCGGCCGGGCCTCTTCATGTCTTACCCCCAGCGCGCGGAGCCAAGCTACTGCCCACTGAGGGTGGGGGGATAACCCGGGCCCGGACAGTTCAATATTTTTGGCTTTCGGCAAACCTTTGAAGATAATCACATGAAAGTCAACGAGCAAATTCATAGCTTTATTGATACAACATTCAACTGGGAGACAACCCCCCCCGGTGGGTCAAGATGTCTCAAGGATAAGCCCCGGGCAAGCACAGGATACAACCCTGGGAGTTAAGCTCCCGCGGGAAATACAATAGGGGACAGCCCCCCCGGGGGGCGCCTACACCTAATAATCTCAGAGGCCCTCTGACAGCTCCCGGGCAAGGTCTCGGTACAAGCTTCTTATGCGCCGCTGGGCCTCTCGAAGCAAGCCCTCGGGCCAATACTCGTAGCCCTCCGGTGGGAGTATCCGAAGCGGTGGAACCCTCCGGGATCCCGGTCTCGGAGGAGAAACTCGGCACGGTGGTTATCGAAGTTGTCAAGATGCCACTCCGGGAGCCACCACAACTGGATCGCCTCTCGGGAGGCACCCTCGCCGCGCCCTCCGGAGAAAAGGCTTAGCAAAACCAGGGCTACTTGGGTTTCCCCCGGATTGCGCCTCCTGGGACTTGGATCCCCCTTTCCGGGAGCGAACCCCCGGTCCCCTGGGGACCTCCCCGAGCAAAAGCGCTCAACCCTCGGGAGTCCTCCCCCAGGAGTTAGCTCTAGGGACACCTGCTCAAAGCAAATCAAGACTTAGCAAAATTGAGTCAAGACTTAGCAAAAAAATCCTTCATTCATTGAAGAGAACTTTGTACAAGTCTCTGTGGATTCCTCTAAGAAGCTATCGGGAGCAAAAATCCTAAGCAAAAGAAGACCTATCTAAAGGCCCGGGGGGAGGCTCATACTTGGTTGTTGTCATCCTCCCCCGGGGAGGCTTCCCTCCCTGCCGGAGCTGTGATGTCCGCCGTTGGGGGCACCGAAGCCGGAAATTGTGCCAGCACTATTCGGTCGTAGAAGCCCCCTGCGAGCTCCTCCACCTTCCGCCGTTGCGGTTCGGAGAAGTCAGGAAAGCCTCGGGGGATCCAGCCTCCGATCGCTCGGGCGCCGGTCCCCCGGAGCTCCACGAGGCCCACAGCGGCGGCCACCACTGGGATAGCCTGACCCCGGGCCCAGGTGTCGGCGGCCTCCGGGATCGTGGAGACTTGTGCGTTGAGAAAATGCAAAGCCTTCACAAATGTAGTCGGCGCCGCGCCAGAACCACCTCCTGGGCCGAGGCGTAGCCCAAGCCCTTCGAGGGCTGAACGAATGGAGCGGGCCGCCTCCGCCACCGCACAGGCGCTAGAGCCCTCGAGCTCCCGAAGGGCACCCTCCCTCGCCTTCGCCTCCCTTCGGAGGTGGTCGTTGGTGCCCTCTGAGGCATGGAGTTGGGCCCGGACCCGGGCCAACTCCTGGAGCGCCTCATCCCGCTCACCGCAGAAGGCATTGGCCTTCCCCTCCGCCTCCTTCAACGCCCTTTCAAAGTGCTCCTCTACGCCCCGGGTGAGGGCAACCCCCTACAAACGTGAAGGTTATTCCAAACCAATAGTTAGAAAAATTTTCAAGGAAAAAGTAGCCGGACACCTAGGAAACAAACTTACATGGATGTGGAGCAACAACAGCTTGCCACACCGGTCGCTGAGCATCCCTTGCGAGACGTACTCCTGGACCTTCGGGATCTGGAGGCTCGCTGCCAACCGTGAGCCTCGTCCAGAGACAGCAGGGGGTCTCTCTCCCCGTACCCCCGAACCCGTCTCCACCGGCGGGCCCCGGTATCAAGGCCGTGGGGGTGATGTGGACAGGCGTGGCCCTGGCCGCGGCCCTCGTCGCCAGGGGCTCGGTCTCCGAGGAGGTGGAGGATGAACTCTCCGAGGGGGTGTCGCCCCGGGGAGGGATAAGGAGTCCCTTTGCCTTTCCGTGTCGCGGGGCCCCTATAGCCGCGGGGACCTGGCCGACCGACGGACTCGCCCCTTGTCCACCGGCCACTCGACGCACGGAGAGGAAGCTTCCATGAAGCGTACCTCCGGGCGCTCCGGTTTCACTGGCTCTGGAGCCACCGGAGGCGCAATCACCGGGGACGACGAGGGTCGTAGTTCGCCGAATCGGATGCCCCCCCATCCCCGATGACTCGCACGATGCGCTCATGCTCGTCGGCATAGTTCCTCCCAAGGAGGTTCTCCACCTTCTCCCGGGCGACCAGGTACGGCCGGACTACAGATAGAAAAGTGTTAGCGAAAATCCCAAAAACTGAGTGGGTCACCGGACACTTACGTCGGGTCATTAACTTCTGCGGGGGCCACTGCGCCAGGCACATCCCGATCGCCCTCCGCCCGTGCGAGAAGGGGGACAGCTTGAGGAGCGCCAACTCCTCCACGGCGTCCCTCATGGACCTAACACCCCGGGTGCCCACCATCTTACTGAGGAGCCTCAACTCCTCGGGGGTCCACACCGGGGGCTTGGGGGCGGACGAGCAGCAGTAGGAGGGAGGCTCCAGGGAGTAGGCGACCTCGGAGTCCCGGACCTGGAGATAGAACCATCTCCAGAGCCAATCCCCCCAATGGTCCCGGGAGGCTGCCACCAGATACTCCTCCACCCGGGCCAGTAGGAGTTGTATCATGATGGAGCCGAACACGGACTTCGGCCCCCCTTCACCATGTACGAGCTCCTCGCCGCGAGCTCGTAGAAGTACCGGAGCAACCGGAGCGTCGGCTCCCGTCCGGTGGCCGTCTCGCATAGCCAGATGAAGAGGCCCATCCGGATGAGAGTGTTGGGAGTCAAGTGGTTGAGCGCCACCCCGTACTCTCGGAGGAACTCCAAGAGCAACGGGTGCACCGGGAACCGGAGGCCGGCCTCGAGGAAGGCCTCGAAGATGACCACCTCTCCGGGCCGGGGGTGAGGTGCAGTCTCCTTCTTTGGGGGGATTCCAAGTCCCCGGAGGTGAACTCAGAAGCCCAGAGCAAGTCTGCCGTGACCTCCTCCGATGGCACATCGGGGGCTTTGGTGCGGCCCTTTGGAGCCATTTAGGTTTCCGGTGGGTTAAGTTACTGGGGAGCTATGATCCGAGGGCTAGGTCCTGGGCGCGGCCATCTGCCCAATGGTAAAGGCCCCTGGTGGCCTGGTCCCGGGCGCCGCCATTGGCTCGGTGGCAAAGGCCCCCGGTGGTCCTGACCTGGGCGCCGCCTTTGGCCTGGGGAGAAGGGCCCTCGGTGGCCCCACCCCGGTCACCGCCATTCGCTCGGTGGCAAAGGCCCTCGATGGTACTCCTGGGCTCCGCCATCTGCCTGGTGGCAAAGGACCCCGGTGGTCCTGTCCCGGGTGCCGCCTTTGGCCTGGGGACAAGGGCCCCAATGGCCCCGCCCCGGGCGTCGCCATGTGTCCAGTGACCATGGCCGCCTCTCGGTATTAGCTTTTCCCTGCAATGGTTGTCGGTCTGATTTCTCGAGAGGAAACTAGTGGGCCACAGAGGGCCACGAGCGGTGTAAGCTAATGAGTGAATCAGGCGTATTGAAGGAAGACGCCCTACGCCAGGATTCTGAGTCCTGTCCGGCTGAATCCATAGGCTACGTGTCTTGCGGGACCATAGGCCAAGGCTAGGAAGAATTGGCTATGGGGAGTACCCACAACGGTAATAAGGACTGGAATGTCTAATTAGCAGGCAGGGAATTGTTAATGCTAGGATTGCAAACTGTTGTGTGATCTCGGCCTTGTCACATGCGTAAAAGTCGCATGGAGAGGTACCGACTTGAAAGCTGAGTGATCGGTGGATTAAAGTGGTATACCTTTGTAAAGTTACAAAAAGTATTAGATACTCTGAGCTCACAGGCCATGGAGTCTACGGGCGGTGGATTCTATCCACGTCGATGCAGCACAAGTAGCTTTTGAGAAAGTTTTTCATAATATTGATTAAAGTGGTGACTCATGGAAGACCACCACACATAGCATCTCCTGAAAATCTAGTTTAGGATTTTAAAAGCCCAACTTTTTGAAAGCAAAGTTTTTTCCTCAAGACTTAGATTGAAAAACTATTCTATCCTTATCTATGAACCAAAGAGCCCATCTTTTGAAAATTCTCCCCCTCATCTATGTACCTGCATTCTTATTTGAGACTTGTTGAGCACTATGTGGACAATGTGTTCACCCTTGCTTCTGCAAACAAATTTAGAGGAAGGATTCACTGATCCCGAGTCCTTCGGTCTTGAACCCAATATGGAAGAAGAGGAGACTACCCCCGAGGATCCAGCTTACTAGAGGGTCACTTACCAAGTTGAGTTCGATGTGGAGGAAGCCCATGCAATACCGCTGCAGTTGAAGATGAAGATCGTTGAAGCCCTTTTGCTTGTTGTTGTTTCATTTTGTGCCGACCTTCGTGTCTAAGAAAACTCCCTGATTTTGTATCAACACTAAATTGCCTCATTTTGGCGCTATGTTATTGTAACGTTGGTCCTTGTGATCAGCACTTGTTTTATTTACTTGCATTGTTATGTAATGCATCTTGTTTTTGTGAGCTTGCAATGTACCATTCTGAGTGCAACCCACCTGGGCGGTTGCCACTAGATTCCTCAAATGAGGGTCCCACAGAAGTTGGTATCAGAGCAAAGGCTCGACTGTAGGACGTGACCCTTAGATAGAGCTTGGCGTCCCTACAAGCTGAAAGATCGCTAGTTCTTTGACTAAGTTTGTTTGCAAAAACCTATTTTGTTTAAAAAAATGTGTTGTTTCTCGATTATTTGAAAAAGGTTTTAGACTTCGTTTTAACTCATAGGTGCCCTTTCGTTCTGTCTCCCAGATGGCTTCTGGCAGGAGATACGTTCATGGTGACGAGCTTGGATTGTGGGCGCTACTCCTGTGGATGATGCTGCAGTTCCTTGGTGCGCGAGATAGTCAGAGGCTAGTATATGGCATTTGGCAAGATGAGGTCGATGGACGACCCTTCGGTTATCGTGCTTCAATGATCGTCTACGAGATCCCCGAGCATGAGAGAGGTTCAGTGAGACATCAGGCCCGCAGAGAAGGAGAAGATGATGCCATCTTAGATGCTGCCCGTCGTGCCGTATGTACCATCCAGCAGTTATACAGTGGCTACCTTTCAGATTCCCCCTATCGCTTCGTGCCCTATCAAGTTCCCAGATCGGAGCACCGAGTCGTTCTCCCATCCAGCGACCGAGAGGATGCCATTCTGACAAAGACCCGAGATGTTGTTCACGCCTTGGAGATCGGATACACCCGTCTGCTTCGTGAGTACGATCTTGTTCGTGACGACCACCACTATCTTGAGGGCATGCTTGTGAAGACCCGTGCAAGTCTCCAAGAGAAGGAGAAGTAAATTCAAGAGTTAGCCGAATCAAGTGGAGAGAAGGATCCTGATGCTTCAGAGTCTGCTGTCAAGAAAGGCCGTCCAAGAATAAGGATTACCTCTCGCAAGAGAGTGGGGAACTTGAAGGAGTACCTTAGTGGTTTCACACCTTCATCACGCGGCATTGTCATCAATGGTCATGCACTCGAACTTCCCAGCACCGCAGAAAAGAGGAAGACCCCCAATGGAAAAGGGAAGGAGATTGTCAAAATCGACAATGACATGGATGATGATGAGGACTTGGATCTGGATTTGATGGATGCAGACGATGACCAAGAGGAGGATCCCGAGGAGGTAGAGCCTTGTGGTTCTTCCGATGCCGACGAGTGATCCCAGACTTCCTTTGGCTCGACCTTTTGTGACTAACCCAGTAGACGTTAGATCTTTCTTTTGGTGTAGCAGTTGTTCCTAGTTTGGTTGATGTATGCTTGTGTGCTGGTTGTTAGATGAACTTTGTAAGCCGATGAGGCAAAAAGCTTTATATCTTTTAATAGCTGATTTATGAAAAAGGCATTTTGCATGATCCTATCCTTACCCCTTGAGTTATTGTCAGCATTCTGCTTGCATCCCTGTGTGTGATTCCTTCCGAATCAGCATCTCTATCCTTGACCTCATGTTTAAATAGGATGGTTAATACGCGTGGAAGACCCCAATTGAAGAACTTGAAGGAAACCCTAGCAATGCAAGGGCCATGCCAGGAACAAGAGACCGTGCTAACCCAGACCGACCAGGATCATCATCAACTATGCCACAAGGAGGCAACATTAACAACGTGATAATATGGATGGAGCGAAATAGACAAGAGTTAGCAACTGATGTGACACGGGCGGTCCGTTCTTTCGATGAGAACAACAACGATCGATTTGTGAAGATGACTCTCACGATCCGGCTACCAACCCTACACGAATGATATGCCCTAGCAATCGTTGAACCAACTTCGGATTGTTATCAACCGAACTAGAAGCACGATTGACCTGATCACGAAGATCTATTCCTGCAAGCAATCGAAGAACAAGCAAAACAAGATAAACAAGCAATCTGAAATTGCAAATATAGATTGAATCACGAAAAAGAGTTGGGGTTCTGAATACAGATATTGATGTTGATCTAGCCGACCAAGAAGAATATCTCAATAGCTTCACAAAGGAAAGACTATGACTAAACAAAACCTGCAGAACCCTAATGGTTCGGCCAGATAAGAAAACCTGAAACCGACATGGACTCTTTCCCTACTCGGACGCAGCACTAACTAGGCCCAATCAGAATTTGGTCAAAATTTGTTTTGTCAATTGCCGGTGATCCAGAATGAATTTGGATGTGAGGTTAGATCCATTGGAAAGATTTCGTCGTGGGCTTCTCCGTGAACTATAAGAATGTTCCAATCAGACTTCGTATGAGGGAGTTATAGTCGTTTGAAGGCAGGCTACTCATGGATGGCCGAACCGGACTCCAACTCGAATCCATCCCAGACTCCAACTCGACTTGGGCTCCTTGCTGGTCCTTGCGTCCTTGCTGGTCCTCTCCATGGTTCCTAAGCACAATATTATCACTATTAGGTAGTAAACCATTCTCAAAACCATATGTATATAAAATTAGGAACGAGTTCACCTGGCACTGCAACAATCGGGCTTTGCTGTGCGTTATTACCTTGTGTAACAAGTGGAGGATTATGGTTGGTGCGTGTATCCGAAGAAGTGATGTCCTCATCAGCAGCGGTGCAAAATCAGATCTTAGGGTAGTTGATGCAACACTTAGCATCTAGACAGGCTGAAGGACCAGCAATTGGTGTAAAATTGACTGACTTCTGGAAAACACGTCCCCCAACCTTTTCAAGTACTGAGGACCCCATCGTGGCCGACGATTGGCTAAGGGATGTGGAAAGAAAGTTGAACATTGTTAGGTGCAGCGACGAGGAGAAACTTCTGTACGGATCACATCAACTAGCTAGACCCGCCGCTGCCTGGTGGGAAAATTACCAGATTGTGCACTCCAACAGAGATTCAATCACATGGAATGAGTTTAAGGAAGAATTTCGCTAGTACCACATTCCAAAAGGTGTTGTTCAAGCGAAGTGCTGAGAGTTTGTAAATCTAAGACAAGGAAACAAGTCCGTCAAACAGTACCTGCACGAATTCATTCAACTGGCAAGGTATGCTCCCGAAGATATTGCAACGGAGGAGAGAAAGATCGATAGATTCTGCGAAGGTCTACAAAACTCCTTGCAATACCAGCTGTCATCCCATGAGTTTATGGATTTCCATGTTCTGATTAACGATTGCTCAAAATGGAAGAAAAGAGGGGAGTGATCGAAGAAGACCGGAAGAAAAAGGTCTTGCCCAACTCTTATCAAGGAAATGCTAGTCGAGGAAGACCGATGCCCGCTTATCGGCCAGCCTTCAGACCGCCAGCGCCTGCCGCAGGTCGTGGCAAAATCAACTACGCATCCACCATTGAAGGAGGAGAAGCCTCTAATGTTGTGATCGGTAGGATCTTGATCCATTCTGAATTTTCAGTTGCATTGTTTGACCTTGGTGCTACTCACTCTTTTGTGTCAAGAACTTTTGTGCTCAGAAATGAGTTACCCATGTCTACATTAGAGTTTCCTATCTTAATCCAATCCCCCGGGGCTAGAATGCCTGTCAACTCTATCTGTAGAAATATCACCTTTAGAATTGGCAACATAGAATTCCTAGCGAACTTGCTAGTTTTGAACCTTCAAGGATTAGATGTTATCCTTGGAATGGACTGGTTAGCGAAGCACAAAGGTCAGATGGACTGTGAGAAGAAAGCAATAACCCTGACAAACGCTGAAGGAAAACAAGTCACATTCTACACAAAAAGGTCCATAGTGAACGACCAAGTATACAGTTTGGACAGTTTGGAAGGGATTGAGTTTGAAAAGGTCCCAATAGTGAATGAATACCCAGAGGTGTTCCCTGAAGAACTTCCTGGAATGCCACCAGATAGAGATATAGAGTTCACAATTGAATTAAAGCCTGGATCTGCTCCATATGCAAGGAATCTTGCACGCATGACGAGTGAAGAGCAAGAGGAGTTAAGGAAGCAAGTAGAAGAATTGGAGAGAAAAGGGTTTATCAGGACGAGTTCCTCACCTTGGGGAGCCCCTGTGCTCTTCGCCAAGAAGAAAGATGGCAGTCTACGACTTTGTGTCGACTACCGAAAGCTGAACGACATGACAATGAAGAACAAGTACCCTCTGCCAAGGATTGATGATCTCTTTGATCAACTCAGAGGAGCTAAGATATTTTCGAGGATTGACCTGAGGTCTGGATATCATCAATTGAAGATTCAAGAGGAGGACATCCCAAAGACTACATTCATAACGAGATATGGACTACATGAGTTTACCATGGTACCATTTGGTTTAACGAATGCACCAGCAGTGTTTATGAACTTGATGAACAAAGTTCATATGGAATTCCTACACAAGTTTGTCATCATATTCATCGATGACATTCTTATCTTTTCTGAGTCAGAAGAAAAGCATGCACAACATCTCAGAATAGTGCTAGAAAAGCTGGCAGAACATCAGTTGTATGCCAAGTTTGATAAGTGTGCTTTTTGGTTGAAATAAATCTCTTTTCTGGGCCACATCATCTCTGGCAAAGGAATATCTATGGATCTGTCAAAGACTCAAGCTATCATGGAGTGGAAACAGCCGGTTATTACCGAAGATTTGTCAAAGGATTTTCTAAGATTACTAAGCCGCTCACCAGACTATTGAAGAAGAATGTTCCATTCGACTAGACTAAGGGGTGTGAAAAGAGATAAAGAAGATATTGACAACCGCGCCTGATGAGGACATCACTTCTTCGGATACATGCACCAACCATAGTCCTCCGCTTGTTACACAAGGACCAATAATGTGCAGCAAAGCCCGATTGTTGCATTGCCAGGTGAACTCGTTCCTAATTTTATATATATATGGTTTTGAGAATGCTTTACTACCTAATAGTGATAATATTGTGCTTAGGAACCATGGAGAGGACCAGCAAGGACGCAAGGACCAGCAAGGAGCCCAAGTCGAGTTGGAGTCCAGGATGGATTCGAGTTGGAGTCCGGTTCGGCCATCCAGGAGCAACTTGTCTTCAAATGACCATAACTCCCTCATAAGAAGTTCGATTGGGGCGTTCTTATAGTCCACGGAGATGCCCACGATGAGATCTTTTCAATGGATCTAGCCCCACATCAAAATTTCTTCTGGATCACCGAAAATTGACAAGACAAGTTTCGACCAGATTCTGATTGGGCCTAGTCGGTATTGCGTCACCTTTTTTGTTGGGTCAAGGCCCATGTATCGAGTTAGAGTCTGAGTAGGGAAAGAGTCCATGTCGGTTTCAGGTTTCCTTACCTAGCCACCGACCTCTTTTAGCTCCTCTATATATCTGGCCGAACCATTAGGGTTCTGCGGGTTTTGTTTAGTCATAGTCTTTCCTTCATGAAGCTATTGAGATATTCTTCTTGGTCGGCTAGATCAACATCAATATCTGTATTCGGAACCCCAACTCTTTTTCGTGATTCAATCTATATTTGCAATTTCAGATTGTTTGTTTATCTTATTCTTGCTTGTTCTTCGATTGCTTGCAAGAATAGATCTTCGTGATCAGGTCAATCGTGCTTCTAGTTCGGTCGATAACAATCTGAAGTTGTTTCAGCGATTGCCAGGGCGTATCAGTCGTGTACAATTGGTAGCTGGATCGTGAGAGTCGTCTTCACAAATTGATAGTTGTTGTTCTCATCGAAAGATCGAACCGCCCGCGTCACATCATTTGGTATTAGACCACGGTTGATCGGTGAGAATATCCTACCTTTTTTTTCTTGAGTGCTGTCTTATACTGAAAAGTCTAGAAAAAAATTAGGGTTAGATCATCCTTGTCCAAACCAATTTGCACCTGCAATATCTTTTTGGTTTTTGCTTGGTTGAATCTTTGCTGCATCGTTGTGTCGAGTTGCTGGTCTTAGCATGTAACCTTTAGAGTTTCGAGTTGATATCACGCCTTCGTTTTGCCACTACAACATCTGGCCACCTGCCGCTGCATCCATCTACCTTGCATCTGTGTGTGCCAGTAAAGAAAGGGGAATCCGATTCCTAGTGGTTTCGGATTGGTAAGAGGAAGGTAGTCAATCTCGTATCTGTCTCGGAAAACCGGTCACCGATTTCTTGTCGGTTTTGAAAAAAAAAAAAGGTTGTTGACTTGGAAAAAAAATATAAAAAAGAAAATAATCAAAATAAAAAAAATCTGAGAAGGATCAAATTTTGCAATTGTGACCGAAGTGTTGAGAGAGAGAAGGATCAACTTTTAATTGCCGATTTACCCCTGCAATTTTCTACTTTTTCGACCATTGTGCCATATCGTCGCCACAGCCTCCCCACAGCCATTCGTGAACTTTGCTAACTTGCTACTGCTGACGTCAAAAAAAAAGAAAATCTGAGCTTTTTACCTTTGTGCCCTCACTCGCGTCTCTAATTTGGTTTAGCTTAGGCCAGCATACTAGTGACTAGTACTTTGAGCAACTTTTCAACTTTGCATTCTCTGAACTGATCATTGCTAACCTTTGCTACATACTTGAGCCTGTCCAAGCTACACTTTCTACTGACGTACAGGTACCGATCGCTTGCAATCACTTTAACCAATCTTTGGAGCGTTTGAGACTGTTACTAGCAGCCGATCACCACCTGCTGCTTGGTAAGAATTGGTAAGAGCTTGATAAGAAGTTTGACTGTGAGAGAGTTTCAGCCACCTACACTTAGTAGTTAATAGGGATATATCACTGTGATTTTGTTTCCTTTTTTGCTACTAACCATGTCAGGTTCGGGTCATCAAAGCGAGGAGGACGACGACCCACTTACACCTCGTACGAAGGGCATCATACAACACTTCAACCGCTTGCTGAATACGCACACTGAGCGTATCGAAGGGATTCTAGACCGCAATAACGAAGCGCTTGCTGCACTCGCCATTCGAGTGGAGCAATTGGAGCAGAAAGAAGCACCGGTTGCCCCGGCTGTTGCCCCTATTGCTGCTACTGCCAATAATGTTCCTCGACGCCAAGAATGGGCTGATGAGGTCAAAGACGATTTCAATGCTGAAGGAAATAAATATGCTGCTGATACGGAGTCCGATGGAGGATTCAATATCAACAATGATCGTGACCATCGACGTCTTCGTTTCAATCGCAACGGTATGAGAAGAATTCCACCACGAGAGGTATGTGGTCATGATGACTCATTCGGTAAGCTTAAATTGACTATACCTTCATTCACTGGAAAGTATGACCCCGATGCCTATCTCACTTGGGAATTATCTATAGAACAAAAATTTTCTTGCTTTGAAGTTTCTAAAGATAAGAAAGTTAGGGCTGCTACTAGCGAGTTTACTGAATTTGCATCTGTTTGGTGGAGTGAATATTGTCGCAATAACCAGAACATACCTAGAACTTGGAATGCTTTGAAGAGAGTCATGAGACATAGATTTGTGCCTTCATATTATGTGCGTGATTCGCTGAATAAATTGCAACGTCTAAACAAGGTAGTAATTCTGTAGAGGATTATTATCAAGAGCTGCAAACTAGTATGTTACGTTGTGGTTTAGAAGAAACCAATGAAGCTAAAATGGCTAGATTTTTGGGAGGTTTAAATCAAGACATTCAGGACATTCTTGACTATAAAGAATACAATTCTATCACTCGTCTGTTTCATCTTGCTTGTAAGGCAGAGAGAGAAGTGCAGGGACGGAAGTTGAGGCTGAGAGGGAGTTTCAGAGGTGCCCAACTGAAAGCTCCATACAACACATCAAGCCGAGCACTTGCACCGAGTTTCTCCAACAAACAACCGACGTCCTAGTGCTTCCACAATACCCTCATGAGTGACCGAAACGAGTAAGAGTACAGTCCAAGCCCTCGCACAAAGTTTATCATCGGTTGCTTCTACCGGTAGAGCACGAGAAACACAATGCCACCGTTGTAAGGGATTCGGTCATATCATGCGTGACTGTCCTAGCCAGCGAGCCCTACTCATAAAGGATGATGGTGAGTACACTTCAGCTAGTGATATTGAAGAGGAATATACTATGCTTGCAACTGACCATGCAGGTAAAGGGCAACAAGCTGAACATGAACAATATGGTGCTGAAATTAATGATTGATATTTGAGCATCATTGTGAAGCATGTGCTTAGTGCACAAATGGAGCGTGCTGAACAGAATCAACGTCACAACTTGTTCCAAACAAAGTTTGTTGTCAAGGACCGATCATGCCGTACGATCATCGATGGAGGAAGTTACAACAACTTAGCGAGCATGAACATGGTCGAGAAGCTTGGCTTGACCACGAATCAACACCCTCGCCATTACTACATTCAATGGTTCAACAACTGTGGTAAGCTGAAGGTAACTCGCATTGTGAGAGTACACTTTTCTATTGGTTCCTATCATGATTATGTTGATTGCGATGTCGTACCTATGCAAGCATGTTCCTTATTGTTAGGTAGACCGTGGCAATATGATAGAGATGTTTTGCATCATGGTAGAACTAATCAATATACTCTCATGTTTAAACAAAAAAAGGTCACTTTGCTACCCATGTCTCCTGAAGAAATTTTAGAGGATGAATTGGAGAGAGCTAATAGAGAAAAGGAGAATAAAAAAGGTGAAAATCATATCGTAGCTAAACCACTTGTTCAACCGAGAAAGAACTAACCTAGTTCTAACTATGCTAAAATTAAGTTGAAAGGTTCTGTTTTGCTTGCTACCAAATCTGAAATAACTAAGATAGACCCTAATGCATCTGATTGCTATCTTTAGTTTGCAAAGAAGTTTTGTTTTCACTTGAGGACATGCCTTCTTCTTTGCCTCCTGTTGTTGCTAGTATTTTGCAGGAGTTTGCTGATGTACTTCCGAAGGACGTACTGTAGGATCAAGGATGCTGACTAGAGGAGGGGTGAATAGGAGGCTTTTAAAAACTTCAATTTAAAACAAATTCTAACAAATAAAGAATTTAAGAACAAATAACAATTATATTAGAAAGAGAAGGAGAAAATAAACACAGCGATTTTTATCGAGGTCTCGGAGACTCGCCCTGTCTCCACTAATCCTCGTTGAAGCACTCAAGTGAATGAGTCTTGCTTCAATATCCACGAAGGATATTTCTCACTAATGGTTGCTCCTTGTCTACTCCGGAAAGGCGAGCACCGATGCCTTTTACACACTTGCCGAGCCTCCCCAACAAACTTCGAACGGAGAGATCAACAGCCACGCCACCAAACCGTCTAGGTGAGGGCGTTCACCAAGAGTAAAGAGCAGCAACGTCTCTTCTAGACCTCTAACAATCACTGAGAAACTAATAGGATGCAAATGATGCGAACAAAAAGCACTCGGTGGATCTGAAAATCACTCGACTTGATCAAAAGTTCAAGATTTTGTATAAGAACTAAAGCTCAAGAGTGAATATGAATGAGAGGCTACTGATAATAAAAACACATGCCCAAAGCCCCTATTTATAGCCTCAAGGATCAAAAGAACCATTGGAGCTCGGGCTAAAAATCAGTACCTCAAACTGACAGTCAGTTCACCAAACTGACAGTCAGTTTGTGTCCTGACCAGAAAGAAGTAAAATCCAGAGAAAACTCAGCTAGCCGTTTTAGGTCGAAAATGGAAATAAATCAGTGCAAACTGACAATCATTATGAGTAACTGACAGTCAGTTCCAAACTCAACGGCTGACAAAAATCACGGATAAAACTTTGCTAGCCATTTGTGGTCGTATATAGAAACTGATAATACAAACTGACAGTCAGTTCGATCACAAAAGCGGCAAGATCAAATAGAAACTCAAATAAACCAGCTTGAGGTTGAAATGCAAACTGACAGTCAGCATGGTCATACTGACAGTCAGTTTAGTTCAAAAAATTTCAGCTCAAACAACAACCTCTCTGGACAATTGTTAGCTAATACAAATTGACATTCAAACTGGAAGTCAGTATAGCAAACTGACAGTCAATATAAACAAAAATAGCCATAACTTTAAATCCAAAAATCCAAATTAAGATTTTAATAGCTCGTTTGAAAGATAATTTGAAGGGCTACATTTTTTTCAAAAAAAGCAAAAACCAGATCTACCTAGATCTTTCTATAAAATGCAAAAACTCTTCTGCTGTCAAAAACTCAACTGAAAATCCAAATCCTTCAAAACCAAATCCAACCAAAATGAATACAATGCAGTGACCTAGTAATTTCTCGATTTATGTTGGAGATTTAGGGAGGACTTGCAACCCCTCTTTATAGTACGGTTAAAACTAAGCAATAAATTCCTTAACCAATCGAACTCCAAACGCCGAGATCGGTAAAAAATAAAAACTCATATTACCTTAGGTCCTTTGCATTTCGCGATTTGCGTCTCGACCTTGTTGTTTGTGACTCATGCTTTTTCATTTTACGTCAGGTTCATCTTGATCATCTTGCATTTCTTCCCAACAGAGCTCTGTATCAAAAAGTCTCAAAAGCACAGTTAGTCTGAAACACTTTATTTTCATTAATCATCAAAATTAGGGTTAGGCATAAAGGCCTAGATGCAACAATCTCCCCCTTTTTGATGATTGATGACAACAACTGTTTAAAAAAAAAATAGCTCCCCCTGAGTGTATGATATCATATCTGTCACATATAATCACAAATATATCAGTTCAGAAGCATACATCATACACGCATACATATAACATCATACTCATAAACCAAACACATATATCAGAGCATCACAGATATACATCACCATATATATCGAGACAAATATCAGAGCATCACAATCCCAAAACATCATATCCAAAATCACAGAGATATATATAATAAACCAATATCCAGACATCAATAACCATCCAATAAAAACTCGTCCAACAATAACATATATAATACTTCTCCCCCTTTGGCATCAAGCACAAAAGGGAGTCAAAAACATAAAACAGAGCCTAAGGCTCATCATCTGAAGAAAGCTCTAAGACAGCTGTATCTCCGGAGCCTGCAGGAGATCCAGTCACGTCGATGACGGGAGACGCCGGAGGAGTAGCAGCCGGAGATGGAGAAGCTGGCGCTACTGGAGCAGTTGGAGCTGGAGCCGGTGTCCCAGGAGCTAGAGCAGCTGGACCTGAAGTTGAGCTCGGTGAAGATGCAGCTGGGCGGGCCCTCTTGCGAGGGGCCGGATAAGCTGAAGCAGGCAGGCGGCTCAAGATCTCATCCTGCTGAGCAAGCAACGAGAGCAGAATCTGGTTATGCTCCGCCTGGGTGCTGAGGATCTGCTCCTGCACCTGAATCACCTGATCGAGTTGAGAGGCTAAAGCAGAGGAACATCCGGTGCCTGTCTTTGCAGCCGGTGTTGGATCAGACTCCTGAACGGGAGCCTCGTCCTCTGACTCCCCCGCAGCATCATGATCAGATGCGGGAGAATCAAGGCTAGCAACAGCCGCAAGCCGGGCACCGAGACGGCAATCAGCCTGGCCCGAAGGGTAAAAGAGAAGGGGATGATGGGGCCACGGGAGCTCAGTGTCCACAGCCCGAATATGCAAAAGTACCAACATGATATACGGAGCGTATATCAGCTGACGGCGCAGAGAGAGAAGGACGTGCTGAATCTCGCTGATGATGAGATCAGCAATGTCGAACAGCTCCTTGTCGACGATTCGGACTCGGGGTCCTCAGCCGAACTTATGCAGAATTTGTAATAGTGAGACCTTTCAAGATGACCCCTCGGGAAGGTATGCTGAACAATGGAGAACAGGAACACAGAGAATTTAGACAGGTTCGGGCCCTCGATGGTGGGAGTAAAAGCCCTACGTCCTGTTGAGATTTCACTAAGTGTGGTAAAATGTTTACAAATGGGAGGAAAAATCCTCACAGGCAAGGATTTTTCCTATAAAAGTGTACAAAAATAAGCTAAAGAAGACTTAAAAATGCTATATGAGGTGTGCCGTAGACTTGGCTAACTTGGATCTCTCCTCGATTGATACTTCATGCCATCCTTTTATACTGCTTGAAAGGGTGCCATGTGAAGGAAACTGCATCAATCGGTTGCTCGGACGGTTAGATACGGTTTTTAAAACTGCTCTTAACTTCCACGTAGGTTAAACACGTGTTATTCATGAATAACTGTACGTGTTAACCCCCTGACGGTTGATTTTCCACGTGTAGGAATCTTCGGGATACTTAGAATATCCTGTCGTATAGACAACCGAATAGATAGATCCCAGGTATCCTGATCGGTAGACGTTCTGACCGCGGGATTTGGCTGACCGCGTAATATCCCGAATGTGTAGTTCGCGTATAGGCCACGAACTTCTGACCGCGCAAGGCCTACGGTCTGACCGCGTAAAGCTGCGACTTGATCACGTAAAGCTTGCGACCTCGTGGTGATGCCTCTCAAAATAACTTGAGTTCGCATCTCCAGACACATGCTCTGGTTCGAACCTGTCTTGAACCAGAAGTTTATTAGAAGTGACCCGGGTGTCAATCCTCGTCAGCTAGCCCCCAAATTCGAAGAAAACAAAGAGACGTGTTTATTTCGAATTTAAAAACCGTGCATTGGATTTTTAACCCGGCCCTTTAACTTCTCCACTTAGTGGCGCACTAAGTGAAAAACGGTTGGTTTTTCAAGACGGGTTCTGACATTACGTGACGGGCAATGATGGTGCCGTAGAGATTTTTATCTCGAGGTAAAATTGTAAATGTCTTTAACGAAACTCGAGGTGTCTGGGAGGCGAACCGTCGACCTGGCGGCTATAAATACCAGACGCCTGGACATGTAAAGATTCACAATTTCCCTCTCACGCCTAAGTCTTTTTCTTGTTACCTGGCCTCCTTCCTTTTCACTTACTCTTCCCAATGACAGATCACGAAATCATCGAGATTGAAAGCGATGAAGGGGAGATTGTCGAACAAGGGTCTGAGGAAGTCCTGTCTCCTTTAAGGAAGAAACCCAAGGTTGACGAAGGATCTTCCAGTGGAACAACGGTGAAGAGTGTAGCGAGTTTCCTTCTTCCTTCAGTTCCTTTGACCCTCCCCGTTCATGCCTCTCGGCAAGTTAGGCCTTTATCCTCAGAGAAAGATCCCATCACATTCAATTCTCCCATCCTTATGGGTGATCAACATCCTGGTCGGCAAGCGGTGACTATCCCTCGACCAGATGATTGCCATATTGGGTTGGCGAAGCAATTTTCTTCTGGGAACGTTGCACTGGGACAGGTAACGATTCTTCTCCCTTTTTGTTGATAATTTTAGTTAATATGACTAACTTTTTGCAAAATGCAGGAGGTAGGAGGCCCCAGCGATCAGCCTTCTGTTGCCCCATCTCTTCCTTCCGGACAGACTCTTCTGGAAGAGAAGAATGCCCTGGAGAAGAAGACCGAGGAGATGGCCTCGAAGATTCTGCGTTTAGCAGAATGTCTTGATCGATCCCGAGAGGAGGCGCACCATTTCCGTCGAGAGAGGGACTTCGCTCAGCAACAGCGAGAACTCTCCGACTTGATTAGGGACAATAGTGCGTCTGTTGTTAGGGATGATATAGATAGACTTAGGGTAGTTGCTAGTTCCCTGGGGGTTGTCAGTGTAGATCCTACTGACAACAATATGTCCCTTGGGGAACTTTGTAAACTTCTTTCGGAGCAAGTCGATGTTTTGATCGACTGCATCCCTTTTGTATGTAAAGAATGTAAGAAATAAAAAGTTTCTTATTTTTCACGAATATTCTTCACATCTTCTGTGCGAAAACATAGCCATAAACTTTACGTTTGCGACCATTCATACACAGGAAACTTTAAAAAGGCACCGCGACCTGCCCTGATTCCGCGAGCAGTTTCAGAGCCGCGGTCAGAACTAAAGTGCGACCAGAGTTAGGACTCGGTCAGGCCGTCATTGCGATTAGAATCGAAATTTCAGCCTAAAACATGATTTCGAAAAAACCATAACCCAATTAGAAACATTCCAGTACGTCAAAAATTGAGTTATATGATTTTTTCGAAGAAAATGTTCAAAATATAAAAAGGAAAAAATGCCTTCTGAAAAGTACTGAAAATTTTTCAGTCCTTTTGCACTTTCAGTTTCCAAAACAAAGAAGCCTTTTTGTTTCAGATCCGACGTCTGGGTACTTTATCGGGTCTATCAGTGACAGTATCCATTATGGGAAATGAATAAAGCATTCACTGGAACGTTTAAAACGAGCTGTTTACCCATTAATGCGTCGCCTTGGGTCTATAAAAAGCAGTAGGTAGCTTCTTGAGGAAGCCATTCAGCCGCGAAAAACCCTTAGAATTCCCGCCGCTCAAAACCCTCATTTTCTTCAGCCTTCGCCTTCCCTAAATCGCCAGCTTCCCCTTTGATTCTACACGATAGATGGCGTCCTGGAGCAGATCCATTCATCATTCTGAGGAGAGCCTGATGGCGCTTGAGAAGGAGGAGATCCTTTCTCCGCGGCTGCTCATTAACTGGCGACCTGCGGAGAAGGACCAAGAAACCCCAACTGTCCAAGAAGGCGAGTTGGTGGTTTTTGAGGAGTATTTTCGTTGCGGGTTCCGATTCCCTGAGAGTCGGTTCCTTAAGGATATCTTTGAGCATTACGGGTGGGAACTGATCAACCTCCACCCCAACGCGATGCTGATTCTTGCAGTATTCCAGCATCTCTGTGAAGCCTTCGTCGGAGTATATCCCAGCGTGGATCTTTTCCGACGATTTTACTTTTCGGCGTGGTCGAAGAGCACCAACGCCGCCGGATGCATCTACTTCCGGCTGAGGGATAAAAAGGAGTATCCCTCCCCACCCCTGCGAGATTCAGTGCACGGGTGGCACCAGAAATGGTTTTACTGCACCCCTCCGACCGAGAGCGGGCTGTGGTTTGAGAACTCGCGGCCGGAGAAAACAAGCGAGTTGGATACTCTCCCGGCGATGAACGCGGAGTTCATGAAGCATGCCGAGGTGATCCTTCACTTAGTCGAACAAGGGCTGACGGCACGTGACGTCATCCGAGACTTTGTGAAGAATCGGGTGAGCCCCCTACGTGAAAGGGCTCATCCGGCTTGGGAGATCACGTCCATGGCGGACACTACCCTGGACTATAATGAAGGTACTTATTTCTGACATAGAAATCCTTTTGTTATTTTTGAAATGTACCAATTTAACTTGTATCCGGGAACAGTCCTGCCCTCAGCTGAGATTGAGAGGCGGACTAACTACCTCCTCAGGGCGTACAACGCCGAGGTAGAGGGCCCCAAGGGATCGCCTCGCCCCCAAAGCTTGATTCATGCTGGCGACGACCTTAAACAGGAGCGCCGAAAGGTAAACTTCTCACTTGGCCTCTGTTTTGCAGGTTTCATGTATGTCCAACACTAATCAATTTCATTGGAATGAAAATAGCTCCTAGGGAGGTTCGCGGATGCGACATTTCCAAGTGAAAATGTCGGCTTTTTGAAGAAGCCGGCGGAGAAGAACGTGAAGAAGGTCTCCCAGAGACCCAGGACAAAGAGTCCTGCCCCTAAGAAGACCAAGCTGAACCCTGGGGTGGGGTCTTCACGAAGCGTCCCTCGTCCCGCAAGAAAGACTGCGGTAAGATATCACATTCCTGCTACTTTTTCAGGCGCGACATGGAATCACTTCTTCGTCGTACAGGGAGAGGGGAGCGAGGAGGAAGAGGATGACGTTCCTCTGATCCTTCGAAGGAGGAAGATCGCGGATCTTCCATCCAGTGATGTCCCAGGCTGTCCCGCAGAGACTACAGCTGCCGAAGAGGTGGCCGTGGCTGACCCTGCGACCACCGAAGATCTGGTGGTCGCGGGTGACCTTCCAATTCCTGAAGCCCCCGGGGTTTCAGGGTCAGTCATCTCTGCTTCCCTGGTCGAAGGGACGACTAAGGTAAAGGATCTTTTCGATCATTCCCTCCATGACTTTTTCTGCGTATTTGACAAGTTAATGTACATACAGGAAGGAGAGCTTCCCCCTGGGTCCACTGGGGGTTCCAGGGAGGAAAATCCTCCTCCTCCGCGGACAGAGGAGGAAGTAGACGAACGAAGGCCGGCTGTGACGGTTCCAGCAATTCAGGAATCGTCAAGGCCTTCGGATGAAGCCCCACCAATTAGCCCGGTGGTCCAGGTAAAGACTTATGTGTTTTTAACTGTTCCCTAAGAATATGCCTGTAACATGATATTTCCAGGGGGGTGCTGTCTTATTTACCATAAGGAAGGCAAGAACCGGAGACGGCTCTCCTTCGCAAGGGGAGTTGTCCCAGAAGTCCCAGGAACGAATGGGATTTCGAATAAGGTAAGAACTCTTATTCGACAATAATCTTATATAAAAACTGTCTGACCCACTCTTCCTGTTAGGCAAAAGAAGACAGCGCCTATACCTTCAACCGCCACTGGGGAGGTTGAAGCTAGGGCTAATGAGGGAGCCTCTAATGAAGAGCGCTCTACTCCCGTGGTTCAGGAAATCGTCCGGACCGCGGGAGGTGAATCAAGCACAGGGACTAGGTCACCACCAGTGGCCTCTGGGGGTGGCGTCCGGCCGGCACTCCCATCAACTGTCCCCGTTGCAGGCACTTCAGGCGCGCTAGCGAGGATTCCTGCTAGCATGGATGATGCTGCCTTAAATAAGTTTATGAAGGTATGATGACTCCTGTTTCGGTGTTTGAATCGCCTTTAGAGCATACTTGACTCTCTTGCTTTGTGTCACAGGGCTTGTCATGGGTGACGAGCCAGTCGCATGCTGCAATGGCTAGCATGGCGGCTGTTCAAAAAGATCGTGACGGCTTGCGCAAGTGAGTATCATCATCCTTCTGTTAATATAAGTAGGCTTTAATTGTGACTAACCTGATTTTGCTGCAGAGAGGTTACGTTCTTGAAGAAGGAGTTAACCAAGATAAAGCTGAACTCAGTTACAGAGTTTCAGAAACTACGGACTGAAATCAATAGACTTCAGTCTGAGAATGTTGGTAAGTCGATTCCCAACTTGAGAAGACTTAAAGACATTTCTTGTTCATAACCTCTTTTCTTTGTGCAGCGCAAGCAGGTCGTATTAAACAGCTCAGCCAGGACAAAATGCTTCTCGAGTCCTCGCTCGACCACACCAATCAAGTGGTCAAAGAGTTGAGTCTACTGGTCTTCGAAAAACTGAAGGCCATAGCCAGCCTTTTGAATACCAATGTGGTAGAGTTGAGGAAGGACAACCCAGATGTCAGCGATTGGGCATCGCTGCTTACAACTCAAGCTGAATCACTGCTCGAATATCTCCCTGGAGATTTACGGCGACGTGAAGAAATGATCACGACGAGAGTCCGATCAGCCGCATCCGCCGTACTCAGCCGGGTTCGACTTCACCATGGCCCAGATGCGAATCTGAGCGCGCTGGTGGGACCGGTTGAGGTTGAGAGTGACGAACTGCTTGACGCCATTATCGAAGAAGTTAAGCCCTTCGTTGACAAGCTCTTGGCTGAGCTAAGGATCGAATGATTCTTGTATTTTGTAACCAAACAATTGTAATTACAATGCTATGTATGTAAAATCATTTTTTCAAGAGAAAGTGCATATTCACATCATAAGTTTCATACTATAAGTATATTCCTCTAGCCCCCGCCTCTGTTTTGTGAATACTGAAGCCTTAGTATTTTAAACAGAGGAAAACATAAGTATGATGACCAGGGATATGTGCTTCAAGCCGATGGTCAAGATTAAAGTAACATTTTAACCTTATTGCAAACTGGTAGCCACCCAAATGACCGAAGACTAGCCAGATAGTCCCGTGTGCGTTGAGAAACGGCTTATTTAGGAGTGACTTATCTGGAAATGATCATGAGATTGACCAGCGAATCCGGTTGAAAAATGCTGTAATAACCTAACCGCCGGCGATCAGCCCCCAGGTCGAATTTGTATAATTTGGGCTTAAAGAAAAACACTCATAGTATGAAAACAAGACATGCTTTTTATGAAAAGATGCTAATTGAACAGGAAAAAAGTGATTGGAATACTTACACGTAAAACTTGCGAAGTTGATCGATGTTCCAAGTATTGGACAAAATCCGACCATCCTCCATGGCTAACCGCGCAGATCCTGACCGCGGCACTGAGACGACAGTATATGGTCCCTCCCACTTTGGGGAGAATTTATTGCGGTTAGACTGGTCTTGAATTTTTCGTAAAACCAAGTCGCCCACGTTGAGATCACGTGGTCGCACCTTTTTACTGTGATACTTGCGTAGAGCCTGCAAGTATACCGCGGACTTAATCAGGGCGCGATCACGCCGTTCTTCCAGGTGGATGAGATCTTGCGATCGTTGTTCGGATTGGTTGACCTGTTCGAATTGATTCGTGCGAACAGATCCAATACTTACTTCCATAGGCAACACAGCCTCGGCTCCATAGACCAAATGGAAGGGTGTCTCACCGGTGGCTCGACTAGAGGTAGTTCGTAGTGCCCATAGAACAGTATAGAGCTCGTCTGCCCAAGCCCCCGAGCGGGTCTTGAGGCGATCAAAAACACGTTTTTTGATACCTTGCAGTACTTGCCCATTGGCCCGTTCTACGGCTCCATTGCTTTGTGGATGTGCCACGGAAGCAAAGCACACCTTGGTCCCAATCTGATCGCAGTAGTCTAGGAAAAGACCGCTGGCGAACTGAGAACCGTTGTCTGTGATGAGACGGTTTGGAACACCAAATCGTGCCACAATGTTCTTGTGAAAGAACTTTTGTGCGGCTAACGCAGTAATATTTCGTACTGGTTCGGCCTCAATCCACTTTGTGAACGTGTCAATGGCTACAAACAAAAACTTGTATCCATTGACCGCTTGTGGCATAGGACCGACGATGTCCATTCCCCAGATCGCGAAAGGCCATGCGAGAGGAATAGTTTGTAATGCATAAGCAGGTTGATGAACCTGTCTTGCATGAAACTGACATTGTGGACACATCTTGACCATAAGCTTGGCATCATCGAGTGCCGAAGGCCAGTAGAATCCCTGTCGAAAAACTTTTCCGACCAGTGTTCGGTATGACGCGTGTGCACCGCATACACCGTCATGTATTTCTTTCAAGAGGGATTTTCCTTCCTCCTGAGATATGCAGCGCATGAATACTCCTTGAGTACCCTTTCTGTACATAACCCCATCTATGAGTTTGTACAGACACGCCTTTCGAATTAACCGATCGCTTTTGGTTTCGTCCTCGGGTAGGGTCCCATGTTCAAGATAGACCCTCAATGGATGAGTCCAATCTTGTTCCTGACCGAGGTTGGCAACGAAGGCTATTGCCGGATCATCCTCGACCGAAGTAATGATCGAAGGATGGTCCACGTGTTCAATGAACACTCCTGCCGGAGCGGATGAGCGTGAGGATCCAATTTTGGATAATTGGTCTGCGAGAATGTTGTCCTTTCGCGGGATGTATTGGACTTCGAAGTGACTGAAGTGTTTTTCTAATCTCCTCACTTCCCCCAGGTAATGAGCCATTGTCTCATCGGAGGTGCTGTACTCCTTGTTTACCTGGTTTACGACCAGCTGTGAGTCCCCCCTCACCACTAGTCGACGGACTCCGAGGAATTTTGCTGCCCGGAGCCCTGCAAGAAGACCTTCATACTCCGCTGCATTGTTCGTTGCAACAAAGTGTAGTTGGATGACATACTTAAGCTGTTCGCCCTGAGGTGTAACAAAGACCACTCCAGCCCCCGAGTGTTGAAAACTACGGGAGCCGTCAAAGTACATTGTCCAATAATCGGGGCACTCCAGTTCCTTTTCCAACTGCACGGGTGGCTCAGGGTTTGTCCGTTCGACCACAAAGTCGGCCAAAACCTGAGACTTAACCGCCGTGCGAGGGGTAAAGTGGATCTCAAAGGCACCGAATTCGATCGCCCATTTGGCGATTCGACCAGATTTTTCTGGATTTCGGACAATATCCCCTAAAGGAAAAGAGGAAGGTACTGTGATCTTGTGTGCTTGAAAGTAATGTCGTAGCTTACGGGAAGCCATCAGTAGCGCGTAAAGTATCTTCTGGACCTCAGGGTAGCGCTCCTTAGGACCATGAAGTACTTCGCTCACATAGTAGACGGGTCTGTGCACTCCTTCCCTTTCCGCGATCAGAACTGCGCTGACCGCGTGTGAGGTGGCCGCCAAATACAGAAGTAATGGTTCATCCTTTTCAGGAGACACCAATACTGGCGGACTGGATAGATATGTTTTTACCTCTTGAAACGCTTTTTCGGCCTCATCTGACCACGTGAAGTTATGATGTTTCCGCAAGGCTTTAAAGAAAGGTAGTCCCCTTTCGCCTAATCGCGATATGAAACGACTTAAAGCCGCCATGCGACCAGCCAGGCGTTGAACATCCTTCACTGGTCGAGGGCGACCTCATTTGCTCAATAGCTCTGATTTTTTCAGGATTAACCTCAATGCCCCTGGAACACACAAGAAAACCAAGAAGCTTTCCTGAAGAAACCCCGAAAGAACATTTCTCCGGGTTCAATTTTATTCCAAAGCGATTCAAGTTACAGAAGGTTTCAGCAATGATCGTCCAAATGAGACAATCTTTTGGCACTTTTTACAACCAAGTCGTCTACATATGCTTCGAGATTACGCCCTATCTGGGAAAGAAAGGTCTTTTGCATCAAGCGCTGGTACGTGGAACCAGCGTTCTTGAGACCGAACGGCATTCTGAGGTAGCAGTACGTGCCGAACGGGGTGATGAAGGCAGTTTTCTCTTCATCGTCTTCTGCCATGCTAATTTGATGATATCCCGAGTAGGCATCCAGAAAACTCATCAGTTCGCAACCCGCAGTGGAGTCAACCAGCTGGTCGATGCGGGGAAGGGGAAAGTCGTCCTTCGGACAGGCACTGTTGAGGCTAGTATAGTCGACGCACATGCGCCACTTGCCATTTGACTTGCGGACCATGACCGGATTGGCGAGCCAGTCCGGGTGATTCACCTCGCGGATGAACCCGGCCTGTAAGAGTTTGTCTAACTCTTCTCGGATGGCTTCCTGTCGGTCGGTGGCAAAACGCCTGAGCTTTTGCTTTATTGGTCGTTGTCCAGGTCGGATTGCTAACCTGTGCTCAATTACTTCCCTTGGGACACCGGGCATGTCGGACGGTTTCCACGCAAACACATCTGCGTTAGCCCGGAGGAAAGCAACGAGGTCGAGTTCCTATTTGTCATCCAGGGTTGACCCAACCCGAATTGTCTTGGATGGGTCATCTGGATACAAAGGAACTTGTTTGAGTTTCTCATCTGGTCGAGGAGCAGCCCTGATCGCATCGGTGGCGACAGTGGCGACCTGAGCGTCCCGGAGGGGAAGTTGATCGACCATCTCCAAAGATAGCCGGTCGCACGTGAGTGCCACGTTGCGACTACCTCGGACCGAAATGACACCTTTGGGGCCAGGCAATTTCCCGCACTGATAAGCATAGTGCGTTGCCATCATGAACTTAGCGAGAGTAGGCCTGCCAAAGATTGCATTATAAGCTGAATCACAATCGATTACATCGAAAGTAACCAATTCTGTTCGGAAGTTATCTGGTTCTCCCAGAGTGACCGGGAGGACCACTTGTCCCAATGGCATCATGGAGGGGCCTGGGATTATCCCATAAAACGGATGAATTATGGGCTTGATCTTCGAACGAGGAATTTGCATCTCGTCGAGTGTCTTGACCAATAAAAGATCAAGGGAACTTCCCCCGTCGATCAGGACCCTTTCGACTCTCGCGTTACTGATGATTGGGGTAATAACCAGAGGTAATCTCAATGGTCGAGTTAGCCCCGTAGGACAGTCAGCGCGGTCGAACGTCAAAGGCATATCCGACCAACGGGGATATTGAGGTTCACCAAGGGATGTCTCCATTTGGTTAACCTCTCGGCAAAAAGTTTTAAACTGCCTTTTGGAAACGAAAGAGGAGGAGCCTCCGAAAATGACATTAACATGATTTTGAGGTACCTGGTAAGCCATTTCTTCGTCTCCATCGACGTCTCTAACCCCGCACGCCTGCTCTTTGGGCGGTAAGGTCGGCATTGGCCCAGCTCCTTGGTAGAAATCATCCAGCTGTTTCAACCAACTCCTGCAGTTTTTGAGATCGTGGCTTGCGGAATTGTGGAGTGGACACCACCTTTTGCCTCCTGCGGATTAGTTAATTTTTCTGGCTGGTCGGAATCCCGGCCACCAGAAGCAGTTTTACTTTTGAAAGAAAACTTATTACCTTTGGTCGAAGGTGGTTTCTCCGCGACCGCGACCTCACGGAACTGTCCAGAGCGGTTCCTCTTCGACTTTTTTGACTTCCCACCCGGTGAAGACTCCGGCTTTTTGCTCGAGTCTTCTTTCTTGGCGTCCTTGAAGCCTGGTTGGGGTGGTAGGTCCCCCTTGTCAACCATTCGGTTCCATTCGACTGCCTCGGCTGCATCGGAGTATCGATCAGCCATATCGAACAGATCGGCCACCGATCGAGGAGGGTGAATGAGCAAGTCTTCAGTGAATCTCCGGTATCGAACGGCATGCTTAAATGCCCTGATTACGGAACCATCAGATATGTTCGGGATGGTATTTCTTACCCCGACAAACCTCTTGACAAACTGCCGAAGCGTTTCGGTCGAAGTTTGCCGCAATCTATGCAAGTCGTCCTCCTTACCCGGCTTTTGGTAACAGTTTTGAAAATTGCTAAGGATGGCATCGCATAGCATTTCCCAATTGTAGATAGAACCCTCAGGCTGATTGAACAACCAAGTTCTAGCCGGTCCTACGAGGACTGTTGGCAGGTAGTTAGCCATGACCTTGTCATCGCCTCCTGCGGCTTGGATGGCAGTAATATAGATCTGAAGAAACTCGGATGGGTTCTGAGTTCCGTCAAACCTCTCAATGGCCCCTGGTCGAAACTTATCGGGCCAAACGACCGCTCGTAGGCCAGGCGAGAAAGCTTTGCAACCGACGTAAGGACCGTGGACCGTCCCGCGACTTTCGGTCAGGCTTCGAGCAAACTCACTTAACGGCGGGGTTACTCGAGGTCCCAAACGAGAATGAACGGGAACTCGATCCCTACTGCGAGAGTCCTGCATTCGCCGATATTTGTCCTGTCGGGACGGTATAGGCGGCGGGTAACTCCGTCGACCATAGCCAAAATGAGGACCATCTCGATCACGGGAATGTGTCACTGAGCGGGAAGAGGCTGTTGGGGTCGCCTCAGATGCGACCTCGTCCAATCTTTCCGCCAGGATCCTGTAAAAGGCCGGTCTCTGCGCATCCGTGACCGTAGGAGGAAAGTTACGCATGACTTCCGCGATAGATCGCAGTCGACCATGGGTACTTCTCCTAGGGGCACCGGGTGTTATTGTTTCCTCGTCCACTGGGAAGTGCTCCGGTGGTAAGGAAGGAGTCTGCTCACGTCTATGACCACGCGACCGTCGAGAAGAACTCGGGGCAGCATCGTAACGAGCCTGCGCATCTTGAAGAGCCTCTAGGGCAGTTCTGCGTAGTTCGTTGTTTTGTTGCTCGAGATCTTGCTCCTCCTTCTGTTTGCGATCTTGTTCTTCCCTGGCAGCCTGTTGATCGGGAGTTTCCTCCGACAACGCAGCAAACTGCCTAGGGAGAGAAGTCGCCGATGGGGAGAACATCTCGGTTTGTTCCGAGTCGGACTCGAAATCAAAGAGACGGTGAAGGTTATCAGGGTCGAATCTTCCTGGGCTGACCTCGGGGTCACCATCGTACTTTCCCTCAGCGGGATCGTACGATGGGCCGGACTCATCACCTAGCACATTAAGAACCTCTGTGGGTTCTGACCCTGTGCCAATTACCTCCTGGTCGATCATCATGACTTGGGAAGATGGTTCATCCTGTGGAAGATTCTGGCCTTCGACCTCTTCCATCGGAACGGGATCACTTGGAGAAGGCATTGGGATATGAGCATAATCCTCGAGATCGAAATCATTCTCGGAATCATATGCTCCAGCCATGCTTCGGCGAACCTCCGAATTTTAATTAGGACGCCTTGAGAAAGGCCCCACGGTGGGCGCCAGCTGTCGACGATTCGGACTCGGGGTCCTCAGCCGAACTTATGCAGAATTTGTAATAGTGAGACCTTTCAAGATGACCCCTCGGGAAGGTATGCTGAACAATGGAGAACAGGAACACAGAGAATTTAGACAGGTTCGGGCCCTCGATGGTGGGAGTAAAAGCCCTACGTCCTGTTGAGATTTCACTAAGTGTGGTAAAATGTTTACAAATGGGAGGAAAAATCCTCACAGGCAAGGATTTTTCCTATAAAAGTGTACAAAAATAAGCTAAAGAAGACTTAAAAATGCTATATGAGGTGTGCCGTAGACTTGGCTAACTTGGATCTCTCCTCGATTGATACTTCATGCCATCCTTTTATACTGCTTGAAAGGGTGCCATGTGAAGGAAACTGCATCAATCGGTTGCTCGGACGGTTAGATACGGTTTTTAAAACTGCTCTTAACTTCCACGTAGGTTAAACACATGTTATTCATGAATAACTGTACGTGTTAACCCCCTGACGGTTGATTTTCCACGTGTAGGAATCTTCGGGATACTTAGAATATCCTGTCGTATAGACAACCGAATAGATAGATCCCAGGTATCCTGATCGGTAGACGTTCTGACCGCGGGATTTGGCTGACCGCGTAATATCCCGAATGTGTAGTTCGCGTATAGGCCACGAACTTCTGACCGCGCAAGGCCTACGGTCTGACCGCGTAAAGCTGCGACTTGATCACGTAAAGCTTGCGACCTCGTGGTGATGCCTCTCAAAATAACTTGAGTTCGCATCTCCAGACACATGCTCTGGTTCGAACCTGTCTTGAACCAGAAGTTTATTAGAAGTGACCCGGGTGTCAATCCTCGTCACTCCTCTTGGAAGATAGAGATAAGAACATGGAGGGCCAGATAGGTGACTTTAGCCCTATCGCCAGACATAGGAACTAGAGTGAGACGAAGAATCCGCAGAGCCAAGTCAACATTGCAGCGCAGCTCTGCAATGTGATGGAGCTAGAAGGGGTCGGAATAAAGCATGGCCACCTCTTGATGCTCGAGATCAGGAAGGGTATGGAGCTGACACCCAGAGGCAGGGCGAACTAGTCCAAGCGCGGCCTCTATCTTCTCCTTTGTGATAGTATGAACCTGGAGGCCTGTCATGAAGGTGATGAAGTCGCGATGGGGAGAGATAAAGACGGTGGATTAGAACTGGCGGATGGGCTCATCAGCCCAGTGGAGGGAGGAATCGGTGACAGGGTCGCGGATCTCGACAAAAGCGAAGGAGTCCGCCAGGGACATAATGCCTGTGCGAGACGCGATCGTCTGCCAGGAGAGGGAGCGATGGGCAAAAATGGGGACGCGACTATACACGTTGGTGAAAGATCCAGCTGCAAGTTTGTGTAAAAAGTAAGGACGTCGCACGCGTCGTGACCAGTGGGATGCGGCGAGATATATGGGTTTGCGTGCCACCGGGAATAATCCACGGGAACGCGCTTGAGCCGAGGAGAGGAACGGGTCTCAGTTGACTGACCCGATGAACGACGGCTGTTTGCCGCGTTCTTTCGTCAGGCAACGCGACGAGAAGAGGATGGCTGATCTGACATAATGAAGGAAAAACAGAGGAGATAAAGAAAATAGGGACCTGAACTAACAGAGCCGAACAGAGGAACGATGAACGACGAAGTGACGATGTCGATCAGAACAGTCGGAGAGAGAAGACACAGCAAAGACATGGGGCGAGGTGCTGCTAAACAGCGGCGAGCCTCGGCACGGTGGCGCTCGGTGAAGCAGTGGCAAAGTACGGCGACGGCGTAGGGAGGCAAAGGTGCGGGTGGTAGTGTCTCGGTGGCGGCGCACGGTGGTGAGGCGGTGGCGCGACATGTCGAGGAAGTACTGGGAGGCAGTGGCAGCAAGGGAGGCAACGGTGGTGAAGAAGAGGAGGCGAGGAGACACAAAACAGAATGAGGGTTTTAGGATTTTGGGACCCCAACTGACAGTCAGTTCCAAAACCAGAAAATTGGAACTAACAATCAGTGTGCCACACTGACAGTCAGTTCATAGAACTGAGTTTTGAAACTGACAGTCAGTGTATGAGACTGACAGTCAGTATGGGTTGCCAACTTTGACTGGGAGCTACGACCAAAAGTGATGCACATAACTGACAGTCAGTTTGTGAAACTGACTGTCAGCATGGTCAACGACTTCGACCAGAGGCTAAGAACAGGCTCCTAAGCAAGGGAACTGACAATCAGTTTTTCATGCTGACTGTCAGTTTGGACAATTTGGACCAAAAGAAGAATTTGACCAGACAGGGAATAAAAATATATTATAATATATTTTAACACAAATAACACATCAACTAGCATTTGAGATATCAAAATGTTCAATTCACCTCTCAGAAAGCAAAATCTGGTTTCATCTAAGAGTTTGGTGAAAATATCTGCTAGTTGCATGTCTGTTCTAACATAGCTCACATCAATATCTCCTTTTGCCACATGATCTCTAATAAAATGGTGCCGTATTTCAATACGCTTAGTTCTAGAATGCTGAACAGGATTATTTACAATTTTAATGGCACTTTCATTATCACAAAAGAGTGGCACTTTATCAAATTTAATTCCATAATCTAAAAAGTCTGTTTCATCCATAATAATTGAGCACAGCAACTTCCTGCAGACACATATTCAGCTTCAGCGGTGGAGAGAGCTACAGAATTTTGTTTCCTAGATGACCATGGTACTAAAGATCTCCTGAAAAGCTAACAGCTACCAGATGTACTTTTTCGATCAATCTTGCACCCAGCATAATCAGAATCCGAATATCCAATTAATTCAAAGATTGCATCTTTCGGATATCAAAGACCTAGGTTGGGATAGCATTTTAAATACCTAAGGATTCTCTTAATAGCAATTAAATGACATTCCTTAGGATCTGACTGAAATCTAGCACATAAACACACACTAAATATGATATCAGGCCTAGATGCAGTAAGATACAACAAGCTACCAATCATAGACCTATAGAGTTTAGAATCGACCGATTTGCCGCTTTTGTCCATATCCAGATGTCCATTTGTCTCCATGGGGGTTTTGATTGCCTTAACGTCTTCCATCCCAAAGCGCTTGAGAAATTCCTTCACATACTTTGTTTGACTCACGAACGTACCATTCTTGAGTTGCTTGGTTTGAAGTCCAAGGAAGAAGCTTAGCTCACCGATCATCGACATCTCGAACTCCCTAGACATCATTTCTCCAAACTCATGACAAAAATGTTCATTAGTAGATCCAAAGATAATATCATCAACATGTATCTGGCAAATGAACAAATCTTTTTCAATCTTTTTAGTAAAAAGAGTTGTGTCAACCTTCCCAATTTTAAAACCTTTTGATAAAAGAGAATCTCTAAGTCTCTCATACCAAGCTCGAGGAGCTTGCTTGAGACCATAGAGAGCTTTAGACAATTTAAACACATGGTTTGGAAATTTAGGATCTTCAAAACTGGGAGGTTGTTCAACAAAAACAAATTCAGAATTTTCACAGTTCAAAAATGAATTTTTTAATCCATTTGAAATAGCTTAATATTAAAACATGATGCATAAGCAATAAGTATTCGAATAGCTTCAAGTTTTGCTACAGGTGCAAAAGTTTCACCAAAGTCTAAACCTTCGACTTGATTGAAACCTTGTGCAACGAGACGAGCTTTATTTCTAATTAGGTCACCATTTTCATCTTGCTTATTTCTGAAAACCCATTTTGTTCCAATTACATTATGATCCTTGGGTCTTTCAACTAAAGTCCAGACTTTATTTCTAGAAAAATTGTTAAGTTCATCATGCATGGCATTTACCAATCAGGATCATTTAAAACTTCATTAACATGTTTAGGTTATAAAGAAGATACAAAAGAATGACGTTCACAAAATGCAGCAATACGAGAGCGAGTTTGAACACCCTTACTGGTCACCCAATATTTGATCTAGAGGGTGATCCTTGGTGATGGTCTAGTGTTGTCTTGGTGCTTCATCTTGTGCAGCTTCTTCTTGACTTGTTTCTGGAGGATCAATTTGAGGTGATGATACATTTTGATCATCATTTTCAATGTTCTCATCATCTTCTTGATCATCTTCTCTTGGTTTGATGTCTCCAATTGTAATGTTCTTCATAGCTCCTTGAAGATCTTCACCTGAAACTTCATGAGAGACTTGCTCTTTTTGCGAGCCATTAATTTCATCGAATTCTATGTCACAAGATTGTTCAATACAGCTAGTATTTTTATTAAAAACTCGATAAGCTTTGCTAGTGGTGGAGTATCCGACTAGAAAGCCTTCATCTACTCTTCTTTGAAATTTGCCACCAAAATTTCTTTTCTTAAGGATATAACATTTGCAACCAAAAACTCGAAAATAAGAAATGTTTGGCTTACACCCAATAAGAAGTTCATAAGGAGTTGAATTCAGAAGAGGATGCAAATAAAGCCGATTAATAGAATAGCAAGCAGTATGCACGGCTTCAGCCCAAAAGTGAGTAGGAGTGTCATACTCACTTAGCATTGTTCTTGCCATTTCTGATAATGTTCGATTTTTCCTTTCTACAACTCCATTTTGCTGTGGAGTGTAGGAAGTAGAAAATTCGTGTTTGATTCCGAATGAGTCACAAAAATCAAATAAGGTTGAATTAACGAATTCTCCACCATGATCACTACGGATTTTCTTGATGGAAAGTTCGAATTCAGTCGAAACATGTTTTGCAAAAGTTTTGAAAACATCGGGGGTTTCAGATTTTTGAGAAATAAAGAAAACCCAAGTATAGCGAGTAAAATCATCAACAATAACAAAACCATAGTTGTTGCCCCCCATACTCAGGAACTCAGAAGGTCCAAATAAATCCATATGTAATAGTTCCAAAGGTTTGCAAGTCGAAAGAACACGCTTAGTTGGATGTGAAGTAGCTACTTTCTTGTCAGCTTGACAAGCGCTACAGGGTTTATCCTTTTCAAAATTCACATCTTTTAAGTCAACAACCAAATCTTGTTTTAAAAGCTTTTTCAGTTGATGCATTCCAACATGTGCAAGTCTCCTATGCCATAACCAACCTTTTGAGGTTTGAGAGACAAGACATGTTGAAAGAGATTCATCTTTGGAGTGAAAATCAACCAAATAAAGATTTCCAAAATGAAAGCCTTTAAAAATCAAAGAATTGCCTTCCAAACTTTCAATTAAAACTTCTTTAGGATAAAAAATGCAACGAAATCCAAGATCGCAAATTTGTGCAACGGAAAGCAAATTAAAATTCAGAGATTCAACCAATAAAACATTTGAAATAGAGGGATCATTGGATATAGCAATTTTACCCAATCCTACCACATTGCCTTGACGATTGTCGCCAAAGGTGATCTTTTGATTTTCGCTTGAGTTGTCTTCTATTGAGGTGAACAATTTCTTGTTGCCGGTCATGTGTTCGGAGCATCCGCTATCAAGCACCCAATGTCTTCCACCGGTCTTGTAGTTCACCTGCATAAACAAAAGAATCAAGTCTTTTTAGGTACCCAAACCTTTTTGGGTCCTTCGATGTTAGCAATCAAAGCTTTGAGCACCCAAATTGATTTTTCTTTTTATTTAGCATGGGTGCACCAACATACTTTGCTATAGCATACCCTTTTTTTGATCTATGAAGCATGTAGCAAGTATCAAAATAGTTTGGAGTCATTAAAGGACATGCTTCATGCGAATGACCAGTTTCATGGCATTTAAAGCAAAATGTGTTGCATGCTTTTACAAAAATAGTTTTAGTATTTGGTTTCTTTCCTTTCTTCGGAAAGTATCCAAAACTTTCTTTTCTAAATGAACACTTCTGTTTGCTAAGAATGAGATCAAGGGATACTTTACCTTTGTAGCAATTTTCTAACCCTTTACCAAGTTTTTCAATTTGTGCCCTAAGTTCATTATTCTCATTTAAGATTGAAGCACATGGTATATCTTGACTACTAGAAGGAGTATCTAAATCATATGAAATGGATACATCGACTTTAGATGGAGCATGAGTAATATCTTTGGTAAGCAAGCTTTCATATGAATGTTTCAGTTCTGAGTATTGAGTGCGTAAAGAAGAATGTTCCTCTTTAAGCGCTCTATACTTCTTTTTAGTAGCTCCATAAACTTCATTTAATTCAGTAATCATTTCAACTAATTCATCATATGAAGGTTCGTTAGAGTGTACCTTTTCATCACCCTTAGCCATAAGACAGAGGGATGAACTAGTAGAAATGTTGCCGAGAGCTAGTCCGGCTAACTTTTTGGAGCAACCAGCTTCATCGTCAGAGTCGGAGTCAGAGCTCTCATCTCCGGACATCCATTCTCCGAAGCAGGGTTCTTTTGTTGCTTCATTTCTCTTCTTGAAGAATCTCTTCTTGTTATACAAAGTCTTGTTCTTCTTAGGACATCTTGATGCTATATGTCCCTTTTCGTGACATCCGTAGCATATGATGTCCTTGAAGTTTGTTTGCTTCGGCCCCTTTGATCGAGTGTCGATGTTGACACCCTTCTTGTGCAACCTGCAAAGAAGTTTTTGAGTATTTTTTACCATTAGAGCTAGATCTTCGTCCGAGGAGCCATCGCTTGAATCGTTCTTGGAACCAGCTTTGAAAGCCAACGCTTTCTTCTTTGTCTCCGAGGGTTCTGTGGGACCCTCATTTGAGGAATCCGGTGGCAACCGCCCAGGTGGGTTGCACTCAGAAAAGGTACATTGCAGCTCACAACAACAAGATGCATTATATAAAAATGCGAGTAATTAAAAACAAGTGCTGATCACAAGGACCAACATTACAATAACTTAGCGCCAGAATGACGCATTTAAATGTTGATACAAATTAAGGAGTTTTCGACACAAAGGTCGGCACAAAATGAAACGACAATAATAAGCAAAAGGACTTCATCAGTCTTCTTCTTCTGCAGCAGTGGTGTACGGGCCTTCTCCACATCTGACTCCACCTTGGTACATAACCATTTAACAAGTTTGGTCTTCAGTTTCTTCTTCTTGTTCCACATTGGGTTCAAGACCGTAAGATTCAGGGTCGACGAATCCTTCTTCTAAATTTGTTTGTAAAAGCAAGGGTGAGCACATTGTCCACATGGTGCTCAACAAGTCCCGAATAAGAATGCAAGTATATATAGATGAGGGGGAAATTTCTCAAAGAATAGCTCTTTGGCTTTGTATATGTATATAGGATAGATTTTCACACTTGGTTTTGAAGAAAAGATCTTTATTTCCGAAAGCGATGCTTTTGAAACCCTAAGCTAAATTCTCAGAAAATGTTGTGTGTGGCGGTCTTTCATGAGTCACCACTTTATTCAGATTTTGTGAAAACTTTCCAAAAGCTACTTGTGTTGCATCGACGTGAATAGAATCGACAGCGCGCAGACTCCATAACCTGGGAGCTCAGAGTATCTGATGCTTTTTAAACTTTGCAAAGGTGTACCACCTTAATCCACCGATCATTCGGCTTTCAAGTCGGTACCTCTCCATGCGACTCTTACGCATGTGACAAGGCCGAGATGACACAACAGCTTACAGTCCTACCATTAACTATTCCCTGCCCGGTAAATAGACAGTCAAGTCTCAAGTACCGTTGTGGGTCCTCCCCACTGCCTTACTTCCTAGCCTGGGTCTATGTTCTCGCAAGACACATAGCCTATCTTGATTACAGTCGCGCACGACTTAATCTGGCATAGGGCGTCTTCCTTCTTTCCACCTTTTCCTCTCATGATTTTTCTGAACTCACATCACTCATGGCCTTCTGCGGCCCACCAGTTCTCGCAAGACACTGGATCGACAACCATTGCAGGGAAGAGCTAATACTAAAGAAAGCTACTAAGTTGCGCCCGTCCCATAAACAGGCAAGTGGTTGGTACGTTTTTCATGCTGCATAGAAGCACAACACAAGGTTCTAGTCCTTATGAATCTCTAGTGAGGAGTCTTTCACATCCCCAGTGCGCACACAGCACCATCCACTCAAACCATCCTCACTATCGATTCCACTCACATTTTCTTTCACAAAAGGGGTTTTGAATATACTTTTCTCATCTGTGACCATTCAACATTTAACATATAATCTTGAGCATAGTATAGCCTAAGCATGATATTCTAGGGTGACAAGGGTGCATGGATATTCAATGTCAAAAGGGGCTTTACAGTTATTTAGGTCATACCTAATCACTTTATTGAAACATAGCTCTTGTTTGAATCTAAGGCATGCACATACTTGAAAACAGTGAACATACTTCATTTCAAAATAATAGGTGAGACATGATCAATGGTTTGAGACTTGCCTTGCAGTGATGGGTCTAGCTGCTCAGATGAATCCTCGAAGATCTCCTCTGTTCCTTCAACGTCTGGTTCCACGGCGGATACAAACAACGCATACACACTATATAAGCATACAAGCACTAGAAAATAATACGTAAATACATCATGCATGCAGGGGTAAGGGTTCGGACAAGGTCACTTGACATCGATCGAAGAGATGGGCTCAAAAGGACTTGAATGTCGAAGGGCTGACATTCGGTTCATGGCTTGACATAGCCCTAAATTGGTTCTAGGTCTGTTTTCTGGAGATCCGATAGTAGGGAATATTGTAGAACATGGTTCGAAAGGCTTAGTGGACAAAGTGGCATTTCCATTGCTCAAAAGTAACAAGTCTAAATCATCTAATGCCACTAGTGGACATGCACTGACATAGTGCTAGACATGGCCAGAAACTAGGGCATTGGATAACTTTTGACTCAAGACTCCAATTGGTGCACAACTTTGTCTGGGGTTTAGGCCTTGATAACAGCTACAAAACTCTCAACAGGCTCAAGGGCAGAAAGTGGCCGGAAGGTGGCCAAATCCGGTGAGCAAACACGGTGGTCTGGACATGAACTGAACCACTGGACAGCAATCTTGGCATGATCATAACTTTTGATCTAGGTCGATTCAGGGTTCGAGCCAGTGGAGTAAATTGCTCAGGGGGTTGAGGCCTAGCTAGATGACAAAGTTTCATCGGCTGGTTTGGCTGGAAAATGAACTCCGGCGATCAGGGCCGAAGACGAAGGCACCGATTTGGGCGTTTTCGTTCCAGGGCGTTTGAACTTAATTCCACGCTCGGGAAGCATCTAGGGGCTGTCACGAAGCTATTGGCGCACTCAATTTTGCCAGAGAATGGCTGGAGAAGCACGGCGGCGTTCTCCGGCGAACTGCCGAGGCTCGAACATGGGATTTCGACGCTCGGGGCCAAATTGGCGATTGTAAGCTTACGGGCTCGTTCCTCCTAGCTCACTGGTCGTTATTCTCTACTGGCACGAGGATCAATTTGGCTTGAATCACTCGGCATTACGGGAATAGGGGATCACGGCTTTTCCGGTGATTGCCGGCGTTGAGGTTCGCCGGGGGTCAATTAATGGCTATGAAACACACAGAGGGATGAGGGGACCTTACAGGTGGTGTTGGTTTGGAGGGGGAAGCTACGGGCGAAGCTGGCGCCGTGAGCTTCAAAGGTTGCTCGCCGGGGAAGAAGGTCTTCGCGGCAGCGCTGATGAACTGGATTACTCTCTGGTAGAAGAAGCTAAGGCTTGAAATTGCGGAATGGTGTGAAGAGATGCTTGGAGAAGGGGGGGCTTTATATAGCCGCGGCATTGAGCTTTCAGGAGTTGCAGCAATCGCCGGTGAGATTTCTTCTGGCGTTGGAGCGGTCAACGAGGCACGTCGGGACATGGCGGGGCTCTGCCAGAGGCGGAGCATCGCGCGAAATCGGGATTTCGTCAGGACGGCAAGATGATGATCTCCGGGATGGCAGCCATGTGGCGTGAAGCTCCTGACAACAGCAGGCACGCGCGCGCGCGGGGAAGAACACGGCACAGCGCGGGTGAACTGCTTCCACGGTGGCGATACAGTTGTGCGCAGGTGGAGGCTACGTGGCTGTGAAGGTGGCAGTGCGGGGAACTTCGCCGGCGGCGAGTTCAACGGGCACGTAAAACGGCGGGGCGCTGGTCGAATGAACATTGGTCGCGGTCGTGCACGCGGTCTCCTGGTCGTGGTCGAAGAAAAGGCCAGGGGCTTGTTTGCAAGGTTTGGACTGATTTGCGAAGATTTGGACTAAACTGCGAGGGTTTTGGGTCGGGAATTTGGGCCTATTTGCAATTCTGAAGATCTGAAGGGCTGATTTGGATTTCGACTTTGCAGATGAGTGTTACCAAATGTCTTAGACTCATCCAGCAGGAAAAATGGTAAAATCCGATAAGATCTGGTGGTTTTGACAAAAATCGAAAACAGGGTAATTAGGGTTTGAAACTTTTGTCGAGGCTGAAACTAGGGTTTCGGTTGAGATTCTGGAACTCTTCCAGAAGGGAAAAATGTTCAGAAAAATGAAAGAAAGGTAATCACTTGATCAGATCTGGATTTGGAGATGATCTGGGACTTTTAGCCTTTTTGGGTTTTCTGAAACTTCTGAAAAGGACTAAATTGAAACACTTTTGGATTGAAATGTGAAAACGATCTGGTAGATGAAGTTTAGCTGCCAACTTTTTAGGTTAAGGTAGTGGCATACCTAAGATCAAGATAGGGTTGAGACATCAGGGATTCCAAAGAATATATGCTGACTCGCAAGCAGAAAAGATAGCGAAAACAGGGATGTTACAGGTTCGACTGCTTCCTTCTCCTTTCGATGCATTTCGTGAGTGATGAGGTTCCCATAGAGATCCGTTGGTGTTGTGGTCGACAAGTCACAGTTGGTAAGTACCGTGACCAGAGTGTCGAAGTTTTCTGGAAGCTCCCTGAGCATCTTTCTTACAATATCAAGGTCAGTAAAAACAACACCGAGCCCCTTGAGTTCATTCACAATATTGTTCAACCGAGTGAACATGGAATCCACAGACTCAGTTGACGACATTGTGAATGTCTCATATCGTTGCCTTACCCTGAGCAACTTTGCCTCTTTGACTTTAGTGGTGCCCTCGTATATTTCTTCGAGGGTAGTCCAAACCTTGTGAGCGGTCATGAGACTGCTCACACGGTTGAACTCATTTAGAGACAAACCGACAAAGAGTGCATTTTTTGCACGGGCATTTAAATGTAGTTTTCTCCTGTCGTCATCGGAGTGACTTGCCGGATCATCCAGAGGAGTAAAACCAAGTTTAATAATGTCCCATACATCAAGCCCCACGGCCTCTAGGAATACCGACATACGCACTTTCCAGTAGGGATAGTTAGTCCCATCAAAGATAGGCGCATGACCGGTATGACCGAGAGAAAAGCCCTCATTAGACGTCATCCTCTCTCTAGGCGGTAAAGCCTAATAAATAGAGAGACCTTGCTCTGATACCACGTGTAGGATCAAGGAGGCCGACCAGAGGGGGTGAATAGGAGGCTTTTAAAAACTTCAATGTAAAACAAATTCTAACAAATAAAGAATTCAAGAACAAATAACAATTATATTAGAAAGAGAAGGAGAAAACAAACACAGCTATTTTTACCGAGGTCTCAGAGACTTGCCCAGTCTCCACTAATCCTCGTTGAGCACTCATGTAAATGAGTCTTGCTTCAATATCCACGAAGGATATTTCTCACTAATGGTTGCTCCTTGTCCACTCCGGAAAGGCGAGCACCGATGCCTTTTACACACTTGCCGAGCCTCTCCAACAAACTTCGAACGGAGAGATCAACGGCCACACCACCAAACCGTCGAGGTGAGGGCGTTCACCAATAGTAAAGTGCAGCAAGTTCTCTTCTAGACCTCTAACAATCACCGAGAAACTAATAGGATGCAAATGATACGAACAGAAAGCACTCGGTGGATCTGAAAATCACTCGACTTGATCAAAAGATCAAGATTTTGTATAAGAACTAAAGCTAAAGAGTGAATATGAATGAGAGGCTACTGGATAATAAAAACACATGCCCAAAGCCCCTATTTATAGTCTCAAGGATCAAAATAACCGTTGGAGCTCAGGCTAAAAATCAGTACCTCAAACTGACAGTCAGTTCACCAAACTGACAGTCAGTTTGTGTCACGACCAGAAAGAAGTAAAATCCAGAGAAAACTCAACTAGCCGTTTGAGGTCGAAAATGGAAATAAATCAGTACAAACTGATAGTCAGTATGAGTAACTAACAGTCAGTTCCAAACTCAACGACTGACAAAAATAACGAATAAAACTTTGCTAGCCATTTGTGGTCGTATATGGAAACTGATAATACAAACTGACAGTCAGTTTGACCACAAAAGCGACCAGATCAAATAGAAACTCAAATAAACCAGCTTGAGGTCGAAATGCAAACTGACAGTCAGCATGGTCACACTGACAGTCAGTTTAGTTCAAAAAATTTCAGCTCAAACAACAACCTCTCTGGACAATTGTCAGTTAACACAAACTGGCATTCAAACTGACAGTCAACATAGCAAACTGACAGTCAGCATGACCAAAACAACCATAACTTTAAATCCAGAAATCCAAATTGAGATTTTAATAGCTCATTTGAAGGATAATTTGAAGGGCTACATTTTTTTCAAAAAAAGCAAAAACCAGATCTGTCTAGATCTTTCTAGAAAATGCAAATCTTTCAAAACCTCAACTAAAAATCCAAATCTTCCAAAACCAAATCCAACCAAAATGAATACAATGCAGTGACCTAGTAATTTCTCGGTTCATGTTGGAGATTTAGAGAGGACTTGCAACCCCTCTTTATGGTACTGTTAAAACTAAGCAATAAAGTCCTTAACCGTCGAACTTCAAACACCGAGATTGGTAAAAAATAAAAACTCATATTACCTTTGGTCGTTTGCATTTCGCGATTTGTGTCTCGACCTTGTTGTTTGCGAATCGTGCTTTTTCATTTTACGTTGGGTTCATCTTGATCATCTTACATTTCTTCCCAACAAAGCTCTGTATCAAAAAGTCTCAAAAGCACAGTTAGTCTGAAACACTTTATTTTCATTAATCATCAAAATTAGGTTTAGGAATAAAGGCCTAGATGCAACACGTACCACCGGGGCTGCCTCCAATTCGAGGGATTGAGCATGAAATCGATCTAATTCCAGGAGCCTCGTTGCCCAACCTGCGCCGTATCGAACCAATCCACAAGAGACTGAAGAGATTTAGCGTCGAGTGCAAGACTTACTTGACAAAGGGTACGTACGTGAAAGCCTTAGTCCATGTGCTGTTCCTGTTCTTTTGGTTCCAAAGAAAGATGGATCATGGCGTATGTCTGTTGATTGTAGAGCTATCAATAACATAACAATTTGATATCGTCATCCTATTCCTAGGTTAGATGATATGCTTGATGAATTGAGTGGCTCTGTTGTGTTCTCTAAAATTGATTTGCGTAGTGGATATCACCAAATTCGCATGAAATTAGGAGATGAATGGAAAACAACATTTAAAACTAAATTTGGATTATATGAGTGGTTAGTGATGCCTTTCGGTTTAACTAATACACCAAGCACTTTCATGAGATTAATGAATGAGGTTTTGCGTCCTTTCATCAACAAATTTGCGGTGGTATACTTTGATGACATTTTGATCTATAGCAAATCCTTGGATGAACATCTTGAACATTTGCGTGCTGTTTTTAAGGTTTTACATGATGCACATTTGTTCGGTAACCTTGAGAAGTGCACCTTTTGCACCGACCGAGTTTCATTTCTTGGTTATGTTGTTACTTCACAGGGCATTGAAGTTGATGAAGCCAAGATCGAAGCTATTCAAAGTTGGCCAATTACAACAACGGTCACCCAAGTGCGAAGCTTTCTTGGACTTGCTGGGTTCTATAGACGTTTTGTCAAGGATTTTAGTACCATTGCTGCACCGTTGCATGAGCTCACGAAGAAAGGAGTTCCGTTTGTTTGGGGTCATGCACAGGAACAATCATTCAACATCTTGAAAGAGAAGCTTACGAACGCACCATTGCTCCAACTTCCTGATTTTGGTAAGACTTTTGAACTTGAATGTGATGCCAGTGGAATTGGACTTCGAGGTGTGTTAATTCAAGAAGGTAAACCTGTTGCTTATTTCAGAGAAAACTTAAGTGGACCTAGTCTGAATTATTCAACTTATGATAAAGAATTATATGCTTTAGTTCGGACTTTGGAGACATGGCAACATTACCTTTGGCCGAAAGAGTTTGTTATCCATTCTGATCATGAATCTTTGAAGCATATTAGAAGCCAAAGCAAATTGAATCATAGACATGCAAAATGGGTAGAATTCATTGAATCTTTTCCTTATGTTATTAAACACAAGAAAGGGAAGGAGAATGTTATTGCTGATGCTTTGTCTAGACGTCACACTATGTTATCTCAACTTGACTTCAAGATTTTCGGATTAGAAACCATCAAACAGCAATATGCGCATGATGCTGATTTTAAAGTTGTATTTCTGAATTGTAAAGAAGGAAGAAGCTGGAATAAATTTGTGATAAATGATGGCTTTGTTTATCGAGCTAACAAGCTATGCATTCCTGCTAGCTCTGTTCGTCTTTTGTTGTTACAGGAGGCGCATGGAAGAGATCTAATGGGACACTTTGGTGTTAAGAAGACGAAAGACATCTTGGCCGTTCACTTCTATTGGCCGAAGATGAGGCATGACGTCGAGTGCTACGTTGCACTCTACACTACATGTCAAAAAGCTAAGTCATGACTTAATCCACATGGTTTAGATATGCCTCTGCCTGTTCCTAGCACACCTTGAGAGGATATTTCTATGGACTTTGTTTTAGGACTGCCTAGAACAAAGAAGGGGAGGGATAGTATCTTTGTTGTCGTGGATAGACTTTCTAAAATGGCACATTTTATACCTTCTCAAAAGAGCGATGATGCTACAAATGTTGCTGATTTGTTTTTTAGGGAAATCATTCGACTACATGGAGTGCCAAATATGATTGTTTCAGATCATGATGCGAAGTTCTTAAGTCATTTTTGGAGATCTCTATGGATGAAGTTGGGGACCAAGTTGCGGTTTTCTACTACATGTCATCCCCAAACCGATGGCCAAACCAAAGTTGTCAACCACACATTATCCACCATGTTGCGGGCTGTTTTGAAGAAGAACTTGAAGATGTGGGAAGAATGCTTGCCTCACGTGGAGTTTGCTTACAACCGATCGCTGCATTCAACCACAAAGATGTGTCCCTTTCAGGTAGTATATGTAACACCCTGAGTTTAGGGGTAAAAATTTCCTTTTCACAAAAGTCATGGATGCATGTATCTCTGTAATAGTAACAAGATCAGTCCAACCCTAATCTGCCCTAAGTCCCAAAAATCTCAAAATCTTCCCTGTGAACCCAAATCAAGACCAGACTTTCTAGATTTGACCTACCATTTATTCTAAATATAAAAGCTTTCAGAAGCCAGATTCAATTCCATCTCTAACTCTCAGATCTTGCAATCCTTTTCTGTTTTCGAAAACAGGAATTTACTTAATATCCTAATTACCCTAAATACTCTGAACTCAGATTTAGCCAAATCTTGACCTAATCCAGACCAGATTATTCTTGGATTATGATCATGGATATGCCAATATCTTAATCCAGAAAGTTGGCAGCCAGATTTCTTCATTTAAGCCTTATTCACAGATCAGTCCAATTGTATCGTGAATCAGTCCTTTTCTGATATTTGGAAACCCAAAAAGGCTAAAATCCTCAAATCAACTCCAAATTCAAATCTGTTTTAGGGAACACCTCCCAAATACTAATTAATACAAAATCTTCTTTTATCAGAACACCCAAATCTCTCTGCAATTACCTTGAATTCAAAATCGACCAAAACTTAGATTTTAATTACCCTAAAATACCCAATTTTCAGTTTATATCAAAGACCATCAAATCATGCCAGATTTTACCAAATTTCTTGCTGGATGAGTATAAGGTATAAGTTTATACTCACCTGTGAAATCAGATTGCAGATTACCCCTCTCTAAACTAGAAATTACAAATCAGTCTAGAATTTGATCAAAGATTCTTACAACCGGGTCAATGGTTTGACCAGAGTTACAGTCGCGACCAGAGCTGCAGTTCACGACCAGAGCTCCCAGCTCCTTCGACCTCGACCACAGCCAGCACAGTGTTTGATCACTTCGACCAGCGCTGCTGCGACCGCAACCAAGTGCGCCGTGTCGCCGTGCTTTTTGCCGCCGATCAGCGCCGCGCTCGCCTGTGCTCGTTCAGTGCCGTGCTTGCAAGCACACACGTGTTTGCACCTCAGTTATCGCCGTGGCAGTCCTTGTCAAGCACATCAGCAGCTCGTGCCAGAGAGAAGCTAAACCTGCTCACTGTTGCTTCAACCCGAAGACTTCACCAGCGCAAGCACCTTAGCCTCCAAGCAGTGAGCTTCGTTCTGTCCTATGCCTTTAAATAGCAACCCAAAGCAGCTTCTTCATCTCCAGCACTGCCCTCCAGAAATTCTTAGCCAATTAAACAAATTCCTTCGTCTTTTTCTTCTTCTCTGACGAGCCGCTGAGGAGGTCGACGACGCCAGCACGCTCCACTGCACCAACCTTCAAATTGAAGCCACCAGTGAGTTCCCCTCATCAAACTCTCTGTGCTGTACCATTTAATTGAAGTCCCGTGCCTCTCATCACCGGTGATCACTGGAATTGCCAGAACCCCTATTCCAGCTATACTGTTTGATTTAGTTCAAATTAGCCCTCAATCCAGTAGACCAAATTGATCAGTGAGCTATCCTTAGCAAGCTTGTGCATCAAGATTTCAAAATTAAGCTTGAATTGGAGTTTCCCCCTTTCTCGCGCCCCACTGGTGACCGGCTCACATCGCCAGGCCACGCCGGCGACCCTCTGACCAAATTGACTCCACCCATAGCTGTCCCACATCTTCTTTTCACTCTCACAGCAAGGAATTTAATTCCAAAGCCCCACAGCAGAAATGCCCAAATCAATGTCTTCTTCTCCGGCCTCAGCGTTGAACTTCTCACCGACGCCGCCTCAGGCCGATTCCTCATAGCTCCACCATCTGTAGCAACCTAGAAGCTCATATGTACTTTCAATTTTGTGATTGAATCATCTAATTTCTCTGTCGCCGTTGAGGCCGAATCCCCTCCGGCGCAGCTCGTCGCCACTCGCCGCCGTTCAAACTCCAACCAAGCCCAGTGCATCAAACAGTATCTTTTGGACCTAACTACCTCCAGCAACACCAGGTTTTAGCAGCACAGCACCAGATTCCAACTTAAGTGTTTTACCCATCACTGCCATGCCGCCAGCATGTCACCTAGTCGCCGTCGGCCACTGCCGTTGATGCCACCTTGTCTAGCATCTTTTCCTTGATCTCCTGAACATTTTCCTCTACTAGCTCGATCCCTGAATCTGCACAGAATTGCCAGTTATCGCTGTGCCAAGATCTTGTCCAATGTCTTCACTGTGCCATGTCGGCACCGTAGTTCTTAATCGCTGTTCATCGCCGTCTGACCATCTCAGTTCCTGAAACCACAACCAACAAGTTCCTGTCATCTTCATCTACCTCCCAGGCATAATTAGCGAAGCAATCAAACCCTGAATCAGACAAAGCATCAAAGCCCTAATTTTGACAATGCACTGACATCCAATTCACTGTGTCCAGGGGGGTCTTTGCAAAATCCTTGACTTCTAGACCTTTTCTGTGAAAACCACCTTGTCAAATAGCTACCTCATAGCATTATGCACCCAATGCTTGAAACAGAACACATTTTGCCTACTGAGAATCTCCAGAACCATGCCAATGCCAATCCTTGACAATGTCAACCTGTGTCATATCAATGTCAGCCAGTGGCATTAGCCCAATTTGACTACTTCTGGTTATGAAAACTGAAAACAACTTTGTCTACCAAGTTTATAGGACCATGCTCTACATTTCCTTCAACTATCACATCTTGAGATAAGTCCTTTAGCTTTCTCTGAAGCTATGTCAGGCCGTGAACCGAATGTCGATCCATTGACATTCGCTGTTTTTGAGTAAACCAGCCGCGGACTTGATGTCCATATTGCAGCCTCAAAGCCCTAAGAATTTCTAACACCATCCTTAGCTCAGATTCTATAAATTCCATGGTTTTGACCCAGATCAGCTTGCAATCTCAGTCCGTTTCATCATCGCCAAGATCTTTCCTCTTAAAAGCATGTTGCATATAGATTTTAAAGTATTTAAAATAGTTTGTGATCTTTGTGTGCTTGTTTGATTGGAGAGTAGATCAAGAGCCCGAGTACGAAGACTTCGTCGCAGCCTCGACATCAACTGCTGTTCCGTACGACGCGGAAGGCAAGTCATAGTTTTGATCATCTTGAACCTACATTTTATGAGTTGCTATGATATGTTCTTGAATATAAGTAACATTGCATGTGAAAGAATGGTTTGAGATATAATTTGGCAGTACTAGGCTGGATGCCTGTGAAATGTGAAATGATCAAATAGTGAGCCATGAACTATTATATATGTATTTATATATATATTCATGAAATAAAACCCCTAGCCTTGACCAGAATTTTGGTTTGGAATGGTGGTAGCACTGGAGGTGCTTAACTACAAAAGATGTGCAGGCACTGAAGGTGCAAGGTTTGTGGATGGTTTGGTCACTGGCATATAAGGACTAGAACCTTGTGTTGTGCGTCTAGTGGCATGAAACACGTGCTAACCGCAATCCTGGTATGGGACAGGCCTGAACAAGTACTTATGCGGATCGCACATGAAACACCTGCATGAGATGGAAAACAATACACGAATTTCAAGGAGTGCGGCTCCTACACATATCACTGAATGTGATCATGCACGTTGACCCAGTAATGGGAAGAGACTTAGGGGTGGAGGGAGTACCTGCCACAACTGTGGTTCGCGAGAGATCCACAGGGTCAGGGGTGAATTGTGAGTAAAACATAACAAAAGTTCTTGTTATCTCCACCTTGCCACTCACAGTATGCAATGAGTCAGGGGTCCAATCATTTTGATAGGAAAGGCATGAAAGTGGAATATCTTGTGGGTAAATTGGTACCTCTCTGCAGAGTTAAAAATGTATTCGAATACTCCGAGCTCCCGGGTTTATAGGAGTCTGTTGCGGTGGATTAAATCCACGGGGTGTGACACAAGTATGTTTTCTAAATAAAACTTGTTAAGTCAAGATTACCCAAATGACATGCGTTGTCATGATAAGGAGTGCTGCCGTGGGCTGTTGTGTGTCGACGTGTCGCGGTATTGCTATAATTTAGTGAACATGAATAGCGATGCTATGTTATGAAAAGTGCTGCCATGAGATGAGATATGAAAGAAAAGATTAGTTTACAAACAACCACAATTCTTGACTAGTATAGGTTCATATCATCCCTACTATATGTATCTACTCTTACCTATGACTTGCTGAGTACATAAGTACTCACCCTTGCAACTTACAACCCAGTAGATGGAGCGTTCCATGATCAAGAAGAAGGCGTGGAGAACTTCTTGGATCCAGAAGGAAGAAAGCCAGTTCCGCCAAAGTCCTAATGGGTGTGGTTCTACCGTCAACTTCTTACTGTGGAAGGGACACCCATCATCCGCTGTGTAGTTGTTTTTATTTTGCTTTAACTAGACCATGTATGCCGCAAAGGCATTGTAATTTCTTTATGTAATAGTAAGGCCAGCTGGCCACACTACTTAATATTTTGTGAGTTTTGCTGCTGCAATGTGAATATACTCCTGTGCTTGACTTATCCTGGGAAGTCAATGGTATGTATATATGGGACTAGCTACAGAGGGCTGGGTCTCCACGGGAGTAGTCGTAGTCCCAGATTCAGGGTGCAACAGTATATGGGTCTATTCCTCGCGCTCCTATTGATTTATTACCTTTACCATCTTCGGAAAGGGTAAACATTGATGCTAAACGATGTGCTGAACTGATTCTTAAACTACATGAAATAACTAAGGAGAATATAGAACATATGAATGAAAAGTACAAGATTGCTGCTAATCAGGGTAGAAAAGAAATAATTTTTGACCCAGGCGATCTTGTTTGGTTACACTTGCGAAAAGAAAGGTTTCCAGACTTACGAAAATCAAAGTTGCTTCCTAGAGCTGATGGTCCTTTTCGAGTGTTAGAGAGGATTAACAATAATGCATACAAGCTTGATTTGCCGGCAGATTTTGGGGTTAGTCCCACCTTTAACATTGCAGATTTGAAGCCATATTTGGGTGAGGAAGATGAGCTTGAGTCGAGGATGACTCAAATGCAAGTAGGGGAGGATGATGAAGACATCACTTCTTCGGATACATGCACCAATTATAATCCTCCGCTTGTTACACAAGGACCAATAACGCGCAACAAAGCCCGATTGTTGCATTGCCAGGTGAACTCATTCCTAGGTTTATATATATATGGTTTTGAGAATGGTTTACTACCTAATAGTGATAATATTGTGCTTAGGAACCATGGAGAGAACCAGAAAGGACACAAGGATCAGCAAGGAGCCCAAGTTGAGTTGGAGTCCGGTTCGGCCATCCAGGTGCAGCCTGCCTTCAAACGACCATAACTGCCTCATACGAAGTTCGATTGGGACGATCTTATAGTCCACGGAGAAGCCCACGACGATATCTTTCCAATGGATCTAGCTCCACATCCCAATTCCTTATACATCGGCAGCAATTGACAAAATTTTTTTGACCAGATTCTGATTGGGCCTAGTCGATGCTGCGTCACCTTTTTGGTTGGGTCAAGGCCCATGTATCAAGTTAGAGTCCGAGTAGGGAAAGAGTCCATGTCGGTTTCAGGTTTCCTTACATGGCCACCGACCTCTTTTACCTCCTCTATATAATCTGGCCGAACCATTAGGGTTCTGCGGGTTTTGTTTAGTCATAGTCTTTCCTTCGTGAAGCTATCGAGATATTCTTGGTGGGATAGATCAACATCAATATCTGTATTCGGAACCCCAACTCTTTTTCGTGATTCAATCTATATTTGCAATTTCAGATTGCTTGTTTATCTTGTTCTTGCTTGTTCTTTGATTGCTTGCATGAATAGATCTTAGTGATCAGGTCGATCGTGCTTCTAGTTCGGTCAATAACAATCCGAAGTTGGTTCAGTGATTGCCAGGGCGTATCAGTCGTGTACGGTTGGTAGCCAGATCGTGAGAGTCGTATTCACAAATTGATAGTTGTTGTTATCATCGAAAGTTTGGACCGCCCGCGTCACATCAGCCCTGTAACATCCCAAATTTTGCTATCTCTTTAGCTTGCCAGTCAGCATATCTTCATTGGATTATCGGCTGTCTCAACCCCATTTCGGATCTCTTATCTCAGAATTATGATCTTAGGTATGCCAGTACCTTAATTTAAAAAGTTGGTAGCTAAACTCCACCTTTCAGACCATTTTCACTTTTTAGTCCAAAAGTATCACAGATCAGTTCTTTTCAGATTTGTTAGAAGCTCAAAAAGACTAAAAGCTCAGACCACCTCCAAATTATGATCTGATTCAGTGAATATCTACACTTTACTTTTCTGAGCATTTTTCCCTTCTGGAAGAATCCAAAAGCTCAACCGAAACCCTAGTTACCCTGTTTACCCCAATTACCTTGTTTTTGATTTTTGTCAAAACCACCAAATCTTATCGGATCTTACCATTTTTCTTGCTAGATGAGTCCAAGTGATTTACTAACACTCATCTGCAAAACTAGATCTCAGATCAGCCCTCCAGATCCCCAGATTTGCAAATAGGCCCAAGTTCCCGAACTAAATTCTTGCAGATGAGTCCAAAACCTTCGCGAATCAGTCCAAATCTTGCAACCAGGCCCCTGTACCATTTTCGATCACGACCAGGTTCGTTCGACCGCGCCCCGCCACTTCGCCTCGCTGCTGAACTCACCGCCGGTGAAGTTTCCCACGCTGCCACCACCACCGCCACGTAGCCACCACCTGTGCGCAACCGTGCCGCCACCATGGAGCAACCTCAGCCATGCTATGCCGTGATTTCCCCGCGCGTGCGCGTGCTCCAGCAGCAGCCAACCAGTGCCACGTTGCGGCCATGCCGAGACCAGCGATCCCGTCACCCTGCTCCAGCCGGATTTGGCGTGATCCCCCTCCTCTGGCACAGTCGCTGCTGCGTCCCAATGTCGTCTTGATCCCGCCTCCGGTGCCAGTCACGCGCACCCGTTTGATTTGCCTCAACTCCCGAGAGCCTAGCACTTTGCCTATATAAGCTTCCCCCCCCCCTCGCCCAGCATCTCTTCGCACCACCCCGCAGTTGCATTGCTTCAGCTTCTAGCACCAGAAAGCAACAAATTCCCCACCACCGCCGTGAACATCTTCTTCCCCGGCGAGCCACTTCTAGAGCTCACGGCGCCAGCTTCAACCGCAGCATCTCTCTCCAAACCAAAGCCACCAGTAAGCTTCTCTCATCCCCTGTCTGTGTCATAGCATTTAACTAGACCCCGGCGAATTCTAGCGCCGGCGATCACCGAAAAAGCCCAAAACCACTGTTTCACCAATGCTACCTGATTCAATCCAAATCAGCCCTCGTGCCAGTGATAGAAATTGATCAGCACACTCCATTTAGTAAGCCTACGAATCTGGATTTCAAAATTGGGCTAAGATCATGGCTTTCCCCAGTTTGCGCGCCACCAGTGAGTCAGCAATCAAGCTCAAACCCTCTGTATCGAAAACCCCCAATGTCCAGTGTCATCTTCTCCAGCGCCGGTCACCAGAATTCTTCTCCGGCCGATCTAGCTCCAGTCACCTTGTCCCTTAGATAGATCCCAGTACCCTGAGCAATATTGTCTACTAGCTCGACTTCTGAATTGACCTGAATCAAGAGATATTCCAATGCCAAGATCACTGTCCAGTAGCTCAGTTCATGTCCAGACCGCCGTGTTTGCTCGCCGGATTTGGCCGCCCTCCAGCCACTCCCTGCCCTTGAGCCTGTTGAGTGCTTTCTTCCTGTTATCAAGGCCTAACTTCCAGACAAAGTGGTTCATCAATTGAAGCCCTGGATAAAAAGTTATGCCATGCCCTAGTTTCTGGCCATGTCTAGTACTATGTCAATGCATGTCTACCAGTGGCATTGAATGATTTAGACCTGTTACACTTGAGAAATTGAAATGCCACCTTGTCCATTAGATTCCTGGAGTTGTACTCTACAACTTTCTCTTCTGCCACTTCTCCAGAAAACCTACCTAAGACCAATTTAGGGTTATGTCTATCCGTGGACCGAATGTCAGCCTTTCGACGTTCAAGTCCTTTTTAGCCCATCTCTTCAATCAGCACCCAAGTGACTTTGTCCAAACCATTCCCCTACATGCATGATATATTTTACGTATCATTTCCCATAAAGACTATCTTCTGTATGCTTATATAGTGCATGTGTGTATTATTTGTATCCGCCGTGGAACCAGAGATTGAAGGAGCGAAAGATATCTTCGAAGAATCGTCTGAGCAACTAGACCCCTCACTGCAAGGTAAGTCTCAAACCCTTGATCCTGTCTAGCCTAATATTTTGAAATAAAGTATGTTAGCTGTTTTCAAGTATATGCATGCCTTATATTCAAATAAGAATTATATTCAAATAAAGTGATTAGATATGACCTAAATAATTGTAAAGCCCCTTTTGTGATTGAGTATCCCTGTACCCTTGTCACACTAGAATATCATGCTTAGGCTATACTATGCTCAAGATTATATATGAAATGTTAAATGGTCACATGTGAGAAAAGCATATTCAAAACCGCATGTCAGTGCATATTCACATGTGAGAAAAGAAAATGTGATTGGAATCGATAGTGAGGATGGTTTGATTGGATGGTGCTGTGTGCGCACTGGGAATGTGAAAGACTGCTCACTAAAGATTCATAAGGACTAGAACCTTGTGTTGTACTGCCATGCGGCATGAAAAACGTATCAACCACTTGCCCGATATGGGACGGGCGCAACATAGTAGCTTTCTTAGTATTAGCTTTTCCTTGCAATGGTTATCGGTCCAGTTTCTTGCGAGAAACTGGTGGGCCAGTGAGGGCCATGAGTGATGTGAGTTTAGAAAAATTATGAGAGGAAAAGGTGGAAAGAAGGAAGACGCCCTACGCCTGATTAAGTCGTGCGCGACTGTAATCAAAAGAGGCTATGTGTCTTGCGAGAACATAGACCAAGGCTAGGAAGTAAGGCAGTGGGGAGGACCCACAACGGTAATGAGGACTGGAATGTCTATTTACCGGGCAGGGAATTGTTAATGCTAGGATTGTAAACTGTTGTGTGATCTCAGCCTTGTCACATGCGTAAAAGTCGCATGGAGCTGATCCGACTTGAAAGCTGAGTGATCGGTGGATTAAGGTGGTACACCTTTGCAAAGTAATAAAAAGTATCAGATACTCTGAGCTCCTAGGTCATGGAGTCTGCGCGCGGTGGATTCTATCCACATCGATGCAACACAAGTAGCTTTTGGAAGGTTTTTCACAAAATCTGAGTAAAGTGGTGACTCATGGAAGACCGCCACGCATAACATCTTCTGAAAATCTAGCTTAGAATTTTAAAAGCCTCGCTTTTGAAAACAAAAACCTTTTCTTCAAATTAAGACTGAAAATCTATTCTATTGCTATATATAAAGCCAAGACCTCTTTCCTTGAAAACCCCTCATCTATATACCTACATTCTCATAACGAGACTTGCTGAGCATCGTGTAAAAAAAATATGTTCACCCTTGCCTTTACACACAAATTCAGAAGAAGAAAGGATTTGAGGATCCTGATTCCTTTAGCCTTGGGCACCAAAAAGAGGAAGGAACCTTTCCAGACGATTCGAGCTTCTAGGAGGGTCATGCGCCAAGTTGAGTCCGATGTGGTGAAGGCCCGAGCCGAACCGATGCAGAAGGAAATGAAGACCTTTGTTGTTGCTTTTGTGTTATATTTCAGTGTTCGATACCTTGATACCGATTCTTTTGATTCTTGATTTTGAAAAACTCTCTACTTTTGTATCAACTTTCATTAATGCCATTCTTTGCATTATGATAATGTAATAGTGGTCCTCGTGACCTTGTACTGGTTTTATCTATTTGCTTCATTATTTAAAGTAAATCCTGTTGTTGTGAGCTTGTGATGTACCTTTCTGAGTGCAACTCACCTAGGCGGTTGCCACCGGATTCCTCAAATGAGGGTCCCACAAGCCCCGGGAGCCACCATTTGCCCGATGACCTTGGCCCCCGGTGGCGCGGTCCCAGACGCCGCCATCTGCCTGGTGGCAAAGGGCCCCGGTGATACTCCTGGGCACCGCCATCTGCCTGGTGTCAAAGGCCCCGAGTGGCCTGGTCTCCGGCACCGCCATCTGCCCTGTGGCAAAGGCTCCCGGTGGTCCTACCCTGGGCGCCGCCTTTGGCCCGGGGACAAGGTTCCCTGGTGGCCCCGCCCCGGGCGCCGCCATTTGCCCGGTTGCAACGGCCTCCGTTGGCCTGGTCCCGGGTGCCGCCATCTACCCGTTGGCAAAGGCCCCTGGTGGCCCCACCCCGGGCGCCACCATCTGCCCGGTTGCATAGGCCCCCGGTGGCCCGGTCCCGGGCGCCATCATCTGCCAGGTGCCAAAGGCCCCCGGTGGTCCTGTCCCAGGCGCCGCCTTTGGCCCGGAACAAGGGCCCCCGATGGCCGTCCCCGGGCGCTGCCATCTGCCCGGTAGCCCGGTCCCTAGCGCCGCCATCTGCCCAGTGGCAAAGGCCCCTGGGGGCTTGGTCCTGGGCGCTGCCACGTGCCCGGTGGTAAAGGCCCCCAGTGGTCTTGCCCTCGGCGCCGCCTTTGGCCGGGGACAAGGGCCCCCAGTGGGCCCGCCCCAGACGCCGCCATTTTCCCGGTGGCAAAGGCCCCAGTGGTACTCCTAGGCGCCGCCATCTGCTCGTTGGCAGAGGCCTGGGTGCTCGTTGGCAGAGGCCTGGGTGGTCCTGCCCTAGGCGCCGCCTTTGGCCCAGGGACAAGGGCCCCCGATGCCCCCCCCCCGCGCGCGCCGTCATTCTCTTGGTGGCAAAGGCACCCGGTGGTACTTCCAGGCGCCACCATTTGCCCTGATCCGAGATGATCTTTAAGTCCTGATTGCATACGGATTCGCGACCAAGTCCTGATGGCATACGGATTCGCCACCAAGTCCTGATCGCATACGGATTCGCGACCATGTCCTGATCGGATATGGATTCGCGACCAAGTCCTAATCGCATACGGATTTGCGACCAAGTCCTGATCGCATACGGCTTCGCGACCTTAACCATGTTCGGAAAGGTTTCACGACCATGGATTGGTTCGCGACCATGAAAAGGAATTTGTTCTCTGTTCGGAATTGTAATCCGATCCGAATATATATAACTAAGCTTATCTGTTCAGGATTAGTTAGTTAGTTATATGAGTCTAATACGTTTAGGTTACTAAGTCGGATACGTACTCATACGATTGGACTATAAATACCTTGTAATAGGTCTAGTTTAGATCATCAAAAAGTCATAGAACTTATTTGAGTTTTAGACACTTATAATTCCTTCGACGTAGGCAAGTGTGTCTAACGTTCGACGTGTAAAGCCCTCTTTGAAATAAAGAGTTGTGCAATTACTCTGGGTTTCGGTATTTCTGAATAAGATCCTGTTATTCCGCATATTAGAATCTGGGCTGACGATTCGGACTCAGAGTCCTCAGCCGAACTTATGCAAAATTTGTAATAGCGAGACCTTTCAAGATGACCCTCCGGGAAGGTATGTAGAACAATGGTGAACAGGAGCACAGAGAGGTTTATACAGGTTCGGGCCCTCGATGGTGGGAGTAATAGCCCTACGTCCTGTTAGGATTTCACTATAGGTGATAAAAGGTTACAAGATGGTAGAAAAACTCCTTCACAGGCGAAGGGTTTTTCCTATGTAAATGTATAGAATAAGCCAGGAAGGCTTGTAAGAACTATCTAATTTAGGCCGTAGACTTGGCTGTTTGAGTGGTTGAGATGTGTTGTATCTCGCCCTTTTTAGAGGTCTTGATCTCCCAAATGGATGGATCCCCCTTATTCGATGCACCTTGCCACCCTCTTATACTGGTCGAAAGGGTGCTATGTCATAACTGCATCAAACAGTTGCTTGGACGGTTGGATACGATTTTTAGAAAACCACTCTGAACCTCCACGCAGGTTAAACATGTGTTATTCATGGATAACTGCACGTATTAACCTCCTGAAGGTTGATTCTCCACGTGGGGGAATCTTCGGGATACCTGGAATATTCTCGCTATAAGAATAGCTGGACAGATGAATTCCAAGCACCCTGGTCGAGAATGCTCTGACGGCAGGATACTGGCTGACCGCGCAACATCTCAGTCATTCTGTTCATGTATAGCATATGAACTCCTGACCGCGCGAAGCCTGCAACCTGATCGCGCAAAGCCTGCGACCTGATCGCGCAAAGCCTGCGACCTTGGGCTGATGCTTCTCAGAATATCTTGAGTTCGCACCGCTAGACACGTGTCTGGTTCGAATCTGTCCAGAACCAAGAGTGCATTTATTTGAACTGACTCTGGTGTCAATCCTCGTCAGCTAGCCCCCAAATTTAAAGAAAACGAAGGGACGTGTTCACTTTAAATTTAAAGAAATGCATCAGATTGTTAACCCGACTCTTCAAATCCTTCACTTAGTGGCGCACTAAGTAGGACGGTTGGTTCCCCGAGACGGGCTCTGGGTAATATGTGACAAGTAATGATGGCGCTGTTGAAATGTTTTTTAACCCGAGGTAAAATTGTAAATGTTTTTAAGAACCCGAGGCATTTAGAACGTGAACCGTCACCCTGATGGCTATAAATACCGGGTCTTTGAATCTGTAAAACTTCACAATTTCTTCTCACGGCTAAGTTCTTTCTAAAAAACATCTTCATTCTTCTCTTCATACATTTCCCGATGGCAGATCATAACATCATCGAGATTGAGAGTGATGAAGAAGAAATTCTCAAGCAAGAGCCTGCAATGCTTGAAGATCCATCTCCTTCAAAGAAGAAGTCCAAGGTTGATGAAGGATCCTCCAGCAAAGCAAAAGTAGAAGATGAACCATCATCTTTTCTTCCTGCAGCCTTCTTCTCTAGCACCCCTTGCTTTTGTTTGGGTGATCGATTTCTTAGCCAGCAAGCGGTGACTATTCGGCCAGAAGATCCTCAACTTGTGTTGGGGAAGCAATCTTCTGGTAGGAAGGTTGCACTTCTGCCACCTAGCGTCCATCTTTCCAGGATGGATATATCAACGTGTCATGAGCAGGGATAGGTAACAATCCACATCTCCTTTTTGCTGATAGTTTATGGTTAGTATAACTAATCCTTGCAAATGTAGGAGATTGGAGGCCCCAGTGGTCAGCCTTCTGCTGCTCCACTTCTTCCCCTTAGACAAACTCTTCTGGAGGAGAAGAATGCCCTGGAGAAGAAGACCGAAGAGATATCTTCGGCAATTCTGCATCTGGCAGATTGTTTTGAACGATCCCGTGAAGAGGCGCACCAGTTCTATCGAGAGAGGGACCACGCCCAGCAATAGCGGGAACTCTCTGACTTAATTAGGAATAGTAGTGTACCTCTTGTTAGGGACGATGTAGATAGGCTTAGATTAGTTGCTAGTTCCCTGGGGGTTGTCAGTGTAGATCCTACTGACAACAACATGTCCCTAGGAGAACTCTGTAAACTTCTTTCTGATCAGGTCGACGCTCTGGTCGCCGGTATCTCTTTTGTATGTAAAGAATGCAAGAAATAAAATTTTCTTTCTTCCTATACATACTCTTTACATCCTCTGTGTGAAAATATGACCATAAGCAATGCCTTTACGATCATTCATACTGTAACACCCTGAGTTAGGGGTGAAAACTTCCTTTCTCATCAAATGGCACGCATGCATGTATCTGTAGTATTAGTCAGATTAGTTTCTATCTCAAGCCCTAAAATCTCCAAAATCTATCCTATGACCTCAAATTAAGATCAGATTGTTCAGATGTGATCTATCAGTTACTCTGAACTTAAAAGTCTTCAGAACCTAGATCCAATTCTATCTCTAACTCCCAGAATTATCAACTCCTTCTGTTTTCGAAAACAGAAATACCTTATATTACTTAAATACCCTAAGTTTCAGAAATACATATTTAATCCGAATCTTGACCAAGCTCAGACCAGATTATTTCTGGAATATGATCATGGGTATGTCAATACCTTAATCTAAAAAGTTGACAGCCAGATTTTATCATCTAAACCTTTTTCACAAATCAGTCCAAGACTTATCGCAAATTAGTCCTTATCTGATATCTGAAAACCTAAAAAGACTAAAATCTCCAGATTAACTCTAAATTCAGAATTTCTTCAGCAGATCTTTCCTAATTGCTATTTGCCACAAGTTTCTCTTCTGTGCAGATATCAAAATCGAACCCTAAATGCCAGAATTCGAAATCGACAAAACTCAAATCTAATTTACCCTAAATTACCCTATTTTCAGTTTGTATCAAAAGCTATCCAAATGTGCCAAATTTTATTTTCAATCCTTGCCAAATCATCTGTGGAATAAAGATTGCCAAAATAGCAGAATCAAATTCAGAACAGACCTTCCGAATCATTAGATTTACAGATCAGTCCAAAACTCAAAGAATTGAAATTGCAAATGAATCCATTTTCGACCAGGTCAACAGCAGCATTCGACCAGGCCGTTTGCTGTACACGACCAGGACTCGCCGTGGGTTCTTGCGCCGTGCACGTTCGCCGCCGGCCAAGCTTCGCCGCACTTGTGACCGTGCATGCCAGTACGCACGTGTCCTTGCCTCAGCCGTCACCGTGGCAGCGTCATTGCTACGTCGACGACCAGCATTTGCTCCCGCGCGCGATCAGCAGCAACTTTGTCAGCAATCCATCGCCACGTAGCCTCGCCGCGCCAGTACTTGTCGCCACCGCTTGCTACAAGCTTCGCCAGGTCCCGATGAAGCGACATTGTGATCAGCTGAAGGCTTGTCGCCGTCGCATCACCGTTCTTCGCTGTGTCTTCGCCGCTGATGTCCAGCACGCAAGCAACCTCATCACCAGCAGTCAATCACTTCGTTGTTCCCCTTCGTCCATCTTCGCCTGGCCTATTTAAACCCTACTGTGTGCAGCAGCTTCTCCACACTTCACCAGAAACCAGCCAAGTTCCAGAATTTGCTGTTTTCGTTTTCTTCTCCGGCGAGCCGTCGAGGAGGCTCACGGTGCCAGCGCTCTACACTTAATTTCCTGCCAAATTAACAACATCAGTGAGTTCCCCTACTCATCCTCTCTGTGTGATAGCATTTAATTGTTCTCCGGTGGACTCTAACGCCGATGATCGCCGGAAATGGCTGAAAGTCGAAGATGCCCTGTTCCGGCAATGCTGGCCAATTTACCCCGAATTAGCCCTCGATCCTGTAAACAAAATTGATCAGTGGGTTATCTCAAGCAAGCCTGTAAGCTTAGAATCCCTAATTAAACATCATTCGAAGCTTTTCCCTAAACCGAGCTTCACCAGAAAACCGGCGATCGTCGCCAGGCTTCTCCAGTGATCCTCCGGTCAATTTGATGTTACCAGAAACTTCCCTATACCTCCTAGATACTCTCCAAGCAAGGAATTTAGTTCTCTCGGCCTGTAGCAGAAACCCCCAACTGGCAGTGTCTCTTCTCCGGCGCCGATGATCGGAAAAGTGATCCCGGCCATTTCAGCCCTCGAAACCTTGTCATTTAGATGTGCCCTAGTCTCCTGAGTATTTTTGTCTTCTAGCCCGACACCTAGATCGGCCTAGATTGGAAGTTACAGCCATGCCAAGATCTTGTCCAGAACTGCTCCAGTGCAACCAGTTCATCTCTGTTCATCATCAAATTTCTTGCTTTCCAGCCATTTTCAGCCCTAGATCCTATTAAATGATTTATTCTTGTTATCAATGCCTACCTCCCAGACAAAGTGGTGCATCATTTGGGGCCCTAGATCAAAAGTTATGCTAAGCCCTAATTTCTGGCCATGTCAAGATTAATGCCAGGCTATGCCAGCCAATGGCATTGGCCTTGTTTACCCACTTCTGGTTGTGTAAATTGAAAACCACTTTGTCCACTAAATTTGTAGAGTTGTGATCTACATTTTATTCTACTACCACAAGTTGAGATAACCCCTCTATCATTCATCAACCCTATGTCGATGCTTTGAACCGAATGTCGACCTAAAGATGTTCGCTGTTTTTGAGCGAACCAGTCGCAACCTTGATATCATTCTGATATTTTGAGACATTTGGAACCTTATAAACCTTTGACAGCTAATCTTAACATTGGTTTCCTTAACTTAACCCTAATCAGCCTCTAAACCCAATCATTTCAGAATCATCAAGACTTCATCTTTGCATCTTTGCATAAAGTATAATAATGTATGGAAAAGATTATGATTATTGGTTGTTTGTTTGATTGGAGAGCAGATCAAGAGCCCGAGTTCGAGGACTTCATTGCGGATCCGACGTCAACTGCTGTATCTTACGACGCGGAAGGCAAGTCATATCCTTGTTCATCTTGAACCTATATTTTAAATGTTGCTAAAACATAACCTTGAATATAGGCAATATTGCATGCGAAAGATTGAGAATGGTTGATTTATCAATTGGCAGTACTAGACTGATTATCTATAAAATGTGAAATAAACAAGTTTTGAGCCATGAACTATTATATGTATTTATATACTTATATTCATGAAATAAAACCCCTAGCCGTGATCAGAAAAATGGTATGGATGGCTGTAGCACTGGAGGTGCTAGACTGCAAAGGAATGCAGGCACTGAAGGTGCTAGACTGCAAAGGAATGCAGGCACTGAAGGTGCAGGGTTGTGGATGGTCTGGTCATTGGCATATAAGGACTAGAACCTTGTGTTGTGCGTCTAGTGGCATGAACAACGTGCTAACCGCAAGCCTGGTATGGGACAGGCCTGAACAAGTAATTATGTGGATCGCACATGAAACCCTTGCATGAGATGTGTAGTGATGCACGATAAACACGGAGCGCGGCTCCCACACATATCACTGAAGGTGATCAAGCACGCTGACCCAGTAATGGGAATAAGCAAAGGGGTGGAGGTTTGGATACAACCTGCCACAACTGTGCCTCGCTGAGAGCCACAGGGTCGGGGGTGAATTGTGAGTAAAACATAACAAAAGTTCTTGTTATTTCCACCTTGCCGCTCACAGTATGAAGTGAGTCAGGGGTCCAATCATTTTGTTATGATAGGAAAGGTTTGAAAGTCGAATATCTTGCGGGTAAATTGGTACCTCTCTGCAGAGTTAAAAACGTATTCGAATACTCCGAGCTCCCGGGTTTATAGGAGTCTGCTGCGGTGGATTAAATCCACGGGGTGTGACACAAGTACTATTTTCTAAATAAAATATGTTTAAATCAAGATTACCCAAATGACATGTGTTGTCATGATAAGGAGTGCTGCCGTGGGCTGTCGTGTGTCGACGTGTCGCGGTAGTGCTATAATCTAGTGAACATGATTGATGATGTTATATTATGAAAAGTGCTGCCATAAGATGAGATGAGAAAGGAAAAGACTATTTTACAAATATCCATAATTCTTGACTAGTCTAGGTTCATATCATCACTACTATATGTACTTACTCTTACCTATGACTTGTTGAGTACGTAAGTGCTCACCCTTGCAACATTCAACTCAATAGATGGAGCCTACTTTGATCAAGATGATGGCACGGAGTATTACGTGGATCCAGAAGGAGGAGAATCAGTTCCGCCAGAGCCCTGAAGTGTGTTGTTCTGCCGTCAACTTCTTTTGTGGGAGGGTCACCTATCTTCTGCTGCGTAGTTAAATATTTTGTTAAACCCTGAATGCCTTGTAGGCATTGTAATCCTCTTTATGTAATATTAAGGCCAGCAGGCCACACTGCTTAATATTTTGTGAGTACTCTGTTGCAATGTAATATACTCCTGTGTTTGACTCATCCTGGGAAGTCAAAGGTTTGTGGTATGGGACTAGCTGCAGCGAGCTAGGTCTCTACAGGAGTAGTCGTTGTCCCAGTCTCGGGGCGCGACACATACACAGGTAAAATTCAACTCTGCGATTAGGATCACACCTTTTACAAAGGCACCGCGACCATCTGATACCGCGATCAGACTTAGAGTTGCTGTTAGAAGTGAAACTTATCGCGACCAGACTTGAAACTCGACCAAACCATCACTGCGGTCAGAATCGGAGCTTAATCGAAAGCATGGTCTTGATCGTAGCACAACCCGGTCAAAAAAATCCATGTGTCCAAAAATCAAGTCACAGGATATTTTCGTAAAAGTTTTCAGGGTACAAAAGGAAAAACGTCCTCTAAAAAACTCTGAAAAACTTTTCAGGTTTTGCACTTTCAGTTTCTGAAACAAAGAACTCTTTTTGCTTCAGATCTGATGCCTGGAACACTTTAACGGGTTCGCCAGAGACAGTATCCAGTATGGGAAATGAATAAAATACTCAGTGGAGCGTTTGAACGAGACGTTACTCACATTAATGCGCCTCCTCGGGTCTATAAAAGGAGCAGATGTCTTCTCAAAGAAGCCACACAGCCAAAAACCCTCATCATTTCCGCCGCACAAAACCCTCATTCTTCTCAGCCTTCGTCTTCCCAAAAATCACCAACTTTTCCTTCGACTCTCCACCGAACAATGGCATCCTGGAGCCGATCCATCCACCATTCTGAGGAGAGTTTGATGTCGTTGGAAAAGGAGGAGATTCTTCCTCCGCGGCTGTTGATCAACTGGCGGCCTGCGGAGAAGGATCAAGAAACCCCAACCGTCTAGGAGGGTGAGTTGGTGGTCTTTGAAGAGTATTTGCGCTGCGGGTTCCGATTTCCCGAGAGTCGGTTCCTCAAGGATGTCCTCGAGCATTATGGGTTGGAGTTGATCAACCTCCACCCAAATGCAGTGTTGATATTGGCGGTTTTTCAACACCTATACGAGGCGTTCGTCGGAGTGTACCCCAGTGTGGACCTCTTCCGACGATTCTATTTCTCGGCGTGGTCGAAGAGCGCCAACGCCGCCGGATGTATTTACTTCCGGCTGAGGGATAAGAAGGAGTATACCTTTCCACCCCTGCGAGACACAGTGAATGGGTGGCATCAGAAGTGGTTCTACTGCACCCCGCCGAAGGAGAGCGGGCTGTGGTTTGACAACTCGCGGCCAGAGAAGCCAAGCGAGTTAGACACTCTCCCGGCGATGAACGCGGAGTTCATGAAGCACGCCGAGGTAATTCTTCACTTAGTCGAAGAAGGGTTGACGGCTCGGGACGTCATCCGAGACTTTGTGAAGAACCGGGTGAGCCCCCTGCGTGAAAGGGCTCATCCGGCTTGGGAGATCAAGTCCATGGCGGATGGTACCTTGGACTACAATGAAGGTATTCATTTTTGGCATCGAAAACCTTCTTATGTTATTTCTAGAATGCACCAGTTTTAATTTATATTTGGGAATAGTCCTATCCTCTGCCGAGATCGAGAGACGGACTAATTGCCTTCTCCGGGCGTACAACGCCGAGGTAGAGGGTGCCAAGGGGTCGCCTCGCCCCCAAAGCTTAATTCACGGCGGCGACGACCTCAAACAGGAGCGCCGAAAGGTACATTTTCGACTTGGCCTCCGTTTTACAGGTCTTATGTCTGTCCAGCACTAATCCCATGAGAACAGCTTCTTGGGAGGTTTGCTGAGGCGACGTTTCCCAGCGAGAACGTCGGTTCCATGGGGAAGCCGACGACAAAGAATGTGAAGAAGATTTCCTCGAGATCCAGGACGAGGAATCCCGCCCCCAAGAAAGTCAGACTAAATCTTGGGGAAGGGTCTTCACGAAGCACTCCTCCTACCGCCCGAAAAACTGCTGTAAGATATCAGATCCCTCCGCTCTTTCTAGGTGTGAACTCGAATTACTTCTTCGTCGTACAGGGAGAGAGGAGCGAGGAGGAGGAGGACGACGATGTCCCCCTAGTCCACCGGAGGAGGAAGATTGCAGGCTCTCCATCCGGTGACGTTCCAACCCATTCCGCAGGGACATCTGCTACTGCAGAGGCAGCCGTAGCAGCCCCCGCGACCACCAAAAACCCTGTGGTCGCGGATGATCCCCTGGCCTCTGAAGCTCCCGAGGCTTCAGAGCCAGTTGCCTCTACCTCCCTGGTCGAAGGGACGACCGTGGTAAGATTCTCTCACAGTCCGTTTTCTTCAATTCCCCCTGTGCATTTGATGAACTAACGCTTATGCAGGGAGAAGAGCTTCCCCCTGCAACTCCTGCAAGTCCCAGGGAGGAAAATCCTCCATCTCCGCAGACTGGAGTGGAGGTGGTTGAACAAGATCCTGTGGCGGTTGCACACGAGGTGCCGGTCCCAGAAGTCCGGGAGCCATCGAGGCCTTCGGATGCGACCCCGCCAACGGGACCAATTACTCAGGTAAAGATTTATCCCATTCGTCTTCATCTTCCTCTAGAAGTGTGCTCACAGAAGAACATACTCAGGGGGGAGATGCCTTGTTCTCCAAGAGGAGGATCGGGCCGGATGTCAACTGTCCTCTTTCTCGAGGGGAGCCTCCCTTGAAATCTCAAAAGCTAATGGGATGTCAAATAAGGTAGGCGTCTTTATCCTGTTTTGTATTTAAATGATGGTGATGAACTGTGATTGTTCGATTCTTCTTTCCTTTGTCAGGCGAAAAGAAACAACATCCAGCCCTTCAACCACTTCGGGGAGGGTTGAAGTCGCTGCTAGTGCCGGAGCCTCCAGTGAGGAGCACTCCGCCCCCTCAGTCCAGGAAGTCGTCCGGGCCGTGGGGGGAGAAACAGGCGCGGGATCCCAGTTGCGACTAGCGGCGACTGGAAGCAGTGTCCAGCAGGCACTTCCACCAACTGCCCCCACTGTAGGCACCTCCGGGCCTTCAACAAACCTTCCCATCAGTCCGGAAGATGCCTCCGTACAGAAGTTCATGAAGGTATGATGAATCCCTCTCTGGGTGTCCTGAGTTGTACATAGGACACCTTTAATTCCCTTTTTTGCATCACAGGAACTATCCCGGATGATGGCCCAATCGCGTGCTACGGCGGCGAGCATGGTGGCCATACAAAGAGAGAGAGACAGCTTGCGCAGGTAAGGATCATTACTCTTCAACTTGTAAAGATACAAATTGATTATGACCACTCCTTCTGTTTACAGGAAAGTGGCATTGCTGGACAAAGAAGTGGCCACAGTGAGGCTTCATTCGATCTCGGTGGCTAGAAACCAAGAGATCGAGAACAATAAACTGCGGTCACAACTTGCTGGTAAGTCGATTCCTGATTAGGAAAACTTGTCTTCGCAATATGCGAGTAATCTTTTCTCTTGTTGCAGCGCAAGCGGGTCATGTAGAGCAACTTAACCGGGACAATAAACTCCTCTGGGACACTATTCAAGCCTCCGAAAAAGCGAACGAAAAGCTGAACCGTTCTGTCTTCGAAAAACTGAAGGCAGTGGCTCATTTTCTGAAAGCTGATGTGGTCAAAACCACAAGAGATAGCCTCAGCCAAAATGACTGGTTTGCGCTAGTCATGGCCCAAGCGGAGTCACTTCTCGAGTATCTCCCTGAGGATACACAGCGACGAGAAGAGGTGATCAGAACCAGAGTTCGGTCAGCCGCTTCCGCTATCCTCAGCCGGGTTCGACTCCACCATGGCCCAGATGTTGATCTGAATCCATTGGTGGGACCGGTTGAGGTCGAGAGTGAAGAGCAACTAGAGGCTATCATGGGGGAGGTTAGTCCCCTTGTAGATAAGCTCCTGACTGAGCTTGGGATTGAATGATCCCTATACCTGTACAGAAACAGTTGTATACAATGCAATGTATATGGAAATTCATTTTTGAAAAATGAATATATTTTTGTTTTATGTTGTTTCATATTATAAACATATCCCCCTAGCCCCCGCCTGTGATTGTAGATACTGAAGACTTAGTATTACAAACGCAGGAGAAAAGTGAATATAACGACCAGGGGTATATGATCGAATCAACAATTTTGATCACTATAACACCTAGCCTTGTTTGCAAACCAGCAGCCACTCGGATAACCAAGGACTTGGCAGAAAGCCCCGTGTGCGTTGAGAAACGGCTTATTTAGGAGTGACTTATCTGAAAGTGGTTATGAGCTTGGTCAGCGAATCTGACCAGGATGTTATGATGATCTAACCGCGGGCGACCAGCCCCCGAGCCGAATTCACAGTGGATGGGCATAAAGGGAAATATTCATGATATAAAAGCAAAACATTTTTAACTCTATGAAACAAAAAATGCTAATTGAACAGGAAAAATGGGGTTGAGTACTTACACGTAGAACTTGCGAAGTTGATCGATGTTCCAAGTATTGGACAAAATTCGACCATCCCCCATGGCTAACCGCGCGGATCCTGGTCGCGGTACCGAGACCACAGTGTAAGGGCCTTCCCACTTCGAAGAGAATTTATTGCGATTAGACTGATCTTGGATTTTTCGTAAGACCAGGTCGCCCACGTGAAGACTACGTGGTCGCACCCTTTTACTGTGATACTTGCGCAAAGATTGCAAGTACGCCGCGGACTTGATCAAAGCGCGATCACGCCTTTCTTCTAAGAGGATGAGATCTTGTGACCGCTGTTCGGACTGATTAACCTGTTTGAATCGTTCTGTCCGAACAGACCCAATACTAACTTCCATAGGCAATACAGCCTCGGCCCCATAGACCAGATGGAAGGGCGTCTCACCGGCGGCTCGACTAGAAGTAGTTCGTAGTGCCCATAGAACGGTATAAAGCTCGTCTGCCCAAGCCCCCGAGCAAGTCTTAAGGCGATCAAAAACACGTTTCTTGATGCCTTGTAGTATCTGCCCATTGGCCCGTTCTACAGCACCATTGCTTTGTGGATGCGCCACAGAAGCAAAGCACACTTTAGTTCCGATCTGATCGCAATAGTCTAGGAAAAGACCACTAGCGAACTGGGAACCATTGTCGGTGATAACACGGTTTGGAACACCAAATCGAGCAACAATGTTCTTATGAAAGAACTTTTGTGCTACTAATGCGGTAATATTTCGTACCGGTTCGGCCTCGATCCACTTAGTAAACGTGTCAATGGCTACGAACAGAAACTTGCATCCGTTGACCGCTTGTGGCATAGGACCAACAATGTCCATTCCCCAAACCGCGAAGGGCCATGCGAGGGGAATAGTTTGTAACACATAGGAAGGTTGATGAACCTGTCTCGCGTGGAACTGACACTGAGGACACGTTTTGACCATGTGCTTGGCATCACCAAGTGCCGAAAGCCAGTAGAATCCTTGTCGAAAAGCTTTTCCGACCAGTGTCCGATATGATGCATGTGCACCACATACACCGTCATGTATTTCTTTCAAGAGGGATGTTCCTTCCTCCTGAGATATGCAACGCATGAATACTCCTTGAGTACCCTTTCTGTACAGAACCCCATCTATGAGTTTGTACAGACGCGCTTTTCGAATTAACCGATTGCTTTCGGTTTCGTCCTCGGGTAGGGTCCCATGTTCAAGATAGACTCTCAATGGATGAGTCCAATCCTGTTCCTGACTGAGGTTGGTAACGGAGGCTATTACCGGATCATCCTTGACCGAAGTCATGATCGAAGGATGGTCCAAGTGTTCAATGAATACTCCTGCCGGAGCGGATGTACGTGAGGACCCAATTTTGGATAATTGGTCTGCGAGAATGTTGTCCTTTCGCGGGATATATTGGACTTCGAAATGACTGAAGTGTTTTTCCAATTTCCTCACTTCCCCCAGGTAATGAGCCATTGTCTCATCGGAGGTGCTGTACTCCTTGTTTACCTGGTTTACGACTAGTTGTGAGTCTCCCCTCACCACTAATCGACGGACTCCGAGGAATTTTGCTGCCCGGAGCCCTGCAAGAAGACCGTCATACTCTGCTGTGTTGTTGGTCGCAACAAAGTGTAGTTGGATGTAGTTGGATGACATAATTAAGTTGTTCGCCCTGAGGCGTAACTAAGACCACTCCAGCCCCCGAGTGTTGAAAACTACGGGAGCCGTCAAAGTACATTGTCTAGTAATCGGGGCACTCCAATTCCTCTGGCACCTGCATGGGTGGCTCAGGGTTGGTCCATTCGACCACAAAGTTGGCCAAAACCTGAGACTTAACCGCCGTGCGGGGCGTGAAATGGATCTCGAAGGCACCGAGTTCGACTGCCCATTTGGCGATTCGACCAGATTTTTCTGGGTTTCGGACAATATCCCCCAAAGGAAAAGAGGAGGGTACTATGATCTTGTGCGCTTGGAAGTAGTGTCGTAGCTTACGGGAAGCCATCAGTAGCGCGTAAAGTATCTTCTGGACCTCAGGGTAACGCTCCTTAGGACCATGAAGTACCTCGCTCACATAGTAGACGGGTCTATGTATTCCTTCCCTATCTGTGATCAGAACGGCGCTGACCACGTGCGGTGTGGCCGCCAGATAAAGGAGAAATGGTTCTCCTTTGTCGGGAGACACCAATACTGGCGGACTGGATAGATATGTCTTCACCTCCTAAAATGCTTTTTCGGCCTCATCCGACCATGTAAAATTATGATGCTTCTGCACGGCTTTGAAGAAAGGCAATCCCCTTTCGCCTAGTCGCAATATGAAACGACTTAAAGCTGCCATGCGACCAGCCAGGAGTTGAACATCCTTCATGGTCGAGGGCGATCTCATTTGTTCAATGGCCCTGATTTTCTCAGGATTAACTTCAATGCCCCTGGAACACACAAGGAAACCAAGGAGTTTTCCTGAAGAAACCCCGAAAGAACATTTCTCTGGGTTTAATTTTATTCCAAAGCGATTCAAATTACAGAAGATTTCAGCGAGATCATCCAAATGAGACAATCTCTTGGTACTTTTTACAACCAAGTCGTCTACATATGCTTCGAGATTACGCCCTATCTGGGAAAGAAAGGTCTTTTGCTTCAAGCGCTGGTACGTGGAACCTGCGTTCTTGAGACCGAACGGCATTCTGACGTAGCAGTATGTGCCGAACGGGGTGATGAAGGCAGTTTTCTCTTCATCGTCTTCTGCCATGCTAATTTGATGATATCCTGAGTAAGCGTCCAGAAAACTCATCAGTTCGCAACCCGCAGTTGAGTCGACCAACTGGTCGATGCGGGGAAGAGGAAAGTCATCCTTCGGACAGGCAGCGTTGAGGCTTGTATAGTAGACGCACATGCGCCACTTGCCATTTGACTTGCGGACCATGACCGGATTGGCAAGCCATTCTGAGTGATCAACCTCACGGATAAACCCGGCCTGCAGGAGTTTGTCGAACTCCTCTCGGATGGCTTCCTGTCGGTCAACAGCAAAATGCCTGAGCTTCTGCTTTATTGGTCGTTGTCCAGGTCGAATTGCTAACCTGTGCTCAATTACTTCCCTTGGGACACCGGGCATGTCGGACGGTTTCCACGCAAACACATCTGTGTTAGCCCGGAGGAAAGCAATGAGGTCGAGTTCCTATTTGTCATCCAGAGCTGATCCGACCCGAATTTTCTTGGATGGATCATCTGGGTACAAAGGAACCAGTGTGAGTTTCTCATCTGGTCGAGGAGCAGCCTTGATCGCGGCGGTAGCGACAGTGGCGACCTAAGCGTGCCGGAGGGGAAGTTGATCGACCATCTCCAGAGATAGCCGGTCGCACGTGAGTGCCACGTTGCGACTGCCTCGGACCGAGATGACACCTTTGGGGCCAGGCAATTTTCCGCACTGATAAGCATAGTGCGTTGCCATCATGAACTTAGCAAGAGTTGGCCTGCCAAAGATTGCATTATAAGCCGAATCACAATCGATTACGTCAAAAGTAACCAATTCTGTTCGGAAGTTATCTGGTTCTCCCTGTGTGACCGGGAGGACCACTTGTCCAAACGGCATCATGGAGGGGCCTGGGATTATCCCATAAAATGGATGGATTATGGGCTTAATCTTCGAATGAGGAATTTGCATCTCGTCGAGTGCCTTGACCAACAAAATGTCAAGGGAGCTTCCTCCGTCGATCAGGACCCTTTCAACTCTCGCGCTACTGATGATCGGGGTAATGACGAGAGGGAGCCTCAATGGTCGTGTTAACCCCGCCGGACAATCAGTGCGATCAAATGTCAAAGGCGTATCCGACCAACGGGGGTATTGAGGTTCACCAAGGGATGTCTCCGTTTGGTTAACCTCTCGGTAAAAGGCCTTAAACTGCCTTTTGGAAACGAAAGAAGAAGAACCTCCAAAAATAACATTAATATGATTTTGAGGTACCTGGTAGGACATTTCCTCGTCTCCGTCGGTGTCCCTAAGTCCGCACGCCTGTTCTTTAGGTGGTAAGGTTGGCATTGGCCCAACTCCTTGGTAGAAGTCATCCAGTTGCTTCAACCAACTCCTGCAGTTCTTAAGGTCGTGGCCTGCAGAGTTGTGGAGTGGACACCACTTCTTGCCTTCCTGCGGATTAGTGGACTTTTCTGGCTGGTCGACACTCTGACCACCAGAGGCAGTTTTATTTTTAAATGACGGCTTGTTACCTTTGGTCGAAGGCGGCTTCTCTGCGACTGCGACCTCGCGGTATTGTCCAGAGCGGTTCCTCTTCGACTTCTTCGACTTCCCACCTGATGAAGATTTTGGCTTCTTGCTTGAATCTTCCTTCTGGAGCCTTTGAAACCTGGTTGTGGTGGTAGGTCACCCTTGTCGACCATCCGGTTCCATTCGACTGCTTCAGCTGCATCAGAGTATCGATCGGCCACTAATCGAGGAGGGTGGATAAGCAAGTCCTCGGTAAATCTCCGGTATCGAACAGCATGTTTAAATGCCCTGATTACGGAGCCATCAGATATGTTCGGGATGGTATTCCTCACCCCGACAAACCTCTTGACAAACTGTCAAAGTGTTTCAGTTGAAGTTTGCCGTAGCCGATGAAGATCGTCCTCTTTACCCGGCTTTTGGTAACAGTTTTGGAAATTGCTGAGGATAGCATCGCACAGCATTTCCCAATTGTAGATGGAACCCTCGGGCTGATTAAACAGTCAGGTTCTAGCCGGTCCTGCGAGGACTGTAAGCAGGTAGTTGGCCATGACCTTGTCATCGCCTCCCGCTGCTTGGATGGTAGTGATATAGATTTGAAGGAACTCGGATGGGTTTTGAGTTCCGTCAAACCTCTCAATGGCCCCTGGTCGAAACTTATCGGGCCAAACGACTGCTCGTAGGCCAGGCGAAAAGGCTTTACAACCAACATAGGGACCGTGAATCGCCCTGTCACTCTCGGTTGGGTCTCGGGCGACCTCACGCAATGGCGAAGTTACTCGTGGTCCCAAACGAGAGTGGACAGGAACTCGATCCCTACTACGAGAATCCTGCATTCGCCGGTATCTGTCCTGTTGGGACGGTACGGGCGGCGGGTAACTTCGTCGGCCGGAACCAGAATGAGGACAATCTCGTTCGCGGGAACGTGTTACCGAGCGGGAAGAGGCCGTTGGGGTCGCCTCAGACGCAACCTCATCCAGTCTCTCCGCCAAGATCCTAAAAAAGGCTGGTTTCTGCGCATCCGTGACCGTAGGAGGAAAGTTACGCATGACTTCCGCGATAGATCGCAGTCGACCATGGGTACTTCTCCTAGGGGCACCAGGTGTTATTGTTTCTTCGTCCACCGGGAAACGCTCCGGTGGTAAAGAAGTGGTCTGGTCACGTCTGCGACCTCGCGACCTCCGAGAAGAACCCAGAGCAGCATCGTAACGAGCCTGCGCATCTTGAAGAGCCTCTAGGGCAGTTCTGCGTAGTTCGTTGTTTTGTTGCTCGAGATCTTGATCCTCCTTCTGTTTGCAATCTTGTTCTTCCCTAGCAGCGTGTTGATCGGGAGTTTCTTCCGACAAAGCAGCAAACTGCCTAGGGAGAGAGGTTGCCGATGGGGAAAACATCTCAGTTTGTTCCGAGTCGGACTCGAAATCAAAGAGACGGTGAAGGTTATCAGGGTCGAACCTTCCGGGGCTGATTTCCGGGTTGACATCATCCTTCCCCTCAGCGGGGTCGTATGACGGACCGGATTCATCGCCTAGCGCATTAAGAACCTCTGTGGGTCCTGACCTTGCGCTAGTTGCTCCCTGGTCGATAGACATGACCTGGAGAGACGATTCAACCTGTGGAAGATTCTCTCCTTCAACCTCCTCCATCGGGACAGGATCGCTCGGAGAAGGCATTGGGATATGAGCATAATCCTCGAGATCGAAATCGTTCTCAGAATCATATGCTCCAGCCATGTTTCAGCGAACCTCCGGATTAAAACTAGGACGCCTTGAGAAAGGCCCCACGGGGGGTGCCAGCTGTCGACGATTCGGACTCAGTGTCCTCAGCCGAACTTATGCAAAATTTGTAATAGCGAGACCTTTCAAGATGACCCTCCGGGAAGGTATGTAGAACAATGGTGAACAGGAGCACAGAGAGGTTTATACAGGTTCGGGCCCTCGATGGTGGGAGTAATAGCCCTACGTCCTATTAGAATTTCACTATAGGTGATAAAAGGTCACAAGATAGTAGAAAAACTCCTTCACAGGCGAACGGTTTTTCCTATGTAAATGTATAGAATAATCCAGGAAGGCTTGTAAGAACTATCTAATTTAGGCCGTAGACTTGGCTGTTTGAGTGGTTGAGATGTGTTGTATCTCGCCCTTTTTAGAGGTCTTGATCTCCCAAATGGATGGATCCCCCTTGTTCGATGCACCTTGCCACCCTCTTATACTGGTCGAAAGGGTGCTATGTCAGAACTGCATCAAACAGTTGCTTGGACGGTTGGATACAGTTTTTAGAAAACCGGTCTGAACCTCCACGCAGGTTAAACATGTGTTATTCATGGATAACTGCACGTATTAACCTCCTGACGGTTGATTCTCCACGTGGGGGAATCTTCGGGATACCTGGAATATTCTCGCTATAGGAATAGCCGGACAGATGAATTCCAAGCACCCTGGTCGAGAATGCTCTGACGGCAGGATACTGGCTGACCGCGCAACATCTCGGTCATTCTGTTCATGTATAGCATATGAACTCCTGACCGCGCGAAGCCTGAAACCTGATCGCGCAAAGCCTGCGACCTGATCGCGCAAAGCCTGCGACCTTGGGCTGATGCTTCTCAGAATATCTTGAGTTCGCACCGCTAGACACGTGTCTGGTTCAAATTTGTCCTGAACCAACAGTGCATTTATTTGAACAGACTCTGGTGTCAATTCTCGTCAGGCTAGCCTAGTGCGAAAACCAAGGCTATGTCTCAAAAGGATCATGCCCGATGGCAGAGGCCCCGGTGGTCGTGTCCCGGGCACCTCCTTTGGCCCAGGGACAAGGGCCCCGGATGGTCCTGTCCCGGGTGCCTGCTTTGGCCCGGCGACAAGGGCCAACGGTGCCTGGTGACCATGGCCCCCGGTGGCTCGGTCCCGAGCGCCGCTATCTGCTCGATGGTAAGGGCCCCCCGTGGCCCGGTCCCAGGCGCCGCCATTGGCCTGGTGGCAAAGGCCCCCGGTGGTCCTGACCTGGGAGCCGCCTTTGGCCCGAGAATATGGGTCCCCCGGTGGCCATACCCCGAGCGCCGCCATTCGCCCTGTGGCAAAGGGGCCCGATGGTACTCCCGGGCGCCACCATCTGCCCGGTGGCCAAGGCCCCCGATGGTCCTGTCCCAGGCGCCGCCTTTGGCCCGGGGACAAGGGGCCCCTATGACACCGCCCCAGGCGCCGCCATTTTCTCGGTGACCTTGGCCACCGGTTGCGCGGTCCCAGGCGCCGCCATCTGCCCGGTGGCAAAGGACCTCGGTGGTACTCCCGGGCATCGCCATCTGCCCGGTGGTACTCCTGCGCGCAGCCATCTGCCCGGTGTCAAAGGCCCCGAGTGGCCTGGTCCCCGGCACCGCCATCTGTCCTGTGGCAAAGGCCCCCGGTGGTCCTACCCTGGGCGCCGCCTTTGGCCCGGGGACAATGTTCCCTCGTGGCCCCGCCCCGGGCGCCGCCTTTTGCCCAATAGCAAAGGCCCCCGGTGGTAGTCCCGGGCGCCGCCATCTGCCCGTTGGCAACAGTCCCCGGTGGCCCCTCCCCGGGCGCCGCCATCTGCCCGATGGCAAAGGTCCCGGTGACCCGGTCCCGAGCGCCACCATCCGCCTAGTGGCGAAGGTCCCCGGTGGCCTAGTCCCAGGCGCCACCATTTGCCCGGTGACGAAGGCCCCCGGTGGTCCTACCCTGGGCGCCGCCATTCGCCCGGTGGCTAAGGCACCCGGCAGTACTCCCGGAGCCACCATCTACTCGGTGGCAAAGGGCGCCGGTGGCCTGCTCTCGGGCGCCACCTTTGGCCCGGGGACAAGGGCCCTTAGTGGCCCCGCCCTGGGCGCTGTCATTTCCCCGGTGACCATGGCCCCTCGGTGGCTCGGTCCTAGGGGCCGCCATCTGCCCGATGTTAAAGGCCCCCAGTGGCCCGGTCCCAGTTGCCGCCATTGGCCAGGTGGCAAAGGCCCCCGGTGGTCCTGACCTGGGCTACGCCATTGGCCCGGGGACAAGCGTCCTCGTTGGCCACACCCCGGGCGCCGCCATTCGCCCGGTGGCAAAGGGGCCCAGTGGTACTTAAGGGCGCCGCCATCTGCCCGGTGGCCAAGGCCCCCAGTGGTCCTGTCCCGGGCGTCGCCTTTGGCCCGGGAACGAAGGGCCCCAATGGCACCGCCCTGGGCGCCGCCATTTGCCCGGTGACCTCGGCCCCCGGTGGCACGGTCCCGGGCGCCGCCATCTACCTGGTGGGAAAGGCTCCCGATGGCGCGGTCTCGGGCGCCGCCATCTGCCCGGTGGAAAATGCTACTGGTGGCCCGGTCCCGGGTGCCGCAATCTGCGTAGTGGTAAAGGCCCCTGGTGGTCCTGTCCTGGGCGCCGCCTTTGGCCCGGGGACAATGGCACCTGTGGCTCCTCCCTGTGCGCCGCCATCTGCCCGGTGGCAGAGGCCCCCGGTGGCCCGCTCCCGGGCGCCGCCATCTGCCCATTGGCGGAGGCCCCCGGTGGGCTGGTCCCGGGCGCCTCCATTTGCCCGGTGGCAATACTGACGAGCCAGCTCTTAAAGGTTTTTCATGTTTCGTTCATGTCCTTCAAGCAGGCAGTCCTAGGTGTATCGTCGGGGATGTTCCTCTTAGCCTGTTTCCGAAAAATGCATACAATTAATCACGAGTTAGTTAAACTTTAGTATGAGCCAAGAGAACGTGATTACGAAAGAGTACAGCAATTTCAGTTAATTTAACCTTCACTTCCGCCCACAACCTATCCCTCTCGTCTGCCGTCACATCCTTCCAGCTCTGGACGGTGATCTTCACCCTTTCTTTCGCCAACAGCACAACGTAGGCCGCGTACCTCCCAGCATTCTTTCCAATCGGCCTCCCAAATTGGTTGAACTCACAAGAAAGATCCGTGCGTTTGGCCAAACGCCCCAACGTCGTCACGTCTCGCCCCACCCTCTTGCGCTGGGATGTAACAGCTGCATCTTCAATAGTTACGATGGGGTTGGCCCTAGTCGAACCACTAGTACCATCCGATGAAGACGACGACATGTCTTCCCCTACAAAACCTTCAACAAACCATATATATGGCAATTAATTCGCCTTGGAGTTCCATAACTCAGTCCAGGACTGGAGACTAACTAGGGCGGCAAAAGGGAAAATAATACAAAAAGAAAGACATGCATAAATTACTTCTTGAACTCTTCAGAAATATTTTCTATCGGTAAACACATGAGCTGCCGATAGAATATGTGTAAGAACACCTCCAACATATAATGTGCATTACATGGCAGTTGGATACAATTGATCAGACATACAGCAGTATAGATAAGTTAAAATCTCAAAACAGGTTCATTACAGCAATGGAACATATTATGTAAACCCTAATTTAAATCAACATTGCGTGCGGAATGTACATAATCCAACACAATAGGGAACCCTAGTGTAATTGCAAAACTCGAAGAATTAGTACGTGCAAAACACTAGGATCAAATAAGGAAGATGCTGGAAATAGAATGACGAATTAGGGTATTTACGGCGGCGATCAGTTCTGGTGATGGAGAGGCGGTGTAGAACGCAGCGGCGGCCGGCGAAGGACGAAAATAAGAACCGGTGGCAGTGGCGAACCAGTGTCTAGCTGGCGATCGTCGTGTAGGAGAGAGGAAGTGAGTGGTCACGGCAGAGGTTGTGGTTTTCTTCGCTCTCGAAGAGACGCAGTGCTCTAAGGTGGAACTGTTCGAGTGGAGGGAAACCCAAGGGCCGTGTACGAGTAATAAAGCAGTGGAGGAACTTTTCTATTGGTACAACAAATTGATACCGATAGAATTATATAATTTTCTGTCGGCACAACACAATAGTACCGATAGAAAAAGTAAATTTCCCGGAAAAATATTTGAAGTAGTGGACGCTTTTTTCTATCGGTATAAACAATAAAATCCCGTGAGACCAATTTTCCCCAGAAAAATTTTTTAATTAAGTGCTTGAGATTATAGTATTGGGTGCCTTTTTCTATCGGTAAAAACAACAAAATACCGTCAGAGTAATGAAAAGGTACACACAATTTAACATCAAACAGACCATGGTTGAAAGCTGTAGAATGATAAAGAAAGAGGGAAGATAGCCAGAAAATTGGAAAATTGACATAAAAAGAAATTGTTCATTCATTGTTGTTTTATCACTTACAAAAAAAAAAAAAAACCCAAAATGCTAGGTCAAGGGGTGGTCTTAGCCCTGGCTGCATGTAGAATAGAGTCAGTTAGACTTGCAGCCAGGACGCAGGACTCCTCTAGCGACAAGTTGTCCCTAGGATCAACTACTACCGAGTCGAGAAGGCCTGCGACCTCCCTCAGCTTCGCTATGGTATCCTTCATAGTCAAACCGCAGCCAGCGATGGTCATATCCGCGGCTTTCTTCTCCTCGCGAAGACGCCTCGTCCTCGCCCTAGCAGTGTCACCATCCGTCTTCATGCGCTTAATGCGCTGGAAGAGATCGTCAAGGTCAAGCCGTAGCTGAGTGTGCTTGTCTGTAAGGAGCTTGTGCTCATCTTGGAGGGCCCTCAGGTCGGCCTTCAATTTGGCAGTGTCTTCCACGGCTACCATTCCCTGTGCAAATCAACAGGTCAAGAATGAACTGAACATGGATTAACAATACAGGGGTAAACCGAGGAGATTTAGAGTTCTTACCGGGGAGGGCGTGGCTGACGATCCCATGGAGGTTGCCATTGTGAAAGAGAAGATGAGGAGTCGAACCGTTCGAGAATTAGAAAAACAACAAAATACCGCAACGCATGGCGAGGTACTTATAGAGTTTCCAAGGCGACGCATGGTGACACGGTTGAGAATTCAAAGCGGCAGAGTATTCTTCTATCGGTAAAAACAGGAAAAAACCGTCAGACAACAAATACCGTGAGACTAAAGAATTTATTCTAACGGTAAAATAGAACAATACCGATAGAAAACGTTTTGAAGTGCCTGAGAGAAGTGCCTGAGACACATGAAAGTAGCGGATGTCCTTTTCTATCGGTATAAATAACAAAATACCGTCAGAAAAAAGGGATTTTTGCAGAACTTAATTTGAAGAAGCAAGAGGCTGCGATGAGATTTTTGCAAGTGCTATTTGAAGGGAAGAATTAAGTATTTACAGGATAAAGGTACTGTACATGTTAAAACTCATGCTGTGGAGTAAAATTGAGATGTATTAATGCTGTGAACTAGCTTATCATTAAGTTCTAAAGAAAAATGTACTGCCTGATGTATTAATGATAAGTTCCTCACCTTGCTGCAGAACTTGTGGGCTGTTTGCTTGGCATTTATCCCTGAAATAGAAATTAATCATAAATGGTTCTCAACCCATAATCCTTCTTCGTGGTCATCTCGCAGATACGTTGTTTCGTCGATATCTTCAGTACGGATAGATTGAATGTCCTCTAAAAATGGAGGTATTTCATCGAATTGGTTATACTCCTCTTCGTCGACAACATCTTCGACCCCAACAATACGTCTCTTGCTGTGGAGGACAACATGCAAGTTTGGATTGGCCGGGTCAACGATGTAGAATACCTGTGTGGCTTGCTTTGCAAGTATGAATGGATCGTCTTGGTGTCCGACTCTACCAAGATCGACGAGAGTAAACCCGTAACTGTCAACTTGAACACCTCGAGGGATTTCGACCCATTGGCATCGAAACAGGGGAATCTTAAGTAATCCGTAATCGAGCTCCCATATTTCGTCAATAGCACCGTAATATGAGTTCAGCGCCCTTACAGACCTGGCATCCTCGGAAATAGCAAACAGTGTCACTCCGCTACATTGCGTGCTACTCTTGGCGTCTTGAGCTCTTGTGTAAAATGAGTACCCATTGATGTCGTACCCCTGCCAAGTCCCTACAGTGAATCTTGGGCCTCTAGCCAACCATGTCACAGTTTCACTTACGGAGCCCTCGGCAGCTCGCGTGAGTCTTTCTTGGATCCACTCAGCAAATTTCCTGTTATGTTCTCTGCTGACCCAAACGTCTGACTTTGAAGGATTCTGTGACCATAACATTACCTTGTGCTCGTGTATGTATGGCTCGACCTCCGTCATGTGTTGTAAGACCCAAAAATGTGATTTTGCGTACACATCACGAGCGGGGACGATAGCTTTGAATCCAATCGTTCCGATTCCCTGAAGCCTACCCTCGTGTCGGGACCTAGGAACGCCAATTGGGTCAACTCCGGCCATATAATCTGTGCAAAATTCAATCACCTCCTCGGCGGCATAACCTTCCATGATACTCCCCTCGGGTCGATGATGAGTCCTTACGTATCCCTTCAATACACCCATAAATCTCTCAAATGGATACATGTAGCGCAGGCACACGGGTCCACAAAACTTAATTTCTCTGATAAGGTGAACAATCAGATGGACCATAATATCAAAAAAGGATGGAGGGAAATACATCTCGAGCTGACAAAGAGTTGTAACCACGTCGCGTTGCAAAGCGTCCAGTCCATCGGGATCAATTACCTACGAGGACATAGTTGCGCCAAATATTCATATCAGAAAAATCTTCTAATTAAGCTCCACAAATGGAGGTAATGAACTTATAGTACGAGTGCACGTACTTACCTTGCAAGATATTGCGTTGAAGAAATAACATAGGTTTGTGATTGTCTCTCTGACTTTAACTGGGAGAATGCCTCTGATAGCAATGGGAAGCATCTGTGACATCAAGACATGATAGTCGTGGGACTTCATGCCAACCAGTCTTAGGTCCTTCATAGACACAAGTTTTTTCAAGTTCGCGGAGTACCCACATGGAACTTTAACACCGTGCAGGCACCGACAGAGTTCTGTTTTTTCGCTCTTGGACAACGTATAGCAGGCCGGGGGGAGGTATGTACGCTTTCCATTCTCTAAAGGTGCAAGCTCAGTCCTTATCCCCATTTCCACCATGTCACGATGAGCTTTCACACCATCCTTTGTCTTTCCCGGAATGTTCAACAACAAACCAATCAAACTGTCACAGACATTTTTCTCTACATGCATGACGTCAATGCAATGTCGAACTTGTAAGTGCTCCCAGTACGGTAGATCCCAGAGAATCGATCTCTTCTTCCAAACATTTTTTTCTCGAGGTTTAGAATGCTTACCGAACTCAACTTTGATGTCGTTCACACGCGAGTAAATCTCCTTACCGGTCAGAAACACTGGAGCTGATCCCTTCTCAGGCTTCCCGTTAAATGATTTCCTCTTCTTACGGTACGTGTGATGCACCGGAAGAAACCTGCGGTGACCCATGTACACTGTTTTCCGGCAGTTTCGCAGCCACATGCTCTCAGTTTCATCTAGGCAAATGGGGCAAGCCATGCCTCCTTTCGTACTATACCCCGACAAATTGCCGTAGGCCGGAAAATCATTTATGGTGCAAAATATCAGGGCCCGCAAGATGAAATTCTCTTTCTTGTATGCATCCCACACCTGCACACCCTCGCTCCACAATTTCTATAAGTCCTCGATTAAAGGCGCTAGAAACACGTCAATATCATTTCCGGGTTGTCTGGGTCCTGAGATTAGTAACGCCATCATGATGTACTTGTGCTTCATGCATAACCAAGGAGGAAGATTGTAGATGCATAAAAGAACCGGCCAAGTGCTGTGCCGGCTGCTCATATTACCATGTGGGTTCATACCATCTGTACTCAGCCCGAACCTTACATTCCTAAGTTTGCCGCCGAACTCAGCAAATGTTCTGTTGATGTTTCTCCATTGAATAGAATCAGCTGGGTGTCCCAGTTTTCCCTCTTGTTTCCGGGCTTCAGCATGCCAACGCAAGTGCTTCGCGACTTTCGGATTTGCAAACAGCCACTTCAATCTAGGTATCACAGGCAAGTACCACACAGTTTTTGCCGGGTGTCCTTTCCTTACCTCGTGACGTTCACTGTCAATCCGGTCCCTACGCGTATACCTCGATGCATCGCATCTTGGACAAACATGCAAACTGGAGTACTCGTTACGGTACAACACACAATCATTTGGGCATGCGTGTATTCTTTCGATTTCCATTCCCAACGGACACAACAGTTTGTTGGCTTGGTAAGTAGATCTTGGCAACTCATTTCCCTCTAGAAGCATGTCCGCTAGAAGATCTAATAGTGCCGTGAAACTCTTATCACTCCAACCGTTTCTTGCCTTCAAGTTATATAATCTCAGCACAGAAGACAGTTTTGTAAATGTTGCACATCCAGGGAACAGAGGCTTCTCAGAGTCAGCAATCAGTTTCTCAAATTCACAGAAGTCATTTTCGTTGTAATCTTCCTCTACATCACGTAACATCTCATCTAGATTGTCATCACCATCATCTACGTGCACATCGGAATGAACATTACCAAAATTGGGATGATCATCGATATTATTGCAATCCACATCCGAGTCGTGCTGATTGGTAGTAGTGGTGCTTGTTTCGTCAAGATCTTCGCCATGCCATATCCAACGGGTGTATCGCGCGTTAAAACCACGACGAATCAAATGACTCTTAATTTGATCAGAGTTGCTAAACCTCTTCAAGTTCATACAATCTGTACAAGGACAGAGCATATTTTTCTCTCCCTTCCTCTCCTTTTGTTGCTCAGCAAATTTAATAAACTCATTCACACCATCCAAATATTCAAGAGTAGTACGTTTTATTCCATACATCCAATATTTCCTGTCCATCTACAATTATCAAAATTTAACGAGTAAGCCATGCATGAAACCTGCCCGATTAAGTTATGTATATGTACATGTACAGCCTCTTACAACAGATACATGTGTTGAACCCTAGCCTGACGAAATTAACACTAATTAACCTAGCTAACTACACAGTACAAGCTAGTTAGCTCCTAAAACATGACGCATTTCCAGCTACCAAACTCCCAAGCTTAGAGCTACAAACTTGGAACTACACAATACAGCTAGCTTGCAAGTAGAGAGGAAGGGAGATCTAAGGGAGAGAGAGATAAGTGTCGACGATTAAGCGTACCTTAAAGAGAGGGGCGCAATCAACTTCCCTCCAGCCTGCACTGATCACCCTAGCAGTGTAGCTGGAACTTTCGTCACAAACAGAGGGAGACAGAGTGCAACAGAACAAATTAAAGAGCAGCACAGCCATGCACGAGTGGGGTTTTCCTTATAATGGGCATTTTTCTAACGGTAAATACATGAAATAACCGTCAGACTAACTTAGGTAATTTACCGCTCACATATTCTATCGGTAAAAACACACACATACCGTTAGAGAATGTGCATTACCGAGCAAGTATAGGACTTCTTCTTTCGGTAAATATGTGTATTGACCGTTAGATCATGCATGACACAGCACGCACATGAGTTTTTCTATCGGTAGATATGTGTACGAACCGTTAGATGATGCATGACACACGAGCAAGAGTTTTTCTATCGGTAAATATGTGTATTTACCGTTAGAATATGCATGACTGAGCAAATATATGTGTTTTCCTATCGGTAAATATGTGTACTTACCGTTAGAGGAGGTACTGGTACCAAACTGGGACAAACATGCACATGCCATTTCTCACATTCAAGGAATCATATCAATGTAACATCAAACAGATCTTACATCAAACAGATCTTACATCAAACGGATCTTAACTAGAAGATAAAGCAATATATTTCAAGAAATGCTAATTTGTGGATTAACTAGGAGACACAAAAATACTTTTCTTAGGTACTTGGGACTTCATCTTGCCAAAGAAATTACACATGCCAGTTCACAAATTCAGGTACAAACATACACATGCCAGTTCACCAATACAAATTCAGGTACAAACATACACATGCCAGTTCACAAATTCAAGTGCATGTCTGAAACAGCAGTACAAATACACACCTACCTACCAATACAATTAAATACACAAATACTCCCTGCACATTCAAGTTCATGTCCCAATTAGCAATACATGATACACAAATATACAACAATATACAAATACAACAATTCACACATTCGATGTATATTAGAAAAGCCACGTCTGAAATTAACAATAGATCACGACGAGGACCCAGTGGCCCATACATTTTACATAAAAGAGAACCTTTGCAGGTTGCCACAATGCAACTACTGACTACAAGTTACACCTGATACATCACAAATCCATTAATCCAAAACAGCAAATGTATGAACCACATTGGACTTAACCATAGGAGTTCAGTTCGAAGACGCCCGAGGAGCTGGAACTGCCGTCGACATACATTTGTACGTATTGGTGATTTCCTCGGACTCAAACTCGATCAACTCAACTCAACTCAACTCCATTAACAAAAAGAACCTACCTTCCAAGATGTTGTTCTGTGTAGTGATGGTGTAGAATGGCTGTGCAAATAACAACAATTCTCCAAGCAGGTAAGCATCTGGCCACAAGCTGGTACATGCAAAAAAATGTAAGATGCTTTCTATAGGTCCTGATTTGAGAAACACGCCGGGCTTAAGCATCTTCTCGACCGAGCCAACCAAGATGTCGCCCTTCACGTCCTTCCAGCTCTCGACGGTGATCTTCACCATTTCTTTCGCCAACAAGCCAACGTAGGCAGCGTACTGCGATGAAGAACCATGAAATACGTTGCCCCTCATGAGCATCATCCAAGGACCTGAACAGATCATAATCATATTGAAAAGAAGACACATCAAAATGAAGGATACAAAAAAAGCAGAATTATTGCCATAATCGGATTAGAATAATCTAACAATATTGCAGAAATTTTACGTACCTTCCTTGGGATGCCGACGTCTAGAGGGCGTCGATGGAGGTGCGGAGGTGCAGTGGTCCCCTGTAGAGGTGCGCCGGCCGTCCATGGAGCTTACGGGTTAGGACTACAGCCCTAGATGAACTGTGAGAATGAAACAGACATACCCGTGTATTTATACAAATATATATTTTCTATCGGTACGAACACAGAATACCGTTAGTAATAAAAACATCTGTAGAAGGCGAATGGTTCTATCGGCACAATAAATATTACCGATAGGAATTTTTGTACATACTCTATCGGTGTGTACGTACATTACCGATAGAATATTACTAGTTGTAGAAGGCCAACAGTTCTAAGATATTTTTTGCAATATTCTACCGGTATAAACATTCATTACCGATAGAATAAAACTATTTGAAGACGAACAGTTCTAAGCAATTTTCTATATATTCTAACGGTAAAAGAATCCATTACCGATAGAATAAAAATATTTGTAGAAGGCCAACGATTCTATCGGCGCACTACATATTGCCGATAGGAACTTTTAATATACTCTGTCGGTATATTCATACAGTACCGATAGAATAAGTCTAGTTGTAGAAGTCGACCAGTCCTATCGGCGCACAACATTCTCCCGTCAGTACTTATGCATCTCTTCTAACGGCAAATATGTTCATCACCGCTAGAGTAAATCATAGTGTTTATTCTGTCGGTAAGTTTCTTTTAAACCGATAGGAAAAATACACCCGTCACCCTTTTATGACCGCGCGGCACATTTTCTATCGGTTTTCAACTAAATCGCTAATAACCGATAGAAGATAGTGGTTAGTAGACTGCATTTCTGTACTAGTGTGTCCACCTGTACCTTTGAGAACCCCAACCCTAGAGGTATGCAGTGGATCCGGACATCCTCCACAGACGGATATACGAACCCACGGGCAACCACTACCTGCCAGTCGACAAGGTGAGTCAGTAGGCTGCAGCTCTCCGGCTTCTGCAAATTTGTAACAATTAAAACAAGTAGCGAAACAACTCCAACAGAACAGGAGTGGCATCAACTTAAGTGCACATCTGAAGGCTTCCAATACCTCAAGTAGATCCACTGGATCCGCGAGGACCTTCGAAGAGAAACTGCTCATCCGACCCCGCGGGGTACCGTCGCCCTCGGGATCTTCATCTACACTCTTGGCCATTAATGCATGTTTCGGCTGTGCAAACTCTTCCCTCATATGTGTGAACGTTGACTCAACCTTAGCCTGCACCTCAGCCAGTATCTCCGGTCGTACCTCAGCCCGTATCTTCTCGGAGAGCTTTGCTTCCTTCTCCTTCCAGGAGCAAGCCTTCTTCCTCGGTGGAGCTGGATCTGTGAAACCGGCCTTCCATGACATGATGACTCCCACGATCCATGTCCGCCAGGGATGCTCCTTATTTCCTAGAGCCTAAGTGAGGATGTCGTTCTCCCTCTATGGGATAAACAATTCCTCCATTGCCTCCTTCTCAAAAGAGATCTGTTACATTTAAATCTACATTGTGAGACAAATACATATATAAACTTGTGCACACACAGTTTATGAGGTTAGCCAACTTACCATTCGCTTCACAACCTCAGCGTCCCTAGGGCTTGGGAACTACAAACCCCATGGACGACACGGACCCTCTCCCCCTCCACCACCGCTTGCACCTCGCATCCCAGATCTCGGAGAGTGGCAACTCAGGAGAGTCAACGAGAGATTTTTTCTCTTCTTCCTTCCTTCACTGGTCCTCCTTCCCCGCATAGCCCCGGGATCCGAGCCGATGCGGGTGGTCGTTCCTCTTCTAGATCATCTTATTCTTCTCGCTAAGGGCCTTGAACTCGTCGGTCCCCTTCGGCTTGGTGAATTCCTCCCATACCTCCTCTGATATGAAGTGGTAGTTCTCGCATGGAGATTTCTCCGTAGTGAGGAAGGTACTGACGAGCCAGCTCTTAAAGGTTTTCCATGTTCTGTTCATGTCCTTCAAGTAGGCCATCTTAGGTCCATTGTCGGGGATGTTCCACTTAGCCTGTTTTCGAACAATGCATACAAGCACGAGTTAGTTAAACTTTAGGATAAGCCAAGAGAACGTGATTATGAAAGAGTTCAGCGATTTTGATTAATTTTACCTTCACTTCCACCCACAACCTATCCCTCTCGTCCGCCGTCACGTCCTTCCAGCTCTGGACGGTGATCTTCACCCTTTCTTTCTCCAACAACCCAACATAGGCCGCGTATGTGGGACCCTCATTTGGGGAATCTGGTGGCAATCGCCCAGGTGGATTGCACTCAGGTAGGTACATCACAAGCTCACAATAAGTGGAAAGCAGTAATTGCATAAAACATAAATAGAAAGGTACAAGGTCGCAAGGACCAGTATCACATTAACATAGCGCCCAGAATGACGCTACATAGAGTTGCTACTAAAATAACAAGTTTATCCATACAAGAGTCGGTATCAAGATACTGAACACACAAAACGATACAAAAAGCGACGACTAAGATCTTCGTTTCCGATGGCAACAGCTCTGGTAGGGCTTTCTCCACATCGGAGTCAACTCAGCGCGAGGCCCTCCTAGAATTTTGAATCATCTGGGGCGTTCTCATCCTCTGCTTCATACTCACGACCAAATGAATCGGGATCGGCGAATCCCTCTTCTAAATTGTTTGTAAAGGCAAGGGTGAGCATGCTTTTACACAATGCTCAGCAAGTCTTTAACTTAGAAATGCAATTATATAGATGAGGAGTGATCAAGAAAAGGGGGTCAAGTCTTATAATCATAAATACTGTAGATTTTAATTCTTTAACTCTTAAATGAGGATTTTATTTTCAACCGCGGAGTTTTGGAAATCTTATGATAGACTTTAAGAAAACATTGTGTGTGGCGGTCTTTCATGAATCACCACTTTTTGTTAATCATATTATGAAAGCTTTTCCCAAATCTTACTTGTGTTGAACCACATGGATAAATCTACCGCGAACATACTCCATGACCTGGGAGTACAGAGTATCTGATACTTTTCTTACGCTTTGCAAAGGTGTACCTCTTTTTAAATCCACTTCTTCACTCGACTTTCAAGTCTGGCCAATTCCATGCGACTTATATGCATGTGACAAGGCCGAGCTCACACAACGCTTTTGCAGTCTAGTATTAACAGTGTCCCCGCCTGATAAATGGACAGCCATGTCCAAGTACCGTTGTGGGTCCTCCCCACTGCCTTACTTCCTAGCCTTGCTCTGTGTCCTCGCAAGACATATGACCTCTTGATTACAGCCGCGCATGACTTAATCCAGGTGTAGGGCGACTTCCTTCCATCCACATTTTCCTCTCATTATTTTTCTGATCTCACATCACTCATTGCCAAACTGCGGCCCACCAGTTTCCACTCGAGAAACCGGACCGACAAAACAATGCAGGGAACTATTAATACCAAGAAAGCTACTAAGTTGTGAATGTCCCATACCAGGCAAGTGGTTGGTACGATTTTCATGTCGCATAGAGGCACAACACAAGGTTCTTGTCCTTATGAATTAATAGTGAGGAGACAGTCACATACCCAATTTGCACACAGCAGCCAACCAATCAAACCATCCTCACTATCAATTCTAATTCACATTTTTCCTTTTATAAATGGAGTTTCAAATTCATTTATCACATATTAGTCATTTCACACGCAACTTGTACATTTAAATATGAGTAAAGTTTGAGCATAGCATCCTAGGGTGACAAGATTGCCTAATGGTTCAATCATAAGGGGTTCACATGAGACTTGGGTCATATCTATTCACATGTTTCCAAACATAGTTCTTATTCAAATAATCAGCATGCATATATCTTGAAAAGCAGTTGATCTACTTTGTATCAAAATACTAGGTGAGACATGATAAAGGGTTGGCGACTTGCCTTGCAAAGCTGGGTCTAAGAAATCTACTGGATCTTCGAATGTTCCTTCCACATCTTCCGCTCCTAGTTCTGTATTCGCACGAAAGCGCACACAACACATACAGGGCATATGCATCCAAGAAATAGATGTTATACAGAAAATATATGTAAAATATAAACATGTATGCAAACGAGGGGCTTTGGTTAAAGGTAGAACGATGGAGAAAGGGACATTAGGGTTGGGCTCACTGGACATGACTCGAATGTGATGAAAGTCTAAAGCTCGGCATTCGGTTCGCGAACAGACTTTGTCTGAAAAGGACACAAGAGTGATCTGGGGCTTCTGGATGATCAAAATTGGTGCAAGAGGTGGCATTGGGTGCCAAACACTGTGAAGGACCTAAATGACAAAGTGAATTTTTCAGAAAGGTCCTAGAACTAACAGAAAATTACAGCAAGGCTCAGGACACAGGAAAATTGAATGCCACTGTACAGCAGCGAGCTAGGGCACATGTGTCTGGACAAACCACACGTGTGTTGCTCCACCAAATATGTCAGGGAGGTAGGCAGGATCAAAACAAGGTCACTGGTAAAAGGAATTGGGCTGAGGTGACTCATCGGCGACGAACGGCGAAGTTGAAATCTTCGGCCGCCTGAGACATGGACGAGCTATGGTGGCAGGGAGCTGTGGTTAATTGAACAAGAAATTGATCGAGGAGAAACACTCCTGGGGTGGTGCTGATCGCTCTGGAGAAAGGAATTGAGCTGGGGTTGAGTTTCTGAGCTCGCCGGCGTTGGTGCCGGACTTGGAGAAGATGGTGAACGACAAACAGGCGCTACACAACAATGCTGATCAAATTCTCTGGACTACACCATCTAGAGGATACATGGAAGGTGTAGGTGGGTTCGATTTGGGTGAATACATGGTGAGGCGTGCCAACGACGTGAGGCATCCACGGCGGCGCGCGAAAAATCGGGGAACCTCTTGAATTAAGTTAAATTCAAAATGTGGCTGAGCAGGCCTGCTGAGAAATGGTTAAGGATCATTTCATTCCATAGAAAGGGGTGGTAAAAAGGATTGGAGTGAGATTAATTTTGGGAGCAAGACAGAAAGCTTTTCACGGCGATCACCGGCGGTGGAGATCACTTGGGTGCAATTGGCTACTAGTACACAGGGAGATGGGTGTGGGGAGCTTACTAGTGAACTTGGATTGAAGAGAGGAGCTACGGTTTGCTCTGGCGACGGTGGCCTCAAATCTAGCTCGCCGGAGAAGAAGAAGAAGCAGCGAGAAAACTGGAAGTTTGGCTAAGTCCTGAAGGCGAGTTTGCAATGTAGCACTGGGGGGTTTAAATAGGCTATGAGGCGGAGCCAGCGAGGGGAAACAGTGGGGAAAATTATGCCGGGGACAAGACCGGCCGGGCGCAAGCGAGATAGCGGCGAATGATGGCGTGATGTGCGTGGGCTGTGCAGTAGCTTTGCCAGCGTTGTCGGGAGCGCTTTGGAACTTGCTCTAGGGCGGTGCAATGGTGGAGGCGATGTCGTAGCTCCGGCAGCGACACGTACCAGCATGCAACAGTAAATGCCACGGGCGCGCGCGTGAAATTTGGTGCTAGAGCGCGGCCATTTAACCGCTGGTCACTGTGGTGCTTTGGCGGGATTCTAGTCGAAGGGAATGACCGGCCCTGGTCGAACAGGGGCTGAAAAACAAGAAAAAGGATTGATTTGCAATTTTGAAACTTGAATCCAGGGACTAATCTTTGAATCTGACATTTGGCTTAGACAAAGAGAGTTTTGACTTTGCCAATTTGGTCCACAAAGTTCAGGAAATTGCTTAACAACTAGAATTGATAAAATTTGGAAATTTCAACATGTTTTGGAATGACTAAAAACAGAGTAATTTAGGTAATTTGAATTTTGAAATTTTGATAAGGCTGAAGGTAGGGTTTTGAGCGAGATTTGGGAATTCTTCTAGAAGGGAAAAATGTTCAGAAAGGTGTAGGGGAAATATTCACTGAAACAGATTTGGATTTGGAGATGGTTTGTGACTTTTAGCCTTTTGGGCCTCTCGGAAACCTGAAAAGGACTGATTTGTGACACTTTTGGACTGATCTGTGAAAATGATCTGAACGAAGGAGTTTGACTGTGAACTTTTTAGGGTGACTCACTGGTATAACAAGGATCTCATCCTAAAACAAAGATACACGAGGCAAGCTAGGGTTTGAGAAAAATAGGGGTGTTACAACCTAACCTCCTTAAAAACAATCTCGTCCTTTAGATTTTGGTAGGTCTGAGAACATGTACGGGAAATTTTGGCGGAGTTCTTCTTCCCTTTCCCAAGTCGATTCTTCCTCTGAATGGTTATTCCATTGGACCCTGCATAATCGAATGGTCCTTGATTTCAATTTCCTTTCGCTGACTTCGAGTATCTTGATGGGGTATTCTTGTTAAGACAAATCTGGTTGCACTTCTGTTTCCTTGGGAGATATCTGCTCCGTCGTTTCCTTCAAACACTTCCTTAGCTGAGACACATGGAAGACGTCTTCGACTCCTGCTAGTTCGGGTGGTAGCTCTAACTTATATGCTACCTCTCCTTGCTTCTCTAGGATCTTATAGGGTCCAACGTATCTTGGGCTCAATTTTCCCTTCATCTGGAATCGACGCACTCCTTTGTAAGGCGTCACCTTGAGATAGACGTAATCACCTTTTTCGAATGATAGTTCTCTTCTTCTGTGGTCGGCGTAGCTTTTCTGTCGAGACTGAGCCATTTTCATTCTTTCCTGAATGATCTTTACGTGGGCTGTGGCCTCTTCTACTAGTCGTGGCCCTAAAAATTGCTTTTGGCCCACTTCGGTCCAATATAAGGGAGTACGGCATCTCCTTCCGTAAAGTGCTTCGTATGGCGCTATTTGTATGCTTGCTTGGTAGCTGTTGTTATATGTGAATTCGGCATATGGTAGAAATAGTTCCCAAGAATCTCTGTAATCCAAGGCATAAGCTCTCAGCATATCTTCCAAAACTTGATTCACTCTTTCGGTCTGACCTCCAGTTTGTGGGTGGTAAGCTGTATTGAACTTTAATCTGGTAACTAAGATTTCTTGTAATCCTTCCCAGAATTTTCATACAAACTGGGGTCCTCTATCCGAGACTATTGCTTTTGGCAGTCCATGCAGGCTAACAATCCTGGAAAGGTATAGTTCTGCCAATTGCTTGGTTGAGTATTGGGTTTTTAGTGGTAGAAAATGTGCTACCTTTGTCAGTCTATCCACTATGACCCATATGGAGTCGTAACCTTTCCTGGTCCTCGGTAATCCTATTACGAAGTCCATCCCGATCTCATCCCATTTCCACTCTGGGTTTGGTAGGGGTTGTAGCGGTCCTGTAGGCTTCAGGTGCTCTGCTTTCACCCTTTGACAGGTGTCGCAAAATGCTACGAACTCGGCAATTTCTCTCTTCATCTTTCTCCACCAAAATTGACTCTTCAAATCTCGATACATTTTTGTACTACCTAGGTGGATCAAGTACGGGGTATGGTGAGCTTCATGTAAAATAACACCTTTGATTTCATTATTATCAGGAACGCAGATCCGATCATGGTGCCATAGAGTTCCTTATTCATCTTCTCTGAAATTGGTTGCATCTCTGTGCTTCATGTCCTCTTTCAGCTTTTGAATGTCTGGGTCTGTCACTTGAGCTTCCCGGATTTGATATTTTAACTCGCATTCCATCCTCAAGGTAGCAATAGTTCCTTGTTCAACCAATTCCAATTGTAGCCTTTCAAAATCCTTGAGTAGTTGGGGTGGTAACTCTAGATTCTTTGCTTGGCTACAGTAGGACTTTCTGCTCAAAGCGTTTGCTACCACATTTGCTTTGCCAGGGTGGTAATGTACCTCGAGATCATAATCCTTGATGAGTTCCAGCCATCTTCGTTGTCTCATGTTCAAATCTTGTTGCGTGAAGATGTACTTTAGGCTCTTATGATCCGTGTAGATGTCACACTTATTACCCAGTAAGTAATGTCGCCAAATTTTCAATGCATGGACGACAACAGCTAGTTCCAGATCGTGTGTTGGGTAGTTCTCCTCATGGGGTCGTAACTGTCTTGGCACGTACGCTACCACTTTTCCTTCTTGCATCAGAACACAACCTAATTCTTGCTTGGATGCATCGCAGTAAACTTGGAAATCCTTCTTGATGTCGGGTAATATGAGGATAGGTGCAGTTTTCAGCCTCTTTTTCAGTTCTTCGGAACTTTCTTCACACTTCTCGGTCCACTCAAACGGGGCATTCTTCTTCAACAGCTGGGTCAGTGGCCTCGTGATCCTGGAGAATCCTTCAACGAATCGTCTGTAGTAGCCAGCTAACCCAAGAAAACTTCTCACTTCTGTCACAGTTTCCGGCTGTTTCCATTCCATCACGGCTTGGATCTTTGACAGGTCCATGAATATTCCTTTAGCAGAAATGATGTGGCCTAAGAAAGAAATCTCTTTCAACCAGAAAGCGCACTTATCAAATTTGGCGTACAACTGATGGTCTGCTAGCTTCTTCAGCACTAGCCTGAGATGCTCAACTTGTTCTTCTTCTATCTTGGAGAAAATGAGAATATCATCTACAAACACAATAATGAATTTGTCTAGATATTCCATAAGGACTTTATTCATCAAGTTCACAAATACTGCTAGTGCATTCGTTAGTCTGAATGGCATCACTGTAAACTCGTACAGTCCATATCTAGTTATGAAGGCAGTCTTTGGAATATCCTTCTCTCGGACCTTTAGTTGATGATAGCCGGATCTCAAGTAGATCCTTGAAAATACTTGGGCTCCTCTGAGTTGATCAAAGAGATCGTCAATTCTCGGTAGAGGGTACTTGTTTTTGATTGTCATATCATTCAGCTTTCAGTAATCGATACAAAGTCGTAGACTGCCATCTTTCTTCTTGGCGAAGAGCACTGGGGCTCCCCAAGGTGAAGAACTTGTCCTGACGAATCCTTTCTCTTCCAGTTCTTCTACTTGTTTCCTCAGTTATTCTTGTTCTTGGCTTGTCATCCGTGCAAGTTTCCATGCATATGGAGCTGATCCAGGCTTCAACTCGATGGCAAACTCTATATCCCGGTCAGGTGGCATTCCAGGGAGTTCTTTAGGGAAAACTTCTGGGAACTCGTTGACTACTGAAACATCCTCAACTTTGATCCCTTCAACACTATTCAGGCGGTCCATATAATCACTCAACGGAGTCCTACTTGCACAGAATGTAACTCATTTTTCCTCGGCGTTGGTCAGGGTGACAGTCTTCTTCTCACAATCTATGTGACCTTTGTGTTTCACTAGCTAATCCATTCCAAGAATGATGTCTAATCCTTGAAGATTCAGAACTAGCAAATCCGCTAGGAATTCTAGGTTCCCGATACAGAAGGCAATATTTCTACAAAGAGATTGACTGGCATTCTAGCTCCAGGGGATTGGATTAGAATAGAAGATTCTAATGCAGACTCAGGCAGTTTGCTTCCCAAAGCAAAATATTTTGATACAAATGAATGCGTAGCACCCGAATCAAACAAAGTGATAGCAAGTTTAGAGTGAATTTGAATTCTACCGATCACGACGTTGGAGGCTTCTTCAGCTTCAGCTGTGGATGCATAGTTTAGTCTGCCACGGCCTGTTGTTGGTATTCCTCTTCCTTCTCTTGACGGTGGAATGCTTCTACCAGGATTCTGAATTGGGGTACTGGATCCTGCTGCTCTAGCTCTGGCAACACTGAATGGCAAGTGTTGGAGCGGGCAGGTTTCTTTGCGATGACCTCTTCTTCCACAGTGGAAACACTCGACGTTCTTCAAAGTGCAATCCTTATAAAGGTGATTTCCCTTGCATCCGGTGCATTGCAGTGTCGTGGTTGACGTCGGTCTTGGGGCTGTCTGAAATTTGGTCTGAAACTCGATGATGGTCTTCCTCGACTTGTATTACCTTGATACGGGCTGGATAAAGCTTTTCTCTTTCGATCTTCCTCAACTACTCCTCGCTTCTCTTCCATCTTGAGCAGTCTGTTAATCAGGACATGAAAGTCTGTAATATCATGTGATGCTATCTGATATTGTAAAGAGTTTTGCAGGCCTTCAGAGAATCGGTCTATCTTCTTCTCTTCGGTTGCTATGTCTTCCGGTGCGTATCTCGCGAGTTGGATGAACTCATGCAAGTACTGTTTAATTGGTTTGTCCCCTTGCTTGAGATTCCTAAACTCTCAGTGCTTTGCTTGCATGACACCTTTTGGAACATGATACTTGCGGAATTGCTCCTTAAATTCATCCCACGTGATCGTGTCTGGATTGGGGTGTACGGACTGATAGTTTTCGCACCAAGCTGCGGCAAGTCCAGATAATTGGTGTGGTCCATACAAGAGTTTTTCTTCGTTACTGCATCTGACTGTGTTCAATTTCCTTTCCACGTCCCTCAACCAATCATCAGCCACAATAGGGTCCTTGGTACATGAAAAAGTCAGAGGGCGTGTCTTCTGAAAATCTGACAATCTAGCTCTGATTGTTGATCCTCCAGTCTGTCCTGATGAGAATTGTTGCATCATCTGTTCCCACATCTGATTCTGTGCAACCATGGATTGTTGTTTGTTTTGCTCTATCCATATCAGCACTTCATTGATATTACTTCCCTGCGGCATGGAAGATGACTCTGGCTAGTCCTGACCAGCACGAACTCTATTTCCAGATGCATCTCTTGCATTCTCAGCATTCCCTTCGGGCATTCTTCCTTGAGATCTTCCGCGTGTGTTAACCATTCTGTTCTGATTGGGGATCAAAGAAACAACTGCTGATTTAGAGGGAGATTTTGGTAGGGCACAGAAGGATTAACTCAGGGAGTAAGGATGGAAACATGCAAGATGCTTTCATAAATTAGTTTTCATAGGATACATAATTTTGCCTCTACGGCTTACAAGTACATTATACAGCCAACACAACCAAAAAATCTACAAACAAGAGCAACTGGCAAACAAAGAAATCTAATGATTGCTGGGATCAGGTACAGAATAAGGGTCAAGCCAAAGGGAGTCTAAGATTATGCGTCGGCCTCGGAAGAACCACAGGGCTCTACCTCTTCTGGGTCCTCTTCTTCAGGGTCTTCATCCGCATCCATTGGATCCAACTCCATGTCATCATCTTCTTCTTCATCATCAGATGAAGTGTCGGTGTTATCTTCAATAACTTCTTTCCCTTTGCCGATAGGAACTTCTTTTCCTCCTCCAACATTGAGGCGTTTAGGATCTTGAGAGTTGATGACGATTCCGTGTGACGCGGGTGTGAATTGGCCAAGGTAATCGTTAGGCTTTCTGTAGCTTCTAGGCCCCTAAAGAGTGTTTTAGTAATTAATGACAACTACAAATGCTATACTAACGTTACCTGCCTAGTTATGTCAAAAAGAAACTTAAAAGACAGGTTAATGAAAGGCAAAGAAAGAGCCTCATGATGAAGAAAGGGCATTGATCAAAAGGCAAAGGTACGAAATAGGATCTTTTCATTTTTACCGTTCTAAGGTGATTAGAGAAGAATTTTGACCGGATTTTAGGATAGTAGCCGTACTATTAAGAGGAGCATGTGGTGTATCACGAAATACTTCATCTATGTGCCACAAATCATAAAATCAACTTGCATTGCATACTAGAAGGTCATATACTTTGAAAATGCTTGTTTCAGCTCATTTCTGCTGAGCACTGTCTCAGTCGGTCTGACTATGTGTTAAACCGGTCTGACCGAATACACGGACTGACCGAATAGGATCTTGGACTGACCGACATTATGTCTAAGTGTAGTTTTTTCCTTAATAAGGTCGGTCTATCCGTAGTTAAGTCCTAGGTCAGTCTCCTGGAACATCTTGATTTATCCTTCTGTTGTTTTTGAGCTATGACGGTCTGACCATTTAATTAGACCGGTCTGACCGAGAAATTGGTTTGACCGTGTTTTTGAACTACGGTCTGACCGTATGGCCGGTCTGTCCATATTTATCGGCCTGGCCGTATAAAGTGTCCAGAAACTATATCGTCTCTGGACAGTTTCACGGTCTGATCGAAATTGGCTCCGGTCTGACCGTGTGTGTGCCTGACAAGGGCAGTTGACCATTTATTGCGCCTGTTTTATGCTGTTGCAATTGCTGCAGTCTGACCGGGCATATACCTGCAGTCTGACCGCCAAGTGATCTTTTTCTCCCAACGGCCTGTAATGGTTATATTTATTGTGGGGGGTATATATACTCCCATGCTCGGCCCTGTTCATATCTTTTGGCATAACTTTGAGCATTGTCATCATCCTTGAGAGCTTAAGCTAGTTTCATACACTCTAGAGTTCAAATTCTCGAATTTATGAGAGTGTGCATTTGAGATCTTCTAGTGCATTGCATTTAGATCATTAAATCAATCTTGTGGCATTAGAAGAAGGCTAAGTGATCATCACCGGCTTGTTACTCTTGGAGTTTACCGGCTCCTAGACGGCTAGGAGAAAGGTTTTGGAGAGCTCTTCAAGGAAGATTGTGAAGAAGCCTCAAAACATCTTATGAAAGGGTTGAGCACGCCTTGCCGGAGCGGTAAAGTGCATCCTTAGTGAAATCGAGGTTTGGATAACTCATCACACTAATCCGGCTCAAGATCTAGGTTACTTCTCGAGAGAAGGTTGACTAGATAGAGGAGCGGTTAGAGATTTGAGTTTCCCTCAACGTGGATTAGCGGTGATCGGCAAATCACTGAGACCACGGGATATATCCTTGTGTTGAAATTGTTCATTGTTCATCTTGTGTTATTTATTTGCTCTCATTTACTAAATTGTTTGATTTATTGATAATTTGTTAAAATCGCCTATTCACCCCCCTCTAGTCGATATCCTAGATCCCTTTCAATTGGTATCAGAGCAAGGACTCCATTTTTAGAGGATTTAACCATCCCAGAGTAGGATAAAGATGGCAAACCACCACTCTTTGATGGATCTAACTATACTTATTGGAAAACTAGAATGATGGTTTATCTTAAAGCCATGGGTGGAAAGATTTGGAAAGTGGTGGATGAGGGCTTTGCAATTCTTGATGATGATGACATGACTAACCTAGATAGAGATAATGCCTTAGCGAATGCTCAAGCCATGAATGTTCTTTATAGTGCTCTAAATCTAGGTGAATTTAATAGAATTTGTAAACTTGAAACGGCCCATGATATTTGGAGAAATCTTATGGATATTCATGAAGGAACCTCGATGGTCAAGGATGCTAAATTATTTATCCATAAGGGCCAATTTGAAAAGTTTGCTATGTTGCCCAATGAAGATGTATCGGAGATGTTTAACCGATTAAATAACATAGTAAATGAGTTAAAAGGGCTTGGTATGGATGTCACAAATGTGGAATTTTGTCATAAGTTTCTTAGAGCTTTACCTTCAAAATATGACACAATTGTAACCTTACTTGTGCGTTCGAACTTGAAGAGTGTGACTCCGTTGGAAGTCTTGAGTGAGATCCTCACTCATGACATCTTCAAGAAATCTCAAGAAGAAGTGAAAGATGAGGCTTCCGACTCCAAGAAGAAGAACATAGCACTCAAAGCTCAAGCCTCCAAAAGGGAAGACAATGAAGAAGAAAGTGATGAGAGAGACACCGATGAGGAAATGGCTCTCTTTGTGAGAAGGTTCAAGCGGTTCATGAAGAAGAGATATCAAGGAAAGTCCTTCAAGAAAGGACAATCATCCAAGAGGAACCCATTTGAAGAAAGAAGATGCTTTGATTGCGGTGAAAAGGGTCACATCTCCACACAATGCAAAAACAAGGAAGAAGAAAAATCGATGAAGAAGAAGAAGTACGAAAAGGAAGGAGAAAGCAAGAAGAAGGTTTTCAAGAAATATTATAAGAAGAAGAAGGATGGTCAAGCTTGCTTCATTGAATGGGATTTGGATGCTTCAAGTTCCGATTCCGAAGATGAAGATGAAGCATCACCCAAAGGACTCGCCGGGGTGGCTATCAAGGAAGCTCCATCTCTATTCTCCACTCCTCATTGCCTCATGGCTAAAGGAGAATTGAAGGTATCTTGTGACGAAGATGAATATACTTATGATGACCTTGTTGAGATGATCACCAGTTTTGATGACTATATGAGTAAAGAAAAAGAAAAATTCAAGGAATTGAAGAAGAGATACAAAACTCTTCAAAATTCCTATGAGGAGCTAAACACATCTCATGAGAGTCTTAAAGAAACTCATGAGATGCTTAAGGAAGCTCATGACTCACTAATTACTCATAAAGCCAACAAAACGGGTGATGAAATAGGCATCACTTGCAATATTTTGAATGACTTGCCCATGATGTCTACATCTAGCATATCTACATCTTGTGAAGATTTAATTGAATTCCCATCTAGACCTAAAATTGATGATAATGTGCTTAGTCTTGAAAACAATGAACTTAAGGACAAAATTGAAAAACTAACCAATGATCTAGCTACATGCTATGTAGGAGAATCAAAATTAAGACATCTTCTAGATAGTCAAAGGTTCTCCTTAAGAAAAGAAGGACTAGGCTACATTCCTATAAAGGGAAAACATGCATTTGTTCCATCTAAAACCGTATTTGTAAAAGAAAAGGGGTATTGCAACAAATGTAAAAGTTTAGGTCACATTGAAAAGAATTGCCATGCCAGCAAAAGTAATTCATCTCTTATATTCAATTCTTGCTATGTTTTAAAGAAAATGAACAATAGCGATATTAAAGCCAAATTTGTTGGAACCCCGATCATTGGTGCCAAAAAGAAAGCCATTTGGGTCCCAAAATCCTTGGTAACTAACCTCCAAGGACCCAAAAAGATTTGGGTACCTAAAAGGACCTAACTTTGTTTTGTAGGTAAATTACAAGGCCGGAGGACAACATTGGGTGCTCGATAGTGGATGCACTCAACATATGACCGGTAATCACAACATGTTCTCTCTAAATAACGAAGGTGCGGAATATGACAAGATCATGTTTGGAGACAATAGCAAAGGAAAGGTAAAAGGTTTAGGTAAAATTGCCATCTCAAACGACCTCTCCATATCTAATGTATTGCTTGTTGAATCTCTAAATTTCAACCTCTTATCCGTAGATCAACTTTGTGATCTTGGATTTATATGTGCATTTTATCCAAAAGAAGTGATTATCACTAGTATTGATGATAATAGGTTGATTTTCAAAGGTTTTAGACATGGCAACCTCTATTTAGTTGATTTCAATTCAAATGATGCTAATCTTGGTACATGCTTGTTCACTAAATCATCTAAAGGTTGGCTATGGCATAGAAGGCTTGGGCATGTTGGAATGAAACAACTAAATAGACTAGTTAAACATGATTTAGTCGTTGGATTAAAAGATGTAAAGTTTGAAAAAGATAAATTATGTAGTGCTTGCCAAGCCGAAAAATAAGTTGCAAACTCACATCCAACTAAAAGCACAATGTCAACTTCTAGTCCACTTGAATTATTGCATATGGATTTATTTGGACCAACTACTTTTGTGAGCATTGGTGGCAATAGTTATTGTCTTGTCGTTGTAGATGATTTTTCTAGATATACATGGATATTCTTTTTACATGATAAGTCAATTGTGTTTAACACTTTCAAAAGCTTTGCTCAAAGGGCCGAAAATGAATTTAGCTTCAAGATCAAGAAAGTGAGAAGTGACAATCGCTCCGAATTCAAGAATACCAAGGTTGAAAATTGGTGTGATGATAAGGGCATCAAACATGAGTTTTCGGCCAAGCATACACCGGAGCAAAATGGAGTAGTCAAACGAAAGAACCGGACATTGATAGACATGGCAAGGTCTATGCTTTCGGAGTACAATGTTTCGGACACCTTTTGGGCCGAAGCAATCAACACCGCGTGCCATGCATCAAATCGTCTTTATTGTTATCGACTACTAAAGAAAACTCCTTATGAGCTTCTCATTGGAAGGAAGCCAAACATTTCCTACTTCTGAGTGTTTGGATGTAAGTGCTATATCTTGCAGAAAGGTACACGTTTATCTAAATTTGAAAGTAAATGTAATGTAGGATTTTTATTAGGATACTCATCAAATAGCAAAGCATATCGTGTCTACAACCAAAACTCTGGTTTGGTTGAGGAGACACATGATGTTGAATTTGATGAGACTAACGGCTCTCAAGAGGAGCAAGACAATTTGGATGATGTAGGTAATGAAGGGTTGAGAGTGGCAATGAAGAACATAACCATTGGGGATATCAAGCTGAAAGAAGATAGTGATCAAGATGAAGATCCATCCACTCAAGCTACCCCCTCTTCATCAACTCCTCAACATGAAGATCAAATAGTTGAAGTGGTCAATGTGGAAGACTCCTCTCAACAACAACCGGAAGTACCTTCTACCTCTATCTCACAAATCCCGGTTGATCACCCAAGAATTCATCACTCAATTTCCAAAGATCACCCCGTCGATCAAATTGTTGGTGACTTGCGTGAGGGTGTCCAAACTCGTTCTCGTCTTGCTTCATTTTGTGAAAATTACTCTTTTGTCTCCTCTTTTGAGCCCACACTTGTAGATGAAGCATTAAAAGATCCGGATTGGGTGAATGCTATGCACGAAGAATTAAACAACTTCACCCGCAACAATGTTTGGGAATTAGTAGAAGAACCAAATCCAGATGAGCACAATGTCATTGGAACCAAATGGATTTTCAAGAATAAACAAGATGCAAACGGAGTGGTAGTAAGAAACAAGGCAAGATTGGTGGCTCAAGGATACACTCAAGTTGAAGGTTTGGACTTCGGTGAAACCTTTGCTCCCGTAGCTAGACTTGAGGCTATTAGAATCTTGCTTGCTTTTGCTTCATCTCATAATATTAGACTTTATCAAATGGATGTAAAAAGTGCATTTTTAAATGGAAAAATTAATGAATTAGTATTTGTAAAACAACCTCCCGGATTTGAAGATCCTACAAAGCCGAATCACGTGTATAAACTCTCCAAGGCTCTTTATGGTCTTCAACAAGCACCTCGTGCTTGGTATGAAAGACTTAGAGACTTCTTAATTTCAAAATGCTTTAAAATTGGGAAAGTTGATACTACCTTATTTACTAAGAAAATTGGAAATGATTTCTTTGTATGTCAAATTTATGTTGATGACATCATATTTGGATCTACTAACCAAGATTTTTGTGAGGAATTTGGTAATATGATGTCTAGGGAATTTGAGATGTCTTTGATAGGTGAACTAAGTTTCTTCCTCGGACTACAAGTTAAACAACTCAAGGAAGGAACTTTCATCAGTCAAAGCAAATATGTGAAGGACTTACTCAAGAAGTTCGGACTTGAAGAAGCAAAGCCAATCAAGACACCAATGGCTACAAACGGTCACCTTGTCTCTAACGAAGGAGGTAAACCGGTAGACTCAAAGCTTTATAGATCTATGATTGGTAGTTTATTATATCTTACTGCTTCTAGGCCCGATATTATGTTTAGTGTTTGTATGTTTGCAAGATTTCAAGCCTTTCCTAAAGAAAGTCATTTAATGGCCGTTAAGCGCATTTTGAGGTATCTAAAATATTCATCTAGCATAGGGTTGTGGTATCCTAAAGGTGCTAAATTCGAATTAATTGGATATTCGGATTCCGATTATGCGGGATGTAAAGTGGATAGAAAAAGCACCTCTGACAGTTGTCAACTGTTAGGAAGATCTTTAGTATCTTGGTCCTCCAAGAAACAAAACTCTGTAGCTTTATCAACCGCCGAAGCGGAATATATTTCCGCGGGTAGTTGTTGTGCACAATTGCTTTGGATGAGGCAAACATTGTTGGATTATAGAATAAAATTTGAAAAAGTGCCTCTTTTGTGTGATAATGAGAGTGCGGTGAAAATAGCCACAAATCCAGTTCAACACTCTCGGACCAAGCATATAGATATCCGACACCACTTCCTTAGAGATCATGTTAGCAAAGGTGATGTGGTGGTGGATAATGTGAGAACCGAAGATCAATTAGCGGATATATTCACTAAGCCCTTAGATGAAAGTCGTTTTTACAAACTTCGAAATGAGCTTAACGCATTGATATGTCAAATGTGGCTTGAAATGTTGAACTCATATTGCTTGTGCTTAAAGTAACACTTGTTTGTTTGAACTTCCTCTCTTAGAGCTTTTTAGACTCTTTTATCGGCAATTGAGTAAAGTGATCCAAAATTGTGTTGAGTTATAAGATAAATACTTCCCCTTTGGTGATATTGTCTATATCTCTCTTATAATTATCTTATATTTATATATCACCCTATCCAAATCTCTTGAGCATCAAATCAATCAAATTTCCTCCAAAATTTTTACTCTTCCAGTGGTTGGACCAATCCAATTGCGGTCTGACCGAATGCATCTCCAGAGAGCATCTTAATTTTCCTGCTTCCAGCGGTCTGACCGTATCTTGTCTACGGTCTGACCGAAATTTCATGACCAAAGACCTTTTTATCCCGAATCTCTGTCCTTTTCACCCTCTTCCCACTTGTCTCTTTCACGTGCACCTCATATTTTTTTCAGATTCTTCCTCTCCGATCAAACCCTCGTCAAGCTCGGACATACCGTGGTTCAAGATCATCTCCAAATCATGTCTTCTAGGTATATTGCTCAGATCTCCCTTATTTATCTTTGTGTTTCCTGTTCTTCACGGGGTCTAGGGCAATTTTGGTGAATCTAGTTTAAATCCTTTCAATATCCTGAAATTGATTCATCCCCTTGATGCAATGAGTATTCTCACACATATATCTGTCCACATTGCATCTTAATTTCTCCTAAATCCCAGAAATCATGCCAAACCCTAACTCTACGGTTGCGCCGGTCTGACCGCCCCTTTTTCGGTCTGACCGACTGCGTAGCAGAGCCAGAGTTTGCTAATCTATTATCTTATCAATTCACTTTCTCTTCCTCTGAGTATCTAATCTTCTTTATCTCTTGCAAATCTTCTAGTGGCCGTGGTCCTCAAGGAAATATCTTCGTCCGGACAAATAAGAAGAAATTGGCAAAGCGGCCAAAAAGGGCTCAACCCGCAAGCAGTAGCGACTCTCGGGATGATGATTGGGTGCCCTTGGCCGGAGATTCAGAGATAGAACAGTCGTCACATCGTGGTGGATCGTCTCACAGGAGCATGGACATCGAGAGTGAGGACGATGAAATAAACGTCCACGCTTATCAAGGCCCGAAGAGGAATTGGACTTCAAGCGACTATACAAAGGCTAGGACCATCTACGCCTACAATCATGAGAATGACGCCTCTACTCCTCACTTCCACACGATGACACAGCAGGATGCCTTCTACGGTCATTTGTTCCACAAGAATATCTTCGAACACAAATGGATCAAATGGGCTTATGTTGTGAATCAGCCCATCATGGCTCCTTTGGTGCAGATTTTCAAGGATATAGGGCTGTATGACTTTGTGGAGCACAAATGCCCGTGGAACGCCACTGCCATCAGACAGTTTTATGCTACAGTCGAGATCAGATGGGCGGACCAGCAGATCATATGGATGACAGGTTCTAGGCGTTATGAGGCCACATTTGAGGAGTTTGCTGTGGTAAACAAGTTAAACTATGAGGAAATGAAGGAGGGGATCGATATGGAGGATGAGGATTACCTCCATGAGGATGACTGGCTCCAGTTTTATGAGCAGCTGGGAGGTGGATAGCGGATTGTACCTGGCACCGTTACAGGTCTCAAAGTCCTCCCTGCTATAGTCAACAAAATCGTACGAGCCACGATCCATCCAAAGAGTGGAAATCGAGAAGCGGTCCGGGATTACTACTGGAACTTCATCGACCACATCCTCAAGAGTCATCGGATCAACATTGTCTCATTTATCTTGAAGACAATTGAGGATGTCTCAGCGAACACTCTGCCGAATCTCTACTATGCTCCTTTTATCATGTCCTTGCTGCTCCAGAAGACGAAGTTCCCTCGCGGTTCTTGCGACATCAGACATCTCGGCTATAAGCCGTTTAGTGTCAACCCGCACGTATTGGCTCGAGGCCATGGTGCACAGCAACAGCAGCAGCAGCAGCCTATGCCTCCTCCTCCTCCACCTCAGGCACAGCAGACAGCTCAGTCTAGCCAAGCCCCCGCCTGGTTTACACAATTCCAACAGCAGTTCCATCAGCCGATGATGGATCAGTTCACTACTCTTCTCCAGGGGCTTGAGCTCGCTCGCTCGGATTTGGCGGCATTGAATGATCAGTTCCAGACCTTCTCGTCACTCCAGGATCAGTTCGCGCAGCGCTTTAATGCCTTCTCCACTCACTTCTACACCCGTTTCCCTCAGACTCCTCCTCACCATCCTTCCGATGATGATGCCCCCGCTAATTCTTAGCTTTTATGGTAATTGATGCCAAAGGGGGAGAGAAGAGAGTAGAAGTAGAAGAGTAGGGGAGAGATGAACCTTAAATGAAAACTTTTGATGAAAACTTTTGGTGTAAAGTTTGAATTAACTTGTTTAGTTGAATATCTCTTTTATGATCTATGTGGATGACATTTATGTTGGATGACTGTTGTATGAGATTGTTACTTCATGATATATGAGATATGCTTATGTTATTTTCATATGACCTTGTGATGATGATATCAGGTGTAGAATTGAATGTCTTATTTGTGATACCTCATGCTCATATAATGAATGAATTGAGATAGCATCTTATACATATGCTTGAACTCCACTAATATGCCAAAATTCTCTTATTCATACATTTAGGGGGAGTGTCTTATTCTTCGATGCTTATTGTAAAATTCCCTTTATGCTTAAAACTCATTTATCTACTCTTTATGTTGTCATCAATTACCAAAAAGGGGGAGATTGTAGCTTCTAGGCCCCTAAAGAGTGTTTTAGTAATTAAGGACAACTACAAATGCTATACTAACGTTACCTGCCTAGTTATGTCAAGAAGAAACTTAAAAGACAGGTTAATGAAAGGCAAAGAAAGAGCCTCATGATGAAGAAAGGGCATTGATCAAAAGGCAAAGGTACGAAATAGGGTCTTTTCCATTTTTACCGGTCTAAGGTGATTAGAGAAGAATTTTGACCGGATTTTAGGATAGTAGCCGTACTATTAAGAGGAGCATGTGGTGTATCACGAAATACTTCATCTATGTGCCACAAATCATAAAATCAACTTGCATTGCATACTAGAAGGTCATATACTTTGAAAATGCTTGTTTCAGCTCATTTCTGCTCAACACTGTCTCAGTCGGTCTGACCGTGTGTTAAACCGGTCTGACCGAATACACGGACTGACTGAATAGGATCTCGGACTAACCGACATTATGTCTAAGTGTAGTTTATTCCTTAATAAGGTCGGTCTGTCTGTAGTTAAGTCCTAGGTCAGTCTCCTGGAACGTCTTGATTTATCCTTCTGTTGTTTTTGAGCTATGACGGTCTGACCGTTTGATTAGACCGGTCTGACCGTATAGCTGGTCCGTCCATATTTATCGGCCTGACCGTATAAAGTGTCCAGAAACTATGTCGTCTCTGGACAGTGTCATGGTCTGACCGAAATTGGCTCCGGTCTGACTATGTGTGTGCCTGACAAGGGCAGTTGAGCATTTATTGCGCCTATTTTATGCCGTTGCAATTCCTGCAGTCTGACCGGGCATATACCTGCGGTCTGACCGCCAAGTGATCTTTTTCTCCCAACAGCCTGTAACGGCTATATTTATTGTGGGGGGTATATATACTCCCATGCTCGGCCCTGTTCATATCTTTTGGCATAACTTTGAGCATTGTCATCATCCTTGAGAGCTTAAGCTAGTTTCATACACTCTAGGGTTCAAATTCTCGAATTTGTGAGAGTGTGCATTTGAGATCTTCTAGTGCATTGCATTTAGATCATTAAATCAATCTTGTGGCACTAGAAGAAGGCTAAGTGATCATCACTGGCTTGTTACTCTTGGAGTTTGCCGGCTCCTAGACGGCTAGGAGAAAGATTTTGGAGAGCTCTTCAAGGAAGATTGTGAAGAAGTCTCAAAACGTGTTGTGAAAGGGTTGAGCACGCCTTGCCGGAGCGGTAAAGTGCATCCTTAGTGAAATCGAGGTTTGGATAACTCATCACACTAATCCGGCTCAAGATCTAGGTCACTTCTCGAGAGAAGGTTGACTAGATAGAGGAGCAGTTAGAGATTTGAGTTTCCCTCAACGTGGATTAGGGGTGATCGGCAAATCACCAAGACCACGGGATATATCCTTGTGTTGAAATTGTTCATTGTTCATCTTGTGTTATTTATTTGCTCTCATTTACTAAATTGTTAAAATCGCCTATTCACCCCCCTATAGTCGATATCCTAGATCCCTTTCACTTTCCCACACTCTTTCAAGCGGTAATCCTCAACTTCAAGCTGCTTCTCTTGTTGATGGACTCTGATGTCCCGGTATTCCTATCTTTGCTTGGACCAACTAATTCTTGGATCCACTTCTCTTTCTCTTGGGGATCCACACGAGCTCTTGCGAGCATGCCCTCGAGGTAGTGGCGATCATCTCGAGCGTTCTCATGCTCGCGTAACAAACAGTTGTATCCGGTCTCCAAAGCTTGAACAATATCCCTGGTCCTCGTCAATAGTGCATCTCTTTGGTCACTGGATGGATGGACGACTCAGCGATCTGACTTGGGGATCTGACAGGGCACAAAACGGAAAGGGGAATCTACAAGGAAATCCTCGTATAACAGTCTGATGGTACCTATAGCGCGACGAGCAGTGTCTAGATAGCGTCTTCCTCTTCCACTCTACGGGCTTCTTGTTTTACGGAACCTCTTCCAAGTCTTGGAATCTCCTAGACCACTACGGAGGTGCAAAAGCCATAGGGTCTGTTGTCTACTTCTTCCTGCCGGACATAGTACACTGGCCGCTGACTATCCAATGCTCCTAGGAACTGCAACATCATCCATAAGAGCAATGGCCACGATCCTAGCTCATCACCATGCACGAACTTCTTGCCGAAAGCCATTTGAGGAGACAAAACACAGAATTCCTAGGAATGGGGGTTGCCGGGACCCATGTCCCCGTGCCAAAGGCGGTGCCCGAGATGAGGGTCCCCAGGGCCCTCATCCCCAAGCCAAAGGCGGCGCCCAGCATGAAGGCTCTGGGATTGTTGTCCTCGGCCAAAAGGTGGCACCCAGGACGAAAGCTCCGAGACTGTTGTCCCCGGTCAAAAGGCGGCGCCCGGCACGGGGGTTGCCGGGACACTCGTCCCCGGGCCAAAGGCGGCACCCAGGACGAAATCACCGAGGCCTTTGTCCCCGAGCCAAAGGTGGGGCCCGGGACGGGGGTCACTGGGGCCCTTGGCGCCCGGAACAGGGGTCAGCGGGGCCCTTGCCCCCCAGCCAAAGCCGACACCCGAGAAGGGGGTCACTGCGGCCCTTGTCCCCGGGACAAAGGTGGCGCTCGGGATGAAGGCTCGGGGACCGTTGTCCCCGGCCCTAAGGCGGCGCCTGAGATGGGAATCACCGGGACCCTTGTCTTCGGGCCAAAGGCGGCGCCCGGGACGAAGGCTCTGGGACCGTTGTCCCCGTGGAAAAGGCGGCTCCCTGGACGAATGCTTCGGGACTGTTGTCCCCGGGCAAAAGGCAGTGCCTGGGACGGGGGTTGCCGGGACCCTTGTGCCCGGGCCAAAAGCGGCGCTCGGGATGAGGGTCCCCGGGACCCTCGTCCTGAGGCCAAAGGCGGCGCCCGGGACGGGGGTCACTGGGACACTCGTCCCCAGGCCAAAGGCGGCACCCAAGACGAAGGCTCCGAGACAGTTGTTCCCTGGAAAAATGTGGCACCCCGGACGAGGGTCACTGGGGCCCTTGTCCCCTGGCCAAAGGCGGCACCTAGAACGAAGGCTCAGGGACCGTTGTCCCCGGGCAAAAGGTGGTGCCCAGGACTGGGGTCACCGGGACCCTTGTCCCCGAGCCGAAGGCGGCGCCCGGGACGAAGGCTGCAAGACTGTTCTCCATGGGCAAAAGGCGGCGCCTGGGATGGGGGTAGCCGGGACCCTTCTCCCCAAAGGTGGCGCCCGGGACGAAGGTCGACGGGACCCTTGTCCCTGGGCCAGAGGCGGCGCCCGGGGCGAAGGCTCCGGGACTGTTGTCCCCAGGAAAAAGTAGGCGCCTGGGCAGGGGTCGCTGGGGACCCTTGTCCCAGGGCCAAAGGTAGCGCCCGCGACGTGGGTCCCCGGGCCCTCATCCCCAGGCCAAAGGCAGCGCCCGCGACGAGGATCACCGGGGCCCTGGTCCCCATGCCAATGGCGGCTCCCGTGACGAAGGCTCTGAGACTGTTGTCCATGTGCAAAAGCCGGCGCCTGGGACGGGGGTCGCCGGGACCCTTGTCCCCGGTCCAAAGGCGACGACTGGGTCGAGGGTCCCTGGGGACCTTGTCCCCAGGCCAAAGGCGGCACCATGGGATGAAGTCTCCGGGACTGTTGTCCCCGGTCAAAAGGTGGCGCCCGGGACGGGGGTCACCGGGACACTCATCCCAGTGCCAAACAAGGCGCCCAGGATGAAGGCTCCGAGACCGTTGTCCCCGGGCAAAAGGTGGCACCCGGGACGAGGGTCACAGGGGCCTTTGTCCCCGGGCCAAAGGCGGCGCCTGGGACAACAGCTCCGGGATTGTTGTCCCCAGACAAAAGACGGCGCCCGGGACGGGTGTCGCCAGGACCCTTGTCCTTGCGCCACAGGCGGCACCAAGGACGAAGGCTCCGGGACCGTCATCCCCAGGCATAAGGTGGCGCCCTGGCCGAGGGTCACGACAGCCTTGGTCCCCAGAGCAAAGGTGGCACTTGGGACGAAGGCTCCGAGACTGTCGTCCCGGGCAAAAGGCGGCCCCCGGGATGAGGGTCACCCTGGCGCTGGTCCCCAGGCCAAAGGCGGCGCCTGGGACGAAGGCTCCGGGATTGTAGTCCCTGGGCAAAAGGCAGCACCCGGGACGAGGGTCACTGGGGCCCACGTCCCCAGGCCGAAGGCGGCGCCTGAGACGAAGGGTCTGGGACTGTTGTCCCCTGGCAAAAGGCGGCGCCCGGGACGAAGGCTCTGGGACAGTTGTCCCCGAGCAAAAGCCGGCACCCGGGACGGGGGTCGTCGGGGACCTTGTCCCCGAGCCAAAGGCGGTGTCCGGGACGGGGGTCACTGCGGTCCTTGTCCCCGGGCCAAAGCCGGCGCCCGGGACGAAGGTTTCGGGACCGTTTTCCCCGGGCATAAGGCCGCGGTCGGGACGGGAATCATCGGGACCCTTGTGTTCGGGCCAAAGGCGGCGCCTGGGACGAAGGCTCTGGGACCGTTGTCCCCAGACAAAAGACGGCTCCCGGGATGAGGGTGATCGGGGCCCTGGTCCCCCGGCCAAAGGCGGCTCTCGGGACGAAGGCTTCGGGACTACTGTCCCTGGGCAAAAGGCGGCGCCAGGGATGGGGGTCGTCGGGACCCTTGTCTCCAGGCCAAAGGAGGCGCCCGGGACGAAGGCTCCGGGAATGTTGTCACCGGCCAAAAGGCGGCACCCGGGACGGGGGTCACTAGGACACTCGTCCCCGAGCCAAAGGCGGCACCCAGGACGAAGGCTCCGAGACAGTTGTCGCTCAGAAAAAGGCTGCGCCCGGGACGAGGTTCACCAGGGCCTTTGTCCCCGGGCCAAAGGCGGCACCCGGGACAAGGGTCATTGGGGCCCTTGTCCCCTGGCCAAAGGTGGAGCCCAGAACGAAGGCTCAGGGACCGTTGTCCCTGGACAGAAGGCGGCGCCCGGGACGGGGGTCACTGGGACCCTTGTCCCCGGGCCAAAGGCAGAGCCCGGGACGAAGGCCCCGGGACTATTGTCCATTGGCAAAAGGCGACGCTTGGGACAGGGGTCACCGGGACCCTTCTCCCCAAAGGCGGCGTCTGGTACGGGGGTCATCGGAACCCTTGTCCCTGGGCCAAAGGCGGCGCCTGGGACGAAGGCTACAGGACTCTTGTCCCCGACAAAAGGCGGCGCCTGGGACAGGGGTCGCCGGGAGCCTTGCCCCCGGGCCAAAGGCAGCGCCCTGGACGAGGGTCCCCGGGACCCTCATCCCCAAGCCAAAGGCGCGGCCCGGGACGAAGGCTCTAGCACTGTTGTCCCCGGGAAAAAGGTGGCGCCTGGGACCGGGGTCGCCGGTTCCCTTGTCCTCGGACCAAAGGCTGCGCCTGGGACAAGGGTCCCCGGGGCCCTCATCCCAAGCCCACAGGAAGCGCCTAGCACGAAGGCTCCGAGACTTTGTCCGCAGTCAAAAGGCGGCACCCAGGACGAAGGCTCTGGGACTGTTGTCCCCGGTCAAAAGGCAGTGCCCGCCGCCCGGGACGGGGTCGCCGGGACACTCGCCCCCGGCCAAAGGCAGCGCCCAGGACGCTGTCACTGTGGCCCTTGTCCCCGGGCCAAAGGTGGCTTCCGGGATAGTGGCATGTGGGACCCTCATTTGAGGATTCCAGTGGCAATCGCCCAGGTGGATTGCACTCAGAAAAGGCACATTGCAGCTCACAACAACAAGATGCATTATATAAAAATGCGAGTAATTAAAAACAAGTGCTGATCACAAGGACTAACATTACAATAACTTAGCGCCGAAATGACGCACTTAATTGTTAATACAAATTAAGGAGTTTTCGACACAAAGGTCGGCACAAAATAAAACAGCAACGATAAACAAAAGGACTTCTTCAGTCTTCTTTCTCTGCAGCGGCGGTATTGCTTGGGCCTTCTCCACATCGAACTCCACCTTGGTGCATAACCCTTTAACTAGATGGGTCCTCAGTTTCTTCTTCTTGTTCCACATTGGGTTCAAGACCATAAGATTCAGGGTCGGCGAATCCTTCCTCTAAATTTGTTTGTAAAAGCAAGGGTGAGCACATTGTCCACATGGTGCTCAACAAGTCCCAAGTAACAATGCATATATACATAGATGATGGGGAGTTTCTCAAAGAACAGCTCTTTGGCTCTGTGTATAAATATATAATAGATTTTCACATGCAGCTTTAAAGAAAGGTCTTTATTTTCGAAAGCGGGGCTTTTGAAATCCTAAGCTAGATTTTCAGGAATGTTGTGTGTGGCGGTCTTTCATGAGTCACCACTTTACTCAGATTTTGTGAAAAACTTCCAAAAGCTACTTGTGCTGCATCGACGTGAATAGAATTCACAGCGCGCAGACTCCATGACCGGGGAGCTCAGAGTATCCGATACTTTTTAAACTTTGCAAAGGTGTACCACCTTAATCCACCAATCATTCGGCTTTCAAGTCGGATCAGCTTCATGCGACTTTTACGCATGTGACAAGGCCGAGATGACACAACAATTTACAGTCCTAGTATTAACTATTTCCCTGCCCGGTAAATAGACAGTTAAGTCTCAAGTACCGTTGTGGGTCCTCCCCACTGCCTTACTTCCTAGCCTGGGCCTATGCTCTCGCAAGACACATAGCCTCTCTTGATTACAGTCGCGCACGACTTAATCTGGCTTAGGGCGTCTTCCTTCTTTCCACCTTTTCCTCTCATGATTTTTCTGAACTCACATCACTCATGGCCTTCTGCGGCCCACCAGTTCTCGCAAGAATCTGGACCGACAACCATTGCAGGGAAAAGCTAACACTAAAGAAAGCTACTAAGTTGCGCCCGTCCCATAAACAGGCAGGTGGTTGGTACGTTTTTCATGCCTCATAGAAGCACAACACAAGGTTCTAGTCCTTATGAATCTTTAGTGAGGAGTCTTTCACATTCCCAGTGCGCACACAGCACCATCCAATCAAACCATCCTCACTATTGATTCCAATCATATTTTCTTTCACAAAAGAGGTTTTGAGAATGCTTTTCTCATATGTGACCATTCAACATTTATCATATAATCATCGAGCATAGCATAGCCTAAGCATGATAATCTAGGGTAACAAGGGTGCAGGGATATTCAATGTCAAAAGGCATGCATATTTGAATCTAGTCATTTTATTGAAACATAATTCTTATTTGAATCTAAGGCATGCATATACTGGAAAACAGTTAACATACTTCATTTCAAAATAGCAGGTGAGACATGATCAAGGGTTTGAGACTTGCCTTGTAGTGACGGGTCTAGCTGTTCAAATGAATCTTCAGGGATCTCCTCTGCTCCTTCAACGTCTGGTTCCACGACGGGTACAAACAACACATACACACTATATAAGCATACAAGCACTAGAAAATAATATGTAAATACATCATGCATGCAGGGGAAATGGTTTAGACAAGGTCACTTGACATTGGTTGAAGAGATGGGTTCAAAGGGCTTGAATGTCGAAGGGCTGACATTCGACTCATGGCTTGACATTGCCCTAAATCGGTTCTAGGTTTGTTTTCTGGAGATGTGATAGTAGGGAATGTTGTATAACATGGCTCAAAAGGCTTAGTGGACAAAGTGGCATTTCAATTGCTCAAAAGAAACAAGTCCAAATCATCCAATGCCACAGGTGGACATGCACTGACATAGTGTTAGACATGGCCAGAAACTAGGGCATTGCATAACTTCTGACTCAGGACTCCAATTGATGCACAACTTTGTCTGGGGTTTAGGCATTGATATCAGCTACAAAACTCTCAACAGGCTCAAGGGCTGAAAGTGTCCGGAGGGTGGCCAATTCCGGTGAGCAAACACGGTGGCCTGGACATGAACTGAGCCACTGGACAGCAACCTTGGCATGGCTACAACTTTTGATTCAGGTCGATTTAGAGGTTGGGCTAGTAGACAAAATTGCTCAGGGGGTTGAGATCTATCTAAATGACAAGGTGAGCGAGGCTAGATCGGCCGGGGATAAATTCCGGCGACCGGCGCTGGAGAAGACAAACTCCAGATTGGGCATTTCTGATTTAAGAGGTTTGAGCTCGATTCCTTGCTCAGGGAGTGAGAGGGTGAGGTGAGGGATCTATTTGCGGGGTTGAATCGGCCGGAAAGTGGCCGGAGAAGCTTGGCGACGAGGACCAGCTCACTGGTGGCGCGCAAACTTCGGAAAGGCCATGATCTCTGCTCAAATTCAAAATCTAAGCTTACAGGCTTGCTCAATTTGGTGCACTGGTCAATTCCTATCACTGGCACGAAGGCTAATTCGGGCTAAATCGCTAGGCATTGCGAGAACAGGGGTTTTTAAGTTTTCCGGTGATTGCCGGCGTTGAGGTGCGCCGGGGACCAATTAATGGCTACGGTACAAAGAGAGAGGTGTAGCGAGCTTACTGGTGGCGTTGGTTTGGAGGAAGAAGCTTCGGGCGAAGCTGGCACCGTGAGCTCCAGAAACTGCTCGCCGGAGAAGATGAGCTTCGCGGCGGCGCTGAGGGCTCGGTTGCTCTCTGGTGCTAAGACTAAGGCAAGGAAGCTGTGGGGTGGTGTGAGGCAATGCTGGGCAAGGGAGGGGGTTTATATAGCCGTGGGTGAGGCTCTCGGGAGCAGCAGCAATCGCCGGGGAAGATCTTCCTTCTGGCGCTGGGGCGGTCATCGATGCACTTTGGGACACGGCGGGGCTCTGCCAGAGACGGTGAATCGCGGGATATCAGGATTCGGTCAGGGTGGTGGCGATGATCTACGGGATGGTGGCCAAATGGCGTAAAGCTCCTGGCAGCAGCAGCACGCGCGCGCGGGGAAGAAGGTGGCACGGTGGGGCTTGAGCGCTCCACGGTGGCGGTACAGCTGCGCACGGTTGGTGGCTACGTGGCCATGAGGTGGCAGCGCGGCGAACCTCACCGGCGACGAGTTCAACGGCGCGGTAATTTGGCGGTTGCTGGTTGAAAACTTCACAGGGACCTGGTTGTGAACTTTGGACCTATTTGCAACGATTTGGACTGATCTGTGAAGGTTTTGGCTCGGGAGTTTGGGCCTATTTGCAACTCTGAAGATCTGAAGGGCTGATTTGAATTCTGATTTTGCAGATGAGTGCTACTAAATGTCTTGGACTCATCTAGCAGGAAAAATGATGAAATCCGATAACATCTGGTGGTTTTGACAAAATTCGAAAACAGGGTAATTAGGGTAATTAGGGTTTGAACTTTTGTCGAGGCTGGAACTAGGGTTTTGGTCGAGATTCTGGGATTCTTCCAGAAGGGAAAAATGTTCAGAAAAATGAAAGAAAGGTTATCACTTGATCAGATTTGGATTTTGAGGTGATCTGGGACTTTTAGCCTTTTTGGGTTTCCTGAAACTTCTGAAAAGGACTAAATTGAAACGCTTTTGGATTGAAATGTGAAAACGATCTGGTCAATGAAGTTTAGCAGCCAACTTTTTAGGTTAAGGTAGTGGCATACCCAAGATCAAGATAGGGTTAAAATATCAGGGTTTCCAAAGAAGTTATGCTGATTCGCAAGTAGAAAAGATAATCAAAAACTGGGGTGTTACATGGCACCAGGGCCCTTGACCCTGGGCCAAAGGCGGCGCCTAGGACGGGGGTCACTGGGGCCCAAAGCCCTTGTCCCTGGGCCAAAGTCGGTGCCCGGGACGAAGGCTCTGGGACCGATGTCCCCGGGCAAAAGGCGGTGCCTGAGACGGGAGTCGCCGGTACCCTTGTCCCTTGGCCAATGGCGGAGCCCGGGATGAAGGCTCCGAGACCGTTGCCCCCGGGCAAAAGGCGGCACCCGGGACGAAGGCTCTCGGACTGTTGTCCCCGGGCAAAAGGTGGCGCCCGGGATGGGGGTCGCCGGGACCCTTGTCCCCGGGCCAAAGGTGGCACCCGAGACGAGTGTCACCAGGGCCATTGTCGCCGGACCAAAGGTGGCGATCGGGACGAAGGCTCCAGGACTGTTGTCCCCGGGCAAAAGGCGGCACCCGGGACGGGGGTCGTCGGGACCCCCATCCCCGGGCAAATGGAGGTGCCCGGGATGGGGGTCGCCGGGACCCTTATCCCCCTGCCAAAGGCGGCGCCTGGGACTAAGGCTCCGGCACTGTTGTCCCCGGGCAAAAGGCGGCGCCTGGGACGGGGGTCACCGGGACCCTTCTCCCCAAAGGCGGCACCCGGGACAGTGGTCCCCGGGGCCCTAATCCCCAGGCCAAAGGCGGCACCCGGCACCAATGCTCCGGGACTGTTGTCCCCGGTCAAAAGGCGGCGCCCAGGATGAAGGCTCCTAGACTGTTGTTCCCGGTCAAAAGGCGGCGCCCGGGACAGGGGCCGCCGGGACACTCGTCCCCGGGCCACAGGCGGCGCCCGGGACGAAGTCACCGGGCCCTTGTCCGCAGGCCAAAGGTGGCGGCCGGGACGGGGGTCACTGGGGCACTTGCCCCCGGGCCAAAGTCGGCGCCCGGGACGGGGGTCGCCAGGACCCTTGTCCTCGGGGCAAAGGCGTCGCCCGGGACGAAGGCTTCGGGACAGTTGTCCCCGGGCAGAAGGCGGCGCCCTGGACGAGGGTCACCGGGGTCCTGGTTGTAACATCCCTGTTTTCGCTATCTTTTCTGCTTGCGAGTCATCATATCTTCTTTGGAATCCCTGATGTCTCAACCCTATCTTGATCTTAGGTATGCCACTACCTTAACCTAAAAAGTTGGCAGCTAAACTTCATCTCACAGATTATTTTCACATTTCAGTCCAAAAGTGTTTCAGTTTAGTTCTTTTCAGAATTTTCAGAAAGCCCAAAAAGGCTAAAAGTCCCAGATCATCTCCAAATTCAAATCTGATCGAGTGATTATATTTCTTTCATTTTTCTGAACATTTTTCCCTTCTGGAAGAACTCAAAAATCTCAACTGAAACCCTAGTTTCAGCCCCGACAAAATGTCAAACCCTAATTACCCTATTTTACCCTGTTTCCGATTTTTGTCGAAACCCCCAGATCTTGTCGGATCTTACCATTTTTCCTGCTGGATGAGTCTAAGTACTTTGGTAACACTCATCTACAAAGTCAAAATTCAAATCAGCCCTCTAGATCTTCAAATTTGCAAATAGGCCCAAGTTCCCGAACCAAAATCCTCGCAGTTTAGTCCAAACCTTCGCAAATCAGTCCAAAGTTTGCAACCAGGTCCCTGTGCCGTTTTCGACCACGACAAGAGCAATTCGACCAGAGCCCCGCCATTTTGCCTCGCCGTTGAACTCGTCGCCAGCGAAGTTCCCCGTGCTGCCACCATCGCAGCCACGTGGCCACCACCTACGCACAACCATGCCGCCACCGTGGAGCACCTCACCCGCGATGTGCCGTGTTCTTCCCCGCGTGCGCGCGTGCCTGCTGTTGTCAGAAGCTTTACGCCATATGGTTGCCATCCCGGAGATCGCTATCTCGTCGTCCTGACAAAATCCCGATTCCGCGCGACACCCCGTCTCTGGCAGAGCTCCCGCCATGTCCCGATGTGCCTCACTGACCGCTCCAGCGCCAGAAAATATCTCACCGGCGATTGCTGCAACTCCCGAGAGTTCGACCCCACTGCTATATAAAGCCCCCTTGCCCAGCATCTCTTCACACACCATCCCGCAGTTGCAAGCCTTAGCCTCCACCACCAGAGAACAACCCAGTTCTTCAGCGTCGCCGCGAAGACCTTCTTCCCCGGCGAGCTACTTTTGAAGCTCACGGCGCCAGCTTCGACCACAGCTTCCCCCTCCAAACCAACTTCATCAGTAAGATCCCCTTAACCCCCTGTATGTGCCATAGCCGTTAATTGACCCCCGGCGAACCTCAACGCCGGCAATCACCGGAAAAGCCGTAATCCCCTGTTTCCCTAATGCCGAGTGATTCAAGCCAAATTGATCCTCGTGCCAGTAGAGAATAATGATCAGTGAGCTAGGAGGAACAAGCCTGCAAGTTTGGAATCACCAATTTTGCCCCGAGCGTCGAATCCCCATGTTCGAGCCTCGGCAATTCGCCGGAGAACGCCGCCGTGCTTCTCCAGCCATTCTCTGGCAAAATTGAGTAGCTTTGTGATGACCACAAAATTGAGCGTGGAATTGAGTTCAAACGCCCTGGAACGAAAATGCCCAAATCGGTGCCTTCGCCTTCGGCCCCGATAGCCGGAGTTCATTTTCCGGCCAAACCAGCCAATGAAACCTTGTCTTCTAGCTAGGCCTCAATCTCCTGAGCAATTTACTCCACTGGCTCGAACCCTGAATCGGCCTAGATCAAAAGTTATGATCATGCCAAGATTACTGTCCAGTAGTTCAGGCCACCGTGTTTGCTTACCAGATTTGGCCACCTTCCGGCCACTTCCTGCCCTTGAGCCTGTTGAGAGTTTTGTAGCTGTTATCAAGGCCTAAACCCCAGACAAAGTTGTGCATCAATTGGAGTCCTGAGTCAAAAGTTATGCAATGCCCTAGTTTCTGGCCATGTCTAGCACTATGTCAGTGCATGTCCACCAGTGGCATTGGATGATTTAGACTTGTTACATTTGAGCAATTGAAATACCACTTTGTCCACTAAGCCTTTTGAACCATGCTTTACAATATTCCCTATTGCCACATCTCCAGAAAACAAACCTAGAACCAATTTAGGGCTATGTCAAGCCATGAGCCGAATGTCAGTCCTTCGACATTCAAGTCCTTTTTGAGTCCATCTCTTCGATCAATGTCAAGTGACCCTGTCCAAACCCTTACCCCTGCATGCATGATGTAATTACGTATTATTTTCTAGTGCTTGTATGCTTATATAGTGTATATGTGTTGTTTGTATCCGCCGTGGAACCAGACGTTGAAGGAACAGAGGAGATCTTCGAGGATTCACCTGAGTAGCTAGACCCGTCACTGCAAGGCAAGTCTCGAACCCTTGATCATGTCTAGCCTACTATTTTGAAATGAAGTATGTTAACTGTTTTCAAGTATATGCATGCCTTAGATTCAAACAAGAGCTATGTTTCAATAAAATGATTAGATATGACCTAAATAACTGTAAAGCCCCTTTTTACATTGAATATCCATGCACCGTTGTCACCCTAGAATATCATGCTTAGGCTATGCTATGCTATGCTCAAGATTATATGATAAATGTTGAATGGTCACATATGAGAAAAGTATATTCAAAACCCCTTTTGTGAAAGAAAATGTGATTGGAATCGATAGTGAGGATGGTTTGAGTGGATGGTGCCGTGTGCGCACTGGGAATGTGAAAGACTCATCACTAGAGATTCATAAGGACTAGAACCTTGTGTTGTGCTTCTATGCGGCATGAAAAACGTACCAACCACTTGCCCGGTTATGGGACGGGCGCAACTTAGTAGCTTTCTTTAGTGTTAGCTTTTCCCTGCAATGGTTGTCGATCCAGTGTCTTGCGAGAACTGGTGGGCCGCAGAAGGCCATGAGTGATGTGAGTTCAGAAAAATCATGAGAGGAAAAGGTGGAAAGAAGGAAGACGCCCTATGCCAGATTAAGTCGTGCGCGACTGTAATCAAGAGAGGCTATGTGTCTTGCGAGAACATAGACCCAGGCTAGGAAGTAAGGCAGTGGGGAGGACCCACAACGGTACTTGAGACTTCACTATCTATTTACCGTGCAGGGAATAGTTAATGCTAGGACTGTAAACTGTTGTGTCATCTCGGCCTTGTCACATGCGTAAGAGTCGCATGGAGAGGTACCGACTTGAAAGCCGAATGATCGGTGGATTAAGGTGGTACACCTTTGCAAAGGTTAAAAAGTATCGGATACTCTGAGCTCCCAGGTTATGGAGTCTGCGCGCTGTGGATTCTATCCACGTCGATGCAGCACAAGTAGCTTTTGGAAAGTTTTCACAAAATCTGAATAAAGTGCTGACTCGTGGAAGACCGCCACACACACATTTTCTGAGAATTTAGCTTAGGGTTTCAAAAGCACCGCTTTCGAAAATAAAGATCTTTTCTTCAAAACCAAGTGCGAGAATCTATTCTATATACATATATAAAGCCAAAGAGCTATTCTTTGAGAAATTCCCCCTCATCTAAGTATACTTGCATTCTTATTTGGGACTTGTTGAGCACCATGTGGACAATGTGCTCACCCTTGCTTTTACAAACAAATTTAGAAGAAGGATTCATCGACCCTGAATCTTACGGTCTTGAACCCAATGTGGAACAACAGAAGAAACTGAAGACCCAGCTTGTTAGAGGGTTATGTACCAAGATGGAGTCAGATGTGGAAAAGGCCCGTACAACACCGCTGCTGTAGAAGAAAAAGATTGATGAAGTCTTTTCGTTTGTTATTGTTGTTTTATTTTGTGCCGACCTTTGTGTCGAAAACTCCTTAATTTGTATCAACTTTTAAATGCGTCATTCTGGCGCTAAGTTATTGTAATGTTGGTCCTTGTGATCAGTACTCGTTTTTAATTACTCGCATTTTTATATAATGCATCTTGTTGTTGTGAGCTGCAATGTACCTTTTCTCAGTGCAACCCACCTGGGCGGTTGCCACCGGATTCCTCAAATGAGGGTCCCACACTGGGTCCCCAGGCCAAAGCCGGTAGCCGGGACGAAGGCTCCGGGACTGTTGTGCCCGGGCAAAAGGCGGCGCGCCTGTGACCGGGGTCGCCAGGACCCTTGTCCTCGGGCCAAAGGCGGCGCCCGGGACAAGGTTCCCTGGGCCCTCATCCCCAGGCCAAAGGCAGCGCCCGACACGAAGGCTCCGGGACTGTTGTCCCCGGTTAAAAGGCGGCTCCCAGGACGAAGGCTTTGGGACTATTGTCCCCGGTCAAAAGGCGGCGCCCGGCGCCCGGGACGGGGGTCGCCGGGACACTCGCCCCCGGGCCAAAGGCAGCGCCCAGGACAGTGTCACCGAGGCCCTTGTCCCCAGGCCAAAGGTGGCTCCCGGCATGGGGGTCACCGGGGCCCTTGCCCCGGGCCAAAGGCGGCGTCCGGGACGGGAGACACCGGGGCCTGGAGCCGTTGTCCTCGGGCCAAAGGCAGCGCCTGGAACAAAGGCTCCTGGACCGTTGTCCCCGGGCAAAAGGCAACACCCGAGACGGGAGTCGCCGGGACCCTTGTCCCTGGGCCAATGGCGGCGCCCGGGACAAAGGCTTTGGGACCGTTGTCCTCGGGCAAAAGGCGGCACCCGGCGGTGCGCGTGATGGGTATCACCGGGACCCTTGTCCCTGGGCCAAAGGCGGCTCCCGGGAAGAGGGTCACTGGGGCCCTTGTCCCCGGACCAAAGGCGGCGATCAGGATGAAGGCTCTGGGACTGTTGTCCCCGGGCAAAAGGCGACACCTGGGATGGGGGTGGCCGGGACCCTCGTCCCCGAGCAAAAGGTGGCGCCTGGGACGAAGGCTCTCGGACCGTTGTCCCCGGGCAAAAGCCGGCGCCCGGGACGGGGGTCGCCGGGGCCCTTGCCCCCGGGCCAAAGGCGTCGCCCAGGGAGGGGGTCACCGCAGCCCTTGTCCCTGGGCCAAAGGCGGCGCCCGGTACAAAGGCTCTGGGACCGTTGTCCCCGGGCATAAGGCGGCGCGTGGGAGGGGAATCACCGGGACCCTTGTCTTCGGGCCAAAGGCGGCGCCCGGAACGAAGGCTCTGGGACCGTTGTCCCCGGGCAAAAGGCGGCGCCCGGGACGGGGGATGTCGGGACCCCTGTCACCGGGCCAAAGGCGGGGCCCCGGACGAAGGCTCTGGGACTGTTGTCCCCGAGTGTCGTGGTATTACGAGTACCCCGGCAGGTTTTCTGGTTGTTCCTAGCGAAGAAAAGACGACGCGAGCTGACCGCTTGACCGGTCTTCTCCGTTGGGCAAACACGAAGAATGACACGATCGAGGATTTATACAGGTTCAGGTCTCAGTAGAGACCCTAGTTCTGTCGACGTGCTGCCAACAAGAGGTGGCTAGGGGAGTTCTCTCGGGGGGAGAGTGCTCCTAAGCACGCCTGTTTGTTTGTGTATTGATGTAAAAATGAGTTGTCCTCCCCTACCTGAGAGGGATACAAGGGCTTATATAGGCCCAAAAGACGGAAAAAGATGAAATTGCCCCGGCCACAACCGTCGGATCGAAGGGCACTGGCGTCCTTCTTCCAGCCAAGGGGGCTGGATGATTAACAAGTGTCCTCACCAGTCCCGATGCGCTCCTCGCGTGATTCTCACATGACTCGGCGTCGGGGGCCTTGTCTCCGGGAAATGGCGGCGTCTGGGATGGGGTCACCGGGAGCCTTGCCTCTGGGCAAATGGCGGCGCCCGGGATAGAGGTCACCGAGAGCCTTGCCTCTGGGAAAATGGGGACGCCCGGGACAGGCGTGAAGAGTGTTGCTCTGCTTTCAACTTCTTGCTGTGGGGGGGGGGGGTTCACTTAGCTTCTGACGAGTAGCAGTTGGTCCGCTGCAACTAGACCTATTTATGCTGTGATGGCTTGTAATTTATTATGTTGTAATAGGCCAGCAGGCCATGCTACTCGATGTAATGAAGGTTAAACTGATGCAATATGCCCTTGTGTTTGACTCATCCGGGGAAGTCAAATGGTTGGGATTAGCTGCAGTGAGCTGGGTCCTCACGGGAGTAGTCGTGTTCCCCTATGAAGGCGGGGCGCGACAAAAATGGTATCAGAGCAGTACAAGAACTTGACTGTAGGACGACACCATTAGGAATTGGCTGCGCAGGACGGCATAATTTATCTAAAAATTATTTCCCTGGAAACTCTATTTTCATAAAAAGGGGCTTTGTAGCTTTTAAAAAAAAATTTTGATTTCAAAAATTATATTTGGTTTTTCAAAATTCGGCAGGGTGTCGAGAGCGCGTTTTGCTTGCATCAAGAGCCTTGGGAGTTGGGCTACGTTGTTTGGCATGTAGTCCAGTTCTTGGGGATAGAGCCTTATTCGAGTAGTTAGTCGACTGTTAAGGAGGTTTAGCCGGGAGATAGTGTAGATAGAGCAGGTGGATGCTCTTGGTAGCTTTTGTGCTTCGCCGTTGCTTTTGCAATGGTTAACTTGTGTATTATGGCTAGAAGCCTAAGTATTTTATGCATTAATTTCTCCACTAGTGTCGTAGTGATCTCTTAGTTAGTTTAGATCTGCCTGGATTCCCATCAGAGCCACCATGGTCGACACAAGGAGAAGGTTCCGGAACAGCCAAGAAGAAAGAGAGCAAACTCCACCAGGAGAAGATCCTATGAGGAGAGGATCCTTATTTCGACAAGGAGCCCAGAGTTCCAACCCGTCTCAAGAAGAGCAGCCATGTTTGCAAGAAATCCTTTTGTCTATAGAGAAGAATCGATAGGAGGCCCAGATAGCCAATACCCAACTGCTAGCCCAAATAGTTCAGAGACTGCCTACCGGAACCACGGAAAGAACTACCGTAGGTGCTAGATTGACAGACTCCCAGAAAACCTATTCCCCGACATTCTCAAGTGCGACCGACCCCATGATCACCGATGATTGGTTAAGGGATATAGATAGGAAACTAGACACAGTCCGATGTAGCGACCGAAAGAAGGTTCTGTTTGGATCTCATCAGTTAGCAGACGTTGTAATCGCATGGTGGATGAACTATCGGGAAGCCCACCTGGGTAAGGACAACATCACCTGGACGGAGTTTCACATACCTACCAGTGTTGTGGCAGCAAAGCGCCTGGAATTCCGTAATTTGCTACAAGGCAACAAGATAGTCACCGAATACCTGTATCAATTCAACCACTTAGCTCGCCACATGCCCAGAGACATAGATACCGAGGAAAAGAAGATTGAACGCTTTACTGAAGGGCTTCAGCATTACTTGTAGTATCATATAACCTCCTACGAATTCACCGAATTCCAGACCTTGGTAAACCGAGCATTGAATGTAGAAGAGAGGAGAAACATAGGGGAAGAAAGTCGAAAGAGAAGGATGCTTCAACAAGCATGACCACAGACAAACCCAGTCAGAGGGACAGCCCCTATAACTTCTAGCTTTCGACCAACCTATCAAACTGCTACACCGGCAACAACGATGCGCCCCAACTACAAGGGAACCCATCATCAGAAGGATTGTCCTCACCCTCGAGTTCAATGCTTTCATTGCGGACAATACGGACATCACCGAGATTGCTGTCCATGGATTCAGCTCTCGATGTCCATTGCAAGATCTCAAGCAGGGACACAGCCAGTAGCACCTAGAGCATTGGCGTCACCACTGCAAAACCCCAGAGGGAATTTACCAGGAAGGGGAGCCATGGCTAACAAAGGACGAGGAAGAGGAAGAACACCGATGGCAGCCCAGGGAGGCAGACTGAACTACACATCTATCCAGGAGGCAGGCGGCACCACTGACATTATACTAGATAGATTTCTGATCCAGCCTACATCTACCTTAATATTATTTGATCCTGGAGCTACACATTCATTTATGTCAAGAGTTTTTGCATTTGAAGTGGGAATGCATATAGCACCCTTAGAGTACCCTATGGCTATACAAACTCCAGGGGCGAAGCTACCTGTGTACTCAGTTTGCCAAGAAATAACCTTCAGTATAGAAGGGGTAGAGTTTACAGCAAATCTGTTAGTATTAGAACTACAAGGCCTAGACATTATTTTGGAAATGGATTGGTTGTCCCAACATAAAGGTCTAGTGGATTGTGAGAAGAAAACCCTAAGCCTTGTTAGTGCCCAAGGGGAAATAGTCCTATTCCATGCGGAAAAATCAGCGGCTAAGGAACCGCTAGGAACCATCCAAGCTTTGCGAGAGGTATATTTGGTGCAAGTACTTGTAGAGCAGTAATATCCCGATGTATTTCCAGAAGAGCTTCCAGGAATGCCACCCAACCGGGAGATAGAATTTACCATTGAGCTACAACCAGGAGCAGCGCCCATTGCCAAACGTCCCTACAGGATGCCAGTAACAGACTTGGAGGAGCTAAAGGGCCAATTAGAGGTTTGGAGAGTAAAGGATTCATTAGAACAAGTGCTTCACCATGGGGAGCCCTAGTGTTGTTCGTGAGGAAGAAGGATGTAGCTGTGCGGATGTGCGGGAATTGTTGAGCCTTAAATGAAGTTACCACAAAGAACAAGTATCCATTGCCAACAATTGACGATTTGTTTGATCAACTTTGAAGAGGTGAAGTATTCTCCAAAATAGACTTGAAGTCCGGATACAATCAATTGAAGATCAAGAAGAAGGACATACCAAAGACCACCTTCACTACCAGATACAGACTATATGAGTTCATAGTAGTACCATTTGGTTTAACAAATACCCCAGCCACTTTCATGAAAGTCATGAATAGCACGTTCATGGGTTTTCTTGACAAATTTGTCATATTTTTCATAGACGACATTCTGATATATTCTAAGAGTACAGAAGAACATGAGCAACATTTACGTCTAGTCTTGGGAAAATTGAGAGACAGGCAGATTTATGCCAAAGTTGATAAATGTGAGTTTTGGAAGATGAGGATTGGTTTTCTTGGATATATGTTAATAGCCAAGGGAATATCAGTGGATTCTACTAAGATCACCGCTATAAAGGAATGGAAACAACCAACCTCAGTTCTTGAAACTAGAAGTTTCTTAGGATTGGCAGGTTACTTACTATATGAGATTCATTGAAGGATTCTCCCAGATTGTCAAGCCTCTAAAGAAGAATGTGATTTTGAATGGACAGCAAAGTGCGAAGAAAGCTTTCAGAAGCTAAAGGAGAAGCTGACAACAACACTAATTCTTACTCTGATAGATGGCAAGGAAGACTTCATGATTTATTGTGATCCTTCGAAGCAAGGAATGGGATGTGTATTAATGCAGCAAGGTTGAGTAGTAGCTTATGCTTCACGGCCATAGTTGCTGCACGAGGAAAACTACCCAACACACGACTTGGAGTTAGTAGTAGTTGTCGATAATTCGGACTCGGGGTCCTTAGTCGATCTTATGCAGATTTTGTGAGTTGTGAGACCTTTCAAAGTGTTCCTCCGGAAAGGGATGATGAGCAATGTCTGTTGGGGCACAATGAGATTTATACAGGTTTGGGCCATCAATGGTGGGAGTAACAGCCCTACATCCTGTTGTGATTTCACTATGTATGGAAAATGCTTACAAAGTTGAAGAAAAGATCATCACAGGCGAAGATCTTTTCTGTGTTGTTGTCTAAACAGACTAAACTAACTTATGAAAACTTGTACTTGATCTGTTGTCGTCTTCCTGTGCCTTTGCCCACCCTTTTATACCAGTCAAAAGGGCACCAATGCACAACGGTTTTGAATGGTTGTAGAAGCGCAGTTTTGGTAACCGCACTTAACTCCCAAGCAGGCTTAACACGTGCAATTAAGGGATAACCGCACATGTTAAACTCCAGGCAGTTGTCTTCATACGTGGAGGAATCATCATGATCCTAAGGATATGCTTGTTGCAGAGCTAAGCAATCCTGAGTTACTCTGTCGAGGGTAGTCAATGACCTGACTGTGCATCGTCTGCGGCCTCCTGACAGCGTAACATCCGCGACCTCATGATCGCGCAAAGCCTGCGACCATAAATTACTCCTGTGTCCGCGCTTCTCAGGTCGTCTGAGACCATAGCAGTGGACCTTCAAACACTTGTCTTGTTCGAATCCGTCTTGAACCAGATGTGCATTATTTCAAACTAGCTCGGGTAACAATCCTCATCAACTAGCCCCCAAATTTGAAGAAAATAAAGAGACATATTTACTTCAAATTTTAACCCTGCATCAGATAAGTGACCCGACGCTTTAACTTCTACACTTAGTGGCGCACTACGTGCGGCTGTTTATTCTCCGAGACGGGTTCTAGGTTGTTCTTGACAGGTAATGATAGTGCTACTGACTTGTTTTTTAACCAGAGATAAAACTGTTAATATGTTTTAAGAACTCGAGGCATTCGCAAATACGAACCGTCACCCCTGGGTGCTATAAATACCGAAGCCCCTTAGTCCTAAAACTTCACAAGTTTTTTCTTGGCTAAGTCTTTTCCAGAGCTATCTCCTCTTCTCTTTTGTTTTCATCTCAATGGCAGATCAGGACTCCAAGAACACCATTGAGATTGAAAGTGATGAGGAATCACTGGAACTTGACTTCGACCAGAAGGTACGTACGTACCTTCAAAAGATCTAGTTCCAGTTCTTGTCTCGGTCGTTCTCAAAGTAGTGTACTTTTGAACTTTTTCAGGTAAACGAGGAACAAATTCCCCCGAAGAAAAAAGCAAAAGTTGATGAAGGATCCTCCAGTGGCGTTGTAGCTGTAGGCGCAAAGGTTAGGGATGCATCATTGCTCTCTCTTCCTTTGACCCCTATATTTCTTCATGTGCATGCAACTCCACAGGTCGGAACATCATCTCTAGCCTTGGGGATCCATGATAATCCCAAAGGGACCCCTACATTATCGCAAGCGGACAATGCAGCTGGTCTTGATCAGACTTCACAGGATGATCAGCTTTCTTGTGGGAAGGTTGCACCTTCGCGACCAGATGGTATTCGACTTTCGTCGGGTGATTTGTGTTTTGGAGGAAGTTCTGCATCTCCCCATTCGACTCCAATGTGAGAATTGGTAATTATTTCTATTCCCCCTATGAGTCGTTTCGTCCTCAGAGCTAACATATGTGTATGCAGGAGACAAAAATTTCCAGAGCCCCCAGCGACCAGCCTGCTAATGTTCAAGTTCTTGGTTAGGGTGGGGTGCAGCCTTCGAGCGAACTCTCCAAGAAGAAAAAGAGGCACTGGAGAAGCATTCTGAGGAGATGTCCTCGGCCATCCTGTATCTGGCATAATGTTTTGACAACTCTCGCAAAGAGGCACATCAACTTCGCCTGGAGAGAGACCACGTTTGGCAACAGCGAGAACTCTCCGATACGATCAGGAGTAGTAGTGCTTGTTTGCTTCGGGATGATGTAGATAGGCTTAGAGTAGTTGCTAGTCCTCTTGGGGCGGTTAGTGTAGATCCTACTGACGCCAATATGTCCTTAGGAGAACTTTGTAAACTTCTCTCGGATCAGGACGATGCCCTGGTCGCCTATATCCCTTTTGTATGTAAGGATTGCCAGAAATAAGAATTTCCTTTTCCTTACACACCTTGATTCCTCAAAAGGATTATGTAAGACTTATAATCCCGAGTTAAATCTCTTCACAATCTCTGTGTGAAAACATGGTCACAAAAAATGCCTTTGCGACCAAACATACACAGGTAAATCCCTATCCGAAGTATGGCTTCGCGACAACTTTTTCGATCAGAAGTGCATTGATGTGATATACCATGACCAGAACTGGTATTACGATCAGAACTGAAACCACGATCAGAACATAATACCTTGATCGAGTGACAATCATATATGTTGCGATTACCCATTCGCAGCGATCACAGAATTGCATTGTGATCAAGATGCAAATCTCGAGATGATCACAGAACTGCATTGTCATCAATACATAAAAATTAGTTTACAAAGTCATGAGGCATTATTTTCTCAATAATTTTTGCAAATTTTTCATATTTTTATGTGCACCCTAGCCCCCGAATTCGAAATAAAAAATGATGAAAATATATTTTGTTTCGGATTCACTGTAGGGAGTGCATAACGGGTTTGCAGAGAGAAGGCACATATTATGGGAAATTAATAAAATATTCGGCTAAGGGTTGTCTCGGACATATAAAAGGAGAAGGTAGCTTCCTGGGGAAGCTTCACAACTAAAACCCTTTCTCTGCCTTAGAGTTTCTCGCCGCACAAAAAACCCTATTTTGTTCCCCTCTCCTTCGTCTTCCCAAAAACACCAACTTTTTCACATCCTCTTCCGAAATGGCATCCTGGAGCTGGTCCATTTACCATGTCGAGGAGAAGTTGATACCTTTGGAGAAGGAAGAGATACTCCCCCCGCGGCTATTGATTAACTAGTGGCTAGCGGGGAAAGATGAGGAAACCTCAACAGTTCATAAAGGTGAACTGGTGATTTTTGAGCAGTATTTGCGCTGCAGGTTCTGATTCCTAGAAAGCGTGTTTCTGAAAGAAGTCCTCAACCACTACGGGTTAGAACTCATCAATCTCCATCCAAATGCTATGTTAATTCTTGTGATCTTTCAACATCTCTGTGAAGCATTTGTTGGAGTGTTGCCAAGCGTGGATCATTTCTGGCTCTTTTACTTCTCGGCATGGTCAAAGAGTACCAGTGCCGCTGGGTGCATCTACTTCCGCGTAAGGGAGAAGAAAGAGTATCCATCCCTCCCTCTGCGAGACTCAGTGCATGGATGGCACCAGAAGTGGTTCTACTGCACTCCTCCGTCAGAAAGCGGGCTCTGGTTTTCAAACATCCGACCAGAGAACGATAGCAAGATGGACTCCCTCCCTGTTCTCAACGCGGAGTTGAAGAAACAGGACAAGGTGATTCTTCATTTAGTCCAGCAGGGACTCACAGTGCGTGATATCATCCGCGACTTCGTGAAGAACAGGATGAGTCCTTTGCACGAAAGGGCACATCTGGCCTGGGAGGTGGATTGAATGGCGGACAGCACATTGGACTACAATACAGGTGGGTCCTCTTGTTTACAAATTGCTCATGCTTACTGACGAAAACTGCCATGTCAAGTAATTTGGCTTGTATGTGACACAATCCTTTCTTTGTCCGAGATTGAGAGGCGGACAAACTACCTTCTGCGGCCATACAACGCAGAAGTGGAGGGAGTTAAAGGATCCATTAACCCCCAGAGCTTGATAAATGCCGGCGATGAACTTAAACAAGAGCGCCGAAAGGTATATTTTTCTCCCAACTAGACTTGGTATGAATTGTCTGCTTGGGATTATGTCATTCCAAGGCATATTACACAGCTGCTGGAAAGGACGATCGGAACAAAGCGTCCGGGCGATGATGGATCTTCGGGGGAAGTCGCCAAGAAGAAGGCGAAAAGAACCCCCGCGAGGCCCAAGACGAAGGAACTCGCTCCCGGAAAACCCAAGAAAATCTTGGGAGGGGCCTCGCAAAAGAAACCCACAATTGCAATGAAAATGGTGGTAAGATATTCCGTACCCCCCGTTTTTCCAAGCACGAGTGGAAATTACTTTTTGGTTGTATAGGGTGAGGGGAGCGAAGTCGAGGAAGACGACGTCCCTCTTATCTGCCGCAAAAGGACTCCTACCAGTCCTGGGGCGGCGAGTACTCCACTCCTGATGACAGGAGTGGGAACGACAGAACAGGGTCTCGCGACCACTACTGATCTCGTGGTCGCGGATGAAGTCCTAGTGCCTGCAGTTCATGAAGCTCCAGGACTGATAGCTTCATCCTTACCAACGGAAGAAGTTACTCCAGTAAGGACCCTTATAGTCTTGTTTTTCATCGTTCCCCAGGTGTATTCCTATAGACTTGCATACACACAGGGAGAAAAGGATAATGTCCTGTTCAGGAAAAGAAAGACCAAGACAGATGACGACTGTCCTCTTTTTCCCGGGAGATCATCCTTGAAATCCCAAAAATGGACAGGGTTTCGAGTAAGGTAAGAATTTCTCCTGTTGTCATATCGAAGCGATTGACTGAAGACATTCTAACCGGTGATTCACTTGTTTGCTTATGCTAGGTGCAGAGATGCAGCACCAAGCACCCCAGTGACCTCTACGAGTCTTGATGCTCCTCCTGCTACAGAGGTCACGGGCGAGCAAAGTCCCATCCCCACAGCTGTAACGCCCTGAGTTAGGGGTGAAAATTTCCTTTTTCATAAATAGCATGCATGCATGTATCTGTAGTATTAGCCAGATCAGTTTTTATCTCAAGCCCTAAAATCTCCAAAATCTATCCTGTGACCTCAAATCAAGATCAGATTGTTCAGATGTGATCTATCAGTTACTTTGAACTTAAAAGTCTTCAGAACCTAGATCCAATTCTATCTCTAACTCCCAGATTTATCAACTTCTTCTGTTTTCGAAAACAGAAATACCTTATATTATCCAAATACCCTAAGTTTCAGAAGTACAGATTTAATCAAAATCTTGACCAAGTTCAGACTAGATTATTCCTGGAATATGATCATGGGTATGTCAATACCTTAATATAAAAAGTCGACAGCCAAATTCTGCTATCTAGACTCTTTTCACAAATCAGTCCAAGAGTTATCGCAAATTAGTCCTTATCTGTTATCTGAAAATCCAAAAAGGCTAAAATCTCCAGATTAACTCCAAATTCAGAATTTCTTCGGCAAATCTTCTCAAAATGCTATTTGTCACAAGTTTCTCTTATGTTCAAATTCCAAAATCTCATCCTAAGTACCAGAATTCAAAATCAACTGAAATTCAGATTTCAATTACCCTAAATTACCCTATTTTCAGTTTGTATCGAAAACTATTCAAATGTGTAAAATCTTATCATTTATCTTTGCTAAATATCCTGTTGAATATAATATACCAGATAAGTGAAATCAAATTCAGTTTAAACCTTCCAGAATTCCAGATTTACAGATCAGTCCAAATCAAGAAATCAAGTATTGCAACTAGGCCCCTAATTCGACCAGGGAAGCAGCCAGTGCACGACCAGAAGCTCGCCGTGGTTTTCTTGCGCCTTGCACGCTTGCCGCCGGCCAAGCTTCGCCGCACTTGTGACCGTGCATGCCAGTACGCACGTGTCCTCGTCTCAGCCATCGCCGTGGCAACACCGTGGCAGCGTCGACGACAGCACCGCCCTTGTGCGCGACCAGCAGCAGAAACACCAGGCTTTTGTCAGTTGCTTTTGCGCCGTGCCAGTTGTTGTCGCCACCGTGTGCTCTAGCGTTGCAAAGTCCCGATGAACCAACGTGGTGATCAGCTACAGACTTGTCGCCGTCGCAATCACCGCTCTTGCTGTGTCTTCGCCGCTGATGTTCAGCACGCAACCAATCGCATCACCAGCTGCCAAATCAATTCACTGCTCCCTCCTTGCAAGCTTCGCCTGGCCTATTTATACACCACTGTACCCCAGCAACTTCTTGTTTCACTGGAAATCAGCTAAGTCTCGAAACTCTACTGTTTTCGTCTTCTTCTCCGGCGAGCCGTCGAGGAGGCTCACGGTGCCAGCTTCATCCGCTGCATCAACCTTCAAATTAAAGCCATCAGTGAGTTCCCCTACTCATTCTCTCTGTGTAGTACCATTTAATTGCTCACCGGTGACCCCTAACGCCGGCGATCACCGGAATTGTCGATTGCCCTGTTCCGGCAATGCTGGCCAATCTACTTCGAATTAGCCCTCGATCCTGTAAACAAAATTGATCAGTGAGCCAAATCAAGCAAGCCTGTAAGCTTAGAATCTCCAATTAAACACCATTTGAAGCTTTTCCCTAACCCGAGCTTCACCAGAAACCGGCGATCGTCGCCAGGCTTCTCCGGTGATCCTCCGGTCAATTTGATATTACCAGAAGCTTCCCTATACCTCCTACATACTCTCCAAGCAAGGAATTAAGTTCTCTCGGCCTGTAGCAAAAACCCCCAAATCCAGAGTTTCTTCTCCGGCGCCGATGACCGGAAAGCTTGTTCCAGCCATTTCAGCCCTCGAAACTTTGTCAAGTGTATGTGCTTTGATCTCCTGAACACTTTTGTCTTCTAGCCCGACACCTAGATCGGCCTAGATTGGAAGTTACAGCCATGCCAAGATCTTGTCCAGAACTGATCTAGTGCAGCCAGTTCATCTCTGTTCATCATTAAATTTCTTGCTTTCCAGCCATTTCTTGCCCTAGATCCTGTTGACTTAATTGTTCCTGTTAGCAATGCCTACCTCCCAGACAAAGTGGTGCATCATTTGGAGCTCCAGATCAAAAGTTATGCCAAGCCCTAGTTTTTGGCATTGTCAGCTCTATGCCAGAGCTTGTCAGCCAATGGCATTGACCTTGTTTACCCACTTCTGTTTGTGTAAATTGAAAACCACTTTGTCCACTAAATTTGTAGAGTTGTGATCTACATTTTATTCTACTACCACAAGTTGAGATGACCCCTCTATCATTCATCGACCCTATGTCGATGCTTTGAACCGAATGTCGACCTAAAGACGTTCGCTGTTTTTGAGCGAACCAGTCGCAACCTTGATATCATTCTGATATTTTGAGACATTTGGAACCTTGTAAACCTTTGACAGCTAATCTTAACATTGGTTTCCTTAAATTAACCCTAATCAGCCTCTAAACCCAATCATTTCAGAATCATCAAGACTTCATCTTTGCATCATTGCATATAGTATAATAATGTATGGAAAAGATTATGATTATTGGTTGTTTGTTTGTTTGGAGAGCAGATCAAGAGCCCGAGTTCGAGGACTTCACTGCGGATCCGACGTCGACTGCTGTATTTTACGACGCGGAAGGCAAGTCATATCCTTGGTCATCTTGAACCTATATTTTAAATGTTGCTAAAACATAACCTTGAATATAGGCAATATTGCATGTGAAAGATTGAGAATGGTTGATTTATCAATTGGCAGTACTAGACTGGTTATCTGTGAAATGTGAAATAAACAAGTTTTGAGCCATGAACTATTATATGTATTTATATACTTATATTCATGAAATAAAACCCCTAGCCGTGACCAGAAAATGGTATGGATGGCGGTAGCACTGGAGGTGCTAGACTGCAAAGGAATGCAGGCACTGAAGGTGCAGGGTTGTGGATGGTCTGGTCACTGGCATATAAGGACTAGAACCTTGTGTTGTGCGTCTAGTGGCATGAACAACGTGCTAACCGCAAGCCTGGTATGGGACAGGCCTGAACAAGTACTTATATGGATCGTACATGAAACCCCTGCATGAGTTGTGTTGTGATGATTGACTTGGAGGCTGACTCCTACTATCACTGAAGGTGATCTGATATTTGACCCAGTAATGGGAAAATGAGGTGGGGTGGAGGTTATGATACAGCCTACCACAACTGTGTTTCGCTGAGAGCCACAGGGTCGGGGGTGAATTGTGAGTAAAACATAACAAAAGTTCTTGTTATTTCCACCTTGCCGCTCACAGCATGAAGTGAGTCAGGGGTCCAATCATTTTGTTATGATAGGAAAGGTTTGAAAGTGGAATATCTTGCGGGTAAATTGGTACCTCTCTGCAGAGTTAAAAATGTATTCGAATACTCCGAGCTCCCGGGTTTATAGGAGTCTGCTGCGGTGGATTAAATCCACGGGGTGTGACACAAGTACTATTTTCTAAATAAAATATGTTTAAATCAAGATTACCCAAATGACATGTGTTGTCATGATAAGGAGTGCTGCCGTGGGCTGTCGTGTGTCGACGTGTCGCGGTAGTGCTATAATCTAGTGAACATGAATGATGATGTTATATTATGAAAAGTGCTGCCATGAGATGAGGTATGAAAGAAAAAGATTATTTTATAAACATCCATAATTCTGGACTAGTCTAGGTTCATGTCATCACTACTATATGTATCTACTCTTACCTATGACTTGCTGAGTACGTAAGTGCTCACTCTTGCAACCTACAAATCAATAGACGGAGCAATCAACAATCAAGATGAAGGCATGGAGTACGTCGTGGATCCAGAAGGAGGAGCGTCAGTCCCGTCATTTCCCTGATGTGTGTTGTTCTGCTGTCCACTTCTCTTTTGTGGGTGGGTCACCTATCTGCTGCTGTGTAGATGTTATTTTGCTAAACCATGTATGCCGTGAAGGCATTGTAATCTCCTTATGTAATATCAAGGCCAGCAGGCCACACTGCTTAACTATTATGTAAGTTACTCTGTTGCAATGTGATATACTCCTGTGCTTGACTTATCCTGGGACGTCAAGGGTATGTGTATGCTATGCATATATGGGACTAGCTGCAGCGAGCTAGGTCTCTACAGGAGAAGTCGTAGTCCCAGTCTCGGGGCGCGACAACAGCCGAGGAAGTTATTAATGCCATTGTGGAGGGGATGGCGACAGAGGTCCAATCGCAGAGATTGGAATCTGAAACCCCAGCTGTGGAGGAGGCTCAGCAAGAAAAATCATCTGCCGCTCCAGCTGGGGACAAGGCGAGTCTAGAGACTCAACCTTTGGCTGAATCTGAAAGCAGCTCGTTCAGCGAGTATATCGAGGTATGTAGCACACCTCTTGTTATTTTTAAGTTCGCACTTGCATAGGAATATCCAGGCTCTAAAACTGATCTCCTTCCATGTCATAGGACTTAACCCGTGTGGCGACCAAGTCGATAGCTGTTGCGAAGCATATCGAGGCCGCCCAACCGGAAATGAATCGCCTACAGTGGTAAGAAGATGTTTCCTCATCTGCTTGAAATTTAGTCCCATTTTAACAATTTTCTCCTTTGTCATAGAGAAAATGCCTTTCTGATCAAGAGCCTCGCTGACCGGGAAAACCAGGAGATTACGGCAGTCTCCAAGATCTCTTTCCTAGAGAAAGAACTCCAACAGCTGCGATTGCAGCTCTCCTGTAAGTGCACTTCCGACCAGAAAGAATTAACTTGTTATGCGAACTGTTTGTGATGGTCTCTCACTACAGCACAAGAGGACCAAATAAGCCAACTCTCTCAAGAGAAGAAAGATCTCCAGGCGACCGTCGAGTTGCAAAACTCGAAAGTTGATTCTGTTTGCAAGGAAAACGAGGGCTTGAATGCGACGCTCTCGACCTGCAGTAGTGTCCAACAAAACATCTTCGAGAAGCTGAAGATGGTGGCCAGTTTGCTAAAAGCCGATGTGGTCGAAACCCAGAAGGACGACCTTAGCTTAAGCGACTGGGCCATACTGGTCGTGACCCAAGCTGAATCACTTCTCGAGTATCCTCCTGAAGATACAAGGCGTCAAACAGAGGCGATGAGGACAAAAGTGCAATCCGCAGCCTCCGCCATTCTCTGCAGACTTCGTTTTCACCACGGCACTGAACTTGATTTAAATCCAATGGTGGCAGAAATAGAGATCGAGAGTGAAGATCTGCTTGCGGTTATAATGGAGGAAATCAGGCCCCTAGTAGAAAACCTCTTGAAAGAACTTGGCTTATGGTAAATTTTGTACCTGTATAGATGTAACTATACAATGCATATGTATAACGTAATTTTTGAAAGAAGAGCACTTCTTTTTGTTTCATGTTGCGACCATATTCCCCTAGCCTCCTCCTGAGATTATGTATACTGAAGACTTACTATTATAAGCACAGGAAAAATATGGGTGTAACGATGACTAGGAATACCTGAGGAACACTATGACTTAGGTATTATCATCCGACCAGACCAACAATCATTTTCAATACAACACCCGACCTTATTGCGAACCGACAGCCACTCTAATGACCAAGGACATACCAGCAAGCCCCGTGTGTGTTGAGAAATGGTTTATTGAGGGGTGTCTTGTCTGGAAGTGATCACGAGATCGGCCAGCGAATCCGATCGAGGTATTATAGTGATACAATTATCGGTGACCAGCCCCCGAGACAAACTCGTTACATATGGGCAAAAGGAATGATTATAACATGAAACAACTAAAAGTACCAATTTTTCTTGAACCATGCTAATTGAAAAGGAAAAGGGTTTTTGAAAACTTACACGTAGAACTTGCGTAGTTGGTTGATATTCCAGGTATTGGATAAGATGCTACCGTCCTCCATTGCTAGCCGAGCTGATCCTGGTTGCAGCACCGAGACAACAGTGTAAGGGCCTTCCCATTGAGGGGAGAATTTATTGCGATTAGATTGGTTTTGTATTTTCCGTAAAACCAGATCACCCACGTGAAGGCTACGTGGCCGCACCCTTTTGTTGTGGTACTTGCGCAAAACTTGCAAATACACCACGGATTTCGCCAGAGCTTGATCATGTTTTTCTTCTAGGAGGATTAGATCTTGTAATCGTTGTCCATTCTGATCAACTTGTTCAAATTGACCTGTTCGGACAGAACCAATACTAATTTCCATGTGTAGTACAGCCTCAGCTCCGTATACCAGAAGGAAAGGTGTCTCACTAGTGGCTCGACTAGAAGTAGTACGTAGTGCCCATAGAATGGTATAGAGCTCATCTATCCAAGCCCCCGAGTGTGTCTTATGGCGATCAAAAATGCTCTTTTTGATGCCCTGCAATACTTGCCTGTTGGCATGTTCATCAGCACCATTGCTCTACGGATGAGCTACAGAGGCAAAGCACACCTTGGTTCCAATATTGTCGCAATAGTCCAGAAAGAGACCGCTAGCGAATTGGGAACCATTATCAGTGATGAGACGATTTGGAACACTGAATCGAGTCACAATGTTCTTATGAAAAAACTTTTGTGCAGCGGCAGTAGTGACATTGCGTACTGGCTCGGCCTCAATCCACTTTGTAAACGTGTCAATGGCCACGAACAAGAACTTGTATCCATTGACCGCTTGTGGCATAGGACCAACAATATCCATCCCCCAAACCGCGAAGGGCCACTATAGAGGGATAGTTTGTAGAGCATAGGCAGGCTGGTGGACCTCTCTTGCATGAAATTGACACTGAGGACATGTCTTGACCAGACTTTTGGCATCATCAAGTGCCGAAGGCCAGTAAAATCCCTGTCGGAAAACCTTCCCGACTAGTGTGCAGAATGACGCGTGTGCACCACATACATCGTCATGAATCTCTTTCAAGAGGGATTTACCTTTCTCTTGGGACACACAGCGCATGAATACTCCTTGAGTACCTTTTCTATACAAAACTCCTTCTATAAGTTTGTACAGGTGTGCTTTTCGAACTTACCGATCGCTCTCGGTTTCATCCTCGGGCAAGGTCCCGTGTTTGAGATAGACCCTCAATGGATGGGTCCAATCTCGTTCATGTCCAAGGTTGGTAATGCAAACTGTTACCAGATCATCTTCGGTCGTAGTCATGATCGAAGGATGTTCCAAGTGTTCGACGAACACTCCTGCCGGGCCGGATGTGCGTGAGGATCCAATTTTGGATAATTGGTTTGCGAGAATGTTGTCCTTTCGCGGGATGTATTGGACTTTGAAATGACTGAAGTGTTTTTCCAATCTCCTCACTTCCTCTGGGTAATGAGCCATTGTCTCATCGGAGGTGCTATACTCCTTGTTTACCTGGTTTATGACCAGCTGTGAGTCTCCCCTCACCACTAATCGACGGACTCCGAGGAATTTTGCTGCCCAGAGCCCTGCAATAAGACCTTCATACTCCACTGCGTTGTTGGTCGCAACAAAGTATAGTTGAATGACATACTTGAGTTGGTCACCCTGAGGCATGACTAAGACCACTCTAGCACCTGAGTGTTGAAAACTGCGAGAGCCATCAAAATACATCGTCCAGTGATCGGGGCATGCCAAATCTTCAGACTCCTGCACGGGCGGTTCAGGATTAGTCCATTCGACCACAAAGTTGGCCAGGATCTAAGACTTGATTGTGGTGTGAGGCATGAAATGGATGTCGAACGCTCCGAGTTCCACAGCCCATTTCGCGATCTGACCAAATTTCTCTAGATTCCGGACAATTTCCCCCAAAGGCAAAGATGAGGGCACTGTAATTTTATGTGCTTGGAAGTAATGTCGTAGCTTATGGGAAGCCATCAACAGTGTGTAAAGTATTTTCTGGACCTCAGGGTATCTCTCCTTAGGACCATGAAGTACTTTGCTTACGTAGTAGACGGGTTTGTGCACACCTTCTCTTTCTGCAATCAACACAGCACTGACCGCATAAGGTGTGGCTGCCAAGTAAAGGAGTAATGGTTCCTCTTTATTAGGAGAAACCAAGACCGACAGAGTGGACAAATATGCTTTGACCTCCTGAAATGCTTTCTTGGCCTCATCGGACCAAGTAAAATTATGATGTTTGCGCAGAGCTTTGAAGAAAGGTAGTCCCTTTTTGCCTAGCCGCGATATGAATCGACTTAGTGCCACCATGCGACCTGCTAGGCGATGAACATCTTTGATGGTCGAGGGAGACCTCATTTGTTCGATAGCCCTGATTGTTTCGGGATTAACCTCGATTCCTCTGGAACAAACGAGAAAACCTAGAAGTTTTCCAGATGAAACCCCGAAAGAACATTTCTCCGGGTTTAATTTTATTGCAAATCGATTCAAATTACAGAAGGTTTCAGCAAAATCGTCTAAATGAGATGAACTTCTTAAGCTTCAAGATTACGCCCCATCTGGGAAAGAAAGGTTTTTTGCATCAAGCACTGGTACGTGGAACCATCGTTCTTGAGACCAAACGGCATTCTGACGTAGCAGTAGGTGCTGAATGGCGTGATGAAGGCAGTCTTCTCTTCATCTTCTTTTGCCATGCTAATTTGATGATATCCTGAGTAAGCGTCCAGGAAACTCATCAGTTTGTAGCCCGCAGTAGAATCGACCAACTGGTCGATACGGGGAAGGGGAAATCATCCTTCGGACATGCACTATTTAGGCTGGTATAGTCGATGCACATGCGCCACTTGCCATTTGACTTACGGACCATGACCGGATTTGCAAGCCATTCCGGATGATCGACTTCACGAATAAATCCGGCCTTTTGGAGCTTATCTAACTCCACTTAGATGGCTTCCTGCCGATCAATGGCAAAACGCCTGAGCTTCTACTTTATTGGTCGCTGTCCAAGTCAAATTCTAACCTGTGCTCAATTACCTCCCTTGGGACACCGGGCATGTCGGATGGTTTCCACGCAAACACATCTGCATTAGCTCGGAGGAAAGTAATGAGCTTGAGTTCCTATTTGTCATCCAGGCCTGATTCAATCCGAATTGTCCTGGATGGATCATCTAGGTACAATGGAACCAATTTTAATGTTTCATCTGGTTGAGGAGCAACTTTGATCGTATCGGTAGACATTGTGGAAATCTGGGCTTCTCGGAGGGGAAGCTAATCTACCATCTCCAGGGATAATAGATCACACATCAATGCCCAATTGCGACTGCCTCGGACCGAAATAACACCCTTGGGGCCAGGCAACTTGCCGCACTGGTAAGCGTAGTGTGTAGCCATCATGAATTTAGTGAGAGTTGGCCTGCCAAAGATTGCGTTATAAACCGAATCACAATCAATTACATCGAAGGTAACCAATTCTGTTCGGAAGTTATCTGGTTCGCCCAGCATGATCGGGAGCACCACCTGTCCCAATGGCATCATAGAAGGACCAAGAATTATCCCATAAAACGGATGAATTATGGGTTTGATTTTCAAACGAGGAATTTGCATCTCATCCAGTGCCTCGACTAGTAAAATATCCAAGGAACTACCTCTGTCGATCAGGACCCTTTCGACTATCACATTACTAATAATTGGGGTAATGACCAAAGGTAGCCTCAATGGTTGAGTGAGCCCCACAGGGCAATCAGCGCGATCAAACATCAAAGGAGTATCCGACCAACGGGGGTACTGAGGTTCACCAAGGGGGGTCTCTGCTTGGTTCACCTCTCGGTAAAAAGCTTTAAATTGTCGTTTAGAAACAAAAGAGGAGGAACCTCCGAAAATGATATTGACATAATTACGAGGTACCTGGTAGGACATTTCTTCATCCCCGCTGGTGTCTCTTAGCCCGCAAGTCTGTTCTTTTGGTGGAAAGGTCGGCATTGGTCCGATCCCCTGGTAGAAGTCATCTAACTGCTTCAACCAACTCTGGCAATTCTTGAGGTCGTGGTCTGCAGAGTTGTGGAGTGGACACCACTTCTTGCCTTCCTGCGGGTTAGTCAACTTCTCTGGTTGGTCGACACTGTGACCACCAGAAGCAGTTTTATTTTTGAACGAAGATTTGTTACCTTTGGTCGACGGAGGTTTCTCTGCAACCGCAACCTCTCGGTATTGTCCAGTTCGACTCCTTTTTTATTTCTTTGATTTCCTGCCTGATGAATATTCCGTCTTCTTGTTCAAATCCTCTTTCTTTATGTCCTTGAGACCTGGCTGAGGCGGTAAATTTCCTTTGTCCACCATCCAATTCCACTCAACGACCTCGGCTGCATCGGAATATCAATCAGCCATATCAAAAAGATCGGCTACTGATTGAGGGGGGTGGATGAGTAAACCCTCAGTAAACCTCTGATACCAAACGACGTGTTTAAACGCCCTGATAACGGAATTGTCAGATATGTTAGGGATGGTATTTCTCACCCCGACGAACGTTTTGACAAACTGACGAAGAGTTTCCGTCGATGTTTGTCGCAGTCAATGGAGCTCGTCCTCTTTTCCCAGCTTCTGATAACAATTCTGGAAATTGTTGAGGATGGCATCGCACAGCATTTCCCAGTTATATATCGAACCCTCGGGTTGATTAAACAGCCAGGTTCTTGCTGGTCCCTCGAGGACTGTAGGTAAATAGTTGGTCATGACACAGTCATCGCCACCTGCTACCTGAATAGCAGTGATGTAAATTTGAAGGAACTCCGATGGATTCTGAGTTCCATCAAATCTTTCAATAGCCCCCGGTTTAAACTTATCCAGCCAAACGACCGCACGAAGGCCGAGCGAGAAAGCTTTACAACCAACATAAGGACCATGGAGGGATCTGCGACTCTCGACCTGATCTCAATCGACCTGACGCTAAGGAGAGACCACGCGTGGCCCCAGGCGAGAGTGCACAGGAATTCGTTCCCGATCACGAGAATTTCCCGCCCTTCTGGCTTTATCATGCCGAGACGGCACTAGTAGTGGCCGATTTTGTCCACCAAAACTAGAGTTAGAATATTCTCTTTCATGGTAACGTATTGCCGATCGGGAAGAGGCTGTAGGGGTCGTCTTAGATGCGACCTCATCTAACCTCTCCGCCAAGATTCTGGCGAAAGCTGGTTTCTGCGCATCTGTGACAATAGGAGAAAAATTATGCAGGACCTTTGTGATGGATCAAAGCCGGCTATGTGTGTTCCTCCTGGGTGCACCAGGTGTCACCACCTCTTCGTCCACCGGTAAATGTCCCAGGGGTAAAGAAGGTGTCTGGTCGCGTCTGAGACCATGCGGACGACGGGAGGAACTAGGAGCTGCGTCGTAACAAGCTTGAGCATTTTGTAGAGCCTCTAGGGCTGTTTTGCGGAGCTCATTATCTTGCTGCTCGCGATCTTGATCCTCCTTTTGTCTGCGCTCTTGCTTTTCTTTCTGCTTGCGCTCCTGTTCTTCCCTAGCGGTCCACTGATCGGGCGTTTCTTCCAATAAGGCAGCGAATTGCCTAGGGAACGAGGTCGACAAGGGAGAGAACATCTCTGTTTGTTCTTAGTCGGACTCAAAATCAAAAAGATGGTGAAGGTTATCACGATTGAACCTCCCTGGACTAAATTCATGGTCAACATCACCTTGTGCCTAACCCAGCAGACGTTAGATCTTTCTTTTGGTGTAGTAGTTGTTCTTAGTTATGGTTGATGTATGCTTGTGTGCTAGTTGTTATATGAACTCTGTAAGCTGATGAGGCAAAAAGCTTTGTATCTTTTAAAAGCTGATTTATGAAAAAGGTATTTTGCATGATTCTATCCTTACCTTTTGAGTTAATGTCAGCATTCTGCTTGCATCCCTGTGTTTGATTCTATCCGAATCAGCATATCTATCCTTGACCTCCTGTTTAAATAGGATGGTTAATACGCGTGGAAGACCCCAAGAAGGAGAACTTGAAGGAAACCCCAGCAATGCAAGGGCCACGCCTGGAACAAGAGACCATGCTAACCCAGACCGACTAGGATCATCATCAACTATGCCACAAGGAGGCAACATCAATGACGTGCTAATATGGATGGAGTGAAACAGACAAGAGTCAGCAACTGTACAAAATCAGATCTTAGGACAGTTAATGCAACATTTAGCGTCTGGACAAACTGAAGGACCAGCAATTGGTGCAAAGTTGACTGATTTCCAGAAAACGCATCCTCCAACCTTCTCAAGTACCGAGGACCCCATCATGGCCGACGATTGGCTAAGGGATGTGGAAAGAAAGTTGAACACCGTTAGGTGCAGCGACGAGGAGAAACTTCTGTACGGATCACACCAACTAGCTGGACCCGCTGCCGCCTGGTGGGAAAATTATTAGACTGTGCACTTCAACAGCGATTCAATCACATGGAATGAGTTCAAGGAAGAATTTCGCAAGTACCACATCCCGAAAGGCGTTGTTCAAGCGAAGCACTGAGAGTTCGTGAATCTAAGACAAGGAAACAAGTTCGTCAAACAGTACCTGCACGAATTCATTCAACTGGCAAGGTACGCTCCCGAAGATATTGCAATGGAGGAGAGAAAGATCAATAGATTCTGCGAAGGTCTACAAAGCTCCTTGCAATACCAGCTGTCATCCCATGAGTTTATGGATTTCCATGTTCTGATTAATCGACTACTCAAAATGGAAGAAAAGAGGGGAGTGATCGAAGAAGACCGGAAAAGGAAGGCTTTGCCCAACTCTTATCAAGAAAATGCTAGTCGAGGAAGACCGATGCCCGCTTATCGGCCAGCCTTCAGACTGCCACAGAGACCCCAGAGGCCTGCGCCAGCTACAACACCGCAGTGTACCGGATGTAAAGGAAACCATTTCCTCAAGGATTGCCCCATGAAGAATGTAGAATGCTTTCATGGTGGAAGAAAGGGACATCGCAAGGACACTTGTCCACTGCAACACTTGCCGTTCAACGTTGCCCTAGCTCAAGCCACAAGACCCCCTATTCCAACTCAAGGCTTCACCAGAGGTGTTCCACCCTCCAGAGGAGGAAGAATCCAGAATAGCCGAGAAAGAGGAGCGCCTGCCGTAGGTAATGGCAGACTCAACTACGCATCCGCCGTTGAAGCAGGAGAAGCATCTGATGTTGTGATCAGTAGGATCTTGATCCATTCTGAACTTTCAGTTGCATTGTTTGACCCTAGTGCTACTCATTCTTTTGTGTCAAGAACTTTTGTGCTCAGAAATGAGTTACCCGTGTATGCATTAGAGTTTCCTTTATTAATCCAATCCCCTGAGGCTAGAATGCCTGTCAACTCTATCTGTAGAAATATGGCCTTTAGTATTGGCAACATAGAATTTCTAGCGAACTTGCTAGTTTTGGACCTTCAAGGATTAGATGTTATCCTTGGAATGGACTGGTTAGCTAAGCATAAAGGTCAGATGGATTGTGAGAAGAAAGCAAGAACCCTGACAAACGCTGAAGGAAAGCAAGTCACATTCTACACGGAAAGGTCCGTAGTGAACGACCAAGTATACAGTTTGGGCAGTTTGGAAGGGATTGAGTTTGAAAAGGTTCCAATAGTGAATGAATACTCAGAAGTTTTCCCCAAAGAACTTCCTGGAATGCCACCAGATCGAGATATAGATTTCTCAATTGAATTAAAGCCTGGATCTGCTCTGTATGCAAGAAAGCTTGCACGCATGACGAGTGAAGAGCAAGAGGAGTTAAGGAAGCAAGTAGAAGAATTGGAAAGGAAAGGGTTTATCAGGACGAGTTCCTCACCTTAGGGAGCCCCTGTGCTCTTCGCGAAGAAGAAAGATGGAAGTCTACAAATTTGTGTCGACTACCGAAAGCTGAACGACATGACAATCAAGAACAAGTACCCTCTGCCAAGGATCGATGATCTCTTGATCAACTCAGAGGAGCTAAGATATTTTCGAGGATTGACCTGAGGTCCAGATATCATCAATTGAAGATTCGAGAGGAGGACATCCCAAAGACTGCATTCATAACAAGATATGGACTGCATGAGTTTACCGTGGTGCCATTCGGTTTAACAAATGCACCAGCAGTGTTTATGAACTTGATGAACAAAGTCCTTATGGAATTCTTAGACAAGTTTGTCATTATATTCGTCGATGACATTCTTATCTTTTCCGAGTCAGAGGAAAAGCATGCACAATATCTCAGAATAGTGCTAGAAAAGCTGGCAGAACATCAGTTGTATGCCAAGTTTGATAAGTGTGCCTTTTGGTTGAAAGAAATCTCTTTTCTAGGCCACATCATTTCTGGCAAAGGAATATCTATGGATCCGTCAAAGGCTCAAGCTATCATGGAGTGGAAGCAACCGGAAGCAGTGACTGAAGTGAGAAGTTTCCTAGGATTAGCCGGTTATTACCGAAGATTTGTCTAAGGATTTTCTAAGATTACTAAGCCGCTCACTAGACTGCTGAAGAAGGATGTTCCATTTGACTGGACTGAGGGGTGTGAAAAGAGCTTCGAAGAGTTGAAGAAGATATTGACAACCACACCTGTTCTTACATTTCCAGACAACAAGAAGGACTTTGAAGTCTATTGTGATGCATCAAAGGAAGGACTAGGTTGTGTTCTTATGCAAGAAGGAAGAGTGGTAGCTTATACATCAAGACAGTTGCGACCGCATGAGGAGAACTACCCAATGCATGATTTGGAATTAGCCGCCGTTGTTCATGCGCTAAAGATTTGGAGACACTATCTGCTAGGGAATAGATGTGAAATCTATACGGACCACAAGAGTCTGAAGTATATCTTCACCCAGCAAGACTTAAATATGAGACAGCGAAGGTGGTTAGAATTGATTAAGGATTATGACCTTGGAATACATTACCACCCTGGCAAAGCAAATGTGGTAGCAGATGCTTTGAGCAGAAAGTCCTACTGCAATCAAGCAAAGACCTTGGAAGTGCCACCCCAATTACTTAAAGATTTTGAAAAGTTGAGTTTAGAGTTTGTTGAACAAGGGACCATAGCCGCATTAAGAGTAGATTGCGAGTTGAAGGATCAAATTTGAAAGGCCCAAGTGTAACACCCTGGTTTTCGGGGTGAAAAGTTTTTGCATAAAAATCCTGCATGCATGTATCTCTTTAGTTGTAGCCAGATCAGCTGAACCCTAATCTCTCTCAAAACCTAAAAATCTCCAAATCTATTCTCTAGATCCAGATTATGATTTAACCCTATCCAGACTCAAGTGTCTTTTGGAATATGTTTCCAGATATATCCTCAGCTTACTCCAAAAAGTTGGGAACCAGATTGTTTCATCTAAACACTTTTCGCAGATTAGTCCAAATTTTACTGCGAATAAGTCCTTTTCCTTTTACCTAGAAGCCTGAAAAGGCTAAAATCTACAAATCAACTCGAAATCAAGAATTTCTTTAGGGAACACCTCCCAAATGCTAATTGATACAGATTTCCCTCCTGATCAGACTTCAAAATCTCACTCCAATTACCAGAATTCGAGAACGACAAAATCCAGATCTATTTTACCCTAATTCTACCCTATTTTCAAAAATAGGTGAAATCCCTCAAATCTTATCAAACTTTCTCCAAATTTGAGCTAAATGAGTATTAATAGAAATATTATACTCAGCCATGCAATCAAATCCCAAATTAAACCTCTCTAAACCCAAATTTGCAAATCAGTCCAGATTTCAACTGAAACCATCACAATTCAGTCCCTGGTTCGACCACACCTTCTGTTGACGACCACAACTAGTGCAACCGACCAGAGCCCGCACAATCGACCGGATCTGCTGCACTAGTCGACCAGAGCTGCAGCTTTCGACCTCTTCAGCTGCTAGCGATCTCGAGCTGTTGCCTTGGACTTCAACCTCGACCTGGATCCTGCACACGAGCACGGGAGCTTCGACCTGAAGCACGTGTTGTTGCTGCTTCAAGCTTCGACCACCTGCTGAATAGTCCCACGTGTGTGTACTGTTGGCCATTGTGGATCTTCTCCAGCGTGAATCACGGCCAATTGATTTCTTCCCGTTGCACGCCACAACCAGCATCAACCGGCTTCAGCAGGAAAAAGGAGCCACGTGGAGACCTCGCCGCGCCGAGCCATCAGTTTGGCGTCAGTTCGCAGCAAGCAACAGCTGTAAAGCCCTCACGGCCGCTGAACCGAGTCACCTCGACGCCAGCTCGCCGTGAAGTCTAATGCAGTCACATCTTGCCGGCTACAGCTCCCCGAGCACTCCTAGCCGTTGATCACCAGCACTGCCACCTTCGCCGTTGTTTCATTGCCACGCGTGAGCATCTTCTTTGCCACAGTGGAGCAGCCCCGCCCGCACCAGCGTTGCCTTCGTTCCTCCGCACGCGCCCGACAACAGCAGCACAGTTGCGCCACGTTGCAAGCATGCCAAAGGAAACCGTCAGTTTGCCGTTTTCATCAACCAGGACAGCGCGCGCCAGTCTGCAAGACAGCAGGGCCTCTGTAGCACGTTGTTTTGCTGCCTGTCTTCACCGCCCGGTCGCTTTCCAGTCACTTCGGCCGCTTCAATTTTCCAGGCAACTCCAGCCATTGCAAGCCTCTAACCGTGCCTATAAAAGCCACCCCATCTCAGCACAACGGCACACACCAGAACCACTCAAGTCTCTAACCTCGCCATCTCCGTCATCTTCTTCGGCAAGCTCGAAGAGAGGCTCACGGTGCCAAGCTTCTCCACTTCCTCCTTCTTCAATCCAACACCCCCAATGAGCTTCTCTCATCTCCCTCATACTTCTCAAGCTTGGAATTTAGTTTAAATGTCTTCAATCGCCGGTGATTTCTGTTTTACTGCAGTAGCTCCGGTGAGCAATTAATCCTCACTTAGATCGAATTACCTCTCGAACCAGTGATCAAATATACTCAATACATCTTTCTTATCATCCCTAAGCAACAAGAATCATCAATTTTGCTAAAATCTGGAAAACCCCAAATTCGAACTTTGCTTTTGAACTGAACTTGCTGTTTTAGCTTGTCTGATTCATCTTCAGTTAATCTACCTTTACACCTAGCTTTCTTATACCCTCGAGACCATCCACAAGCAAGGAATCGAGTTCATTTGCCCTAAATCAAAAACCCCCAAATTTCCATGTCTTCTTCTCCTGCTCTGGTCGCCAGAATTCGATCCCGGCTGATCCAGGCCAGTCGACTTCTTTGCCGGTTTTCATCACTTTTCGGCCATCTCCTGCCCTAGATCCTGTTGAGTCAATTGTTCCTGTTACAAATGCCTAACTACCAGACAAAGTGGTCCATCATTTGGGGCCCTATATCAAAAGTTATGGCAAACCCTAGTTCCTGACTGTGTCAACTCTGTGCCACACTATGCCAGCCAGTGGCATTAGCCCTGTTCACCCACCTCTAGTCATGCAAACCAAAAACTACCTTGTCAAACAGTTGCCTCACTACTTTGTGCACCATATGCTTGAATCAAAACCCATTTTTGCCGCTGGGAACTATTCAAACCATGTCAATGCCATTCTTGGGCATTGTCAGCCCTTGTCAGCCTATGTCAGCCAGTGGCATCGAGCCTTTTCACCTAATCCAGCCATGCATTCTGAACATAACTTTGTCCCTTAGACTCCTGATGTTGTGATCTACATTTTATTCTACTGACACAACTTGAGTTGAGCCCTCTATCATCCATCGACCCTATGTCGATGCCTTGAACCGAACGCCAACCTAAAGACATTCGCGGTTTTTGGGCGAACCAGTCACAACCTTGATATTATTCTATTATTTTGAGACATTTGAAACCTTGTAGACCTTTGACAACTAATCTTAACCCTGGATTCCATAGTTTAACCCTAATCGCTTCCCAGAATTCTCGAATCTTGTATCGCCTAAATGTTTCTCCTTGCATTATCGCATATAGTGGATTAGTAAGAGAAGGATTGATTGTAATGCATGTTTTCCTGTTTGATCCTTGTTCAGAGCAAGAGTCCGAGTTCGAAGACTTCGTCGCAGACCCGACATCAACTGCTGTTCCTTACGACGCGGAAGGCAAGTCATATTCTTGAACATCTTGAACCTATATTTTAATAGTTGCTATAACATATCCTTGAATATAAATAATATTGCATGTGAAAGATTGAGAATGGTTGAATTATGAATTGGCAGTACTAGGCTGGATGCCTGTGAAATGTGAATTGATCAAATAATGAGCCATGAACTAATATATATGTATATATATTTTGTTGGGGGAAATCTCCACGCGGTCAAGTCCAGGTAAGTTCATGATTGCCCGGGGACAGTGGCCGCCGGTGCCTGCCCCGGGCGCCGCCTTTTAGGCTCCCGGGACCGTGCCTCCGGGGCATGTCCCGGGCGCCGCCATTTGGCCCCCGGGACCATGCCCCCCGGGCCTGTCCCGGGCGCCGCCATGTGCCCGGGGACAGTGGCCCGCGGTGCCTGCCCCGGGCGCCGCCATTAGGCTCCCGGGACCGTGCCTCCAGGGCATGTCCCGGGCGCCGCCATTTGGCCCCCGGGACCGTGCCCCCCGGGCCTGTCCCGGGCGCCGCCATGTGCCCGGGGACAGTGGCCCCCGGTGCCTGCCCCGGGCACCGCCATTTGGCCCCCGGGACCGTGCCCCCCGGGCACGTCCCGGGCGCCGCCATCTGCCCGGGGACAGTGGCCGCCGGTGCCTGCCCCGGGCGCCGCCATTTGGCCCCCGGGACCATGCCCCCCGGGCATGTCCCGGGCGCCGGCATGTGCCCGGGGACAGTGGCCTCCGGTGCCTGCCCCGGGCGCCGCCTTTTAGGCTCCCGGGACCGTGCCCCCCAAGCATGTCCTGGGCGCCGCCATTTGGCCCCCGGGACCGTGCCGCCCGGGCATGTCCCGGGCGCCGCCATGTGCCCGGGGACAGTGGCCTCCGGTGCCTGCCCCGGGCGCCGCCTTTTGGGCTCCAGGGACCCTGCTTTCCGGAAGAGGTCCCGGACGTCACCGCCCTCCTAAAAGGTAAAATCCCTGTTTGTTTATCACGTGCAGGTCACGCGAGGGACGCCTCGGGAATCAGCGACCACCTGTCAAGCATCCAAGACGTTTGACCGGGAGAAGGACGGTCGTACCCTTCAATCCGACGGTGGCTCCCGGGGTAGTTTAGGTTTTTTGCTTCTTTTTGGGGCTATAAATAGCCCTTGTACCCCTCTGTTGTAAAGGATCAGTTCATTATTATTTGGAATAGCTAATCTCACAGACGTGCTCCGGAAGCCTCTCCCCCGGAGGGAGCCTCCCCAGCCGACTCCGGTCGGGAGCGCGTCGACAGGACTAGGGCCCCCACCGGGACCCGAACCTGTATAAATCCACGTGTCAATTCTTGTGTTTGTCAGGCGGGGGAGGACCGGTCACCCGGTCAACCCGCGCTGTGTGATCTCCGCTAGGATCGTCTTCGAAACCTGCCGGGGTATTCTTAATACCACGACAGTTGGCGCCGACCGTGGGGACACGTGACGAATCGCCATGGCTCCTCCGAGAACAAGGGCCCGCGCCCTTCCCGGTGACGCCGGTCCCGGTGACCTGGCGGCACCCGTCCGGGACGCTGCTGTTCCGGCGCTTCCGTCCGGAGGCGACCATTCCCAGGTACCGCCTCCCACCTTTCCTCTCAATCTAGGTGCCTCCACCTCCGGGTCGCTCCCGGCGGCCGTGGGGACCTCGGCCGGGACGAGTTTCCCCCCGACGGCTCCCCCGGCCCCTCGGGACGCCCTGCTGGAGGCTCTAATGGAGGGCCAGCTCCGCGCCCAGCGCTCTATGGACGAGCTCCTTAGTGTGTTGGCACGGCCCTCGGCCCCCACCTTTTCGTCGCACCCATATCCGGTGATCATGCCCCCATTCATGGGATACCCAGCGGCCCCTCCGGCGTCGGGGGGGCTGTCTACCCCGTATGATCCCGCCGGGGGGTTCCCTCCCCCCGCGGGATATACTTCCGGACACTTCTCGGCACCCGGGCCTGTCCCGGTGCCGGGAGGCTTTTTCATGCCCGGGCCCTTCGTGGCACCAGGGGGGTACCCCGTCCCCGGCCCGCTTCCGGGGATGGGGGGTCATTTCATGCCGGGGGTTATTCCTACGCCGGGAGCCAGTCCCGCCCCCCGCGTCGCGTTTACCGCACCGGGGCCGGTCGACAGAGCAGCTCCCGTGCCTCAGCGAATTTCCCCCCGCATTGGCTCCCCAACCCAGGACTGTCGCCGAGGGGGCTCAGCCCCCACTGGTTCCGGATGTCACAGGGGCTTCCCCCTTTCCGGTCCCGGTCGTTGCCACGGGGGCCCCCTCTTCGGACCCAAACATCGCCCCGGGCGCCCTCTCCCCGGTTCCGGATGGTGCAGGGGCTCCCCCCTTTCCGGTCCCGAGGGGCGTCGCAGGGGGCTCCCCCCAGCAGGCCCCGGTAGCTTCCAGGCCGGTTGCTACAGTGCAGGAGCTCCCTCCCCCGGCGAAGCAGGTCCGCTTCCCCCGGGGGGAGGTCGAGCGAATGCATTCTCCCAGCCGCGGGGAAGAGCTTCCCCCCGGTCGTTGTCGCAGGGAGCCTCGCTCTCGCACCGGTCGGGGGAAGAGACCCGCCGAAGAACCATCCTCCCCGGAGGGAAGCCCGGACGTCCGGGAAATCAGTCCCGGCCCGGAAGAGAAACGTCGCCACCACCACTCCGGTGGCCCTCTTGGGCCGCTACCTGACTCGGATAACGAGGGGGCGTCCCCCGTTAAAGAAGACAGTGACTGGGGCTCCCCTCGGGAAGTGCAGGGGGCGAACCAGCCCCTGTGTCGAAGACTCCGCAGCATCCGATGGCCGCGGCCCTACCGTCCCCCGCACATCGAGCATTATAATGGCGAGGCGGATCCTTACGAGTTCGCGCAGATTTACTCCACAGCCATCTCTGCGGCGGGGGGGGACGAGAGCGTCCAATGCAACGTCTTCCCCCTCTACCTCACCGGCATTGCCCGCTCCTGGTTTTACAATCTGAAGGCGGGCTCCATCAAGTCTTTCTCGCAGCTGAAGCGGGAGTTCTGCGCCAACTTTCAGGGAAATTACGTACGTCCCCTGGATTCTTCACAGCTATACACAGTGCGCCAGAGAACCGGGGAGACCATCAGAAGCTTCTTCAAGCGCTTTGCCCAAGTAAAAAGCAAAGTGGCCCACGTCCCGGACTCCACAGTGATCGAAGCCTGCAAAAGTGGGATCCTCCCGGGGGAACTCCACCGAAGACTCTCTCGAAGCTGTCCCTCCTCCGCCGACGAGCTCTTCAACGTACTCGAAAAGTACGCTCGGGCGGAGGAAGACGATATCTGGAAGAAGACCCAGGGGGCTCCCGCCCCCGTCGACCGGGGGGCCAGGGATCCCCCCAAACGCCCCAGACAGGGGGGGCATAACGAGCCACGGCCTCAGGACACTTTTGTCCTCGAGGGCGGAGGCGGCTTGCGTGACCCCCCGAGGGGCAACCGCCCCTTCCCCAAGCCGAAAGGCGATGGGGGAGGACAGTCTTCGCACGGCCGGGAAGGCCCCGCGGGGAGAAGGCGGGAAGGACCGTGGTGCAGCTTCCACGGGTCCAGTACCCACGCCACCCGAGACTGCGACCAACTACTGCAGCACTTCGCGACATTCCTCGACCAGCGCGGGCAGGGGGGGGAGACTCCGGCCTCCTTGCTCCCTCGGCCAGCTGTTCCGGCCCTTCCCGCTCCCGCGGGGGGTGAGCAGGCACAGGAGGGGGAGCCTTCAGAAGCTCTCCCCTTCCAGACCTCTCAGCGCCGCATCAACGTCATCGTGGGAGGGTCCGCCTCCGGGCGGGACTCCAAGCGCCAGCGTAAGGAGTACGCGCGTGAAGTTAAGGTTGTGGCGGTGCTGCACGCGTCCCCGCCACCCAAGTGGTCGGACGTCCCCCTCACCTTCACGGCGGATGACGCGCGGGGGGTTCGCTTCCCCCACGACGACGCGCTCGTTGTCTCCGCGACAATCTACAACTGTCACCTGGCCCGCATCCTTGTGGATAGTGGGAGCTCCGCCGACGTCCTATTCTTGAAGGCTTTCAAAGAGATGCAGGTGGATGAGAAGCTCCTGCAGCCCGCAGCGGGGCCCCTACAAGGTTTTGTCCCGGGGAAGGCGATCCACCCCATGGGCAAGGTAGATCTTCCTGTGACCTTCGGCGCCCCGGAGAACTACTGGACCGAGCTAGTCCGCTTCGACGTAGTGGACCTCCCCTCCTCCTACAACGTGATTATGGGGAGGACCACCATCAACCGGCTGGGGGCTGCCACCCATCAAAACTACCTCTGCATGAAGATCCCCGGGCCGCATGGCGTGATCAACGTCCGGGGAGACCAAGACATGGCCCGTGCTCTGTATGAGCGCGCAGCCGCCACGATCGGAAGCGTCAACATTATTGAGGCGCCCAAGGGGGAGGCCCCCCCCCCCTGGAACCAGACGTCGCGGCAGTATCCCCCAGGGCCAGCAGTGCCGCCAAGTACGAGGCTTTGCTCCTCAGGTCGCACCACGTGCGTTCCTCGGGGATCCGACGCCTCCAGCTGAAGGGAGATTCTCAGCCCATATTTCACCAAAAGCACGGGCCTTACCTGTGCCGTAACGCAAATTCTAGTCTTTTATTTGCAGATGCAAAAGATGCAGAGGCACTTCGATGGCACCAAGGGGGGTACCCCGTCCCCGGCCTGATCCCGGAGCCGAGAGCCCACTTCTTGCCGGGGGTTTACCCTGCGCCGGGAGCCAGTCCCGCCCCCCGCGTTGCGTTTACCGCACCGGGGGCGGTCGACAGAGCAGCCCCCGTGCCGCAGCGGACTTCCCCTCGCATGGGCTCCCCGGTTCCGGACGCCGCCACCGGGGCTCCCCCCTCGCCGGTTCCGGGTGTTACAGGGCCTGCCCCCTTCCCGGTTCCGGTCGAGGCCACTGGGGCCCCCTCCACTTTGATTCCGGTCTTCGCCACAGGGGCTTCCCCCTTCCCGGTCCCGGTCGTCGCCTCGGGGGCTCCCCCCTCGCCGGTTCCGGGTGTTACGGGGCCTGCCCCCTTCCCGGTTCCGGTCGTGGTCATCAGGGCTCCCCCCTTTCAGGGACCCCTTACAAGCTCTCCGACCTTCAAGAGCAGGAGCTGAAGCATACGTGGAACTTGTGTTTACTTCGCAAGTTCTATGTTTAGCCTCACGGGCATGTCCCCTCCCCCGGGGCGTTCACGCCGGAGGGGGAGGAGGGACACTGTATTTTCCTCCCCTTTCGCGGCTTCGCAGGGGGAGACCCTGTACTTCATTTCATTAGCAATACATAGGTCTTGCTTTGCAAACTCTCATTGCAGGTCTTTCTCATTACCGCCCTAGTGGCGATGCCCTCCCCGCGAGGAAGTGGGCTAGCCCCAACAAGTCCCTACAACGGAGCCTGCACTCCCGTAGGGCGCCCTCCCCGCGAGGATGCCCTCCCCGCGAGGAAGTGGGCCAGCCCCAACAAGTCCCTACAACGGAGCCTGCACTCCCGTAGGGCGGCTTACGATCAGCCCTCGTGGACTGAGGGTGTAAGCGGCAACCCGGTCACAGTGGCCGTGGTAACGAGTCACTTTGGGAGACTAGTCCCCTGCCCAAACACTCAAGTCCCGTCTTCGGGCATTTCCTCCTCCGGGAGTCGACGTTATTCCCAGCACCCCGTTCTCACGACGACTGGAAGATCAGCCCCTTACGGCTTGATTGGATCTATCTTCCTCCTCCGGGAATCGACGTTATTCCCGGCTCCCCGTTCTCACGGCGACCGGAAGATCAGCCCCTTACGGCTTGATTGGATCTATCTTCCTCCTCCGGGAGTCGACGTTATTCCCGGCTCCCCGTTCTCACAGCGACCGGAAGATCAGCCCCTTGCGGCTTGATTGGATCTATCTTCCTCCTCCGGGAGTCGACGTTATTCCCGGCTCCCCGTTCTCACGGCGACCAGAAGATCAGCCCCTTGCGGCTTGATTGGATCTATCTTCCTCCTCCGGGAGTCGACGTTATTCCCGGCTCCCCGTTCTCACGGCGACCGGAAGATCAACCCCTTGCGGCTCATTTGGATCCATCTTCCTCCTCTGGGAGTCGACGTTATTCCCGGCTCCCCGTTCTCACGGCGACCGGAAGATCAGCCCCTTGCGGCTTATTTGGGTCCATCTTCCTCCTCCGAGAGTCGACGTTATTCCCGGCTCCCCGTCTTCACGGCGACCGGATGATTGGTCCCCAGCGACCTTATTCCCGGCTCCCCGTTCTCACGACGACCGGATGAATGCCTCCCGGAGACCTTATTCCCGGCTCCCCGTTCTCACGGCGACCGGACGATTGTCTCTCGGAGAAGCCGGATTTCTCGGGCATTTCCTTCCCCGAAGACCCTATTCCCGGCTCCCCGTTCTTACGGCGACCGGACGAGTGTCTCCCAGGAAGCTCGCCTCTGGAAATCCCATCGGGTTCTCTTGGACATTCCTCCCGTTTAAGGCCTTATTCCCGGCTCCCCGTTCTCACGGCGACCGGATGATTATCTCCCGGAAGGTCTTCTCCTTGAAAACCTCACTTTAAAATTTTATAACTTAGAAAATATTTATCCTACAGGTTATGCTCCCCCCGGGGACCCTGTTACCCCCACAGCATGCGGAGGCCTCCTCCCGCCCGCTGTGGGCGGGGGGGGGACAGGGGGCCCCCGGGTCACCCACGAAGAAACTTAGCTCATCCTTGTTAAGATGAGTCGTCCAGACCATCCAAGAAGAAGAAAATAGAGGCAATAAAAAGAACAATGCGCTTTATTGATCAACAAATCCGGAGGACATCTTCCCCTTCCGGTGGGTTTCGGAAATGATACAACCCGGGTCCTAACCCGGGGGATTTTCTACGAGCCTAAGGCCCCTACGCCTAAAGCTCCCGGAGGCGCTCCCTCAACTCCCGGGCCAAGTCCCGGTACAGCGCCCGGACGCGACGCTGAGAATCCCGAAGTACGTCTTCGGGCCAAAACTCGTACCCAGCCGGCGGAAGTATCCGGAGGGGAGGTATCATCTGGGCCTTCGGGCGCGGGGGAGTTAATTCAGCACGGCTGTTGTCAAAATTATCCAAGTGCCATTCCGGACGCCACCTCAACCGGACAGGCTCCCGGGCAGTACCGCCGTCGCGCCTCCCGGAGACAAGGCTCAGCAAAATCAAAGCCGCTTGGGCGTCCCCCGGAGAGCCTCTCCCGGACCGTTGCTCGGGAGCAACCCCCCGAGAACCCTGGTAACATTTCATTACAAAGACTTAGAAAAATTTCTAATATATTTCATTGCAAAATGTTTTTGTACAAGTGCCCGGGGCTTCTCCTAAGAAGCTACCGGAATCAAAATGTCTAACAAAATAAAAAGGGGTCCTAGCTAAAGACCCGGGGGAGGCTCATACTTTGTCATTGGGGTCCTCCCCCCGGGAAGCTTCCTCCGTGGCCGGGGCAGGGACATCCGCGGCCGGAGGCGCCGGTGTCGGGAACCACGTCCGGATGATCCGGTCGTAGAACCCCTCCGCCAGCAGCTCCACCTCCCTGGCGCGTTGGCTCGAAGGCCTCCGGGAAGCCCCGGGGGATGCGCCCCCCGATCGCCCGGGCGCCGACCCCACGGTAGTCGACGAGCCCCGCGGCGGCCGCGATGACGGGGATCGCCCGGCCACGCGCCCGGACGTCCGCAGCCTCCGGGATGGCGGAGACTTGTGCGTTAAGAAAACGCACAGCCTCCGCTAGGGTCGCCGGGGGCACCTCCGGGCCGCTCCCGGAGCCCAGGCTAACGCCAAGGCCTTCCAAGGCCGAGCGGACGGAGCGGCCCGCGTCCGACAGCGCCCGGACGCTGGAGCTCTCGAGCTCCCGGAGCGCCTTCTCCCGCACCTTGGCCTCCTCTCGGAGGCGGATGTAGGCGCCCTCCGAAAGGTGCACCTGCGCCCGGGCCCGGGACAGCTCATCAAGAGCTTCGTCCCGCTCCCGGAGGGCCGCCTCCCGCTGCTCGACGCAGGCCGCGGCCCGGCTCTCCGCCTCCTTGAGCAGCCGGGTGACCCGCTGCTCAAGGCCCCAGGTAACAGTCGCTACCTACAAAATGCATAAAGAGTTAGAAAAATCTTAAGTGCAGGAAAAAAGCCGAAGTGTTGAGAGCTCGAGTTACCTGGGCTCTGAGGGACTCAAGCCCCTCAAAACGCTCGTGGAGCGTTCCTCCTGCTACGAAGGCCTGCACCTTCCGGTTGTGCAGGCCCTCCGCGTAGCGGGCCACCTCCCCCGCAGGAAATAGGGAGGTGTCTTGCCCGGCCCTCCTGTCGCGGCCGGGAGAGGGCCCCCGGACCTCCGAATCCGGGAGCACGGCCGGCGTCGCCGGCGTCTTCGTCGACGAAGTTTCCTCCGAAGACGAAGACGAAGATTGGGCGGGGATCTCCGCCCGGGGGGGGATCATTGGGCCTTTCCCCGCCCCAGGCCGGAGGGCCCTCGGAGCCTCCTGCTCCGGGGGGACCTCGAAGACTGAGGGGCTCCCCCCCTCCTCATCCACCGGCCAGAGGCGCGGGGGCGCCGCCCCCGAAAACCTCACTTCTAGCCTCTCCGGCGCCAATGCCGCCGGGAGAGGCGAGAGGAGCGTCACGCGAACTGGCGACGGGGCGTAGTCCGCCGAATCGGAGCCCGCCCCATCGACAACAACCTCCTTCCCCCGGTCCTCGACGGGGGCCTCCGGGGGCGGAGGCGTCGCCTCTGCCCGGGGCGCCGCCCGGGCATGTTCGGCTCCGGGAGTTGCGTCCCGGGCCCTCACCGGCGTCGTCGCCGGCGCCGTCGCTGGAGCTGGGGTCTTCTGGACCCGGGGCTTTTTGGGCTCCGAGCCCCCGGCCGCGTCCTTCCCCCGTTTATGAGACCCGGGGGTGGGAAGGGGCTTCCTCTCCGGAAGCCTGAGCCCGTAGGCCTCGGCCACCAAGTTCCGGGGAGGCCCCTCCCCCACGAGGCGCACGATGCGCTCGTGTTCGTCGGCGAAGTACCTCCCCAGGAGGTGCTCCGCCTTGTCCCTCGCCGCCGGGTACGGGCACACTGCAAGAGGTAAAAAGTTAGTCAATTTCTCATAAAAAACTGCAAGTACAAAAATGCAGGGGACTTACGCCGCGTCACCGGCTTGACCGAAGGCCGCTGCTCCGGTCCCATGCCGATCCCCCTTCCCCCGCGTGAGAAGGGGGAAAGCCGCAGGAGCGCCAGCTCCTCCGCGGCGTCCCGCATTGAGCGGGCCTTCTTCGCCAACACCACCTTCCCGAGGAGCTCGAACTCCTTGTCCGTCCACACCGGCGGCTTCGGTGCGGATGATCGGCTGTAGGTGGGAGGCTCCGGGGCGTAGACCACCGCCTCGTCCCGGACCCGGAGGTAGAACCACCTCCGGAGCCAGTCCCCCCAGTGGTCCCGGGAGGCCGCCGCCGGGAAGTCCGCCACCCGGGAGGGCAGCATTTGGACCATCACCGAGCCGAAGGGGGACTTCAGTCCTCCCTTCACCAGGTGGGAGCTCCGCGCCGCCGGTTCATAGAAGTACCGGAAGGCGCGGAGGGTGGGCTCCCGCCCGGTCGCTGTCTCGTAGAGCCATATAAAAAGGCCCATACGGACGAGCACGTTCGGGGTGAGGTGGTTGAGAGCCACCCCGTACTCTTTGAGAAACTCCCGAAGCATCGGATGCACCGGGAGCCGGAGCCCCGCCTCGAGGAAGGCCTCGAAGGCCACGACCTCTCCGGGCCTGGGGCGGGGGGCTCCGTCCTTCTTTGGGGGGACCCGGATGTCCCCCTCTTCGACGACGCCCTTCTTGACCAGGGACTCCGCGTCCGAGGCCGAGAACTCGGAGGCCCAAAGGAAATCCACGGGGATTTCCTCCGGGGGCACCTCCGTGGTCTTCGCTCGACCTTTGGGCGCCATTAGGTGAGTTCTTTGTTTTTCGGTGGCTAAGTTTTCAGGTGGCTGTCAACGACTCCCGGACGCTCGCTACCGGAGAAGGCTACCGGAGAAACTACCGGAAGAGCGCTACCGGGAGAGCTGAAGCTGGAGTTGAAGATTTGGAATGAGCTTCCGGGGCCCCCTAGGGCCCTATTTATAGAGGCTGGCCGTGATCTAGATGCGCGCCACGTGGCCCCCTCGGGGCAATCTGGACCACTGAAATTCAAACCGTGCGCGGGAAACGAAGGGACAGGCGCGTAAATCGAGACGCCGGTTCGAACCGCGCGTGCATTTATTGCGAAAACGGCGCGGCCATAAAGCGCCCGGCACAGAAACCGAAGCGTCGCCGGGGCTCCGGTGATTTTCGTCCAGAGTTTTCGTCCGGAGATTTTCCCGGTACCGTAACCATTCCCTCCGGGGGCTCAAGCTTCGTCCCCGGAGGGCATGGGGGGCTGCTGTTGGGGGAAATCTCCACGCGGTCAAGTCCAGGTAAGTTCATGATTGCCCGGCGACAGTGGCCGCCGGTGCCTGCCCCGGCGCCGCCTTTTAGGCTCCCGGGACCGTGCCTCCGGGGCATGTCCCGGGCGCCGCCATTTGGCCCCCGGGACCGTGCCCCCCGGGCCTGTCCCGGGCGCCGCCATGTGCCCGGGGACAGTGGCCCCCGGTGCCTGCCCCGGGCGCCGCCATTAGGCTCCCGGGACCGTTCCTCCGGGCATGTCCCGGGCGCCCGCCATTTGCCCCCGGGAAACCCGTGCCCCCCCTTGCCTTTACCGGCGCCGCCATGTGCCGGGGACATGGCCCCGGTGCCTGTCCCTGCGCCGCCATTTGGGCCCTGGGACACGTGCCCCACGGTGCACGTCCCGGGCGCCGACATCTGCCCGGGGGACAGTGGACGGCCGGTGCCTGCCCCGGCGCCGCCATTTGGGCCTCCCCGGGACCGTGCCCCCCTGGGCATGTTCCCGGGCCGCCGCATGTGCCCGGGGACAGTGGCCGTCCGGTGCCTGTCACCGGGCGCCGCCTTTTGGGACTCCCGGGACCCTGCTTTTTCCCTGAAGAAGTTCCCAGACGTCACCGCCTCCTAAAAGGTAAAATCCCTGTCGTTTGTTACCATCACGTGCAGTCACGCGAGGGACGCCTCGGGGAATCAGCGAACCACCTGTCAAGGCATCCAAAGACGTTGACCGTGGAGAAGGACGGTCCTACCCTTCAATCCGACGGTGGCTCCCGGGGTAGTTTAGGTTTTTTGCTTCTTTTTGGGGCTATAAATAGCCCTGTACCCCTCTGTTGTAAAGGATCAGTTCATTATTATTTGGAATAGCTAATCTCACAGACGTGCTCCGGAAGCCTCTCCCCCGGAGAGAGCCTCCCCAGCCGACTCCGGTCGGGAGCGCGTCGACAGGACTAGGGCCCCCACCGGGACCCGAACCTGTATAAATCCACGTGTCAATTCTTGTGTTTGTCCGGCGGGGGAGGACCGGTCACCCGGTCAACCCGCGCTGTGTGATCTCCGCTAGGATCGTCTTCGAAACCTGCCGGGGTATTCTTAATACCACGACATATTTATATTCATGAAATAAAACCCCTAGTCGTGACCAGAATTTTGCTATGGGATGGTGGTAGCACTGGAGGTGCTTAACTGCAAAGGATGAGCAGGCACTGAAGGTGCATGGTTTGTGGTATGATCTGGTCACTGGCATATAAGGACTAGAACCTTGTGTTGTCCGTCTAGTGGCATGATTAACGTGCCGACCGCAAGCCTGGTATGGGACAGGCTTGAACAAGTAGTATGTGGATCACACATGGAACCCCTATATGACAAACTCACGAATTACACGGGGTACGCTCCAACACATATCACAGGATGTGATAATGCACGCTGACCCTGAGGGGAAGATGCCAATTTAGTGGGGGTTGTGTAACCCTACCACAACTGTGGTTTGCGTGAAGAAAACCACGGGGTCTGGGGTGAACTATGTGTGAAACATGGCAAAAGTTATTGTTATCTCCACCTTGCCACTCACAGTATGAAGTGAGTCAGGGGTCCAATTCTTGTGATAGGAAGGGCAGGAAGTGGATATATCTTGCAGGTAAATTGGTACCCCTCTGCAGAGTTAAAAATGTATTCGAATACTTCGTGCTCCCGAGTTTTAGGAGTATGCCGCAGTCGATTAAATCCACGGGGTGTGACACAAGTATTGTTTTATAAATTAAAATTTGTTAAGTCAAGATTACCCAAATGGCATGTGTTGTCATGTTAAGGGGTGCTGCCGTGGGCTGTCATGTGTTGACGTGTCGCGGTAGTACCTTAATCTAGTGATCATATGATAGCTAAGAGGCACGTGGATTGTGCCCTAAGTATATGAAATGCTACCATGAGCATGAGATTTGAAAATCTTGGAAGAAAAGTATTTTTGGAAAACCCTCTCACCTCTTTTCCCTCAATAGCATAGGATCATGTCATCTCCACTGTACGTATCTCTACTCTTACCTATGACTTGCTGAGTACGTAAGTGCTCACCCTTGCAACCTTTCAACAATAGACGGAGTGCTTCATGACCAAGATGAAGGCTTGATGGATTTCGTGGATCCACAAGGAGGAGAGCCAATTCTGCCAGAGCCTTGATATGTGTTATTCTGCTGTCAACTTCTTACGACTGTGGGGGTTTCGCCTAGCTTCCGCCGCATAGTTGTTATTTGTTTTAATTATACCATTTGTGCCGTAAAGGAATTGTATTACTCTTTTGTTGTACCAGGCCAGCAGGCCATACTGTTTATGAATGATATTTTGTAAGTTACTCTGCTGCAATGAACTCCTGTGCTTGACTTATCCTAGGAAGTCAGTGGTATGTATGTATGAGGCCAGCTGCAGTGAGCTAGGTTTCCATGGGAGTAGTCGTGGTACCCTGTTCGGGGTGCGACAAGAATAAAGTGGTATCAGAGCAGCATGAGGACTTGACTGTAGGACGACACCTTTAGGAATTGGCTCACCAGGAAGGCGTAGTTTATCTAAAATCTGTTTTCTAAAACCTTACTTTTGGAAAAAGGGAGCCTTGTAGCTTCTAAAAGCTTTGATTTCAAAAGTCTTACTTGGCTTTTTCTAAAAATTCAGCAAGGTGTCGAGAGCGTGTTTTGCTTTCATAGAGTGCCTCAGGAGTTGGGCTATGTTGCTACGGCACATAGCCTAGTTCTTTGGGTAGAACCCTGTTTGAGTAGTTGGTCGACCGTCGTGGAGGATTAGCCGGGAAAGGGTAGTGTAGATAGAGCAGGTGGATGCTCTTGCTAGCTTTTGTGCTCCGCCGTTGCTTTTGCAATGGTTAACTTGTTTACTATGGCTAGAAGCCTAAGTGTTTTGTGCATTAAAATAGTTGCATTAATTTCCGCATTAGTGCCCTAGTTCTCTCTTAGTTTGTTAGACCTATCTGCTTTTCCTTCAAAAGAATCAGTATGGTTTACACGAAGAGAAGGTCGCAAGGTAGTCAAGAGGACAGGGAGCAAGCTTCACCCAGGGAAGACCCTGCAAGGAGAGGATCTTCATCTCAACAGAGACCCCAAGAATCAAACCTTTCTCAGGAAGATCAGCCAACTCTCCTAGAGATTCTTCTCTCCATGGAAAAGAGCAGGCAGGAGGCACAAGTTGCCCACACCCAGTTGTTGGCCTAGATCATTCAAAAGATGCCAGGAGGGGCATCAGAAGGAACTACTGTTGGAACCCGACTATTGGATTTTCAGAAGACCCGGCCACCAACATTTGCTAGTGCAACTGATCCCATTATCGCCGATGATAGGCTCAGGGATATCGAAGGGCAGTTGGATACAATTTGTTGTAATGACCGAGAAAAAGTTCTATTCAAATCACACCAACTCACAGGAGCAGCAGCCGCATGGTGGAAGAAAAGTGGAGCGTGGGGGAAGAAAGTTAGAAAAGGAGGATGCTGCAGCAAGCGCGACCGCCAGACAAACCCAATCAGTGGAAGAGTCCCTACCGACTTTAGTTTTCGATCATCATGTCAAACTCCCAGACCAATATCAATGATATGCAGCAACTGCAAGGGAAACCACCTTCAGAAGAATTGTCCTCATTTCTGTATTCAGTGTTATCATTGTAAACAATTTGGACATCGTCAAGTTCAGTGCCCATGGATTCAACTCCCAATGTCGATAGCAAGATCACAAGCTGGAACAAAGACGATGGCATCCAGGACCACAACTTCGCCACCATTGCAGAGCCCTAGAGGAAGTTCGCCCAACAAAGGAGGAACCATAGCAAGCCGAGGACAAGGAAGAGGAAGAGGAGAAATGGCAAGCCGGGGAGGCCGATTAAACTTCACCTCTCATCAAGAAGCAAACAATACCACCGACATTCTCCTAGGTAGATTATTGATCCAGTCTGCATTTGCTTTAATACTGTTTGATCCTGGAGCTACAAATTCATTCATATCAGAAGACTTTGCATTTAAAGTGGGGATACATATGGTACCTCTAGAGTACTCTATGGTTATACAGACCCTAGGAGCTAAGCTGCCTGTATATTCAACTTGCCATCATATAACCTTCAGAATAGAAGTGTAGAGTTCATGGCTAACCTATTAGTCCTATAACTGCAAGTCCTAGACATTATATTGGGAATGGATTGGTTATCCCAACATAAAGGTCTAGTGGATTGTGAGAGGAAAACTCTAAGCCTTGTTAGTAACCAAGGAAAGAAAGTCTTGTCCCATGCGGACAAGTCATCAGTCGAGAAACTACAAGGGTCTATTGAAGCACTTCAGAAGGTATGCTTGGATCAAGTGCCCATAGTACAGGAATACCCGGACGTATTCCCAGAAGAACTCCCAGGGATGCCACCTGATAGGGAGATAGATTTTACCATTGAGCTTAAACCAGGAGCGGCACCTATAGCTAAGAGACCATATAGGATGCCGGTAGCAGACTTAAAAGAGTTGAAAAGTCAGCTAGAGGAACTGGAAAGCAAAGGATTTATCCGACCAAGTGCTTCACCTTGGGGAGCCCCAGTGCTGGTTGTAAAGAAGAAAGATGGAGCTCTAAGAATGTGCGTGGATTACCAAGCGCTGAATGAGGTGACCATTAAAAACAAGTATCCACTGTCAAGGATTGATGACCTATTCGATCAACTTCGAGGAGCTAGAATATTCTCCAAGATAGACCTAAAGTCAGGCTATCACCAACTGAAAATCAGGAAGGAGGACATACCCAAGACTTCTTTCACTACAAGATACGGGCTGTACGAGTTTACTGTAGTACCTTTTGGACTGACTAATGCCCCAGCAGCCTTCATGAACATCATGAACAACACATTCATGGATTACCTTGACAAGTTTGTCATTGTGTTCATAGACGACATCCTCATCTACTCCAAGAGTCCGAAGGATCATGAGCAGCACTTGCACCTAGTCTTGGGAAGACTAAGAGAGCGCCAATTCTATGCCAAATTCAACAAGTGCGAATTTTGGATGATAAAGATTGCATTTCTCGTCCGTGTTTTGATAGAAAAGGGAATTTTAGTGGACTCGGCCAAGATCGCCGCGATCAAGGAATGGAAGCAACCTACCAACGTGTTAGAGATCAGAAGCTTTTTGGGATTAGCAGGTTACTATCGGAGATTTATGGAAGGATTTTCTCAGATCGCTAAACCCCTTACTAATCTGCTGAGGAAGGAAGTCACATTTGAATGGACTACCAAGTGCGAGGAAAGCTTCCAGAAGCTTAAGGAGAAGTTAACAACCACACCAGTCCTTACATTGCTAGATAGTAAGGATGACTTCATAGTATTCTGTGATGCTTCGAAGCAAAGCATAGGCTGTGTGTTGATCCAGAAAGGCCAAGTGGTAGCTTACACTTCACGACAGCTAAAGCCGCATGAGGAAAACTACCCTACTCATGACTTGGAGTTAGCAGCGGTAGTACAAGCCTTGAAGATATGGCGCCATTACTTGCTTGGGAATAAGTGTGAAATCTACACGGATCATAAGAGTCTCAAGTATATTTTCACCCAGGCAAAACTCAATATGCGCCAACGTCGTTGGTTAGAGCTAATCAAGGACTATGATCTCAGTATTCTCTACCACCCGGGAAAAGCCAATGTGGTAGCAGACGCCTTGAGTAGAAAGGCCTACACCTTACAAGAAGTTGTGTTGAATATGTTATGAAATTAACGTATCAGATACGAAGATTTAATATTAGTCTCATCCTGCAATACGGATAAGATTCGTATAAAATCAGGAAACCTAATCTGTTAGGATTTCTTCTGCATGGGCAGTTCGGATAAGATTCGTATAATATCAGGAAACCTAATTTGTTAGGATTTCTCCTGCTTGGCCCTATATATAGAGAGGTATGATGGGCCTTGAGAAAAGATACAGAAAAGTCCTAACTGCTACCTCCTCTAAAGTAATAGCCCTAAAAACCCTTGTTGTGCACATTGGTGCTAGCACACCATTGCACAACATTCCATCCCAGTACGTGTGGATACCGGTAGAGGCGCTGCTGCAATTGCTGCGCTGATCAGGACGATCCGTGAGCGATTGTTGTCATCTACATCCACTGTTCTGGACGATCCGCAAACGGTTGTTGCGAACATTCGATCGTTGCATCAAATCTGCTTCCGCTACTGGTAACAATCTAATCTATGATCTATTACTTGCAGTTTTCGAGTAAATTATTAGAAATTCTGCTAGTGTAGCTTACTCGATTTCCTACAGTGGTATCAGAGCCATCCTGTATAGTATTAGATCTGGATTAATAATATATATATATATATATATATATATATGTGATATATAAAGTTATAGTAGATTAGATCTACTAGTTCATTTAATCTGTTACCGTATAAGTTTCATTATACATGTTTGTTTTGACATCCAAGTGTTGTGATGAACAATTTTTGGCCGGCTTTAATATGAACTAATGTCTAATGATCCTAGCATGGGCCAGAGGGAGGTGATGTTAGGGTTTATATGACAATAGTAGATTAGATCTTCTAAATCATATGTGTATAGATTGGATCTATATATGACATTAGCTGCCTATTCTAGATATTCATATTGGAGTTAATATGAATGACTTAAGGGGATTTAAACCAATCAGATTGGTTCGAAAATTTGATTAATATGATTAATTTTAAAAAAAAGATTATATTTGATAACCAGAAGCTGTCAACTTTGGTGTCTAAGGAAAGAACACATCATAAGGTTTTTCTTAATAAGCCCCGCTTGGCGGAACACTTTCCTTCATGGTGTGAGCAAAAACAGTCGCGGTCTTTCCTGGCCAAGGTTACTGCCAACGGAAATTAAATATAGTCGTAGTTATGCATGTGAGATTATCTAACTGATGGTTATTTTCATGCATATAGATGTTGTGACATCTTTTAACCCCTCATGAAACATAAAGATTATACGTGACAACCAGAAGCTGTCAACTTTGGTGTCTAAGGAAAGAACACATCATAAGATTTTTCTTAATAAGCCCCACTTGACGGAACGCTTTCCTTCATGGTGTGAGCGAAAACAGTCGCGGTCTTTCCTGGCCAAGGTTACTGCCAACGGAAGTTAAATATAGTCGAAATTGCACCTATTAGATCATCTAGCTGATGGTTATTTTCGTGCATATGGATGTTTTGCCATGTTTTAACCCCTCATAAAAATTAAGTGTTTATTATACCCTTCCAATTGCTGCACCTGTCAAGATTTTGATCGTTGCTTGGTGGGTCTGACAAATCAGGGCACCATCAATTATCTTAATAAGGCAGGATGTGTATTGGACACCCATAAGCATAGAATTGGTTTAACTTAACAAAGCCATCAAAACGGTTTTGGGCTTTGGGGCATGGTGTTGGGATGACACCCAACAAACAAGAGTTATATATAATATAATTAGTAAGGAGTTGCTTACCTAAATAACTAGGTTTCTAGTAGTGATACCAAAGCTCACTAGAACTTAGTGAAACATGGATCTTGGCCTACTATATATATTTCTTTGAGGGATTTTTTCTAAAATATATAGTTGGTACATCTTTTATTGAATTGTTTAATAAAAGACTTTTCATAAATATAATGCTATAATTTTGCATTTCTTTACTGTTGTAGACCATGGATAGTGGTAGCTCCTCAAACAATTTCAGTTTGCGATCTGTCCTTAATAAAGAAAAGCTCAATGGAACAAATTTTATTGATTGGTATAGAAACTTGAGAATTGTTCTCAAACAAGAGAAAAAGGACTATGTTCTAGAGACTCCTATACCTGATGAACCAGCCGCTAGTGCTTTACGTGCTCAAAAGGATGCTTATAAAAAGCATACTGATGACGCACTTGATGCCAGCTATCTAATGCTTGTCACGATGAACTCTGAGCTTCAGAAGCAATATGAGAACATGACAGCTTATGACATGGCCGTGTCTCTTAGAAACTTATTCGAGGAGTAGGCCAGGGTGGAAAGATATGAGACCACCAAGAAATTGCATGATTGCAAGTTGGCAGAAGGAAGCTCGGTCAGTCCTCATGTGATCAAGATGATTGGTTACATTGAGAATTTGGAAAAACTTGGTTTTCCCCTTAGTCAAGAGTTGGCTACTGATATGATTCTCCAATCGCTCCCAACCGAGCTATGACCAGTTTGTCATGAATTATAACATGAATAATCTGGAGAAATCATTGACCGAATTGCATGGGATGCTTAAAACAGCGGAACAGATCATTAAGAAAAACCCAAATAATGTAATGATGGTTCAAAAGGGAAAAAGCTTTAAGAAGAAGGGCAAGGGCAAGGCTAAGGGAAAGGGCAAAGCTCTAGAAAGATCCTCTAGCGCTAAGCCTAATTCCAAAGGAAAGTCCAAGCCAGGTGCCACCCCTACTACTGAATGCTTCTATTGCAAGGAATCTGGCCATTGGAAGAGGAATTGCAAGAAATACTTGGAAGATTTAAAGAAAAAGAAGGAAAGTGAGACTCCTTCAGGTATATATGTTATAGAAGTTCATTTAGCTACTTCTCCTTCCGACACTTGGGTATTTGATACCGGATCGGCTGCTCATATTTGCACTTCGATGCAGGGGCTTAAAAGGAGTAGAAATTTGGCTAAGGGCGAGGTTCAACTTCGCGTTGGCAATGGAGCAAGAGTTGCAGCCTTAGCTGTTGGAACTTTTATATTAGCTTTACCTTCAGGATTAGTTTTAGAACTTAATAACTGTTATTATGTTCCTGCCATAAGCAAAAACATTGTATCCGTGTCATGTTTGGACACGCTGGGTTATGAATTTAGAATAAAGAACAATCATTGTTCCTTTTATTTAAATGATATGTTTTATGGCAATGCCTCATTGGAGAATGGGCTTTATCAGCTAAATCTTGAATTACCTGTCTATAACATATGTACTAAGAGGCTTAGGTCCAATGATTTGAATCCCACGTTTATCTGGCATTGTCGTTTAGGCCATATTAATGAGAAACGCATCATGGAACTCCTGAAAGATGGGCTTCTAGACTCATTTGATTTTCAATCATTTGATGTGTGTGAATCTTGTTTACTTGGCAAAATGACAAAGGCACCTTTCACGGGTGAAAGTGAAAGGGCAAATGACTTGTTGGCTCTTATTCATACTGATGTATGTGGGCCATTAAGTTCAACAGCTAGAGGTGGTTTTCAGTACTTCATAACTTTTACCGATGACTTTAGTAGATATGGATATGTCTACTTAATGAGGCATAAATCTGAAACGTTTGATAAATTCAAGGAATTTCAGAATGAAGTACAAAATCAACTTGGCAAGACAATCAAAACCCTATGATCTGATCGTGGAGGGGAATATTTGAGTCAAGAATTTGATGATCATCTAAAACAACATGGAATTGTTCCACAATTGACCCCGCCAGGAACACCTCAATGGAATGGTGTGTCAGAACGACGGAACAGGACCTTGTTGGACATGGTTCGGTCAATGATGAGCCAAACTGATCTTCCATTGTCCTTCTGGGGATATGCTCTAGAAACAGCTGCGTTCACATTAAATAGGGCTCCATCAAAAGCCGTAGAAAAGACACCATATGAGATATGGAATGGAAGGCGTCCTGGATTGTCTTTTCTTAAGATTTGGGGTTGTGAAGTTTATGTAAAACGTTTAATGTCTGATAAGCTCAAACCCAAATCAGATAAATGCTTCTTTGTGGGCTATCCTAAGGAAACAAAAGGATATTACTTCTATAATCGAGAAGAAAACAAAGTGTTTGTTGCCCGAAACGGTGTTTTTTTGGAGAAAGAGTTTCTTTCAAAAGGAGCAAGTGGGAGTACAATGCAACTTGAAGAAATTGTTTCAGCACCCACTGAAGCTCAGCAAGACCTGCAAAACAATGTAGAAAATGATGCAGGACAAGCACCGGTTATACGTAGGTCTGAAAGGGTACGTCACGCACCTGGAAGGTACATGCTCCTTACAATGGAGCAGCGTGAAGTATTATTGATAGATAATGATGAACCTAAGACTTACGAAGAAGCAATGATGAGCCCTGACTCTGAGAAATGGCTTGGAGCCATGAGATCCGAAATTGAATCCATGCATGACAATCGAGTGTGGAACTTGGTTGATCTGCCTGATGGTGTAAAAGCCATTGAGTGCAAATGGGTTTATAAGAAAAAGATTGACATGGATGGCCATGTTTATATCCATAAAGCACGATTAGTTGCAAAAGGTTTCAAGCAAATTCAAGGTGTTGATTATGATGAAACCTTTTCGCCCGTTGCTATGTTAAAGTCAATCAGGATCATCTTAACTATTGCTGCCTATTTCGATTATGAGATATGGCAGATGGATGTCAAAACGGCTTTCCTAAATGGAAAACTAAGTGAGGATGTGTATATGGCACAGCCTAAAGGTTTTGTCGATCCAGATAATACTAGGAAAGTATGCAAGCTTCATAAATCCATTTATGGGTTGAAGCAAGCTTCTCGGAGTTGGAATCTTCGTTTTGATGAAGTAGTCAAACAGTTTGGTTTCATCAAAAATGAAGAAGAGCCTTGTGTTTATAAAAAGGTAAATGGGAGCGCACTTGTTTTTCTGGTCTTATATGTGGATGACATACTTCTGATCGGAAATGATATTCCTATGCTTGATTCTGTGAAGTCCTCATTGAAAAGTAGCTTCTCTATGAAAGACTTAGGTGAGGCAGCATATATTTTGGGCATTAAGATCTATCGAGATAGATCTAAAAGGTTAATTGGATTAAGCCAAAGTACATATATTGACAAAGTATTGAATAGATTCAATATGCACGATTCCAAGAAAGGTTTTCTACCTATGTCACATGGCATTAGTCTTAGCAAGAGTCAATGTCCTTCGACATGTGATGAGCGGGACCGAATGAATAAGATTCCATATGCTTCTGCTGTTGGATCTATTATGTATGCCATGCTATGTACACGCCCAGATGTCTCCTATGCTCTAAGTGTTACGAGCAGATACCAATCAAATCCAGGTGAGAGTCACTGGACTGCTGTAAAAAACATCCTTAAATATTTGAGGAGGACTAAGGATGTGTTCTTGGTTTATGGAGGTGAGGAAGAGCTCGTTGTTAGTGGCTACACCGATGCTAGCTTCCAAACCGACAAAGATGATTTCTAATCGCAATCTGGTTTTGTATTTTGCCTTAATGGAGGAGCTGTAAGCTGGAAGAGTTCCAAGCAAGAAACTGTCGCTGATTCTACAACAGAAGCAGAGTACATTGCTGCTTCTGAAGCTGCTAAAGAAGCTGTTTGGATTAAAAAGTTCATCTCTGAACTTGGTGTGGTCTCTAGTATTTCAAGCCCAGTGGATCTCTATTGTGACAATAGTGGAGCCATTGCGCAAGCCAAGGAACCAAGGTCTCATCAGAAATCCAAACATATACTCAGGCGTTATCACCTCATCCGAGAAATCGTGAATAGAGGTGATGTGAAGGTTTGCAAAGTGTCCACGGATTTGAATGTTGCTGATCCATTGACAAAGCCTCTCCCGCAACCAAAGCATGAGGTGCATACTAGAGCAATAGGTATTAGATACATTTGTGATTGACTCTAGTCCAAGTGGGAGGTTGTTAGTGATATGTCCTAGAGCAAATCACAGAGATGTATTTATCTTTGTTATATTTATGAACATTTGAATAATATGTTATTTTTGAATAAATTATCATTTTGGTTTGATCAACAGTATGTGACTTGTTCGTGAGACTCTAAATTTATTTGATGATATTATTCTAATTTAGTCCCTGATCCATTATCTTTAAATAGGACATTATTGATTAATGGATCAGCACATTTATTGATTGATGGTTATGTTTCACGGACCATGGATACAAGATATCAAATCAATAATGTGGACATATATTGGATAATATAATGTTGGATAGACCCATTTTGAGACACTGTTTGGATTTGTTATTTAAGTGTCACCAGTAGGTCTCAAATAATGTTTATGATTGATCCTTAGACCTGAGACCATCATAGTTTCCTACATGCTTAGTAGTATACTTTGATAGTACCAAACGCTACTTTTAATTAAGTAGTAATAAAGGTAATATTCAGGTATACTATGAGCCATGCGGAGGAATATGAATGGTTAAGATGGAATTTGCATATCTTATAAAATGAGAGAGATATCTCTGGGCCCCTCGATATAGATGAATTGAGAAGTGCATGGCCATGCCGTTTGTGGTTGAAGTGTCAACTACAAGAAGATCAATTCACTATGAGATCGAGAAAGGATTGAACTGTGCAAGGGTGGCACATTTCCTACCTTGGGTTTAATCTGGTATCGTATGGCAAGAGGATTAACATGAAAACATTATATAGGTTTGCTGATTATGATCTTTGTGTGTATTTGGATAGTCGTTATGTCCTGCTAGGGGCCACTACCGACTTACAATTTGGGTAAGTATTCTCGGGTTGTGACTAAATATACATGAACCTACAGGGTCACACACTTAACGGGTTGGAACAATGCAATTCGGATTAAGTCTATTTTGGGTTTCCATATCAGATTTGGAGACTTAATGTTAGACTCCTTATGCATTTGGATTGGGTTTGATATGGGTTTCTATATCAGATTCGGAAACTTAATATTAGACTCCTTATGTATTTGGATTGGGTTTAGACTCCTTATCCATTTGGATTGGGTTTGGTATAGGTTTCCGTATCAGATTCGGAGACTTAATATTAGACTCCTTATACATTCGGATTGGGTTTTTTATGGGTTTTCGTATCAGATCCGGATTGGGTCTGTTATGAAATTAACATATCAGATACGAAGATTTAATATTAGTCTCATCCTGCAATACGGATAAGATTCGTATAAAATCAGGAAACCTAATCTGTTAGGATTTCTTCTGCATGGGCAGTTCGGATAAGATTCGTATAATATCAGGAAACCTAATTTGTTAGGATTTCTCCTGCTTGGCCCTATATATAGAGAGGTATGATGGGCCTTGAGAAAAGATACAGAAAAGTCCTAACTGCTACCTCCTCTAAAGTAATAGCCCTAAAAACCCTTGTTGTGCACATTGGTGCTAGCACACCATTGCACAACGTTCCATCCCAGTACGTGTGGATACCGGTAGAGGCGCTGCTGCAATTGCTGCGCTGATCAGGACGATCTGTGAGCGATTGTTGTCATCTACATCCACTGTTCTGGAAGATCCGCAAACGGTTGTTGCGAACATTCGATCGTCGCATCAAATCTGCTTCCGCTACTGGTAACAATCTAATCTATGATCTATTACTTGCAGTTTTCGAGTAAATTATTAGAAATTCTGCTAGTGTAGCTTACTCGATTTCCTACAGAATAACCCACACTTACAGCAGGAATTGTAAGGACTAGAGATAGAAGTGGTACCATCAGGGAGGTTAGCCACTCTCACAATAAGATCCCGACTCAAGGAACAAATAGAGAACGCTCAAAAGGAAGATAAAGAGATATGCAAGGTCAAGAGCCGAATCAGGTTAGGTAAGGCTCGGGATTTTTTCTTAGGATGAACATGGAATTGTATGATACCTAGGAAGGATCTATGTACCTCAAAGTGCAGACCTCAAGGAGCTGATCCTACATGAAGCTTATAAAACTCCATACTCAATACACCCTGGTAACACCAAGATGTATTGAGGCTTGAATACTCGATTTTGGTAGGTCGGTATGAAGAAAGAAATTGCGGCATACATTGCTAGATGTGACACTTGCCAAAGGATCAAGGCTGACCATCAGAAGATAGCTGGAAAGTTACAACCCCTACCTATACCAGCATGGGAATGGGAAGAAATCGGAATGGATTTTATTACACGGCTTCCCAGAACGCGAAGAGGTTACGATTCAATATGCGTTATCGTGGACAGACTCACCAAGATTGCACATTTTATACCTGTCAAGAAGACCTACAACGGCAGCAAGTTAGCAGAATTATACATGCAAAGGATAGTGACGTTGCATGGTATCCCTAAGAAGATGGTCTCAGATCGTGGAAGTCAGTCTACCTCAAAGTTTTGGGACTGACTTTATGAAACCTTGGGAACCCAGATGCAATTCAGCACTACATATCATCCACAGACGGGGGAACAAACTGAGAGAGTCAATCAGATCCTGGAAGAATTGCTAAGAGCTTGCATTTTGGATTATGGGACTTCATGGGAAAAATGCTTACCATTTGCAGAATTTACCTATAACAACAGTTATCAGGCTAGTCTGCAAATGGCACCATTTGAAGCTTTATATGGACATAAGTGCAGAATCCCATTGCATTGGGATGAGCCAGGAGAAAGGAAGGTAATCGGACCTGAAGTCATAAAAGAGGTAGAGGGCATGTCAAGCTAATCAGAGACCGGTTGAAAGCAGCACAGTCACACTAGAAGAGCTACGCCAACAACCGACGAAGAGAATTATCATTCGAGCCAGACGAGTTAGTCTACCTCAAGGTTACACCACTCAAGGGACTAAGGAGATTCCAAGTAAGAGGAAAATTGTCCCCAAGATATATCGGACCATTCAAGATGCTCAAGACAAAGGGGGAAGTGTCCTATAAACTGGAACTACCATCAAAACTTGGAGGAGTGCATGATGTGTTCCATGTCTCTCAACTTCGGAAATGCCTAAAGAAACCCGCAGACCGGGTAGAAACTCTTGGTATTCCCTTACAGAAGAACCTCACCTACCTTGAGCAACCACTCCGGATTTTAGCCAAAGATGAACGTCAACTTCGAAGAAAGAAGATCAAGCTGTGCAAAGTTCAATGGGAGAGCCACTTGGGAAAAAGAGGAAGATTTGCGTCAGACCTATCCCCATCTTTCTCTGTCTTAGGTAAATCTCGGGGCGAGATTTCTTTAAGGAGGGTAGGCTTGTAAAACCCTGGTTTTGGGGGTGAAAAGTTTTAGCATAAAAATCCTGCATGCATGTATCTCTGTAGTTGTAACTAGATCAGCTGAACCCTAATCTCTCTCAAACCCTAAAAATCTCCAAATCTATTCTCTAGATCCAGATTATGATTTAACCCTATCCAGACTCAAGTGTCTTTCGGAATATGTTTCCAGATATATCCTCAACTTACTCCAAAAAGTTGGGAACCAGATTGTTTCATCTAAATACTTTTCGTAGATTAGTCCAAATTTTCCTGTGAATAAGTCCTTTTCTGTTTATGTGGAAGCCTAAAAAGGCTAAAATCTACAAATCAACTCCAAATCTAGAATTTCTTCAGGGAACACCTCCCAAATGCTAATTGATACAGTTTTCCGTTCTAATCAGACTTCAAAATCTCACTCCAATTACCAGAATTTGAGATCGACAAAATCCAGATCTATTTTACCCTAATTCTACCCTATTTTCAAATTAGGTGAAATCCCTCAAATCTTATCAAAATTTCTCCAAATTTGAGCTAAATGAGTATTAATAGAAATATTATACTCAACCATGCAATCAAATCCCAAATTAAACCTCTCTAAACCCAAATTTGCAAATCAGTCCAGATTTCAACTAAAACCATCACAATTCAGTCCCTAGTTCGACCACACCTTCTGTTGACGACCACAACTAGTGCAACCGACCAGAGCCCGCACAATCGACCGAATCTGCTGCACTAGTCGACCAGAGCTGCAACTTTCGACCTCTTCAGCTGCTAGCGACCTCGAGCTGTTGCCTTGGACTTCAACCTCGACATGGATCGAGCACACGAGCACGGGAGCTTCAACCTCGAGCACGTGCTGTTGCTGCTTCAAGCTTCGACCACCTACTGAATAGTGCCACGTGGAGACCTCACCGCGCCCAGCCATCAGTTCGCCGTCAGTTCGCAACAAGCACCAGCTGTAAAGCCCTCATGGCCGCTGAATCGAGTCACCCCAACGCCAGCTCGCCGTGAAGTCTAATCCAGTCACATCTTGCCGGCTACAGCTCCCCGAGCACTCCTAGCCGTTGATCACCAGCACTGCCACATTCACCGTTGTTTCGTTGCCACGCGTGAGCATCTTGTTCGCCACCGTGGAGCAGCCCCGCCCACGCCAGCGTTGCCTTCGTTCTTCCGCGCGCGCCCGACAACACCAGCACAGTTGCACCACGTTGCAAGCATGCCAAAGGAAACCGTCAGTTCGCCGTTGCATCAACCAGGACAGCACGCGCCAGTCTGCAAGCCAGCCTGGCCGATGTAGCACGTCGTTTCACCGCCTGTCTTCATAGCCCGGTCGCTTTCCAGTCACTTCGGCCGCTTCAATTTTCCAGGCAACTCCAGCCATTGCAAGCCTCTAACCGTGCCTATAAAAGCCACCCCATCTCAGCTCAACGGCACACACCAGAACCACTCAAGTCTCTAACCTCGCCATCTCCATCGTCTTCTTCGGCAAGCTCGAAGAGAGGCTCACGATGCCAAGCTTCTCCACTGCCTCCTTCTTCACTCCAACACCCCTAGTGAACTTCTCTCATCTCCCTCATACTTCTCAAGCTTGGAATTTAGTTTAAATGTCTTCAATCGCCGGCGATTTCAATTTTACTGCAGTAGCTCCGGTGAGCAATTAATCCTCACCCAGATCGAATTAGCTCTCGAACCAGTGATCAAATATGCTCAATAGATCTTTCTTATCATCCCTAAGCAACCAGAATCATCAATTTTGCTAAAATCTGGAAAACCCCAAATTAGAACTTTGCTTGTGAACTGAACTTGCTGTTTTAGCTTGTCTGGTTCATCTTCAATTAATCTACCTTTACACCTAGCTTTCTTATACCCTCGAGACCATCCACAAGCAAGGAATCAAGTTCATTTGCCCTAAATCAAAAACCCCCAAATTTCCATGTCTTCTTCTCCTGCTCTGGTCGCCGGAATTCGATCCCGGCTGATCCAGGCCAGTCGACTTCTTTGCCGGTTTTCATCACTTTTCGGCCATCTCTTGCCCTAGATCCTGTTGAGTCAATTGTTCCTGTTACAAATGCCTAACTACCAGACAAAGTGGTGCATCATTTGGAGCGCTAGATCAAAAGTTATGGCAAACCCTAATTCCTGACTGTGTCAACTCTGTGCCACACTATGCCAGCCAGTGGCATTAACCCTGTTCACCCACCTCTGGTCATGCAAACCAAAAACTACCTTGTCAAACAATTGCCTCACCACTTTGTGCACCATATGCTAGAAACAAAACCCATTTTTGCCAATGGGAGCTATTCAGACCATGTCAATGCCATTCTTGGGCATTGTCAGCCCTTGTCAGCCTATGTCAGCCACTGGCATCGAGCCTTTTCACCAACTTCCAGCCATCCATTCTGAACATAACTTTTTCCCTTAGACTCATGATGTTGTGATCTACATTTTATTCTACTGTCGCAACTTGAGTTGAGCCCCCTATCATCCATCGACCCTATGTCGATGCCTTGAACCGAACGCCAACCTAAAGACGTTCGCTATTTTTGGGCGAACCAGTCACAACCTTGATATTATTCTGTTATTTTGAGACATTTGAAACCTTGTAGACCTTTGACAACTAATCTTAACTCTGGATTCCATAGTTTAACCCTAATCGCTTCCCAGAATTCTCGAATCTTGTATCTCCTAAATGTTTCTCCTTGCATTATCGCATATATTGGATTAGTAAGAGAAGGATTGATTGTAGTGCCTGTTTGCTGTTTTGATCCTTGTTCAGAATAAGAGTCCAAGTTCGAAGACTTCGTCGCAGACCCGACATCAACTGCTGTTCCTTACGACGCGGAAGGCAAGTTATATTCTTGACATCTTGAACCTATATTTTAAGCGTTGCTATAGCATATCCTTGAATATAAATAATATTGCATGTGAAAGATTGAGAATGGTTGAATTATGAATTGGCAGTACTAGGCTGGATGCCTGTGAAATGTGAATTGATCAAATAATGAGCCATGAACTAATATATATGTATGTATATTTATATTCATGAAATAAAAACCCTAGCCGTGACCAGAATTTTGGTATGGGATGGTGGTAGCACTGGAGGTGCTTACCTGCAAAGGATGAGCTGGCACTGAAGGTGCATGGTTTGTGGTATGATCTGGTCACTAGCATATAAGGATTAGAACCTTGTGTTGTGCGTCTAGTGTTATGATTAACGTGCCGACCGCAAGCCTGGTATGGGACAGGCCTGAACAAGTAGTATGTGGATCACACATGGAACCCCTATATGACAAACTCACGATTTACACGGGGTGCGCTCCAACACATATCACAGGATGTGATAATGCACGCTGACCCTGAGGGGAAGATGCCAATTTAGTGGGGGTTGTGTAACCCTGCCACAACTGTGGTTTGCATGAAGAAAACCACGGGGTCTAGGGTGAACTGTGTGAGAAACATGACAAAAGTTCTTATTATCTCCACCTTGCCACTCATAGTATGTAGTGAGTCAGGGGTCCAATCCTTGTGATAGGAAGGGTATGAAAGTGGATATATCTTGCGGGTAAATTGGTATCCCTCTGCAGAGTTAAAAATGTATTCGAATACTTCGTGCTCCCGAGTTTTAGGAGTATGCCACGGTGGATTAAATCCACGGGGTGTGACCCTAGTATTGTTTTATAAATTAAAATTTTTTAAGTCAAGATTACCCAAATGGCATGTGTTGTGATGTTAAGTGGTTCTGCCGTGGGCTGTCATGTGTTGACGTGTTGCAGTAGTACCATAATCTAGTGATCATACGATAGCTAAGAGGCACGTGGATTGTGTCCTAAGTATATGAAATGCTGCCATGAGCATGAGATTTGAAAAACTTGGAAGAAAAGTATTTTGTGAAAACCCTCTCACCTCTTTCCCTCAATAGCATAGGATCATGTCATCTCTACTATACGTATCTCTACTGTTACCTATGACTTGCTGACTACATAAGTGCTCACCCTTGCAACCTTTCAACAATAGATGGACTGCTTCATGACCAAGACGAAGGCTTGAAGGATTTCGTGTATCCAGAAGGAGGAGAGCCAATTCTACCAGAGCCTTGATGTGTGTTGTTCTGCTGGCAACTTCTTACGACTGTGGGGGTTTCGCCTAGCTTCCGCCTCGTAGTTGTTATTTGTTTTAATTAGACCATTTGTGCCATAAAGGCATTGTATTACTCTTTTGTTGTACCAGGCCAGCAAGCCATACTGTTTATGAATGCTATTTTGTAAGTTACTCTGCTGCAATGAACTCTTGTGCTTGACTTATCCTGTGAAGTCAGTGATATGTATGTATGAGGACAGCTGCAGCGAGCTAGGTCTCCACGGGAGTAGTCATGGTACCCTGTTTGGGGCGCGACAAAATGCTATTTGATACAATTTTCCCTTCTGTCCAGATTGCAAAATCTCATCCTAGATGCCAGAATTCCAAATCGATCAAAACTCAGATCTTAATTTACCCTAAAGTACCCTATTTTCGGTTTATATCGAAAACCATCAAATCATGCCAGATTTTACCCAATCTCTTGCTAGATGGGTACAAAGATTAAGTTTATACTCATCTATGAAATTAGATTGCAAATCAACTATCTCTAGACTAGAAATTACAAATCAGTCCAAGTTGCAAACAAAGAATCTTGCAAACAGGTCCCTGGCTCGACCACATCTCCTGTTCACGACCAGAGGAGTTGCTTGTGACCAGGGCTCAGCAAAATCAGCATATTCGACCTCGACCATAAGCTGCATAGCTTTGAACAATGCCGTGCGACCGCGACCAGTGCTCATTGCGCCGTGTCACCGCGCCTATTGCCGCCGATCAATACCACGCTCGCCAGTGCTCATTCACGGCCGTCTTTGCACACGCACACGTGTTTGCGTCTCAGGCATCGCCGTGGCAGTCCTTGTCTAGCTCACCAGCAGCTTGCACAGCTTCATTTGCTTGCCGTTGCTTCAACCCGAAGGTACACCGGCGCAAGTACCTTAGCTTCCAAGCAGTGAGACTTGTTTCACTTTGCATTGTCCTTAAATAGCAGCTCCAGATTAACTTAACCTTCACCATCTTCACCAGAGCTCCCTTAGTCTTTTTAAACCCGAATTTCACCGTTCTCGTTCTCTTCTCCGGCGAGGTCAGCACGAAGGCTCACGGTGCCAGCTTCAACCACTGCACCATTTGCCAAATTAACACCATTAGTGAGTATCTCTCATCTCCCTTATCATGTGATAGTATCCAATTGAGCTCCGGTGATCTCTAACACCAGCGATCACCGAAATCCTCTAATGCCCTGTTCTAGCAATGCCATCTAAATTAGCCCGAATTTGCTTTCGTGATAATAGAATAAAATGATCAGTGAACTAATCTTAGTAAGCCTGTGCATCAAGATTTCAAAATCCAGTTCAGATTAAAGTTTTCCCCTTTCTCGCGTGCCACCGATGACCGGCTCACGTCACCAGGCTGCACCACCATTCCTCCGGCCGAATTGACGTTACCAGAAGCTTCACCTCACCTCCCTAGTGCTCTCACAGCGAGCAATTGAGCTTTAAGGCCGTGTATCGGTTTCGCCCAATTTAGCCCTTCTTCTTCTCCGGCCGTGGTGTTGTTTTCCTCGCCGACGTCGCTTTAGGCCAATTCCCTTCATCCACACTATCTGAAGCTGCCCAGGAACTCAACTGTTCCTTCAAATTGGAGCTTGATTCACCACATCGCCCTGTGGCCGTTGAAGCCGTCTTCTTCTCCAGCGCAGCTCGTCGCCGTTCACTGTCGTGCCATCTCCAGTCGAGACCAATGTATCAAACAATACCACTTGGCCCTAGCTAGCTCCAGCAACGCCAGGTTTCAGCAGCACAGCACCAGATTGCAGTTTGAATGTTTTACCCTTTTCTGCCGTGCCGCCAGCGTGTCGCCCGGTCATCACCAACCACTGCCGTCGATGCCACCTTGTCTAGCATCTTCGGCTTGATCTCCTGAACACTTTCCTCTACTAGCTTGATCCCTGAATCTGCACAGAATTGCCAGTTATCGCTATGCCAAGATCTTGTCCAGTGGCTTCACTGTGCCGTGTCGCGACCACACTTCTTCGCCAATTTTCATCACCATCCAGCCATCTTCAACCTTGGAACCTATTGAATCATTTGTTACTATTATCAAAGCCTACCTCCCAGACAAAGTGGTGCATCAATTGGAGCCCTAGATCAAAAGTTATGGCAAGCCCTAGTTTCTGACCATGTCAACCCAATACCAATCTATGCCAGCCAGTGGCATTAGCCCTTTTAAATTCCTTCCAGATGTGTATTTTAAGCATGCCCTTGTCCCTTAGACTCCTGATGTTGTGAGCCACATTTCCTTCAACTATCACATCTTGAGTTAAGCTCTCTTGCTTTCCTTGAAGCTATATCAGAGCCTTGAACCGAATGTCAATTGGCTGACATTCACTGTTTTTGGACAAACTAGCCGCGGACTTGATGTCCATATTGCAGCCTTGAAGCCCTAGGAATTTCTAACACCATCCTTAGCTCAGATTCTATAAATTCCAGGATTTTGACTCAGTTCAGCTTGCAATCCGAATTATCTCCAGTATCATTCAGTTATTCTGTTAAGCATATCTGCATATAAATCATAAATCATTTTAACATAGTTAGTAATTATTGTATGCTTGTTTGTCGCTGAGCAGATCCAGAAGCTGAGTTCGAGGACTTCACTGTTGACCCGACATCAACTGCTGTTTCTTACGACACGGAAGGCAAGTCATAGTCTTGATCATCTTGAACCTAAATTTTATAAATTGCTATGATATGACCTTGGATATAAATAAGTAATGCATGTGAGAATGGATGAATTGTGAATTGGCAGTACTAGGCTGAATGCTTGTGAAATGTGAAAAGATCAAATAGTGAGCCATGAACTATTATATGTACTTATATATATATTCATGAAATAAAACCCCTAGCCGTGACTAGAATTTTGGTATGGATGGCTGTAGCACTGGAGGTGCTTAAATGCATAGGATAGCAGGCATGGAAGGTGCATGGTTTGTGGATGGTCTGGTCACTGGCATATAAGGACTAGAACCTTGTGTTGTGCGTCTAGTGGCATGAAACACGTGCTAACCGCAAGCCTGGTATGGGACAGGCCTGAACAAGCACTTATGCGGCTCGCACATGAAACCCCTACATGAGATGCACGATTTGCACGGAGTGCGTGTAACACCCTGAGTTTAGGGGTGAAAATTTCCTTTTTCGTAAATAGCATGCATGCATGTATTTGTAGTAGTGGCCAGATCAGTATCTATTTTAAGCCCTAAAATCTCCAAATCTTTCCTGTGAACCCCAAATCAAGATCAGATTATTCAGATGTAATCTATCAGTTATCCTAAACTTAAAAGTCTTCAGAAACCAGATTCAATTCCATCTCTAAATCCTAGATTTGTCAAAACTTCTGTTTTCGAAAACAGAAATTAAGTTAATTACCCTAAATAATCTAAACCCAGATTTAGCCAAATTCAGACCAAATTCAGACCAAATTACTCTTGGACTATTATCATAGGTATGCCAATACCTTAATCCAGAAAGCTGACAGCCAGATTTTATCACCTAGACTCTTTTCGCATATTAGTCCATTAGTTATCGCAAATTAGTCCTTTATCTAATATCTGGAAACCCAAAAAGAATAAAATCTTCAAATTAACTCCAAACTCAGAATTTCTTCAGCAAATCTCTTCTAAATGCTATTTGACACAATTTTCTCTTCTGTTCAGATTTCAAAATTCCATCCTAAATGCCAGAATTTGAAATCAATTGAAATTCGAATTTCAATTACCCTAAAATACCCTATTTCAGTTATTGTCAAAAACTATTCAAATGTGCCAAATTTTATCAATTATCTTTGCCAAATGTTCTGTTGAATATAATCTGCCAGATTAGTGAAATCAAATTCAGTTTAAACCTTCCAAAATTCCAGATTTACAGAACAGTCCAAAACTTAAGATTTGAAACTGCAGTTCAGTCCAATTCGACCAGAGGACTTAGCCGTTTTCGACCAGAGCTCACCGTGCCTGTGCGCCGTGGCTGTTCGTCGCCGGTGAAGTTTCGCCCGTGCACGTGACCGTGCATGTTGTGTGTACGTGTCCTCGCCTCAGCCATTGTCGTGGCAGTTCCACTGCAACGTCGAGGACAGCATCGCTCTCGCGCGCGACCAGCTGCAGCAAGCTCAGACTTTGTCAGTAGCTTTTGTGCCGTGCCAGATGTTGTCGCCACCGCTTGCTCCAGCACTGCTAAGTCCCGATGAATCGACATGGTGATCAGTTGCAGTCCTGTGGCCGTCGCAATCACCGTTCTTCACTGTGTCTTCGCCGCTGATGTTCTGCACGCAACCAATCTCATCCCCAGCTGCCAATCACTTCGCTGCTCCCTCCTTGCAAGCTGCGCCTGGCCTATTTAAGCACTCCTATGCTCAGCAGTTCCCTCACACTTCACCAGAAATCAGCCAAATCCCAAATCTTTCTGTTTCAGTCATCTTCTCCTGCGAGCCATCGAGGAGGCTCACGGTGCCAACACGCTCTGTTGCACCAACCTTCGAATTAAAGCCATCAGTGAGTTCCCCTACTCATACTCTCTGTGTAGTATCACTTAATTGTTCTCCGGTGGACCCTAACGCCGGTGATCGCCGGAATTGCCGATTGCCCTGTTCCTGCAATATAGCTTAATTCAGCCCAAATTAGCTTTCGAAATTGTAATCTAAATTGATCAGTGAGCTATTTCAAGCAAGCCTGTAAGCTCAGAATCTCCAATTGAACCCCAATCGAAGTTTTTCCTAAAATTGAATTTCACCAGAAACCGGCGACCGTCGCCAGACCACGCCGGCGATCCTCCGGTCAAATTGATGCTACCAGTAGTTTTCTCATACCCTACTATCACTTCCCAAGCTTGGAATTGAGTTCATTTAGCCTGTATCGAAAACCCCCAAATGACAGTGCTTCTTCTCCGGCGCCGATAACCGGAAAACTTTTCCCAGCCGTTTCAGCCCTAACCACCTTGTCCAGTGTGCATGCTTTGACCTCCTGAGCATTTTTGTCTTTTAGCTCGACACCTAGATCGGCCTAGATCGAAAGTTATAGCTTTGCCAAGATTTTGTCCAGAACTGATCTAGTGCAGTGAGTTCACCGCAGTTCATCATCAGATTTGTTGCTGTCCAGCCATTTTTAGCCTTGGATCCTGTTGACTTATTTGTTCCTGTTGTCAATGCCTACCTCCCAGACAAAGTGGTTCATCATTTGGAGCTCTAGATCAAAAGTTATGCCAAGCCCTAGTTTTTGGCATTGTCAGCTCTATGTCAGAGCTTGTCAGCCAGTGGCATTGGCCTTGTTTACCCACTTCTGGTTGTGCAATTTGAAAACCACTTTGGCCACTGAATTTGTAGAGTTGTGATGTACATTTTCTTCTACTACCACAACTCGAGATGAGCAGTCTAACTTTTCTTAAAACTATGTCAGAGCCTTGATCCGAATGTCGATCTGCTGACATTCGCTGTTTTTGAGTAAACCAACCACAAAATTGTTATCCCTGTTATAATCCTGAAACCCTAAGATTATCTAATCACCATCCTTAGCCCAGATTCCATGAAACCCTAGAATCTCGACTCAGTTCAGTTTGCAGTTCAAATTATCTCCAGTATAGTTCAATCATTCTTGTTGTGCATTTCTGCATTTAAGTCATAAAACATTTTAATATTATAAGTAATCATTGTGTGTTTGTTTGTCGTCGAGCAGATACAGAAGCTGACTTTGAAGATTTTGCTGTTGACCCGTCATCAACTGCTGTATCTTATGACGCGGATGGCAAGTCATATTCTTGGTCATCTTGAACCTATATTTTAAATGTTACTATAACATAACCTTGAATATAGACAATATTGCATGTGAAAGATTGAGAATGGTTGATTTATGAACTGGCAGTACTAGTTGGGTTATCTGTGAAATGTGAAATAAACAAGTTTTGAGCCATGAACTATTATATATATGTATGTATATATTTATATTCATGAAATAAAACCCTTAGCGGTGACCAGAAAAATGGTATGGAAGGCTGTGGCACTGGAGGTGCTAAACTGCGAAGGAATGCAGGCACTGAAGGTGCAGGGTTGTGGATGGTCTGGTCACTGGCATATAAGGACTAGAACCTTGCGTTGTCCGTCTAGTGGCATGAACAACGTGCTAACTGCAAGCCTGGTATGGGACAGGCCTGAACAAGTACTTATGTGGATCGCACATGAAACGACTGCATGAGATGTGTAGTGATGCACGATAAGCACGGAGAATGGCTCCCACACATATCACTGAAGGTGATCAAGCACGCTGACCCAGTAATGGGAATAAGCAAAGGGATGGAGGTTATGATACAACCTACCACAACTGTGGTTCGCGGAGAGCCACAGGGTCGGGGGTGAATTGTGAGTGATATATAACAAAAGTTCTTGTTATCTCCACCTTGCCACTCACACATGGTTGTGAGGAGGGGTCTAATCATTTAAATAGGATTGGCTTGAAAGTGCAATATCTTGCGGGTAAATTGGTACCTCTCTGTAGAGTTAAAAATGTATTCGAATACTCTGAGCTCCCGGGTTTTATAGGATTCTGCTGCGGTGGATTAAATCCACGGGGTAGGACACAAGTATATTTTCTAAATAAAATGTGTTAAATCAAGATTACCCAAATGGCATGTGTTGTCATGATAAGGAGTGCTGCCGTGGGCTGTCGTGTGTCGACGTGCCGCGGTAGTGCTATAATTTAGTGAACATGAATGATGATGATATATTATGAAAAGTGCTGCCATGAAATAAGATGAGATGAGGTATTAAAGAAAAAGATTATTTTATAAACACCCATAATTCTTGACTAGTCTAGGTTCATATCATCACTACTATATGTATCTACTCTTACCTATGACTTGCTGAGTACGTAAGTGCTCACCCTTGCAACATTCAACTCAATAGATGGAGCGTTCTTTGATCAAGATGATGGCATGGAGCACTTCGTGGATCCAGAAGGAGGAGAATCAGTTCCGCCAGAGCCCTGATGTGTGTTGTTCTACTGTCAACTTCTTTTGTGGGAGGGTCACCTATCTTCTGCTGTGTAGTTAATATTTTGCTAAACCCTGAATGCCTTGTAGGCTTTGTAATCCTTTATGTAATATTAAGGCCAGCAGGCCACACTGCTTAAATATTTTGTCAGTACTCTGTTGCAATGTAATATACTCCTGTGTTTGACTCATCCTGGGAAGTGAAAGATTTGTGTGTGTGGGACTAGCTGCAGCGAGCTAGGTCTCTACAGGAGTAGTCGTAGTCCCAGTTTTGGGGCGCGACAAAAAGTTGGTATCAGAGCAACATGAGAACTTGACTGTAGGACGACACCTTTAGGAATTGGCTGTGCCAGGAAGACGTAATTTATTTAGAAACTATTTGTTGAAAACTTTATTTTGAGAAAAATAATGAGCCTTGTTGCTCCAAAAAAATTTTATTTCATTATTTTATTTGGATTTTCTAAATTCGGTAAGATTGTGAGAGTACGTTCTGTGGTCTCAGAGTGTCTTAGGGGTTGGTATAGATAGAGCTAGTAGATGCTCTTGATAGCTTTGTGATTCGCTGTTGCTTTTGCAATAGTTAACTTGTGTATTATGGCTAGTAGCCTAAATATTTTATGCATAAAATAGTTTGCATTAATTTCTGCATTGCTGTCTTATTTGGCCTTAGTTAGTTAGATCAGTCTAACCTTTTTCAGAGCCACCATGGTTGATACAAGAAGGAGATCTCGAAGCGGTAGAGAAGATATGGGACAGTCTCCGCAGGAAGAAGATACTATGACAAGAGACCCTTTGTTTCAGCAAAGATCTCAGAGTTCCAATCCTCCTCAAAATGAACAACCCAGTTTACAGGAAATTCTGTTGTCAATGGAGAAGAATCGACAGGAAGCTCAGACGGCTCATACTCAACTATTGGCCCAGATAGTTCAGAAATTACGTACTGGAACAACAGAAGGAACTACTTCTACTGTAGGAACAAGATTAACATATTTCCAAAAGACCAGTCCACCAACATTTTCTAGTGCGACCGATCCCATGGTTGCCGATGATTGGTTAAGGGATATCGAGAGGAAACTGGACACGGTCTGATGCAGCGACCGAGAGAAGGTTTTGTTTGGATCTCACCAGTTAGCAGGAGCTGCAGCTGCATGGTGGATGAACTACCAGGAGGCCCACCTTGACAAAGATAATATTTCTTGGAGGGAATTTAAGGATCAATTTCTGAAATTTCATATACCTACTGGTATCATGGCAGCTAAGCGTCGAGAATTTTGGAACTTAACCCATGGAAATAAATCAGTTACTGAATATCTACATCAATTCACTCATTTGGCTCGATATGCACCTGGAGATGTGGATACCGAAGAAAAGAAGATAGAACGCTTCACAGAAGGACTTCAACACTATTTACAGTATCAAATTGCTTCTCATGAATTCACGGAATTCCAAACACTTGTAAATAGAGCTTTAAAGGTGGAAGAGAAGAAGAATATGGGGGAAGAAGGCCGAAAGCGGTGAATGCTTCAGCAAACACGACCACAGACAAATCCAATCAGAGTAAGAGTTCCTTTTACTCCCAATTTTCGACCGTCTTACCAGAATCCCAGACCAGCAATGACATTGTGCCCTAACTGCAGAGGAAATCATCCTCAGAAAGATTGTCGTCATCCTCGGGTTGAGTGCTATCATTGTGGACAGCATGGGCATCGTAAAGAATTCTGTCCTTGGATACAACTTCCACCATCCATTGCCAGATCTCAGGCAGGAACACAGCCAGTAGTAACCAGAGCCTCATCATCACAGAATTTTAGAGGAATTCCATCAGGAAGAGGAGGGAACATGGCTAATCGAGGAAGAGGAAGAGGTAGAGCACCAACTGCAACCCAAGGAGGAAGATTAAACTATACTTCAATCCAAGAGCAGGCAACGCCACCGACATTCTTCTAGGTAGATTTCTGATTCAATCTGCATTTGCCTTAATATTGTTTGATCCTGGTGCTACAAATTCATTTATGTCAAAAGCATTTGCATCTGAAGTTGAAATGCATATAGAGGAAGTACCATTAGAATACTCTATGGTTATACAAACTCCAGGGGCTAGATTACCTGTCAACTCGATCTGCCCAAATGTAACCTTTAGTATAGAAGGGGTAGAATTTGAGGCAAATCTACTAGTTCTAGAACTGCAAGGTCTAGACATTATTTTGGGAATGGATTGGTTGTCCCAACATAAAGGCCTAGTAGACTGTGAAGAGAAAACCTTAAGTCTTGTCAGTAGCCAAGGGGAGAAAGTTCTATTCTATGCAGAAAGATCATCAGTCAAGAAACCGCTAAGATCTGTTCAAGCATTGCAAAAGTTATGCCTGGAACAAGTGCCTGTAGTGCAACAATATTCTGATGTGTTTCCAGAAGAACTTCCAGTAATGCCACCTGACAGAGAAATAGAATTCAGTATTGAGCTTAAACCAGGAGAAGCATATAGCAAAACGTCCCTATAGGATGCCAGTTACAGATTTGGAGGAGCTCAAGAATCAACTCGAAGACTTGGAAAACAAGGGATTTATCAAACCCAGTGCTTCGCCATGGGGAGCCCCAGTTTTGTTTGTAAGGAAGAAAGACGGAACTCTACGAATGTGTGTAGATTACCGAGCTTTGAATGAAGTCACTATTAAGAACAAGTATCCATTACCAAGAATTGATGACTTGTTCGATCAACTACGAGGAGCCAAAGTATTTTCCAAGATAGATTTTAAATCTGGATATCATCAGCTGAAGATCAAGAAAGGATATACCGAAGACTGCTTTCGCTACCAGATATGGTTTATATGAGTTTACAGTAGTACCTTTTGGCTTGACCAATGCTCCGACAGCTTTCATGAATGTCATGAACAGTGCATTTATGGATTTTCTTGACAAGTTTGTCATAGTATTCATAGATGACATTCTGATATATTCCAGGAGTACGGAAGAACATGAGCAACATTTACACCTAGTCTTGGAAAGGCTACGAGAGAGGCAATTTTATGCCAAATTTGATAAATGCGAATTTTGGATGTCAAGAATTGCATTTCTTGGACATGTGTTGACAGCAGAAGGAATTTCAGTGGATCCAGCTAAAATTTCTGGTATCAAGGAGTGGAAACAACCTACCTCAGTTTCAGAAATTAGAAGTTTCTTGGGATTAGCAGGGTATTGTAGGAGATTCATCGAAGGATTTTCCCAGATTGCCAAACCTCTTACAAACCTACTAAAGAAGTATGTTGCATTTGAATGGACCATCAAGTGTGAAGAAAGTTTTCAGAAGCTGAAGTAGAAATTGACAACACCAGTCCTCACTTTACCAGACAGCAAAGAAGATTTTGTAGTTTACTGTGATGCTTCAAAGCAAGGAATAGGTTGTGTATTAATGCAGCAAGGTCGAGTAGTAGCTTATGCTTCACGCCAATGGAGACCACATGAGGAAAATTATCCGACACATGATTTCGAGTTAGCAGCAGTGGTACATGCTTTAAAGATATGGCGGCATTATCTCATTGGACATAAGTGTGAGATATTTACAGATCATAAAAGCCTGAAGTATATTTTCACACAGACGGAGCTCAACATGCGTCAACGACGATGGCTGGAATTGATCAAAGATTATGATCTTAGTACTCAGTACCATCCAGGGTAAGCTAATGTAGTGGCTGATGCCTTAAGCAGAAATGTTTACAACCTACAAGGAATGGTTATGTTGAAGAACCCTTACCTACAACAAGAATTGCAGAATCATCAGGTGGAAATAGTACCGCAGGGAACGGTAGCTACTTTAACAGTAAAATCTCAACTTGAAGAACAGATAGGAAATGCCCAGAATGAAGATGAAGAAATTAGTAAGATCAAGAGCCGAATCAAATTAGGAAAGGCTCAAGGCTTTACTGAAGATAACCAAGGGATTGTATGGTATCGAGAAAGAATCTGTGTACCTCAAAACGCAGACCTTAAGGAAATAATTCTCCATGAAGCTCATAAAACTCCATACTCAATACACCCTGGTAACACAAAGATGTATCAAGATTTGAAGACCCGATTCTGGTGGGATAATATGAAGAGAGAGATTGCAGAATACATTGCAAACTGTGATACATGTCAGCGAGTTAAAGCAGAACACCAAAAAATAGCAGGAAAGCTACAACCTCTACCAATACCATTATAGAAATGGGAAGAAATTGGTATGGATTTCATTACAGGATTACCTGAAACTCAAGGAGGATATGATTTCATATGGGTTATTGTGGACAGACTTACTAAAGTAGCTCATTTCATACCAATCAAAAAGATTTATGATGGCAGTAAACTAGCAGAGTTATACATGCAAAGAATAGTGGCATTGCATGGTATTCCTAAGAAGATAGTTTCAGATCATGGAACACAGTTTACCTCCAAATTTTGGAATAGACTGCATGAAACCCTAGGAACCCAGTTGGATTTCAGTACTGCATATCATCCGCAGACAGGAGGACAGACAAAAAGAGTCAACCAAATCCTAGAAGATCTTCTAAGAGCTTGTATACTCGATTATGGAACATCATGGGACAAATGTTTACCATTTGCAGAGTTTACATATAATAACAGTTATCAAGCTAGTTTACAGATGGCACCATTTGAAGCTTTATATGGACGTAAATGCAGAACCCCATTGCATTGGAATGAGCCAGGAGAACGAAGGGTCATAGGACCAGAGATAGTAGAAGAGGCAGAAGCTCATGTCAAACTCATCAGAAAAAGGTTGAAAACAGCACAATCACGACAAAAGAGTTATGCAGACAATCAACGGAGAGAATTATCATTTGAACCAGGAGATTTTGTGTATCTCAAGGTCACACCATTCAAGGGATTACAAAAATTCCAAATGAAGGGAAAGTTATCTCCAAGATATATTGGACCATTTAAAATAATCAAGAGAAAGGGAGAAGTATCCTATAAATTGGAATTACATGTGGGATTAACGGGAATACATGATGTGTTTCATTTCTCTCAGCTCCGAAAATGTTTGAAGGAACCTACTGATCAGATAGATGTACAGGATGTACCATTACAGAAGAATCTCACTTACCTTGAGCACCCAATCAGAATCTTAGCCACTGATGAACGTCAGCTCAGAAGGAAGAAAATCAAATTGTGTAAAGTTCAATGGAAAAATCATTCAGAACAAGAGGCTACTTGGGAGAAGGAAGAAGATCTTAAGCAAACCTATCGTTATCTTTTCCTGTCTTAGGTAAATCTCGGGGCGAGATTTCTTTAAGGAGGGTAGATCTGTAACAACCTGAGTTTAGGGGTTAAAATTTCCTTTTTCATAAATAGCATGCATGCATGTATTTCTAGTAGTAACCAGATCAGTGTCTATCTTAAGCCCTAAAATCTCCAAATCTTTCTTGTGAACCCCAAATCAAGATCAGATTGTTCAGATGTAATCTATCAGTTATCCTAAACTTTAAAGTCTTCAGAAGCCAGATTCAATTCCATCTCTAAATCCTAGATTTGTCAAAACTTCTGTTTTCGAAAACAGAAATGAAGTTAATTACCCTAAATACTCTAAACCCATATTTAGCCAAATTCTGACCAAATTCAGACCAAATTACTCTTGGACTATGATGATGGGTATGCCAATACCTTAATCCAGAAAGCTGACAGCCAGATTTTATCATCTAGACTCTTTTCGCATATCAGTCCATTAGTTATCGCAAATTAGTCCTTTATCTGATATCTGGAAACCCAAAAAGGCTAAAATCTTCAGATTAACTCCAAACTCAGAATTTCTTCAGCAAATCTCTTCTAAATGCTATTTGACACAATTTTCTCTTCTGTTCAGATTTCAAAATTCCATCCTAAATGCCAGAATTTGAAATCAATTGAAATTCGGATTTCAATTACCCTAAAATACCCTATTTTCAGTTATTGTCAAAAACTATTCAAATGTGCCAAATTTTATCAATTATCTTTGCCAAATGTTTTGTTGAATATAATCTGCCAGATTAGTGAAATCAAATTCAGTTTAAACCTTCCAAAACTCCAGATTTACAGAACAGTCCAAAACTTAAGATTTGAAACTGCAGTTCAGTCCAATTCGACCAGAGGACTTAGCCGTTTTCGACCAGAGCTCGCCGTGCCTATGCGTCGTGGCTGTTCGTCGCCGGTGAAGTTTTGCCCGCGCGCGTGACCATGCATGTTGTGTGTACGTGTCCTCGCCTCAGCCATTGTCGTGGTAGTGCCACTGCAACGTCGACAACAGCACCGCTCTCGCGCGCGACCAGCTGCAGCAAGCTCAGACTTTGTCAGTAGCTTTTGTGCCGTGCCAGATGTTGTCACCACCGCTTGCTCCAGCACTGCTAAGTCCCGATGAATCGACATGGTGATCAGTTGCAGTCCTGTCGCCGTCGCAATCACCGTTCTTCGCTGTGTCTTCGCCGCTGATTTCTGCACGCAACCAATCTCATCCCCAGCTACCAATCACTTCGCTGCTCCCTCCTTGCAAGCTGCGCCTGGCCTATTTAAGCACTCCTATGCTCAGCAGTTCCCTCACACTTCACCAGAAATCAGCCAAATCCCAAATCTTTCTGTTTCAGTCATCTTCTCCGGCGGGCCGTCGAGGAGGCTCACGGTGCCAGCACGCTCTGCTGCACCAACCTTTGAATTAAAGCCATCAGTGAGTTCTCCTACTCATCCTCTCTGTGTAGTATCACTTAATTGTTCTCCGGTGGACCCTAACGCCGGTGATCGCCGGAATTGCCGATTGCCCTGTTCCTGCAATATAGCTTAATTCAGCCCAAATTAGCTTTCGAAATTGTAATCTAAATTGATCAGTGAGCTATTTCAAGCAAGCCTGTAAGCTCAGAATCTCCAATTGAACCCCAATCGAAGTTTTTCCTGAAATTGAACTTCACCAGAAACCGGCGACCGTCGCCAGACCACGCCGGCGATCCTCCGGTCAAATTGATGCAACCAGTAGTTTTCTCATACCCTACTATCACTTCCCAAGCTTGGAATTGAGTTCATTTAGCCTGTATCGAAAACCCCCACATGAAAGTGCTTCTTCTCCGGCGCCGATCACCGGAAAACTTTTCCTAGCCGTTTCAGCCCTAACCACCTTGTCCAGTGTGTATGCTTTGAACTCCTGAGCATTTTTGTCTTCTAGCCCAACACCTAGATCGGCCTAGATAGAAAGTTATAGCTTTGCCAAGATTTTGTCCAGAACTGATCTAGTGCAGTGAGTTCACCGCAGTTCATCATCAGATTTCCTGCTGTCCAGCCATTTTCAGCCTTGGATCCTGGTGACTTATTTGTTCCTGTTGTCAATGCCTACCTCCCAGACAAAGTGGTGCATCCTTTCGAGCTCTAGGTCAAAAGTTATGCCAAGCCCTAGTTTTTGGCATTGTCAGCTCTATGTCAGAGCTTGTCAGCCAATGGCATTGGCCTTGTTTACCCACTTCTGGTTGTGCAATTTGAAAACCACTTTGTCCGCTGAATTTGTAGAGTTGTGATCTACATTTTCTTCTACTACCACAACTCGAGATGAGCAGTCTAACTTTTCTTAAAACTATGTCAGAGCCTTGATCCGAATGTCGATCTGCTGACATTCGCTGTTTTTGAGTAAACCAACCACAAAATTGTTATCCCTGTTATAATCCTGAAACCCTAAGAATATCTAATCACCATCCTTAGCCCAGAGTCCTTGAAACCCTAGAATCTCGACTCAGTTCAGTTTGCAGTTCAAATTATCTCCAGTATAGTTCAATCATTCTTGTTGTGCATTTCTGCATTTAAGTTATAAAACATTTTAATATTATAAGTAATCATTGTGTGTTTGTTTGTCGTCGAGCAGATCCAGAAGCTGACTTTGAAGATTTTCCTGTTGACCCGTCATCAACTGCTGTATCTTACGACGCGGATGGCAAGTCATATACTTGGTCATCTTGAACCTATATTTTAAATATTGCTATAACATAACCTTGAATATAGACAATATTGCAAGTGAAAGATTGAGAATGGTTGATTTATGAACTGGCAGTACAAGTTGGGTTATCTGTGAAATGTGAATAAACAAGTTTTGAGCTATGAACTACTATATATGTATGTATATATTTATATTCACGAAATAAAACCCAGCCGTGACCAGAAAAATGGTATGGAAGGCTGTGGCACTGGAGGTGCTAAACTACGAAGGAATGCAGGCACTGAAGGTGCAGGGTTGTGGATGGTCTGGTCACTGGCATATAAGGACTAGAACCTTGTGTTGTGCGTCTAGTGGCATGGACAACGTGCTAACCGCAAGCCTGGTATGGGACAGGCCTGAACAAGTACTTATGTGGATCGCACATGAAACCCCTGCATGAGATGTGTAGTGATGCACGATAAGCACGGAGAATGGCTCCCACACATATCACTGAAGGTGATCAAGCACGCTGACCCAGTAATGGGAATAAGCAAAGGGGTGGAGGTTATGATACAACCTACCACCACTGTGGTTCGCGGAGAGCCACAGGGTCGAGGGTGAATTGTGAGTGATATATGACAAAAGTTCTTGTTATCTCCACCTTGCCACTCACACATGGTTGTGACGAGGGGTCTAATCATTTTGATAGGATGGGCTTGAAAGTGGAATATCTTGCGGGTAAATTGGTACCTCTCTGCAGAGTTAAAAATGTATTCGAATACTCTGAGCTCCCGGGTTTTATAGGATTCTGCTGCGGTGGATTAAATCCACGGGGTGTGACACAAGTATATTTTATAAATAAAATGTGTTAAATCAAGATTACCCAAATGACATGTGTTGTCATGATAAGGAGTGCTGCCGTGGGCTGTCGTGTGTCGACGTGTCGCAGTAGTGCTATAATTTAGTGAGCATGAATGATGATGATATATTATGAAAAGTGCTGCCATGAAATAAGATGAGATGAGGTATTAAAGAAAAAGATTATTTTATAAACACCCATAATTCTTGACTAGTCTAGGTTCATATCATCACAACTATAAGTATCTACTCTTACCTATGACTTGCTGAGTACGTAAGTGCTCACCCTTGCAACATTCAACTCAATAGATGGAGCATTTTTTGATCATGATGATGGCATGGAGCACTTCGTGGATCCAGAAGGAGGAGAATCAGTTCCGCCAGAGCCCTGATGTGTGTTGTTCTACCGTCAACTTCTTTTGTGGGAGGGTCACCTATCTTCTGCTGTGTAGTTAATATTTTGCTAAACCCTGAATGCCTTGTAGGCTTTGTAATCCTTTATGTAATATTAAGGCCAGCAGGCCACACTGCTTAAATATTTTGTCAGTACTCTGTTGCAATGTAATATACTCCTGTGTTTGACTCATCCTGGGAAGTCAAAGATTTGTGTGTGCGGGACTAGCTGCAGCGATCTAGGTCTCTACAGGAGTAGTCGTAGTCCCAGTTTTGGGGCGCGACAAAAAGTTGGTATCAGAGCAACATGAGAACTTGACTGTAGGACGACACCTTTAGGAATTGGCTGTGCCAGGAAGACGTAATTTATTTAGAAACTATTTGTTGAAAACTTTATTTTGAGAAAAATAATGATCCTTGTTGCTCCAAAAAAATTTTAGTTCAATATTTTATTTGGATTTTCTAAATTCGGTAAGATTGTGAGAGTGCGTTCTGTTGTCTCAGAGTGTCTTAGGGGTTGGTATAGATAGAGCTAGTAGATGCTCTTGATAGATTTGTGATTCGCTGTTGCTTTTGCAATAGTTAACTTGTGTATTTTGGCTAGTAGCCTAAATATTTTATGCATTAAAATAGTTTGCATTAATTTTTGCATTGCTGTCTTAGTTGGCCTTAGTTAGTTAGATCGGTCTAACCTTTTTCAGAGCCACCATGGTTGATACAAGAAGGAGATCTCGAAGCGGTAGAGAAGATATGGGACAGTCTCCGCAGGAAGAAGATACTATGACAAGAGACCCTTTGTTTCAGCAAAGATCTCAGAGTTCTAATCCTCCTCAAAATGAACAACCCAGTCTACAGGAAATTCTGTTGTCAATGGAGAAGAATCGACAGGAAGCTCAGACGGCTCATACTCAACTGTTGGCCCAGATAGTTCAGAAATTGCCTACTGGAACAACAGAAGGAACTACTTCTACTGTAGGAACAAGATTAACATATTTGCAAAAGACCCATCCACCAATATTCTCTAGTGCGACCGATCCCATGGTTCCCGATGATTGGTTAAGGGATATCGAGAGGAAACTGGACACGGTCCGATGTAGCGACCGAGAGAAGGTTTTGTTTGGATCTCACCAGTTAGCAGGAGCTGCAGCTGCATGGTGGATGAACTACCAAGAGGCCCACCTTGACAAAGATAATATTTCTTGGAGGGAATTTAAGGATCAATTTCTGAAATTTCATATACCTACTGGTATCATGGCAGCTAAGCGTCGAGAATTTTGGAACTTAATCCAAGGAAATAAATCAGTTACTGAATATCTACATCAATTCACTCATTTGGCTCGATATGCACCTGGAGATGTGGATACCGAAGAAAAGAAGATAGAACGCCTCACAGAAGGACTTCAACACTATTTACAGTATCAAATTGCTTCTCATGAATTCTCGGAATTCCAAACATTTGTAAATACATCTTTAAAGGTGGAAGAGAAGAAGAATATGGGGGAAGAAGGCCGAAAGCGGCGAATGCTTCAGCAAACACGACCACAGACAAATCCAATCAGAGGAAGAGTTCCTTTTACTCCCAATTTTCGACTAGTCTAGGTTCATATCATCAGTACTATATGTACCTACTCTTACCTATGACTTGCTGAGTACGTAAATGCTCACCCTTGCAACATTCAACTCATTAGATGGAGCGTTCTTTGATCAAGATGATGGCGTGGAGCACTTCGTGGATCCAGAAGGAGGAGAATCAGTTCCGCCAGAGCCCTGATGTGTGTTGTTCTACCGTCAACTTCTTTTGTGGGAGGGTCACCTATCTTCTGCTGTGTAGTTAATATTTTGCTAAACCCTGAATGCCTTGTAGGCTTTGTAATCCTTTATGTAATATTAAGGCCAGCAGGCCACACTTCTTAAATATTTTGTCAGTACTCTGTTGCAATGTAATATACTCCTGTGTTTGACTCATCCTGGGAAGTCAAAGATTTGTGTGTGCGGGACTAGCTGCAACGAGCTAGGTCTCTACAGGAGTAGTCATAGTCCCAGTTTTGGGGCGCGACAGTGCGACTCCCACACATATCACTGAAGGTGATCTTGCACGCTGACCCAGTAATGGGAATATGCATAGGGGTGGAGGGAGTGCCGCCAGAACTGTGGTTCGCGAGAGATCCACAGGGTCAGGGGTGAATTGTGAGTGAAACATAACAAAAGTTCTTGTTATCTCCACCTTGCCACTCACACATGGTTGTGAGTAAGGGTCTAATCATATTGATAGGATGGGCTTGAAAGTGGAATATCTTGCGGGTAAATTGGTACCTCTCTGCAGAGTTAAAAACATATTCGGATACACCGAGCTCCTGGGTTTATAGGAGTCTGCTGCGGTGGATTAAATCCACGGGGTGTGGCACAAGTATGTTTTCTAAATAAAATTTGATAAGTCAAGATTACCCAAATGACATGTGTTGTCATGATAAGGGGTGCGCTGTGGGCTGTCGTGTGTCGACGTGTCGCGATAGTGCTATAATTTAGTGAACATGAATAGCGATGCTATGATATGAAAAGTGCTGCCATGATACGAGGTATGAAAGAAAAGATTATTTTACAAACATCCATAATTCTTGACTAGTCTAAGTTCATAACAACACTACTATATGTATCTACTCCTACCTATGACTTGCTGAGTACGTAAGTACTCACCCTTGCAATCTACAACCTAGTAGATGGAGCGTACCATGATCAAGAAGAAGGCATGGAGAACTTCTTGGACCACGATGAAGGAGAGCCAGATCTGCCAAATCCCTGATGTGTTGTTCTGCCGTCAGCTTCTTACTGTGAAAGGGACACCCATCATCGACTGTGTAGAAGTTTTTATTTTGCTTTAACTAAACCTTGAATGCCCCAAAGGTATTGTAATCTCTTTATGTAATATTAAGGCCAGCAGGCCACACTGCTTAAATATTTTGTAAGTTTTTCTGCTGCAATGTGAATATACTCCTGTGCTTGACTTATGCTGGGAAGTCAAAGGTATGGATGTATGGGACTAGCTACAGCAAGCTAGGTCTCCACGGGAGTAGTCGTAGTCCCAGTTTCGGGGTGCGACAACAATCCTCGTTAGTAGTAGTACATGCCTCAAAGATATAGCGACACTACCTAATCAGGAACAAGTGTGAGATTTATACCTATCACAAGAGTCTAAGGCATATCTTCATACAAACGGAGCTCAACATGCGTTAACAACAATGACTGGAATTGATCAAGGACTATGATCCTAGTATCCATTGACATTTAGGAAAGGCTAACATAGCAGCAAATGCCTTGAGCAGAAGGCTTATAGCTTATGGGGAAGAGTAACCCATACTTACAGCATTGAGATACGGGATCTTCAGATGGAAATGACATCACAAGGAATGTTAACCACCTTGGTAATAGAACCCCAACTCGAAGAACAGATAAGGAATGGCCAAAAAGAGGAAAAAGAGATTTGCAAGATTAAGAGCCGAGTCAAATTGGGAAAGGCTCAGGATTTACTAAAGTCAACACGCAAGAAAATTGTACAGTATCAGGAAAGGATCTGTGTTCCTAAAGCACAGACCTTAAGGAATTAGTTCTACATGAGGGTAGGAAACCCCGTGCTGCATTCACCCGGAAAACACAAAGATGTATCAAGATTTGAAAAATCAGTTTTGGTGGGATAATATGAAGAAAGAGATCACAAAATACATTGCAAAATGTGATACCTGTCGGCGAGTTAAAGCAAAACATCAAAAGATAACTGGGAAGTTACAACTTTTGCCAGTACCACTATGGAAATGAGAAGAGATTAGAAAGGATTTTATCATAGGACTCCACAATATGACTCCATATGGGTCATCATTGACAAACTCACCAAAGTAGCACACTTCATCCCAGTTAAAGAGAACTACGATGGGAGTAAATTAACTGAGTTATCCATGCAAAGAATAGTGACAACACTTGGGATTCCTAAAAAGATTGTTTTAGATCGTGGAGCACAGTTTACATCAAAATTTTGGAGCAGATGCCATGAAACACTAGGAACCCAATTGAATTCTAGTACTGCATACCACCCTTAGACAGGAGGACTGGCAGAGAGAGTGAACCAAATTTTGGAAGATCTTCTAAGAGCTTGCCTACGAGATTATGGGACATCATGAGATAAATGCTTACCACTTGTAGAATTTGCTTACAACAACAGTTATCATTCTAATTTGCAAAAGGCACTATTTGAAGGTCTATATGAACAAAAAAATGCAGAGCCCCATTACATTGGAATGAGCCAAGAGAACGAAGATTTGTAGGACCAAAGATAGTGGAAGAGGCAAAAGCTTGTGTAAAACTTGTCAGAGAAAGGCTGAAGACAGCACAGCCTCAACAAAAAGAGTTATGCGGACAATCAGCAAAGAAGAGCTACCAATTGAACCAAGTGATCTGATTTACCTCAAGTCACGACATTCAAGGGATTGCAAAGATTTTAGGTGAAAGGAAAGTTATCTCCTAGGTATATTTAACCATTCAAAATACTTAAGAGAAAAAGAGAAGTGGCCTATAGGTTAGAGTTACCCTCAGAATTAGCAGGAGTGCAAGATGTATTCCATGTTTCACAACTTCGGAAGTGTTTAAAATAGAAGTTCATGAAGTATCACTGTAGAAGAACCTTACATGTCTTGAGCACCCAATCCAAATTATGGACATTGACGAGCGCTATCTCAGAAGGAAGGAATACTAAGTTATGCAAGATTCAGTGGGGAAACTATTCAGCACGAGAAGCCACTTGGAAAAAAAAAGGATCTTTAGAGAGAGGTCCCCTATCTTTTCTTGTCTTAGTAAATCTCTGGGACGAGATTTCTTTAAGGAGGGTAGAATTGTGACACCCTGGTTTTGGGGGTGAAAATTCCCTTTTCATGAAAATCATGCATGCATGTATCTCTTTAGAAGTAGCAAGATCAGTTCAATTCTAATCTCTCCTGAGCCCCAAAAATCCCAAAATCTATCCTGAAGATCCAATTCAAGATCAGATTGTCCAGATATGACCTACTATTTATCCTGAGTATAAAAGCCTTCAGAAGCCAGATCAAATTCAATCTCTAACTCCCAGAATTATCAACCTCTTTCTGTTTTCAAAAACGGAATTATTATATTATCTTAATTACCCTAAATACCCTGAGTTTCAGAATTCAGATTTAACCAAATCTTAACCAAATTCAGACCAAATTATATCAAGATTATTATCAAGGGTATGTCAATACCTTAATCCAAAAAGTTGGCAACCAGATTCCATCATTTAAGCCCTTTTGGCAAATCAGTCTAGGTTGTATCGCAGATTAGTCCTTTTCTGATTTCCCAGAGCCCAAAAAGGCTAAAAGCCACAAATCAGCTCCAAATCTCAATTTGATTCAGGGAATACCTCCCAAATGCTATTCAATACAAAATCTCCTTTTGTCAGAACATCAAAATCTCACCATAAGTCTCAGGTTTCCAGATCTCGACAAAACTTAGATTTGAGATACCCTAAATTACCTTGTTTTCACTTCAGTTCAAATTTGATCAAAAGTTCCCAGATTTTATCAAATCTCCTCTCAAATCATCCGTTGAATAAAGTTCTTCAAATCTGTGAAGTCAAAATTAGCCCAAACTACCAAATTCTCAGAAATTATGAACAGGTCCAAATTCAAAACCAAAATCCTTGCATTTCAGTCCCTAAGCCTTTTCGACTAGATCCAGCTGCTGTTTCGACCAGAGCAGCCACGACCAAGAGCTGTACCGCTTTCGACCCCAGGCCCAGCCGCGACCAGGAGCACAACTGCACCGTGAACTTTACCGCCAGTGGAGCTCCGCCTTTGCTAGCTTCGTCACAACCTCGTCGCCACATGCGCACACCCGATTGGCCGTCGTGGCAGCACTGCAGCAGCACCAGCATTGCCCAAATCTTTCCCCCGCACGCGCGCGCCACCACCTACAGCTATGACAAAAACTTTACGCCACATTGCCTCCATGCCGAAGCCCCCAGTCGCTTTGCCACTGCACCAGCCAGAGCACGCGCCGACTATGCTGTAAAGCCGTCGAGGCCGCTGTACACCGCCACCATAGCCAACCAAATTGATATTCTCCCGATTTGCTTCAATTATCGAGAGCATCAGCCACTGCTATTTAAGCTCCCCCGTAGCTAGCAGCAACTTCACCCCACTCCAGAACCAGCAAAGCCTCTGTCTTCTTGTCTTCGTCTCCGTCTCCGGCGATCCAGCGAGGAGGAGCTCGATGCTAGCTCACACCACTGCACCATCCTCCGATCCAACCTCACCAGTGAGTATCCCTCACCCATTTCTCTGTGCTGTACTATTTAATTTCACTCCGGTGACCTCTAGCGCCGGTGATCGCCGGAATTTCCAATTCCCCTGTTCCAGACTTGCTATTTGATTTAGCTCGAATCAGCTCTCCTGTTTGTAGAATTGCATGATCAGTAGATCCTTCTTAGCAAGCCCATGCTGTTAGATTTCAAATTGAAGCTCGGATTGGAGCCTTTCCCTGTTTTCGCGCGCCGCCGTGAGTAGCTCACGTTGTCGGCCCGTGCCACTTCACCTCCGACCAAATTGATCGTATCAATGTGATCCTTGAACTCCGTAGATGGTGTAGCTGAACCTAATTAACCGGAGCTATCTTATATCAGCGGCGCCCCAGTCGCCGTCTCCTTCGAGTCCGGTGCCGACACCGGCGAACTCCAATGCTCAACTACAACTCGATCCCTTACCCTAACATGATCAGCAACACCCCAGGAGCATTAACCCTCAACCAATTTCAAGTTTCATCCTCTGAAGCTCGTTGCCGCCATAGCTCACCTCAGTTCCTGAAAGCCAACGACTTCGACATCGCCGTTCACCGCCCACTCTTCGATTAACTTTGCCAGTAGCTTCGCCTTGACCTCGCCTACCAATTTGACAAAGTTAGAAAGGTAGTGCATGGGTGAATCGATTAATTTATCAAGCCCTAGAATCTGGCCGTGCACTGACATTCAATTTACTGTGTCCAAGGACCTCTTTGCAAATTCCCTAAATTCTAGACCTTTTCTGTGAAAACCACCTTGTCAAATAGCTACCTTACTACATTTTGCATCTAATGCTTTGATCAAATCCCATTTTCCCCACTGGAAATCTCCTAAAACATGTCAATGCCATCCTTGACAATGCCATCCCTTGTCAGTTCATGTCAGCCAATGGCATTGGGCCAGTTTAACCACTTCTGGTATGCAACCTAAAAACCACCTTGTCCACTGAACTTTTAGAGCTATGTTCTACATTTTATTTAACTACCACACCTTGAGATAACCTCTCTAGCATTCTCTGAAGCTATGTCAGAGTCCTGAACCGAATGTCCACCTATTGATGTTTGTCGTTTTTGAGCAAAACAGCTGCGGACTTGATGTCCATATTGCAGCCTTGAAACCCTGAGAGTCTCTAGCATTCGTCCTCAACCCTAATTCCATGAATCTCCAAGATTAACTCAAATCCATCTTTCAAGCTTACCTGTTCCAGTATTGCCAAGAATATTTCTTCTTTGCATGTTGCATATAGATTATTAATGTATTTAAATGGATTGTGATTCCTGTTTTCTTGTTTGACTCATCCTGGGAAGTCCAACGGTTGGGATCAGCTGCAGTGAGTTGGGTCCTCACGGGAGTAGTCGTGCTCCCCTATGAAGGCGGGGTGCGACATCACTGGGAGCCTTGCCTCCGGGCAAATGGCTGCACCCGGGATAGGCATCACTGGGAGCCTTGCCTATGGGCAAATGGCGGCTCCCGGGACAGGGGTCACCGGGAGCCCGGCCTCTGGGCAAATGGCGGCGCCCGGGACAGGGGTCACAGGGAGCCCTGCCTTCGAGCAAATGGCAGCACCCGGGACAGGGGTCACCGGGAGCCCTGCCTCTGGGCAAATGGCGGTGCCCGGGACAGGGGTCACAGGGAGCCCTACGTCCGAGCAAATGGTGTCTCCCGGGACGAGGGTCACTGGGAGCCCTGCCTCCGGGCAAATGGCAGCGCCCAAGACGAGGGTCACCGGGATCCTTGCCCGCTGGCAAATGGCGCTTCCCGGGATAGGGGTCACCGGGAGCCTTCCCTTCGGGCAAATGGTGGAGTGCAGGACAGGGGTCACCGGGGGTCCTGCCTCCGGGCAAATGGCGGCGCCTGGGACGAGGGTCACCAGGAGTCCTACCACCTGGCAAATGGTGTGTCACGCCCCGAAACTGGGACTACGACTACTCCTGTAGAGACCTAGCTCGCTGCAGCTAGTCCCATGCACACAAATCTTTAACTTCCCAGGAAGAGTCAAACACAGGAGTATATTACATTGCAACAGAGTACTGACAAAATATTTAAGCAGTGTGGCCTGCTGGCCTTAATATTACATAAGAGATTAGAATGCCTTCACGGCATTCAAGGTTTAGCAAAATATTAACTACACAGCAGAAGATAGGTGACCCTCCCACAAAAGAAGTTGACGGCAGAACAACACACATCAGGGCTCTGGCGGAACTGACTCTCCTCCTTCTGGATCCAAAAAGTTCTCCATGCCTTCATCTTGATCAAGGTACGCTCCATCTACTGAGTTGAATGTTGCAAGGGTGAGCACTTACGTACTCAGCAAGTCATAGGTAAGAGTAGATACATATAGTAGTGATGCTATGAACCTAGACTAGTCAAGAATTATGGATGTTTATAAAATAATATTTTTCTTTCATAACTCATCTCATCTTATCTTATGGCAGCACTTCTCATAATATAACATTGATATTCTTGTTCACTAGATTATAGCACTACCGCGACACGTCGACACACGACAGCCCACGGCAGCACACCTTATCATGACAACACATGTCATTTGGGTAATCGTGATTTAACAGATTTTATTTAGAAAATATACTTGTGTCACACCCCGTGGATTTAATCCACCACAGCAGACTCCTATAAACCCGGGAGCTCAGAGTATTCGAATACGTTTTTAACTCTGCAGAGAGGTACCAATTTACCCGCAAGATATTCCACTTTCAAGCCCATCCTATCTAAATAATTAGACCCCTCCTCACAACCATGTGTGAGTGGCAAGGTGGAGATAACAAGAACTTTTGTTATGTATCACTCACAATTGACCCCCGACCCTGTGGCTCTCCGCGAACCACAGTTGTGGTAGGTTGTATCCTAACCTCCACCCCTTTGCTTATTCCCATTACTGGGTCAGCGTGCGAGATCACCTTCAGTGATATATGTGGGAGCCATTCTCCGTGTTTATCGTGCATCACTACGCATCTCATGCAGGGGTTTCATGTGCGATCCACATAAGTACTTGTTCAGGCCTGTCCCATTCCAGGCTTGCGGTTAGCACGTTGTTCATGCCACTAGACGCACAACACAAGGTTCTAGTCCTTATATGCCAGTGACCAGACCATCCACAACCCTGCACCTTCAGTGCCTGCTATCCTTCGCAGTTTAGCACCTCCAGTGCTACAGCCATCCATACCATTTTTCTGGTCACGGCTAGGGTTTTATTTCATGAATATATAAGTATATAAATACATGTATAATAGTTCATGGCTTAAAACTTGTTTATTTCACATTTCACAGATAACCAGTCTAGTACTGCCAATTCATAAATTAACCATTCTCAATCTTTCACATGCAATATTATCGATATTCAAGGTTATGTTATAGCAACATTTAAATATAGATTCAAGATGACCAAGGATATGACTTGCCTTCCGCGTCGTAAGATATAGCAGTTGATGACGGTTCAACAGCAAAATCCTCAAAGTCAGCTTCTGGATCTGCTCGACGACAAACAAATACTCAATAATTACTTATTATGTTAAAATGTTTTATGACTTATATGCAGAAATTCTTTACAAGAATGACTAAATGATATTGGAGATAATTTGGATTGCAAGCTGAACTGAGTCGAGATTCTAGAGTTCAAGGAATCTGGACTAAGGATGGGTGTTAGATAATCTTAGGATTTCAAGGTTGCAACTGGGATAACAATTTTGTGGCTGGTTTGTTCAAAAACAGTGAATGTCAGCAGATTGACTTTAAGATCAAGGCTCTGACATAGCTTTAAGAAAAGCTAGAGTGCTTATCTCAAGTTGTGGTAGTAGAAGAAAATGTAGATCACAACTCTACAAATTCAGTGGACAAAGTGGTTCTCAATTTGCACAACCAGAAGTGGGTAAACAAGGCCAATGCCACTGGCTGACAAGCTCTGGCATAAGGCTGACAATGCCAAAAACTAGGGCTTAGCATAAAATGCTGTTCAAGGGCTCAACTGATGTGCTAAGTATGTCTAGGAGGTAGGCTTGAGTAACAAGAACAAAAGTCACAATAGGATCTATGGCTGAAAATGGCTGGACAGCAAGAAATTTGGTGATGAACTGCGGTGAACTCACTGCGCTGGAACAGTTCTGGACACAGATCTTGGCAAAGCTATAACTTTCAATCTAGGCCGATCTAGGTGTCAGGCTAGAAGACAAAAATGCTCAGGAGTTCAAGGCACACACACCGGACTAAGTGGTTAGGGCTAAAACGGCTGGGAAAACTTTCCAGTGATCGGCGCCGGAGAAGAAGCACTAAAATTGGGCATTTTCGATACAGGCCGATTGAACTCAATTCCTTGCTCGAGGAGTGATAGAGGGGTATGAGGAAACTACTGGTAGCATCAATTTGATCAGAAGATCATCAGAGAAGCCTGGCGATGAGAGCCAGCGACTGTTGAAGTTCAAATTTGGGAATAGCTTCAATTTGAGATCAATTGATGATTCTAGGTTAACAGGCATGCTCAAAATAGCTCTCTGATCAATTTAGATTACAGTTTCGAAAGCTAATTTGGACTGAATAAAGCTACATTGCAGGAACAGGGCAATCGGGAATTCTGGTGATCGCCCGCGTTAGAGGTCACCGGTGAGCAATTAGACGATACCACACAGATAGAAGAAGAAGGGAAGCTCACTGATGGCTTCAATTTGAAGATTGGTGCAGCAGGGCGTGCTGGCACCATGAGCCTCCTCGACGGCTCGCCTGAGAAGAAAACGAAAACAGAAGAATTCCGAGATTTAGCTGATTTTCAGTGAAGTATAAAGAAGCTGCTGAGTACATGGATGCTTAAATAGGCCAGGCGAAGCTTTCGAAGAGGGGACAGCGAAGAGATTGGCGCCAAGGATTTGACTGGTTGCGTGCAGAAGCAACAGTGGCGAAGACACAGCGAAGAACGGTGATCCGACGGCGACAAGTCTGCAACTGATCACATTGTCGTTCATCGAGACTTAGCAATGCTAAAGCAAGCGGTGGCGACAACAACTGGCGCGGCAAGGCAACGTGTTTGCGTGGCGGCGAGTTGCTGACAAAAGGCTGCTGGTCGCACGCGGGAGCAGATGTTGGTCGTCGACGTTGCAACGGCGTTGCCACGACACGAGCTGAAGCGAGGACACGTACACACAGGCATGCACGGCCACGAGCTCAGGCAAAGCTTCACCGGCGAGGAGCAAACACGGCGCACAAGCACGGTGGTTTTCTGGTCGAAAATCAGCTAAGTCCTCTGGTCGAATTTGGACTGGATTGCAATTTCAGATTTTGAATTTTGGACTAATCTGTAAATCTGGAGATTTGGAAGGTTTAAACCGAAATTGATTTCAGTAATCTGGCAGATTATATTCAACAGAATATTTGGTAAAGATATTTGATAAAATCTGGCATATTTGAATAGTTTTTGATACAAACTGAAAATAGGGTACTTTAGGGTAATTGAAATCTGAATTTCAATTGATTTGAAATTCTGGCATTTAGAATGAGATTATGAAATCTGAACAGAAGGGAAAATTGTGTCAAATAGTATTTAGAAGAGATTTGCTGAAGAAATTCTGAATTTGGAGTTAATCTGAAGATTTTGGCCTTTTTGGGTTTCCAGATATCATATAAAGGACTGATTTGTGATATCTCTTGGACTGATTTGTGAAAAGAGTCTAGATGATAAAATCTGGTTGCCAACTTTCTGGTTTAAGGTATTGGCATACCCATGATCATAATTGAAGAATAATCTGGTCTGGATTAGGTCAAGATTTGGCTAAATCTGAGTTCAGAGTATTTAGGGTAATTAACTTAATTTCTGTTTTCGAAAACAGAAGTTTTGACAAATCTGGGATTTAGAGATGGAATTGAATCTGACTTCTGAAGATTTTTAAGTTTAGAGTAACTGATAGATCACATCTGAACAATCTGATCTTGATTTGGGGTTCACAGGGAAGATTTGGAGATTTTAGGGCTTGAGGTAGATACTGATATGACTACTACTACCGATACATGCATGCATGCTATTCATGAAAAAGGAAGTTTTCACCCCTAAACTCAGGGTGTTACATGGTGGCACCAGGGGCAGGGGTCATTGGGAGCCTTGCCTCCGGGTAAATGGCAGCGCCCGGGACGAGGGTCACTGGGAGTCCTGCCTCCGGGCAAATCGCGGCTCCCGGGACAGGTGTCACCGGGAGCCCTGCCTCCGGGCAAACGGCGGCGCCCGGGACAGGGGTCACCCGGAGGCACCCGGGACAGGGTTCACCGGGAGCCTTGCCTCCGGGCAAATGGCGGCGCCCGGGGCAGGGGTCACCGGGAGCCTTGCCTCTGGGCGAATGGCTGCGCCCGGGGCAGGAGTCATGATGCGGATATATCCTCTGTTGCTGTATCTTCTCATGACTCCAAGTCTCCAAATGATCACAATACTTGTTTTTTTGCTGCTATAGTGCAAGGGAGTCACATGGCCGATGCAAGTTGTGTTCATGATGTGCTACGGGCTGAGAATTGCAATACAAATATTGGAGAGAAGAAAGGTGACATGGCCATGCATCCACAAGGAGTAATATCCATTTCATTTGAAGATATGCCACCTCAGGAGGGAATTCTAATTGGATCCATATTTGTTAGCATTATTGACAGCGATCCGTTAGCATGGAAGGAGAGTTACATGTGCAAGGGAGGCCCACTCAAATCTGTCCATCCATTTGATCGTGATGCTGGTGCTAATAACGACCAGAAACATGGTCATGGGCCACATCAATGGAAGGATACTGAAGTCTAGTTTCCAACGCATCAAACCGTGTGTGATTTGGAGTTCCGAGGTGGGAGTAATGACTGTTTTGGTGGGAGTTGGACAGGCTGTCAAGAGCTGCGCGAGACCATATGCTGCTGACCAACTTCCAAGGCTTTAAACCTCTTATCTACCCAAGAAAACCCCTTTTAGTATCTTGTTTGGTTTCACATCTAAACTAGGAGGGATGTTCCTAGTATAAATATCTATGTATTCCATCTATTTAGAGCTCAGAGTTTAATTTCAGAAATAGATAGCAGAAGCCTTGGTTGTTTGTGGAGCAAATACCATGTGTTCATGTTAAGTTCTTCCCGTTCTTGGGTTTGTTATTGTTGGTGTAAGTCAAGAACGTCCTGTTCTTGTAATTGTCCACAGAATCTATACGATTCCCACACTCAATTCGCGTTCTAGTGCTGATCACGGTTTGTGTGACCGGTTCCTTGCTTCTTGATCGGCTCTTTTGCTGTTCGAGTGCGAGTACCATCAAGCTATCTTCATTATACCATGAAAGATTGGGCCATCCTTGGCTCAACAGGAGGTTGGTCCCTTATCAGGTCACTGGGAGCCTTGCCTCCGGTCCAATGGCGGTGCCCAGGACAGGGGTAACCGGGAGCCTTGCCTCCAGGCCAACGGCGGCACCCGGGGCAGGGGTCACCAGGAGCCTTGCCTCCGGGCCAATGGCGGCACTCGGGACGAGGGTCACCGGGAGTCCTGCCCCCAGGCCTAGGAGCCTTGACTCCGGGCCAATGGCGGCGCCCGGGACAGGTGTCACCAGGAGCGCCCGAGACATGGGGCCACCGGCAGCCTCACTTCTTGCTTGGACGATCCCGCGGAGATTTGCCCCAACAGCAGCCCCCCATGTCCTCCGGGGACGCTGTTTGAGTCCCCAGAGGGGATGGCTCACATTACCGGGAACATCTCCCCTGGGGTGGATTTCCGGCCCCTTGTCGATGCTTCAAACTTTGCGCCAAGTGTTTATGGCGGCGCCGTCAGTCATTAAGTGCCCTAGTCTCGGTTGAAGCACGCCGTTTGGCCATAATGACCTCCCGCGTTTGCCCCTTCGATTCGCGCGCGCCGTTTGAATTGAGTGGTGCGGATCCACCACGAGGGGCCACGTTGCGCCCATCGGGGCCACGTTCGACCCCTATATATGGGGCTTCGAGGGGCCTGGAGACGTCATTCGAATCTTCGATCCTCAAACGCCACCAGTGCCCTAAGCTCTCCCAGTAGTCTTCTCCCAGAAGCTTAACCTCTCGAAACCCAAGCCTAAGTCTCCTTAGAGCCTAAGCCACCGTGGAAAACAATGGGTCCCAAGGGTCGCACCAAGGCCGCCGAGGTGCCTCCGGAGGAAGTCACCGCGGCTTCCTCTGGGCCTCCGAGTTCACTTTGGGGGACTTAGAGTCCCTCATGGACCGGGGGGTTGTCGCGGACGGGGACATCCGGATCCCCTCCAAGAAGGATGGCGCCCCCGCCCTAGGCCCGGAGAGGTGGTCGTCTTTGAGGCCTTCCTCGAGGCCGGGCTTCGGCTCCCGGTACATCCGTTGCTCTCGGAGTTCCTCCAGGAATATGGGATGGCGCTCAACCACTTGACGCCAAACGCCTTCGTTCGGATGGGGCTCTTTGTCTGGTTGTGCGAGACAGCCACCAGATGGGAGCCAACGCTCCGGCTGTTTCGGTACTTCTATGAGTCGGCGGCGAGGAGCTCCCATCTGGTGAAGGGAGGGCCGAAGTCTCCATTCGGCTCCGTCATGACTCAGCTCCTGCTATCACGGGTGCAGGAGTACCCGATGGCGGCTTCCCGGGACCACTGGGGGGATTGGGTCCGGAGATGGTTTTACCTCCAAGTCCGGGACGCCGAGGTGACCTACTCACCAGAGCCCCCCTCCTATAGTCGGTCGTCCGGCCCCAAGCCCCTTGTGTGGACCGAGGAGGAGCTGAAGCTCCTCAGCCAGGTGGTTGGCTCCCGGGGTGTCCATTCCATGAGGGACGCCGCCGAGGAGCTGACGCTACTGAAGGTCTCCCCCTTCTCGTATGGGAGGAGGGGGATCAGAATGTGTCCGGTGCAGCGGCCCTACAAAAGCCGGTGACCTGACGTAAGCTCCCAGTGACTTTCTTCGTTTTTTGTTAATTTTGCTAACTCTCTTCACTTTTGTAGTCTGCCCATACCCGGCTGCCCGAGAGAAGGCGGGGAACCTCCTTGGGAGGTACTACGCCGATGAGCACGAGCGTATCGTGCATGTCATCGGGGAGGGTCCTCTCCGGAACTTGGTGGCCGAGGCCTTTGGGCTGAGACTACCGGAGAGGACGCCTCTCCCGATCCCCGGCTCTCACAAGCTGGGGAAGGAGGCCGCCAGGGGTTCCGAGCCGAAGCGTACCAAGGATCATAAGACCCCCGGTCTGGCAACGACGCCAGGTTCCACACCTGTGAAGGCCCAGGACGCCGCCCCCGGGTCGGGACGTGTGCGAGCGCCTTCCCGGCACGAGGTGACGCCCCCCCCAGACGAGAACTCTGGGGGGGCGGTGGAGGCTCAAGAGTTTACGCGCCTTCTTGAGGCCTCCGGGGAGGCCCGGGGAAGGAGCCGGCCGATGACGGGGGGCATCTGACTCGGCGAATTACATCCCCTCACCACCTCCGGCGATCGCGCCCCCGGTGGCACCGGCACTACCGGAGCCGGAGTGGCCGGAGGTTCGTTTCGCGGAGGCTTCCCCTCTGCGCATTGAATGGCTGGTGGGCAAGGGGGGAGCCCCTCGGTCTATGAGGTCCCCGCGGTGACGGAGGTCTCGGGGGCCCCGAGGCCCGAAAAAGGAAAAGGGCTCCTCATCCCTCTGCGGGGTGGCACCCCCTCGGAGAGCTCGTCGACTTCTTCTTCGGCCACCTCCTCGATGGCGAGGACTTTGGCCCCTGCGACTCCGGTTCACATCACCCCCGCGACCTTCATGAGGGGGCCCGCTGGCGCAGATGGGTCCGAAGCCATTGGGTGGGAGACCCCCCGCTGTCTGCGGGGGAGGTCTTCCGGTTCGTGGAGGGGCTCCAGGCCCAGAAGGTGCAATCGCTCGACATCCAAGTTCGTTCTCGAACTGGTGGGTCATTTTTTCTTAGATTTTATCAACTCTCGGGCTTCAGCTAACTTTCGTGTTCATATGGGGCAGCCCTCGCCCGGGGCATTGAGGCGCGCTTCGACAAGGCGCTGAAGGAGGTGGAGGGGAAGGCCGCCGCCTTTTTCGAGAAGCGGGACGATGTGCTCCGAGAGTTGGCTCGAGTCCGGACCCAACTCCACGCCTCCGAGAACGCTAACGACCGGCTCCGGAGGGAGGCAAGAGCTAAGGAGGATGCCCTCCGGGTGCTCGAGGGCTCTAGTGCCCGGGCGGTGACGGACGCGGGTCGGTCCGTCCGCTCGGCCCTCGAAGGGCTTGGGGTGAGCCTCGGCCCGGGGGCAGCTCTGAGGCGGTGCCGACGACACTCGTGGAGGCTGTGCGTTTTCTTAACGCACAAGTCTCTGTGATCCCATAGGCCGCCGATTCTTGGGCAAGGGGTCAAGAAATCCCAGTGGTGGCTATCGCCGCGGGGCTTGTGGAACAATAGGGGATCGGCGCCCGGGCGATCGGGGGCCGGATCCCCCAGGGCTTCCCGAGTTCTTCGAGCCGCTCCAGCGAGAGGTGGAGCAGGTCACCGGTGGCTTCTACGACCGGATCGTTCGGGTGTGATTCCCGGCATCGGCGCCTCCAAGGGTGGACACTATGGCTCCGGCAGAGGCCTCCCGGGGGAAGGACACCAATGAACAAGTATGAGCCTCCCCCCTGGGCCTTTAGATAGGTCCTTTTTTGTTTTTAGGATTTTTGCTCCTGGTAGCTTCTTAGAAGAAGCCCTGGAAACTTGTACAAAAGATGTTTTGATGCAATAGGAATGAATCTTTTTTCTGTCTCAACTTGTCGTGACAGGTCCTCCGGGAGCCGGCTCCCGGGGGAGGGTTTTCGGGACCCTGGTGTCTTAACCCGTGGGGAGCCCCGGTGATAAGGGGGATCATCCCCGGGGCGAGGCCTCTGGGCCCGGTGAGGCATGATTTGGCCGAGGCCCAGGTGGCCTTGGCTTTGCTTAGTCTCGGCGCCGGGAACATTCACCATTGTACTCCCTGAGAGCCATTCCAGTTGCGGTGGCTCCCAGAGTGGCACTTGGACAATTTTGATAATCACCGCGCCGAATTATCCCCTCCACGACTGGGATCCCGGAGGGTTCCACCACTTCGAATACTCCCAGTGGCAGGTTACAAGTATTGGCCCGAGAACCTGCTTCGGGAGGCCCAGCGACGCATACGGAGCTTCTATCAAGACCTGACCCGGGAGCTATCAGAGGGCCTCCGGGATTGTTAGGTGTAGGAGCCCTCCGGGTTGTATCTTGCGTTTGGTGTACCGATACCCACCGGAGGGGGAAGATGTCCTCCGGTTAGATATTTCAATAAAGCTAAGTTTGCTTGTTAACTTGTCCGGAATAGGGCAATCCCCAGGCACGAGTTACCCCCTCCCCTCCGTCCACGGTGGGTTGGAATGTGGCTCCGCGTGCTGTGGGGGAGAAGCGAAAGGCCTGGGCTAAATATTCAAGATTTTCCAAAGATCCCGGTGAGAGATTTCCCAGTTGCCGTGAGAACGGAGAGCCGGGTAAAAACCTCCGGGAACAATCTTCCAAAAATCCCGGTGAGAAATCCTCCGGTCGCCATGAGAATGGGGAGCCGGGTAAAATCCTCCGGGAAGAATTTTTTGAGAATCCCGGTGAGAAATCCTCCAGTCGCCGTGAGAACGGGGAGCCGGGTAAAAATCTCCAAGAACAATTTTTTGAAAATCCCGGTGAGATCCTCTGGTCGCCGTGGAAATGGGGGTCGGGAACGAGATATCTAAGAAAGGATATCCGGGAATTTCGTCTCGCTGAGGAGAAAAATCGACTCCCGGAGGAGGATGTGCCCGACGACGGGTCTGAGTGTTTGAGGGGGGACTAGTCTCTCAAATTGACTTGTTACTACGATCCTTGAGGACCAAGTTGTCGCTTACACCCTCAGTCCAGGAGGGGTGATCGTAATCCGCCCTACGAGAGTGGGACTGCCGTTGTAGGGACTTTTGTGTTGTGATAGCCCTCTTACTCACGGAGAGGGCATCCTCTCTAAGAGGGCATCCTCACCAAGAGGGCATCCTCACAGGGAGGGCATCACCGCGAGAGACGACAATGCAGGGACCTACAATGAGTCCAAGCTGAGGAAAAACCAATTGTATTAAAAGGAATTGAGATACAACTCCTCCACCCACAAGATTGCGATGGGGGGGAGGGGGACGGTGAGTACAATGTCTCCCTCCCCTCCGGCGTAATCGCTCTAGGGGAGGGGACGAGCCCGTAGGCTAGATGTAGAACATGCGAACTAAGCGTACATTCCACGTGTGCTTTAGCTCCTGCTCTTGAAGGTAGGAGAGCTTGTATGCCCCCGAGCCCAGGACTGCTGAGATCTTATAGGGGCCCTCCCACTTGGGGGAGAGCTTGCCTTGGGCTTGGGGATCAGTTACGCACTTGAGGACAAGGTCTCCGAGGCGGAAAGCTCTCTGGCGGACGCGCTGGTTGTATGCGCGCGCCATTTTGCGCTCGTAGATGGCGTGGCGGAGGAGCGCTTGGTCGCATTTCTCTTCGACGAGGTCGACCCCAGTCACTGATTTGCCTCGTTGGCTTGGTACGTTGTAGTCGTAGCTTCGTCGAGGAGCATGACCCGCAGCGATCGAAAGCCAATCTCTGGGGGAAGAACCGCCTCAGCCCCGTACACGAGGGAGAAGGGTGTGTGTCCCGTCGCCCGGCTCGGGGTTGTACGCTGTGGGACCCTCATTTGAGGAATCCGGTGGCAACCGCCCAGGTGGATTGCACTCAGAAATGGCACATTGCAGCTCACAACAACAAGATGCATTATAAAAATGCGAGTAATTAAAAACAAGTGCTGATCACAAGGGCCAACATTACAATAACTTAGCGCCAAAAAAATGACGCATTTAGATGTTGATACAAATTAAGGAGTTTTCGACACAAAGGTCGGCACAAAATAAAACAACAATAATAAACAAAAGGACTTCATCAATCTTCTTCTTCTATAGCAGCGGTGTTGCACGGGCCTTTTCCACATCTGACTCCACCTTGGTACATAACCCTCTAGCAAGCTAGGTCTTCAGTTTATTCTTCTTGTTCCACATTGGGTTCAAGACCGTAAGATTCAGGGTCGACGAATCCTTCTTCTAAATTTGTTTGCAAAAGCAAGGGTGAGCACATTGTCCACATGGTGCTCAACAAGTCCGAAATAAGAATACAAATATACTTAGATGAGGGGGAATTTCTCAAGGATGGCTCTTTGGCTTTTTGCATACATATAGAATAGATTTTCGCACTTAGTTGAAGAAAAGACCTCTATTTTCGAAAGCGGTGCTTTTAAAATCCTAAGCTAGGTTTTCAGAAAATGTTGTGTGTGGCGGTCTTTCATGAGTCACCACTTTATTCAGATTTTGTGAAAAACTTTCCAAAAGCTACTTGTGCTGCATCGACGTGAATCGAATCCACAGCGCGCAGACTCCATAACCTGGGAGCTCAGAGTATCCGATACTTTTTAAACTTTGCAAAGGTGTACCACCTTAATCCACCGATCATTCGTCTTTCAAGTCGGTACCTCTCCATGCGACTTTCACGCATGTGACAAGGCCGAGATGACACAACAGTTTACAGTCCTAGCATTAGCAATTTCCCTGCCCGGTAAATAGACAGTTAAGTCTCAAGTACCGTTGTGGGTCCTCCCCACTGCCTTACTTCCTAGCCTGGGTCTGTGTTCTCGCAAGACACATAGCCTCTCTTGATTACAGCCGCGCACGACTTAATCTGGCATAGGGCGTCTTCCTTCTTTCCACCTTTTCCTCTCATAATTTTTTTGAACTCACATGACTCATGGCCTTCTGCGGCCCACCAGCTCTCGCAAGAAACTGGATCGACAACCATTGCAGGGAAAAGCTAATGCTAAAGAAAGCTACTAAGTTGCTCCCGTCCCATAACCGGGCAAGTGGTTGGTACGTTTTTCATGCCGCATAGAAGCACAACACAAGGTTCTAGTCCTTATGAATCCCTAGTGAGGAGTCATTCACATTCCCAGTGCGCACACAGCACCATCCACTCAAACCATCCACACTATCGATTCCAATCACATTTTCTTTCACAAAAGGGGTTTCGAATATACTTTTCTCATATGTGACCATTCAACATTTGTCATATAATCTTGGGCATAGCATAGCCTAAGCATGATATTCTAGGGTGACAAGGGTGCATGGATATTCAATGTCAAAAGGGGCTTTATAGTTATTTAGGTCATATCTAATCATTTCATTGAAACATAGCTCTTATTTGAATCTAAGGCATGCACATACTTGAAAACAGTTAACATACTTCATTTCAAAATATTAGGCTAGACATGATCAAGGGTTTGAGACTTGCCTTGCAGTGATGGGTCTAGCTGCTCAGATGAATCCTCAAAGATCTCTTCTGTTCCTTCAACGTCTGGTTCCATGGCGGATACAAACAACACATACACACTATATAAGCACACAAGTACTAGAAAATAATACGTAAATATATCATGCATGCAGGGAAAGGGTTTGGGCCTGGTCACTTGATATTGATCGAAGAGATGGGCTCAAAAGGACTTGAATGTCGAAGGGCTGACATTCGGCTCATGGCTTGACATAGCCCTAAATTGGTTCTAGGTCTGTTTTCTGGAGATGTGACAGTAGAAAATATTGTAGAACATGGCTCAAAAGGTTTAGTGGACAAACTTGCATTTCAATTGCTCAAATGTAACAGGTCTGAATCATCCAATGCCACTGGTGGACATGCACTGACATAGTGCTAGACATGGCCAGAAACTAGGGCATTGCATAAATTTTGACTCAGGACTCCAATTGGTGCAAAACTTTCTCTGGGGTTTAGGCCTTGATAACAGCTACAAAACTCTCAACAGGCTCAAGGGCAGAAAGTGGCCGGAGCCTGGCCAAATCTGGTGAGAAAACACGGTGGCCTGAACTACTGGACAGTAATCTTGGCATGATCATAACTTTTGATCTAGTCCGATTCAGGGTTCGAGCCAGTGGAGTAAATTGCTCAGGGGGTTGAGCCTAGCTAGATGACAAGGTTTCATCGGCTGCTTTGGCCGGAAAATGAACTCCGGCGATCGGGGCCGAAGACGAAGGCACCGATTTGGGCGTTTTTGTTCCAGGGCGTTTGAACTCAATTCCATGCTCGGGAAGCATCTAGGGGTCATGACGAAGCTACTGGTGTACTCAATTTTGCCAGAGAATGGCTGGAGAAGATGGCGGCGTTCTCCGGCGAACTGCCGAGGCTCGAACTTGGGGATTCGACGCTCGGGGCAAAATTGGCGATTCCAAACTTGCAGGCTTGTTCCTCCTAGCTCACTGATCATTATTCTCTACTGGCATGAGGATCAATTTGGCTTGAATCACTCGGCATTAGGGGAACAGGGGATTACGGCTTTTCCGGTGATTGCCGGCGTTGAGGCTCGCCGGGGGTCAATTAACAGCTATGACACATACAGGGGGATAAGGGGATCTTACTGGTGGTGTCGGTTTGGAGGGGGAAGCCGCGGGCGAAGCTGGCGCCGTGAGCTTCAGAAGTAGCTCGCCGGGGAAGAAGGTCTTCGCGGCGGCACTGAGGAACTGGGTTGTTCTCTGGTGGTGGAGGCTAAGGCATACAACTGCGGGGTGGTGTGTGAAGAGATGCTGGGCAAGGGGGCTTTATATAGCCGCCGGGTTGAGCTCTCGGGAGTTGCAGCAATCGCCAGGAAGATACTCCCTGGCGCTGGAGCGGTCAGCGAGGCACAACGGGACACGGCGGGGCTCTGCCAGAGACGGAGGATCGTGTGAAATCGGGGCTTCGTCAGGACGACGGGATAGCGAGCTTCGGCATGGGCGCAACATGGCGGTAAAGTCCTGACAATGTGACGCACGCGCGCGAACGGTGAACCACGGTCTCCGGTCATCGCCACGGTGGCGTTTCCTTGGCACGACGCGAGCACGTGCGGTACACAGTGGTTTCAACTGTTGGCGGCGGCGAATCTGGCCGGCGGTGAAGGCTACGGTGGTTCACGGCAACGGCAACAGCTGCGGTCGAAAGTCCTCGTGGTCGTGGTCGTGCACACGGCTCTGTTCGTGGTCGAAGAAAGGGCCAGGGGCTTCTTTGCAAGGTTTTGGACTGATTTGCGAAGGTTTGGACTAAACTGCGAGGATTTTGCTTCGGGAACTTGGGCCTATTTGCAAATTGAAGATCCGGAGGGCTGATATGAATTTTGACTTTGCAGATGAGTGTTACCAAAGTACTTGGACTCATCCAGCAGGAAAAATGGTAAGATCTGATGTCGTGTCTGCCACGACTGTGACATCACCTGTGAGGAGCCCAGCTCGGTGCAGCTGGTCCCATAAACCACTTGACTTCCCAGGATGAGTCAAACACAGGAATATATTGAAGCAGCAAAATATTACAATAGTCATAATTGTATGGCCATCAGGCCTTAGTACAACACGGGGTACAGTGCCTTACAAGGCACAAGGGTACAACAAAATAATACATCTAGTCGACGGAAGCTAGGCCCAAAAGCAATCCACAGGAAACAGAGGTTGACAGCAAGACAGCACCACATCAGGGCTCTGGAGGAAACTGCTCATCATCTCCTGGGTCCGCAGCATCTTCAGGATATCCTCCAAGATCGTAGGATGCTCCATCTATTGATGAGTTGTTGCAAGGGTGAGTACTTACGTACTCAGCAAGTCATAGGGAAGGTAGAGATATATATAGTATAAATGACATGAACCTATGCTATTGGGGAAAGAGTGAAGGGTTTCTCAAAATACATTTCTTTCTCATTTCTTATTCAACTTCCAATCATACTCATGGCAGTATATAAATCATATTGATGCCAATATGCATATATCCCATATCCAAGGCGATATATCCTCATATCACATTACTTTTATTCAAGCCTTTCCATCTTATACTCACAGCAGTATCTCATATACTTTAGGGCATAAACCACATGCCTCTTAGTTATTATATGCTTAGGGCAAATCCACATGCCCTTTTAGTTATCACATGATCTCTATATTATAGTATTACCGCGACACGTCAACACATGACAGTCCACAGCAACGCCCCTTATGGTGACAACACATGCCACTTGGGTAATCTTGAACTAACAAATTTTAGTTTATAAAACAATACTTGTGTCACACCCCGTGGATTTAATCCACCGCGGCATACTCCTAACACTCGGGAGCGCGAAGTATTCGAATACATTTTTAACTCTGCAGAGGTGTACCTCTTTTTAAATCGACTTTTTCACTCGACTTTCAAGTCGGGCCAGCTTCATGCGACTTATACGCACGTGACAAGGCCGAGCTCACACAATATTTTCGCAGTCTAGTATTAACAGCATCCCTGCCCGGCAAATGGACAATCCAGTCCCAAGTACCGTTGTGGGTCCTCCCCACTGCCTTACTTCCTAGCCTGGGTCTACATTCCCGCAGGACACATAGCCTCTTTTGATTGCAGTCGCGCACGACTTAATCTGGCGTAGGGCGTCTTCCTTCTTTACACCTTATCCTCTCATAATTTTTCTGATCTCACACCACTCATGGACGAACTGCGTCCCACCAGTTTCCACGCGAGAAACCGGATCGACAAGCCATGTAGGGAACTGCTAATACCAAGAAAGCTACTAGATTGCACCTGTCCCATACCAGGTAAGTGGTTGGTACGTTTTTCATGCCACTAGACGCACAATACAAGGTTCTAGTCCTTATATGCCAGTGACCAGACCATACCACAAACCATGCACCTTCAGTGCCTGCACATCCAGTGCAGCCAAGCACCTCCAGTGCTACCGCCATTCCATACCAAAATATTGGTCACGGCTAGGGGTTCTATTTCATGAATATAGATGTATATGTATATACCTTTATTAGTTCATGGCTTGCTATCTTAACAAGTTCACATTTCTCAAGTATTCAATCTATCACTGCCATAATATCATTGATCTCAACACATGCAATATTAATGATATATCTACTCATGGAATAGCGTAGCAATTCATAAAATATAGATTCAATATGATCAAAGTATGACTTGCCTTCCGCGTCGTAAGTATCAGCAGTTGATGACGGTTCAGTGACAAGGTCTTCAACCTTGGGCTCTTGCTCTGAACAAGATCAAACAAGCAAACAGGCATTACAATCAATTCTACTCTTACTAATCCACTACATGCAATGATGCAAGGAGAAATACTCTGGTGATACAAGATTTGAAAGCAATTTGAGTTAACCTATGGAAATCAGGGTTAAGATTAGTTGTTAAGGTTTACAAGGTTCCAAAATATCAGGGTAATATCAAGGTTGTGACTGGTTCGCTCAAAAACAGCGAATGTCTTTAGGATGGCATTCCGTTCAAGGCATTGACATAAGGTCAATGGGTGATAGAGGGCTCAACTCAAGTTGTGACAGTAGGGAAAAGTGTAGATCACAACATCAGGAGTCTAAGTGACAAAGTTATTTTCAAAGTTCCTGGCTGGAAGTGGGTGAAAAGGCTCATTGCCACTGGCTGACATAGGCTGACAGTGCTCTAGAATGGCATTGACATGGTTTGAACAGTTTCCAGTGGCCAAAGTAGGTTTTGATTAAAGCATATGGTGCACAAGGTAGTGAGGCAGCTATTTGACAAGGTAGTTTCTGTTTTACATGACCAGAGGTGGGTGAATAGGGCTAATGCCACTGGCTGACACAGCCTGGCATAGGGTTGACATGGCCAGAAACTAGGGTTAGCCATATCTTTTGATTCAAGGCTCCAAATGATGCACCACTTTGTCTGGTGGTTAGGCATTTGTAACAGGAACAATTTATTCAACAGGGTCTTGGGCAGAAGATGGCCGGAGGGCAAGGAAATCCGGCGAAGAACACGGTGGCTGAACTGTTCTAAACAGTTTCTGGACAAAACTTTGGCATGGCGATACCAGTTCACCTGGGCCGATCTAGATGTCGAGCTAGAAGACAAAAACACTCATGGGGTCAAGGCACATCTACTAGACAAGGTGGTTAGGGTTGAAACGGCCGGAAACAAAATCCGGCGACCGGCGCTAGAGAAGAAGCTACAAAAATTGGGCATTTCTGTTCTAGGGCAAATGAACTCAAATCCTTGCTTGAGGATGGTCTCTGGGGCATAAGAAAGCTAGGTGTGAAGTTGGATTAGCCAAACATTCAACAGATAAGCTAAATCAGCAAGCACAGTGAACATGCATGGTTGAATTTGGGGTTTTTCAGATTTTAGCAAAATCTTCGATTCTGGTTGCTTAGAGATGCTAAGCAAGGTCTAGTAAGCATCTTTGATTACTGACTCGAGAGCTAAATCGGTTTAATTAAGGGTAATTGCTCGCCGGAGCTACTGGAGACAGTCAACGATTTCCGGCGATGTGGTGCAATAGAGTTCAATTGGCTGCTACTACACAAGTAAGTGGATGAGGGTTACTTACTGGTAGCTTCAATTTGGAGTTTGGTGCAGTGGATTGGCCTGGCACCGTGAGCCTCTTCTCGAGTTCGCCGAAGAAGACGAAGAGGACGGCGTGGTTAATGACTTAGGTGGTTCTGGCGTATGTGTGAATGAAGGAGATGGCCAGAGCAAGCTTAAATAGGCGAAGTGCGCAGCAACGGTTGAAAGTGCCTGGAGAATTGAAGCTTGTGAATCGACGGCGAATTGACCGGCCGGGCGGGACAGCAGCGAAGTGACGCGCTCCAGCGGCCGTGCCGGCTTTTGCAGTCTGGCGCGCGATCCTGGTTGATTCAACGGCGAATTGATGCTTCCCCCAGGCATGCTTGCAACGTGGCGCAACTGCGCTGCCGTTGTCGGGCGCGCGCGCGGGAGAGCGAAGGCGCTGCTGGCGAGGTGAAGTGGATCCACAGTGGCGAACACGATGCACACACGCGGCAAAGAAGCAGTGGCGAAGGTGGCAGCGCTGGTGATCGCTGGCGATGAAGCTGCAGCAGCGGCAACGGCGACCAAAATTCCTGTGCTCGTGGTCGATTGAACGGCCTGGTCGTGCACAGTAGCCCGTGGTCGAACCAGGGACTGATTTGCAATGATTTTTGGTTTGGCTTTGGACTAAATTGCAAATCTGGTCTTTGAGAGGTTTAATTTGAGATTTGATTCCATGTCTGAGTATAATATTTCTATTAATACTCATTTAGCTCAGATTTGGAGATAGTTTGATAAGATTTGAGGGATTTCACCCATTTTCGAAAATAGGGTAAAATTAGGGTAAAATAGATCTGGATTTTATCGATCTCGAATTCTGGTGATTGGAGAGAGATTTTGAAGTCTGATCAAAAAGGAGATCTGTATCAAATAGCATTTGGGAGGTGTTCCCTGAAGAAATTCTGGAGTTGGAGTTGATTTGCAGATTTGAGCCTTTTCAGGCTTCCAGGTAAATAGAAAGGACTTATTAGCAGTAAAAATTTGGACTAACCTGCGAAAAGTGTTTAGATGAATTAATCTGGTTCCCAACTTTTTGGAGTAAGTTGAGGATATATCTGAAAACATATTCCAAGAGACACTTGAGTCTGGATAAGGTTAAATCAAGATAACTCAATTATCTGGAAACTGGGGTACTTAGGGTAAATCTGAATTTTTCTGTTTTTGAAAACAGAGAGAGGTTTAGGTACTGGGAGTTGCGGTCTGAATCTGATCTGGCTCCTGAAGACTTTTATCTTCAGAGTAACTGGTAGGTTAAATCTGGATGGTCAGATCTTGATCTGAATCCAAAGGATAGATTTGGAGATTTTTAGGGTTTGGGAGGGATTAGAGTTCAGCTGATCTGGCTACTACTACAGAGATACATGCATGCAGGATTTTTATGCAAAACTTTTCACACCCAAAACTAGGGTGTTACATCCGACAAGATCTGAGGGTTTCGACAAAAATGGAAAACAGGGTAAAATAGGGTAATTAGGGTTTAACATTTTTGCCGGGGCCGAAACTAGGGTTTCGGTTGAGATTCTTGAGTTCTTTCAGAAGGGAAAAACGTTCAGAAAAGTGAAAGAAATATACTCACTTGATCATATTTGAATTTGGAGATGATCTGGGACTTTTAGCCTTTTTGGGCTTTTTGAAAATTCTGAAAGGACTAAACTGAAACACTTTTGGACTGAAATGTGAAAATGATCTGGGAGATGAAATTTAGCTGCCAACTTTTTAGGTTAAGGTAGTGGCATACCTAAGATCAAGATAGGGTTGAGACATCAGGGATTCCAAAGAAGATATGCTGACTCGTAAGCAGAAAAGATAGCGAAAACAGGGATGTTACATACGCATGGAACAAAGGATGCTAGGGAGCTCCTCCGCCCACGCACCCTATTTGGAGGCGGCTTGTTCGAGCTGTCGGTGTAACCCCTGTAGGATTATGCCATTGACCCTTTCAACGGCCCCGTTGCTCTGTGGGCGAGCTACCGAGGCAAAGTGGATGGTGAGTCCCAAGCCTTCATAGAATTCCCGAAAATATGCCGAGTCAAATTGAGTCCCGTTATCGACAGTGATCTCCCAGGGGACCCCGAAACGACACACGATATTCTTCCACAAAAATAGCTGTACCGCTCAGGACGTGATGCTGGCCAAAGGTTCGGCCTCTACCCACTTGGCAAAATAGTCGACCGCGACCACCGCATACTTGTAGCCCTCGGGCGCTGGGGGGAAGGGACCTAGGAGGTACATCCCCCAGCACGCGAAGGGCCAAGTATGGGGATAGTCTGCAACGCTACGGAGGGGAGGTTGGAACCTTTGGCCATCTTCTGGCAGGCCTCGCACGCGGAGACAAGGTCTCGCGCGTCGCGGACCATTGTGGGCCAATAAAAACCCTGGCGAAGGGCCTTGGCTCCGATGGCGCGCAGAGCCAAGTGAGACCCGCAGCTTCCCGAGTGGATGTCCTTGAGGAGCCGGAGCCCTTCCGGCCGTGGGAGGCAGCGGAGCAAGGCGGAGGCCCCCCGCTTGTAAAGCTTCCGCTCCAGCAAGAGGTATGCTCGGGCCTTGGCTCGGAGGCGCTTAGCCTCGGTCTCGTTGGGAGGGTCCCCCTCCCCCTTTATGAAGGAGATAAGGGGGTCCATCCAGGACGCGACTCGGGTGATCTCGAAGACTTCTGGGATGCAGGACCTATTGTCCACGTCCAGGGAGGCCACTGAGGGCTTTGCGATGATCTCCAAGAAGGCTCCCCCGGGGAGAGGTTCCCGGGCGCTGGCTGCCTGGGCCAGGGCATCGGCCCGGTCATTGTCTCTCCGGGGGATGTACTGGGCCTCCAGGCCGTCGAAGTGCTTCTCCATCTTATGTACCTCCTGCAAGTAGATACTCAGATTTGCGTCATGGCACAAGTAGGACTTGTCCATTTGGCAAACCATAAGCTGGGAGTCTCCTTTTACGAGAAGGCGACGGATCCCCGAGGAGCGCGCGAGGCGCAATCCGAGGAGCAAAGCCTCATATTCGGCGATGTTGTTCATGGCGGGGAACTCGAGCCTCGCCGCGTACTCTAGTTCCCTCCCTTCGGGGCTTCGAAGTACTACCCCCGCACCGGCCCCAACGAGACACAAGGAGCCCTCAAACATGAGCGTCCAATGGTCACCTTGTCGCGGCGGTTCGGGGAGACTCTCATCTCCGGACCCGGAAGCAGGGGTCCATTCCACCACAAAGTCGGTGAGGACTTGTGACTTGATGGCAGAGCACCCAGTAAGGGAGAGGGAGAAGGGAGTGAGCTCGGCCCCCCACTTTCCGATTCGGCCGGTGGGTTCTTTGTTCCGGAGTACCTCCCCCAAAGGGAGGGACGACGGGATAGTGATCGGGTGTCCCAAGAAGTAGTGACGAAGCTTCTGGGATGCCATTAGAAGGGCGTAGTAGATCTTCTGCATCTCTGTGTACCGAGTTTTAGCCCATTGGAGGGCCTCGCTCACGTAGTACACGGGACACTGTTGCCCATCTTGCTCCTTTACCAGTACCACGCTTACGGTGACCGGGGTCACGGTGAGGTAAAGGAACAAGGGTTCTTCCGGAGACGGGCTCACGAGCATTGGGGGGGCTTGTGAGGTACTTCTTCAGGTCGTCGAAGGCTTCTCGGGCCTCAAGAGTCCATTGGAACCCTTCGAGGCCCCGGAGGATTTTGAAGAACTGGAGGCCACGTTCTCCAGACCGCGAGACGAAGCGACTCAGCGCGGCTAGGCGGTCGGTGAGCTGCTATACGTCTTTGACCGAGCGCAGCGGGGGCATATCCAGCAATGCCCGGATCTTTTCGGGGTTGGCTTCTATTCCTGGCGGGGACACGAGCAAGCCCAGGAGATTTCCCCCACGTACGCCGAAGGCGCATTTTTCTGGGTTCAGCTTCAACCCGTATGCTCGGATGTTGCAGAAGGCCTCCGCTAAATCGTCAATGTGAGCGGCTGAGCGGGGACTTTTGACGACTGTGTCGTTGACGTAGACTTTGACGTTGCGACCGATCTGGTCCTTGAGGACCAGCGTCATGAGTCGCTGGAAGGTTGCTCTAGCGTTCTTCAGCCCGAAGGGCATATGGACGTAGCATAAGGTTCCGAGGGGAGTTATGAAACTCGTCTTTTCCTCATCCCCTTCCACCATCCGGACTTGGTGATAGCCCGAATACACATCCACGAAGCTCATCAACTCGCACCCCGCGGTCGAGTCGACCAGCTGGTCAATCCGCGGGAGTGGGAAGTTGTCTTTGCGGCAAGCATGGTTGAGGTCGGTGAAGTCCACGCACATTCGCCACTTACCGTTTGACTTCTTCACCAGGACGGGGTTCGCACACCACTCAGGGTGCAAGACCTCCCAAATGAACCCCGCCTTTCTGAGTTTGGCAATCTCGACCTTGATCGCCTCTTAGCGTTCAAGGGAGAGTTTTCTCAGCTTTTGTTTGACCGGGTGGTGACTGGGGGTCACTGCGAGCTTATTCTCGATGACTTCCCGGGCGACACCTCGCATGTCGGAGGGCTTCTAGGCAAAAACATCGGAGTTCTTGCGTAAGAAAGCCGCGAGTTGCTCCGCGTGCTCCTCATGGAGATGCACCCCGATCTCGACGGTCTTTTATCCGTCGTCCGGGGACTGCGAGACCTTCCGGTGGTCCCCTTCCAGACGCGGCTTGGGGGTGACCTCCCGGAGGGTACCGCGGTGGCGTCTGGCGCCGGGGAAGAGGTCCCTTCCCCTGGGGTCTTGATCATATTGACACTCCCGATCATCGCGGCGGCACACTCATATAAAGCACAGGCCACGTCTTGGTCTCCTCGGGCGGTGATCATGCCGTGAGGCCCAGGGATCTTCACGCAGAGGTAGCTCTGGTTGATTGCTGCCCCCAAGCGGTTGATCATGGTCGTCCCCATGATTGCGTTGTATGAGGAGGGGAGGTCCGCCACGTTGAACCGGACCATCTCCGTTCGGTAGTTTTCTGGGTTACCGAAGGTCATGGGGAGATCCACCTTCCCCACCGGGTGGATCGTCTTCCCCGGGACAAATCCTTGCAAGGGCCTTGCTGCGGACTGCAATACCCTCTCGTCGACCTGCATCTCCCTAAAAACATTTAGGTACAAGACGTCGGTGAAGCTTCCGCTATCGACGAGGATGCGTGCCAGGTGGCAGTTGTAGACGGTGGCGGAGAGGATGAGCGCGTCGTCATTGGGGAAGCGAACCCCGCGCGCGTCCTCCGCTGTGAAAGTGAGGGGGATGTCTAACCACTTTGGTGGCTGGGACGCATGCAGCACCCCCACAACCTTTACTTCATGTGTGTACTCTTTGCGCTGGCGTTTGGAATCTCGCCCCGAGGCAGACCCTCCCGTGATAACGTTGACACTCCTTTGGGAGGTTTGGAAGGGGAGCACTTCTGATGGGCTCCCTTCTTGCGTTTGTCCTTGCTGCTTCCCCGCGGGGGCAGGAAGGGCCGATAAAGCAGGCTGAGAGGGCAAGGAGGTGGGAGTCCCTCCCCCCTACCCATGCTGGTCGAGGAATGCGGCGAAGTGTTGGAGAAGTTGGCGGCATTCTCGATTAGCGTGGGTATTGGACTTGTGGAAACTACACCACAGGCCTTCCTTGCCTCCTGCCATGGGACCTTCACGGCCACGGGACAATTGCCCCTCCCCACGGCCTTTTGGCTTGGGGAAAGGACGATTTCCCTTGGGGGCATCATTCGAGCCGCCTCCGCCCTCGAGGACAAAGCTGTCTCGAGGCCGTGGCTCTCTACGATTACCCCTCTTGGGGCGCTTAAGGCGGTCCCTAGCCTCCCGGTCGACGGGGCGGGAACTCCCTAGTTTTTCTTCCAAAGGCCATCCTCCTCTGCTCGAGCGTATTTCTCGAGTATAGTGAAGAGCTCATCGGCGGAGGAGGGGCAGCTTTGGGAGAGTCTCCGATGGAGCTCCTCGGGAAGGATCCCGCTCTTGCACACCTCAATGACTGTGGAGTCGGGGACCACTAGTACAGAAAAACTTTCTTCTATCGGTAAAAAACAGCCTTCTACTGTCAATTTTTGTACCGTTAGAGATAGACACGATAGAACAAGACAGGTCATTTTCTAATGGTAAATAACCATTAGAAGAAGTAAACTATTCTAAATGGCATTTTAGGTGGAAACCGGAAGAAAAACCATTCTAGCCTGATGGTTGTGAAAGAGTTTACCGATAGAAAAAGGATAGTACTCTCTCGGTTGTGTATGAGTATACCGGCAGGAAAAGTTACACTCTTCTAACAGTTAATTAAGAGTGTACCGATAGAAAAACCTTAGTACTCTCTCGGTTGTGTGTGAGTTTATCGGCAGGAAAAGTTACACTCTTCTAACGGTTAATTAAGAGTGTACCGATAGCAAAAACCTTAGAACTCTCTCGGTTGTGTATGAGTTTACCGGCAGGAAAAGTTACACTCTTCTAATGGTTAATTAAGAGTGTACCAATAGAAAAAACCTTAGTACTCGGTTGTGTATGAGTTTACCGACAGGAAAAGTTACACTCTTCTAACGGTGAATTATGAGTGTACCGATAGAAGAAACCTTAGTACTCTCTCGGTTGTGGATGAGTTTACCGATAGAAATACAGTATAGATGCAATGCAATACATTCACAAATACAGTACATTATTTACATTCACCATACAGTACATTCACATATACAGTACAGATGCAATACAGTATAGATTGGATACACAATACAGTACAGATGCAAAGAAGGGTAAATTCACATATACATTGAACATATTGACAGATTAGACTGTTATTCACATTTATTCACATATATATAAACCAATACAAATTGCAATCCAATATGGACAAATTCTAACCAATAAGACTGTAACACCCTGGTTTCGGGGGGTGAAAAGTTTTTGCATAAAATCTTGCATGCATGTATCTCTGTAGTAGTAGCCAGGTCAGCTGAACTCTAATCTCTCCCAAACCGTAAAAATCTCCAAATCTATTCTCTAGATCCAGATCAAGATCTGACCATCCAGATTTAACCTACCATTTACCCTGAAGATAAAAGTCTTCAGGAGCCAGATCAAATTCTGACCCTAACTCTCAGTACCTAAGCCTCTCCCTGTTTTCGAAAACAGGAAAAATTCAGATTTAACCTAAGTACCCCAGTTTCCAGATAATTGAGTTATCATGATTTAGCCCTATCCAGACTCAAGTATCTTTTGGAATATGTTCCTAACTATATCCTCAACTTACTCCAAAAAGTTGGGAACCAGATTGTTTCATCTAAGCACTTTTCGCAGTTTAGTCCAGATTTTACTGCGAATAAGTCCTTTTTCTGTTTACCTGGAAGCCTGAAAAGGGCTAAAATCCACGAATCAACTCCAACCTCAGAATTTCTTCAGGGAACACCTCCCAAATGCTATTTGATATAGATTTCCCTTCTGTCCAGAATTCAAAATCTCACCCCAACTACCAGAATTTGAGATCGACAAAATCCGGATCTATTTTACCCTAATTTTACCCTATTTTCGAAAATAGGTGAAATCCCTCAAATCTTATCAAACTTTCTCCAGATTTGAGCTAAATGGGTACTAATAGAAACATTATACTCAGCCATGGAATCAAATTCCAAATTAATCCTCTTTTAGACCAGATTTGCAATTTAGTCCAAAACCCATCAAAAATCATCACAACCAGGCCCCTGGTTCGACCACGGGCTACTGTTCACTCAGCTCGACTTCGACCACAATTCCTGTTCACAGCCAAGCCGTTTAAATCGACCACAGCACCAAGTTGCGACCACCTCCTGTCTTCGACCGCGCCTGTTACAATCGACCACGACCTGGATCCAACACGCGAGCGCGGGACCATCGACTTCGAGCACGCGCTGCTGCTGTTTTGCTTCGACCTGCAGCTACAGTACACAGTCAGTTGATTTCTTCGACCGTTGCTACGCCCGTGAACTCCTAGCCGTTGATCATCAGCATAGCCATCTAGCCGCTGCCTCGTCGCCACGTGGTAGGTTCCTGTTCGCCACTGTGCATTGCCTTCTCCAGCACCGGCCAGATCTTCACTCTTCCGCGTGTGCCCGACAGCCACAGCAAAAATCGTGCCACGTTGCAGCCATGCCACGATCGGGTTTCACTTCACCATCCCTTCACCGCAGAGACAGCAGCACAGCCGACGCGACCGGTGAGGATGTCGTTTCGCCGCCTGTCATCACCGCCGGTCAGTTTCCAGTCAACTCAAACCGGTTTCAACTCCCCGTGCAATTGTTGACGTTGGGAGCCTCCCCAGCCACGCCTATTTAAACCCCCTGGTCTTAGCAACTCTCTCACACTCCTTCACACCAGCAACCAGTAAAACTCGCCGTATTTCTTTTCTTCCCCGGCGAGCAGCAAGAAGGGGCTTTGGTGCCAAGCTTCTCCACTGCCTCCCTCTTCAATCCAGCACCCCCAGTGAGCGTCTCTCATCTCCCTCATACTTCCCAAGCTTGTAATTTAGTTTAAAATGCTCTCTGTCACCGGCAATCGCCGTGTTTCATCTAGAACTCCGATGAGCAATTAATCCTCAACCAGATCGATTCAACCTTTGAGCTAGTAATCAAATATGCTCACTAGACCTTGCTTAACATCCCTAAGCAACCAAAATCGACAGATTTGCTGAAATATGAAAAACCCCAAATTGGAACTTTGCTTGTGAATTGAGCTTGCTGTTTAAGCTTTTCTGATGCATCTCTAGGCAATCTAACTTCACCAGTAGCATTCTAGTACCCTGAGGACCATACACAAGCAAGGAATTGAGTTCAATCACTTTAAATCAGAAATGCCCAAATCAGGTTTGAGTTAATCTTTTCTCCAGCCAATATCTCCGAAATCCAGCCAATCCAGCCCTAGAAACTGTGCCATCTAGATGTTTTGGACCATTCTGAGCAACTTTGTCTTCTATCACGACTTCTAATTCGGCCTAGATTGTGAGATATAGCTATGCCCTAGTTTGCTGTACTGTTCATATTACATGTGCTCCAGGCCAGTCAGCTTCTTTGCCGGTTTTCATCACTTTCCAGCCATCTCCTACCCTAGATCCTATTGAGACATTTGTTCCTGTTACAAATGCCTAACTACCAGACAAGGTGGTGCATCATTTGGAGCCCTAGATCAAAAGTTATGGCAAACCCTAGTTTCTGGCCATGTCAACTCTATGTCAAACTATGCCAGTCAGTGGCATTAGCCCTGTTCACCCACCTCTGGTCATGCAAACCAGAAACTACCTTGTCAAACAGTTTCACGACTACCTTGTGCACCATATGCTTGTATCAAAATCCATTTTGGCCACTAGAAACTGTTCAAACCATGTCAATGCCATTCTTGGGCATTGTCAGCCTATGTCAGCCAATGGCATTGGGCCAGTTTGACCCCTTCTGGGAATGCAAACTGAACATAACTTTGTCTCTTAGACTCCTGATGTTGTGATCTACATTTTATTCTACTGTCACAACTTGAGTTGAGCCCTCTATCATCCATCGACCCTATGTCGATGCCCTGAACCAAATGTCGACCTAAAGACATTCGCTGCTTTTGAGCGAACCAGCCGCAGCCTTGATATCATTATGATATTTTGGCACATTTGGAACCTTGTAAACCCTTGACAACTAATCTTAACCCTGGTTTCCACAGTTCAACCCTAATCGTTTCCCTGAACTCTCAAATCTTGTATCGCTTAAGTGTTTCTCCTTGCATTATCGCATATAAGTGGATTAGTAAGAGTAGGATTGATTGTAATGCCTGTTTGCTTGTTGGATCCTTGTCCAGAGCAAGAGTCCGAGTTCGAAGACTTCGTCGCAGCCCCGACTTCAACTGCTGTTTCTTACGACGCGGAAGGCAAGTCATACTTTGATCATATTGAACCTATATTTTATGAATTGCTATGCTATTCCATGAGTAGATATCTCATTAATATTGCATGTGTTCAGATCAATGATATTATGGCAGTGATTGATTGAATACTTGATGAATGTGAACTTGTTAAGATAGCAAGCCATGAACTAATAAAGGTATAAACATGTACATTTATATTCATGAAATAGAACCCCTAGCCGTGACCAGTATTTTGGTATGGAATGGTGGTAGCACTGGAGGTGCTTGGCTGCACTGAATGTGCAGGCACTGAAGGTGCATGGTTTGTGGTATGATCTGGTCACCGGCATGTAAGGACTAGAACCTGGTGTTGTGCGTCTAGTGGCATGAAAAACGTACCAACCACTTACCTGGTATGGGACAGGCGCAATCTAGTAGCTTTCTTGGTATTAGCAGCTCCCTGCATGGCTTGTCGATCCGGTTTCTCGTGTGGAGACTGGTGGGACGCAGTTCGTCCATGAGTGGTGTGAGATCAGAAAAATTATGAGAGGATAAGGTGTAAAGAAGGAAGACGCCCTACGCCAGATTAAGTCGTGCGCGACTGTAATCAAAAGAGGTTATGTGTCATGCGGGAACATAGACCCAGGCTAGGAAGTAAGGCAGTGGGGAGGACCCACAACGGTACTTGCGACGGTATTGTCCGTTTACCGGGCAGGGATACTGTTAATACTAGACTGCAAAACGTTGTGTGATCTCGGCCTTGTCACATGCGTATAAGTCGCATGGAGTTGGCCCGACTTGGAAGTCGAGTGAAAAAGTGGATTTAAAAAGGGGTACATCTCTGCAGAGTTTAAAAATGTATTCGAATACTTCGTGCTCCCGAGTTTTAGGAGTATGCCGCGGTGGATTAAATCCACGGGGTGTGACACAAGTATTGTTTTTAAACTAAAATTTGTTAGCTCAAGATTACCTAAGTGACATGTGTTGTCACGATAAGGGGCGTTGCCGTGGGCTGTCATGTGTTGACGTGTCGCGGTAATACCATAATATAGAGATCATATGATAACTAAGAGGCATGTGGATTTGCCTTAAGCATAAGATAATTAAGAGGCATGTGGTTTATGCCCTAAGTTTATGAAATACTGCTATAAGTATAAGATTGAAAGGCTTGAATAAAAGTAATGTGATATGAGGAGATATCGCCTTGGATATGGGGTATATGTATCACCATCAATATGATTTATTTACTGCCATGAGTATGATTGGAAGTTGAATAAGAAATGAGAAAGAAATGTATTATGAGAAAACCCTTCACTCTTTCCCCAATAGCATAGGTTCATGTCCTTTATACCATATGTATCTCTACCTTCCCTATGACTTACTGAGTACGTAAGTGCTCACCCTTGCAACTTATCAACAATAGATGGAGTGCTCCATGATCAAGACGAAGGTTTGGAAGATTTCGTGGATCCAGAAGGAAGAGAGCCAGTTCTGCCAGAGCCTTGATGTGTGTTGTTCTGCTGTCAACTTCTTACGACTGTGGGGTTTCGCCTAGCTTCCGCCGAGTAATTTTCTTTTGTTTTAATTAGACCATTTGTGCCGTGAAGGCATTGTATTACTCCTTTACTGTACCAGGCCAGCAGGCCATACTGTTTATGTATGATATTTTGTAAGTTACTCTGCTGCAATGAACTCCTGTGCTTGACTTATCCTGGGAAGTCAAGTGGTTTAAGAGACCAGCTGCACCGAGCTGGGCTCCTCACAGGTGATGTCACAGTCATGGCAGACACGACAAAATAGTGGTATCAGAGCAGCATGAGGACTTGACTGTAGGACGACACCTTTAGGAATTGGCTCGCCAGGATGGCGTAGTTTATTTAAAAATCTATTTTCGAAAAAAAAAAAAAAAAAAACTATTTTTGAAAACAGGAGCCTAGTAGCTCCTAGAAGTTTTGATTTCAAAGGTTTTACTTGGCTCTTTCTAAAAATTCGGCAAGATGTCGAGAGTGCGTTGCTTTTATAGAGTTCCTCAGGAGTTGGGCTACGTTGCTACGGCACATAGTCTAGTTCTTTGGGTAGCACCCTGTTCGAGTAGTTAGTCGACCGTCGTAGAGGATTAGCCTGGAAAGGGTAGTGTAGATAGAGCAGGTGGATGCTCTTGCTAGCTTTTGTGCTCCGCCGTTGCTTTCGCAATGGTTAACTTGTTTACTATGGCTAGAAGCCTAAGTGTTTTGTGCATTAAATAGTTGTATTAATTTCCGCACTAGTGCCCTAGCTCTCTCCTAGTTAGTTAGACCTATCTGCTCTTTCTTCAGAAGATCAGTATGGTGTACACGAAGAGAAGATCGCAAGGTAGTCAGGAGGACAGGGAGCAATCTTCACCCAGGGAAGACCCTGCAAGGAGAGGATCTTCATCTCAACAGAGACCCCTGGAATCAAACCTTTCTCAGGAAGATCAGCCAACCCTCCAAGAAATTTTTCTCTCCATGGAAAAGAGCAGGCAGGAGGCACAAGTTGCCCACACCCAGTTGTTGGCACAGATCATTCAAAAGATGCTAGAAGGGACATCTGAAGGAACTGCTGTTGAAACCCGACTATCGGATTTTCAAAAGACCCGGCCACCAACATTTGCTAGTGCGACTAATCCCATCATCGCCGATGATTGGCTCAGGGATATCGAGGGGAAATTGGATACAGTTCGTTGTAACGACCGTGGAAAAGTTTTATTCGGATCACACCAACTCACAGGAGCAGCAGCCGCATGGTGGATAAACTATCAAGAGGCTCACCCTAACAAGGATAGCATATCCTGGACGGAATTTAAAGAGCAATTTCGGAAATTTCATGTACCCATCGGTGTCATAGCCGCCAAACACCGAGAGTTCCGAAACTTGGTACAAGGGAGCCGGACCGTTACGGAATATCTGCACCAATTCAGCCATCTAGCTCGCTACGCGCATGGGGACATCGACACGGAGGACAAAAAGATTGAGCGCTTCACCGAAGGACTTCATCACTATCTGCAGTACCAGATTGCCTCCCACGAATTTTCAGAGTTCCAAACCTTAGTCAATCGGGTATTGAAGGTGGAAGAAAAGGGGAGCGTAGGAGAAGAAAGTCGGAAAAGGAAGATGCTACAGCAAACACGGCCACCAGCCAACCCAACCACGGGAAGAGCCCCAACATCTCCCAATTTTTGACCAGTCTACCAAGCACCAAGATCACCGGCAACACCGTCATGTCCAAGCTGCAAAGGAGCTCACTACCAAAGGGACTGCCCTCATGCTAGAACTCAGTGTGTTCATTGCGGACAGTATGGACACCACAAAGACAGCTGTCTTTGGACTCAGCTTCCAACGTCGATAGCAATATCACAAGCTGGAACACGGACGATGGCACCCAGAACCACAACTTTACCACCATTGCAGAGCCCCAGAGGAAGTTCGCCCAATAGAGGAGGAACCATAGCAGGCTGAGGACGAGGGAGAAGAAGAGAACAAATGGGAAGCCAAGGAGGCCGATTAAACTTCACCTCTCTTCAAGAAGAAAACAACACCACCGACATTCTCCTAGGTAGATTCTTGAACCAGTTTGCATCTGCTTTAATACTGTTGATCCTGGAGTTACAAATTCATTCATATCAGAAGATTTTGCATTTAAAGTGGGAATACATATGGTACCTCTAGAGTACTCTATGGATATACAGACCCCAAGAGCTAAGCTGCCTGTATACCCAGCCTGCCATCATATATAACCTTCAGAGTAGAAGGGGAAGAGTTTATGGCTAACCCATTAGTCCTAAACTGCAAGGCCTAGACATTATAGTGGGAATGGATTGGTTATCTCAACATAAAGGTCTAGTGGATTGTGAGAGGAAAACTCTAAGCCTCGTTAGTAACCAAGGAAAGAAAGTCTTGTTCCATGTGGGCAAGTCGTCAGTCGAGAAACTACAAGGGTCTATTCAAGCACCTCAGAAGGTATGCTTGGATCAAGTGCCCATAGTACAGGAATACTCGGACGTATTCCCAGAAAAGAACTCCCAGGGATGCCACCTGATGGGGAGATAGAGCTTACCATTGAGTTTAAACCAAAGCGGCACCTATAGCTAAGAGACCATATAGGATGCCGGTAGCACACTTAGAAGAGTTGAAAAGTTAGCTAGAGGAACTGGGGAGTAAAAGATTTATCCAACCAAGTGCTTCACCTTGGGGAACCCTAGTGCTGTTTGTAAAGAAGAAAAGATGGAGCTCTAAGGATGTGCGAAGCGCTAAATGAGGTGACCATTAAAAACAAGTATCCACTGCCAAGGATCGATGAACTATTCAATCAACTTCAAGGAACCAGAATATTCTCCAAGATAGACCTAAAGTCAGGCTATCACCAACTAAAAACTAGGAAGAAGGACATACCAAGACCGCTTTCACTACAAGATATGGGCAATACGAGTTACTGTAGTACCTTTGGACTGACTAATGCCCCAGCAACCTTCAAGAACATCATGAACAACACATTCATGGATTATCTTGATAAGATATCATTGTGCTCGTAGACGACACCCCTCATCTACTCGAGAAGTCCAAAGGAACATAAGCGGCATTTGAACAAAGACTTGAGAAGACCAAGAGAGTGCAAGTTCTATGCCAAATCCGACGAGTGCGAATTTTTGGATGAGAAAGATCTCATTCTTGGTCATATTCTGACAAAGGAAGGAATTTCGGTACATTCTGCCAAGATTTCAGCAATCAAGGAATGGAAACAACCTACCAGCGTGTCAGAGATCATAAGCTTTTCGGCTAGCAGGTTACTATCGGGAATTTATTGAAGGATTTTTCTCAGATTGCTAAACCCCTACCAATCTGCGGAGGAAGAAAACCACATTTGAATGGACCGCCAAGTGTGAGGAAAGTTTCCAGAAACCTAAGGAGAAGTTAACAACCACATCAATCCTCACATTGCCAAATAGTAAGGATGACTTCGAAATATTCTGTGATGCTTCGAAGCAAAACATAAGCTGTGTGTTGATGCAAAAAGGCCAAGTGGTAGCTTATGCTTCATGACAGCTAAAACTGCATAAGGAAAACTACTCTATTCATGACTTGGAATTAGCAGCGGTAGTACATGCCTTGAAGATATGACAACATTACTTGCTTGGGAATAAGTGCAAAATCTATACGGATCATAAGAATCCCGAGTATATTTTCACCAAGACAGAACTCAACAGGCGCCAACACCGTTGGTTAGAGCTAATCAAGGACTATGATCTCAGTATTCCCTACCACCCAAGAAAAGCCAATGTGGTAGCAGACACCTTGAGTAGAAAGGCCTACACCTTACAAGAAGTTGTGTTGAATAAGCCACACTTGCAGCAGGAATTGCAAGAACTAGAGATAGAAGTGGTACTATCAGGGAGGTTAGCCACTCTCACGGTAATATCCCGACTCAAGGAACAAATGGAGAACACTCAAAAGGGAAATAAAGAGGTCTGCAAGATCAAGAGCCGAATCAGGTTAGGTAAGGCTCGAGATTTTTTTTTCTGAGGACGAACATGGAATTGTATGGTACCAAGGAAGGATCTGTGTACCTCAAAGCGTAGACCTCAAAGAGCTGATTCTGCATAAAGCTCATCAAACTTCATACTCAATACACCTTGGTAACACCAAGATGTATCAGGGCTTGAAAACTCGATTTTGGAAGGTCGATATGAAGAAAGAAATTGCAGCATATTGTGAGATGTAACACGTGCCAGAGGATCAAGGCCGACCCTCAGAAAATAGTCTCAGATCGTGGAAGTCAGTTTACATCAAAGTTTTAGACCAACTTCATGAAACCTTGGGAACCCAGTTGCAGTTTAGCACCTGCATATCATCCACAGACGAGGGGGACAGACTGAGAGAATCAATCAGACCCTGGAGGATTTGCTAAGGGCTTGCATTTTGGATAATAGGACTTCATGGGAAAAATGCTTACCAATTGCAGAACTTACCGATAACAACGGTTATCAGGCTAGTCTGCAAACGGCACCAAGTGAAGCTTTATATGGACATAAATGCAGTACCCCATTACATTGGGATGAGACAGGAGGAAGGAACGTATCGAACCATTCAAGATACTCAAGAGGAGAAGTGTCCTATAAACTGGAACTACCATCAGAACTGGAGGAGTACATGATGTGTTCCATGTCTCTCAACTTTGGAAATGCCTAGAGGAACCCGCGGACCAGGTAGAAACTCTTGGTATTCCATTACAGAAGAACCCCACCCACCTTGAGCAACCACTCCGGATTGTAGCCAGAGATGAGCATCAATTTCGAAGAAAGAAGATCAAGCGGTGCAAAGTCCAATGGGAAAAGAGGAAGATTTGCTTCAGACCTATTCCCATCTTTTCTCTTCTCTAGGTAAATCTCGGGGCGAGATTTCTTTAAGGAGGGTAGGCTTGTAACACCCTGGTTTCGGGGGGTGAAAAGTTTTTGCATAAAATCTTGCATGCATGTATCTCTGTAGTAGTAGCCAGGTCAGCTGAACTCTAATCTCTCCCAAACCCTAAAAATCTCCAAATCTATTCTCTAGATCCAGATCAAGATCTGACCATCCAGATTTAACCTACCAGTTACCCTGAAGATAAAAGTCTTCAGGAGCCAGATCAAATTCTGACCCTAACTCTCAGTACCTAAGCCTCTCCCTGTTTTCGAAAACAGGAAAAATTCAGATTTACCCTAAGTACCCCAGTTTCCAGATAATTGAGTTATCATGATTTAACCCTATCCAGACTCAAGTATCTTTTGGAATATGTTCCTAACTATATCCTCAACTTACTCCAAAAAGTTGGGAACCAGATTGTTTCATCTCAGCACTTTTCGCAGTTTAGTCCAGATTTTACTGCGAATAAGTCCTTTTTCTGTTTACCTGGAAGCTTGAAAAGGGCTAAAATCCACGAATCAACTCCAACCTCAGAATTTCTTCAGGGAACACCTCCCAAATGCTATTTGATATAGATTTCCCTTCTGTCCAGACTTCAAAATCTCACCCCAACTACCAGAATTTGAGATCGACAAAATCCGGATCTATTTTACCCTAATTTTACCCTATTTTCGAAAATAGGTGAAATCCCTCAAATCTTATCAAACTTTCTCCAAATTTGAGCTAAATGGGTACTAATAGAAACATTATACTCAGCCATGGAATCAAATTCCAAATTAATCCTCTTTTAGATCAGATTTGCAATTTAGTCCAAAACCCATCAAAAATCATCACAACCAGGCCCCTGGTTCGACCACGGGCTACTGTTCACTCAGCTCGACTTCGACCACATCTCCTGTTCACAGCCAAGCCGTTTAAATCGACCACAGCACCAAGTTGCGACCACCTCCTGTCTTCGACCGCGCCTGTTACAATCGACCACGACCTGGATCCAACACGCGAGCGCGGGACCATCGACTTCGAGCACGCGCTGCTGCTGTTTTGCTTCGACCTGCAGCTACAGTACACAGTCAGTTGATTTCTTCGACCGTTGCTACGCCCGTGAACTCCTAGCCGTTGATCATCAGCATAGCCATCTAGCCGCTGCCTCGTCGCCACGTGGTAGGTTCCTGTTCGCCACTGTGCATTGCCTTCTCCAGCACCGGCCAGATCTTCACTCTTCCGCGTGTGCCCGACAGCCACAGCAAAAATCGTGCCACGTTGCAGCCATGCCACGATCGGGTTTCACTTCACCATCCCTTCACCGCAGAGACAGCAGCACAGTCGACGCGACCGGTGAGGACGTCGTTTCGCCGCCTGTCATCACCGCCGGTCAGTTTCCAGTCAACTCAAACCGGTTTCACCTCCCCGTGCAATTGTTGACGTTGGGAGCCTCCCCAGCCACGCCTATTTAAACCCCCTGGTCTTAGCAACTCTCTCACACTCCTTCACACCAGCAACCAGTAAAACTCGCCGTATTTCTTTTCTTCCCCGGCGAGCAGCAAGAAGGGGCTTTGGTGCCAAGCTTCTCCACTGCCTCCCTCTTCAATCCAGCACCCCCAGTGAGCGTCTCTCATCTCCCTCATACTTCCCAAGCTTGTAATTTAGTTTAAAATGCTCTCTGTCACCGGCAATCGCCGTGTTTCATCTAGAACTCCGATGAGCAATTAATCCTCAACCAGATCGATTCAACCTTCGAGCTAGTAATCAAATATGCTCACTAGACCTTGCTTAACATCCCTAAGCAACCAAAATCGACAGATTTGCTGAAATATGAAAAACCCCAAATTGGAACTTTGCTTGTGAATTGACCTTGCTGTTTAAGCTTTTCTGGTGCATCTCTAGCCAATCTAACTTCACCAGTAGCATTCTAGTACCCTGAGGACCATACACAAGCAAGGAATTGAGTTCAATCACTTTAAATCAGAAATGCCCAAATCAGGTTTGAGTTAATCTTTTCTCCAGCCAATATCTCCTAAATCCAGCCAATCCAGCCCAAGAAACTTTGCCATCTAGATGTTTTGGACCATTCTGAGCAACTTTGTCTTCTATCACGACTTCTAATTCGGCCTAGATTGTGAGATATAGCTATGCCCTAGTTTGCTGTACTGTTCATATTACATGTGCTCCAGGCCAGTCAACTTCTTTGCCGGTTTTCATCACTTTCCAGCCATCTCCTACCCTAGATCCTATTGAGACATTTGTTCCTGTTACAAATGCCTAACTACCAGACAAGGTGGTGCATCATTTGGAGCCCTAGATCAAAAGTTATGGCAAAGCCTAGTTTCTGGCCATGTCAACTCTATGTCAAACTATGCCAGTCAGTGGCATTAGCCCTGTTCACCCACCTCTGGTCATGCAAACCAGAAACTACCTTGTCAAACAGTTGCCCCACTACCTTGTGCACCATATGCTTGAATCAAAATCCATTTTGGCCACTAGAAACTGTTCAAACCATGTCAATGCCATTCTTGGGCATTGTCAGCCTATGTCAGCCAATGGCATTGGGCCAGTTTGACCCCTTCTGGGAATGCAAACTGAACATAACTTTGTCTCTTAGACTCCTGATGTTGTGATCTATATTTTATTCTACTGTCACAACTTGAGTTGAGCCCTCTATCATCCATCGACCCTATGTCGATACCCTGAACCAAATGTCGACCTAAAGACATTCGCTGCTTTTGAGCGAACCAGCCACAGCCTTGATATCATTCTGATATTTTGGCACATTTGGAACCTTGTAAACCCTTGACAACTAATCTTAACCCTGGTTTCCACAGTTCAACCCTAATCGTTTCCCTGAACTCTCAAATCTTGTATCGCTTAAGTGTTTCTCCTTGCATTATCGCATATAAGTGGATTAGTAAGAGTAGGATTGATTCTAATGCCTGTTTGCTTGTTGGATCCTTGTCCAGAGCAAGAGTCCGAGTTCGAAGACTTCGTCGCAGCCCCGACTTCAACTGCTGTTTCTTACGACGCGGAAGGCAAGTCATACTTTGATCATATTGAACCTATATTTTATGAATTGCTATGCTATTCCATGAGTAGATATCTCATTAATATTGCATGTGTTCAGATCAATGATATTATGGCAGTGATTGATTGAATACTTGATGAATGTGAACTTGTTAAGATAGCAAGCCATGAACTAATAAAGGTATAAACATGTACATTTATATTCATGAAATAGAACCCCTAGCCGTGACCAGTATTTTGGTATGGAATGGTGGTAGCACTGGAGGTGCTTGGCTGCACTGAATGTGCAGGAACTGAAGGTGCATAGTTTGTGGTATGATCTGGTCACCGGCATGTAAGGACTAGAACCTGGTGTTGTGCGTCTAGTGGCATGAAAAACGTACCAACCACTTACCTGGTATGGGACAGGCGCAATCTAGTAGCTTTCTTGGTATTAGCAGCTCCCTGCATGGCTTGTCGATCCGGTTTCTCGTGTGGAGACTGGTGGGACGCAGTTCGTCCATGAGTGGTGTGAGATGAGAAAAATTATGAGAGGATAAGGTGTAAAGAAGGAAGACGCCCTACGCCAGATTAAGTCGTGCGCGACTGTAATCAAAAGAGGTTATGTGTCCTATGGGAACATAGACCCAGGCTAGGAAGTAAAGCAGTGGGGAGGACCCACAACGGTACTTGCGACGGTATTGTCCGTTTACCGGGCAGGGATACTGTTAATACTAGACTGCAAAACGTTGTGTGATCTCGGCCTTGTCACATGCGTATAAGTCGCATGGAGTTGGCCTGACTTGGAAGTCGAGTGAAAAAGTGGATTTAAAAAGGGGTACATCTCTGCAGAGTTTAAAAATGTATTCGAATACTTCGTGCTCCCGAGTTTTAGGAGTATGCCGCGGTGGATTAAATCCACGGGGTGTGACACAAGTATTGTTTTTAAACTAAAATTTGTTAGCTCAAGATTACCCAAGTGACATGTGTTGTCACGATAAGGGGCGTTGCCGTGGGCTGTCATGTGTTGACGTGTCGCGGTAATACCATAATATAGAGATCATATGATAACTAAGAGGCATGTGGATTTGCCTTAAGCATAAGATAATTAAGAGGCATGTGGTTTATGCCCTAAGTTTATGAAATACTGCTATAAGTATAAGATTGAAAGGCTTGAATAAAAGTAATGTGATATGAGGAGATATCGCCTTGGATATGGGGTATATGTATCACCATCAATATGATTTATTTACTGCCATGAGTATGATTGGAAGTTGAATAAGAAATGAGAAAGAAATGTATTATGAGAAAACCCTTCACTCTTTCCCCAATAGCATAGGTTCATGTCCTTTATACCATATGCATCTCTACCTTCCCTATGACTTGCTGAGTACGTAAGTGCTCACCCTTGCAACTTATCAACAATAGATGGAGTGCTCCATGATCAAGACGAAGGTTTGGATGATTTCGTGGATCCAGAAGGAAGAGAGCCAGTTCTGCCAGAGCCTTGATGTGTGTTGTTCTGCTGTCAACTTCTTACGACTGTGGGGTTTCGCCTAGCTTCCGCCGAGTAATTGTCTTTTGTTTTAATTAGACCATTTGTGCCGTGAAGGCATTGTATTACTCCTTTACTGTACCAGGCCAGCAGGCCATACTGTTTATGTATGATATTTTGTAAGTTACTCTGCTGCATTGAACTCCTGTGCTTGACTTATCCTGGGAAGTCAAGTGGTTTAAGGGACCAGCTGCACCGAGCTGGGCTCCTCACAGGTGATGTCACAGTCGTGGCAGACATGACAAAGACTATATATAAACAATCTATGCACAGAGTACACGAAAAAGAGAAAATTGACAACAAGTGAGCGAAAAGCTTGTCATGGTGGTTGGTTGGGCGCAACTTCCTCCATAACATATTGAGCCCAGATTTGTCGGAGATTTCTAATCTTTGCATTTTCGTATTGGCCTTTGGACATGGCGATCTGCAAGCATGTGTGAATATTGAGTAACTAACTTCCTAATTTTGAACGTGACACCCAATTTTCAAATTTGAGTTAGCTATCGATGCTTGCCTGGGGGAATTGGGCAAAGTTTGTCCGCACTAGGTCGTACATGTAGCGCAACACATAAAACCCACATTCCCACGATTGCGGCTACTGATGGCACTGAGATAATTGCATATGCGAAGACATGTTAGCTATTGTTTCCATAAACTAATTAAGCATAAACAAAAAGTCTCGTGAGTACCTCATATTCTTTCCAAGCTAGTAGGGAGCCATGCTGTCGCGCCCCGAGACTGGGACAACGACTACTCCTGTAGAGACCTAGCTCGCTGCAGCTAGTCCCAAACCACAAACCTTTGACTTCCCAGGATGAGTCAAACACAGGAGTATATTACATTGCAACAGAGTACTTACAAAATATTAAGCAGTGTGGCCTGCTGGCCTTAATATTACATAAAGAGGATTACAATGCCTACAAGGCATTCAGGGTTTAGAAAAATATTTAACTACACAGCAGAAGATAGGTGACCCTCCCACAAAAGAAGTTGACGGCAGAACAACACACTTCAGGGTTCTGGCGGAACTGATTCTCCTCCTTCTGGATCCATGGAGTACTCCGTGCCATCATCTTGATCAAAATAGGCTCCATCTATTGAGTTGAACGTTGCAAGGGTGAGCACTTACGTACTCAGCAAGTCATAGGTAAGAGTAGATACATATAGTAGTGATGATATGAACCTAGACTAGTCAAGAATTATGGATATTTGTAAAATAATCTTTTCCTTTCTCATCTCATCTTATGGCAGCACTTTTCATAATATAACATCATCATTCATGTTCACTAGATTATAGCACTACCGCGACACGTCGACACACGACAGCCCACGGCAGCACTCCTTATCATGACAACACATGTCATTTGGGTAATCTTGATTAAACATATTTTATTTAGAAAATAGTACTTGTGTCACACCCCATGGATTTAATCCACCGCAGCAGACTCCTATAAAACGCGGGAGCTCGGAGTATTCGAATACGTTTTTAACTCTGCAGAGAGGTACCAATTTACCCGCAAGATATTCCACTTTCAAGCCCATCCTATCAAAATGATTAGACCCCTCCTAACAACCATGTGTGAGTGGCAAGGTGGAGATAACAAGAACTTTTGTTATGCATCACTTACAATTCACCCCCGACCCTGTGGCTCTCAGCGAGGCACAGTTGTGGCAGGTTGTATCCAAACCTCCACCCCATTGCTTATTCCCATTACTGGGTCAGCGTGCTTGATCACCTTCAGTGATATGTGTGGGAGCCGCGCTCCGTATTTATCGTGCATCACTACACATCTCATGCAGGGGTTTCTTGTGCGATCCACATAATTACTTGTTCAGGCCTGTCCCATACCAGGCTTGCGGTTAGCACGTTGTTCATGCCACTAGACGCACAACACAAGGTTCTAGTCCTTATATGCCAGTGACCAGACCATCCACAACCCTGCACCTTCAGTGCCTGCATTCCTTTGCAGTCTAGCACCTCCAGTGCTACAGCCATCCATACCATTTTTCTGGTCACGGCTAGGGGTTTTAATTTCATGAATATAAGTATATAGATACATATAATAGTTCATGGCTCAAAACTTGTTTATTTCACATTTCACAGATGACCAGTCTAGTACTGCCAATTCATAAATCAACCATTCTCAATCTTTCACATGCAATATTGCCTATATTCAAGGTTATGTTTTAGCAACATTTAAAATATAGGTTCAAGATGACCAAGGATATGACTTGCCTTCCGCGTCGTAAAATACAGCAGTCGATGACGGGTCAACAGCAAAATCTTCAAAGTCAGCTTCTGAATCTGCTCGACGACAAACAAACACACAATAATTACTTATAATATTTAAAATGTTTTAAGACTTATATGCAGAAATGCTTAACAAGAATGATTGAACTAAACTGGAGATAAGTTGAACTGCAAACTGAACTGAGTCGAGATTCTAGGGTTTCAAGGAATTTAGGCTAAGGATGGTGATTAGATAATCTTAGGGTTTCAGGTTTGCAATAGGGATAACAATTTTGTGACTGGTTTAATCAAAACAGCGAATGTCAACAGATCGACATTCGGATCAAAGCTTGGACATAGCTTTAAGAAAAGCTAGGGTGCTTATCTCAAGTTGTGGTAGAAGAAGAAAATGTAGATCACAACTCTACAAACTCAGTGGACAAAGTGGTTTTCAAATTATACAACCACAAGTGGGTAAACAAGGTCAATGCCACTGGCTGACAAGCTCTGGCATAGAGCTGACAATGCCAAAAACTAGGGCTTAGCATAACTTTTGATATGGAGCTCCAAATGATGCACCACTTTGTCTGGGAGGTAGGCTTGAGTAACAGGAACAATTAAGTTAACAGAATCTAGGGCAAGAAATGGCTGGAAAGCAAGAAATTTGATGATGAACAGAGATGAACTGGCTGCACTGGAGCAGTTCTGGACACAAACTTGGCATGGCTATAACTTCTAATCTAGGCCGATCTAGGTGTCGGGCTAGAAGACAAAAATACTCAGGAGGCTAAGGCACATCTAAATGACAAGGTTTCGAGGGCTGAAATGGCTGGAACAAGCTTTTCCGGTCATCGGCGCCGGAGAAGAAACGCTGCTGATTGGGGGTTTCTGCTACAGGCAACAAGAACTTAATTCCTTGCTTGGAGAGCATCTAGGAGGTATAGGGAAGCTTCTGGTACAATTGTATTGGCCGGAGGATCACTGGAGAAGCCTGGCGACGATCGCCGGTTTCTGGAGAAGTTCTAAATTGGGGAAAACTTCGATTGAAGCTAAATCTGGAGATCTTGATGCACAGGCTTGCTGGAAATGACTCACTTATCAACTTCTTCTACAGAAACGAGAGCTAATTCGAGGTGATTTGGCCTGCATTGCCGGAACAGGGCATTTAGCAATCCTGGCGATCACCGGCGATAAGGTGCAAGGTAATCCAATTAGATGGTACAGCACAATCAGGGAGATTAGGGAAACTTACTGATGCGGTTAATTTGACAGGAGGTGCTGCGTAGTGTGCTGGCACCGTGAAGCTCTTCGACAGCTCGCCGGAGAAGACGACGACAGTGAAGAAGTTCAAGAATTTGGTTAAGTCCTGGGGAAGAGGTGATGACACAGGGTACTGGTGGCTTAAATAGAGCAGTGGGCGAAGCTTGCAAGGATTAAACAGCATTGAATTTGATGTCAGTTGATATGAGTTGCCGGGCGCAGATGTAGCAACGGCGAGCGGTGACACGACTGTGCACTGGCGAGACAAGGCTGTGCTTCATTGGGACTCAACCATGTCGGGCGGTGCAAGGTGGTGGCGACAAGTACTGGCGCGGCGAGGCTACGTGGCGATGGATTGCTGACAAAGTCGCTGCTGGTCGCGCGCGGGAGCAGGCGCTGGTCGTCGACGTTGCAGCGGCCTTGCCACGGCACCAGCTGGAGCGAGGACACGTGCGCAACAAGAAGAGCAAGCATGCACGAGCACAAATGCAAGCGGAACTTGGCCGGCGGCGAGCGTGCACGGCGCTTGGCAACCACGGCAATCTCTGGTCGTGCGCACAGTAGCTAGCCTGGTCGAAAATGGACTGATTTGCAATATTTGATTTTCACATTTGGACCAATCTGTAATTTTGGAGATTTGGAAGGTTAGAGTTGAATTTGATTTCACTAATCTGGTAGATTATATTCAACAGGATATTTGGCAAAGGTAAATGATAAAATTTGATACATTTGAATAGTTTTCGATACAAACTGAAAATAGGGTAATTTAGGGTAAAATAAGATTTAAGTTTTGTCGATCTCGAGTTCTGGCATTTAAGGTTCGATTTTGATATCTGCACAGAAGAGAAACTTGTGGCAAATAGCATTTTGAGAAGATTTGCCAAAGAGATTTTGAGTTTGGAATTAATCTGGAGATTTTAGCCTTTTTGGGTTTTCAGATCTCAGATAAGGACTAATTTGCGATAACTCTTGGACTGATTTGTGAAAAGAGTCTAGATGGTGAAATCTGGCTGTCAACTTTTTATATTAAGGTATTAACATACTCATGATCATATTCCAGGAATAATCTGGTCTGAACTTGGTCAAGATTTTGATTAAATCTGTATTTCTAAAACTTAGGGTATTTGGGTAATATAAGGTATTTCTGTTTTCGAAAACAGAAGAAGTTGATAATTCTGGGAGTTAGAGATAGAATTGGATCTAGGTTCTGAAGACTTTTAAGTTCAAAGTAACTGATAGATCATATCTGAATAATCTGATCTTTATTTGTGATCACAGGATAGATTTTGGAGATTTTAGGGCTTGAGATAGAAACTGATCTGGCTATTACTACAGATACATGCATGCATGCTATTTATGAAAAAGGAAATTTTCACCCCTAACTCAGGGTGTTACAGATCTACCCTCCTTAAAGAAATCTCACCCCGAGATTTACCTAAGACAGGAAAAGATAAGGATAGGTTTGCTTAAGGTCTTCTTCCTTCTCCCAAGTAGCCTCTTGCTCTGAATGATTCTTCCATTGAACTTTACACAATCTGATTTTCTTCCTTCGGAGCTGACGTTCATCAGTGGCTAGGATTCTGATTGGGTGCTCAAGATAAGTGAGATTCTTCTGTAAAGGCACATCTTGTACATCTATCTGGTCAGTAGGTTCCTTCAAACATTTCCGGAGCTGAGAGACATGAAACACATCATGCACTCCTGCTAATCCCTCAGGTAATTCCAATTTATATGATACTTCTCCCTTTCTCTTGATTATCTTAAATGGTCCAATGTATCTTGGAGATAACTTTCCTTTCTCTTGGAATCTTTGTAATCTTTTGAATGGTGTGACCTTGAGATACACAAAATCTCCTGGTTCAAATGATAATTCTCTTCGTCGTTTATCTGCATAACTCTTTTGTCGTGATTGTGCTGTTTTCAACCTTTCTCTGATGAGTCTGACATGAGCTTCTGCTTCTTCTACTATCTCTGGTCCTATGACTTTTCGTTCTCCTGGCTCATTCCAATGCAATGGAGTTCTGCATTTACGTCCATATAAAGCTTCAAATGGTGCCATCTGTATACTAGCTTGATAACTGTTATTATATGTAAATTCTGCAAATGGTAAACATTTGTCCCATGATGTTCCATAATCTAGTATACAAGCTCTTAGAAGATCCTCTAGGATTTGGTTGACTCTTTCTGTCTGTCCTCCCGTCTGTGGATGATATGCAGTACTGAAGTCCAACTGGGTTCCTAGGGTTTCATGCAGTCTATTCCAAAATTTGGAGGTAAACTGGGTTCCACGATCTGAGACTATGTTCTTAGGAATACCATGCAATGCCACTATTCTTTGCATGTATAACTCTGCTAATTTACTGCCATCATAAATCTTTTTGACCGGTATGAAGTGAGCTACTTTAGTAAGTCTGTCCACAATAACCCATATGGAATCATATCCTCCTTGAGTTTTAGGTAATCCTGTGATGAAATCCATACCAATTTCTTCCCATTTCCATAATGGTATTGGTAAAGGTTGTAGCTTTCCTGCTATTTTCTGGTGTTCTGCTTTAACTCGTTGACATGTATCACAGTTTGTAATATACTCTGCAATCTCCCTCTTCATATTATCCCACCAGAATCTGGTCTTCAAATCTTGATACATCTTTGTGTTACCAGGGTGTATTGAGTATGGAGTTTTATGTGCTTCATGGAGAATTATTTCCTTAAGATCTGCGTTTTGAGGTACACAGATTCTTTCTCGATACCATACAATCCCTTGGTTATCTTCAATAAAGCCTTGAGCCTTTCCTAACTTGATTCGACTCTTGATCTTACAAATTTCTTCATCTTTCTTCTGGGCATTTCCTATCTGTTCTTCAAGTTGAGATCTTATTGTTAAAGTAGCTACCGTTCCCTGCGGTACTATCTCCACTTGATGATTCTGCAACTCTTGTTGTAGGTAAGGGTTCTTCAACATAACCATTCCTTGTAGGTTGTAAACTTTTCTGCTTAAGGCATCGGCTACTACATTAGCTTTCCCTGGATGGTACTGAATACTAAGATCATAATCTTTGATCAATTCCAGCCATCGTCGTTGACGCATGTTGAGCTCCGTCTGTGTGAAAATATACTTGAGGCTTTTATGATCTGTAAGATCTCACACTTACGTCCAATGAGATAATGCCGCCATATCTTTAAAGCATGTACTACTGCTGCTAACTCCAAATCATGGGTCGGATAATTTTCCTCATGTGGTCTCCATTGACGTGAAGCATAAGCCACTACTTGACCTTGCTGCATTAACACACAGCCTATTCCTTGCTTTGAAGCATCACAGTAAACTTCAAAATCTTCTTTGCTGTCTGGTAAGGTGAGGACTGGTGTTGTTGTCAATTTCTGCTTCAGCTTCTGAAAACTCTCCTCGCACTTGGTGGTCCATTCAAATGCAACATCCTTCTTTAGCAGGTTCGTAAGATGTTTGGCAATTTGGGAAAATCCTTCGATGAATCTCCTATAATAACCTGCTAATCCCAAGAAACTTCTAATCTCTGAAACTGAGGTAGGTTGCTTCCACTCCTTGATTGCAGAGATTTTAGCTAAATCCACTGAAATTCCTTCTGCTGTCAACACATGTCCAAGAAATGAAATTCTTGACATCCAAAATTCACATTTGTCAAACTTGGCATAAAATTGCCTCTCTCGTAGCCTTTCCAAGACTAGGTGTAAGTGTTGTTCATGTTCTTCCGTACTCTTGGAATATATCAGAATGTCATCTATGAATACTATGACAAACTTGTCAAGAAAATCCATAAATGTACTGTTCATGACATTCATGAAAGCTGCCGGAGCATTGGTCAAGCCAAAAGGTACTACTGTAAACTCATATAAACCATATCTGGTAGTGAAAGCAGTCTTCGGTATATCTTCCTTCTTGATCTTCAGCTGATGATATCCAGATTTCAAATCTATCTTAGAAAATACTTTGGCTCCTCGAAGTTGATTGAACAAGTCATCAATTCTTGGTAATGGATACTTGTTTTTAATAGTGACTTCGTTCAAAGCTCGGTGGTCTACACACATTCGTAGAGTTCCGTCTTTCTTCCTCACAAACAAAACTGGGGCTCCCCAAGGTGAAGCACTGGGTTTGATAAATCCTTTGTTTTCCAAGTCTTCGAGTTGATTCTTGAGTTCCTCCAAATCTGTAACTGGCATCCTATAGGGACGTTTTGCTATAGGTGCTGCTCCTGGTTTAAGCTCAATACTGAATTCTATTTCTCTGTCAGGTGGCATTCCCGGAAGTTCTTCTGGAAACACATCAGAATATCGTTGCATTACAGGCACTTGTTCCAGGCATAACTTTTGCAATGCTTGAACAGATCTTAACGGTTTCTTGACTGATGATCTTTCTGCATAGAATAGAACTCTCTCCCCTTGGCTACTGACAAGACTAAGGGTTTTCTCTTCACAATCTACTAGACCTTTATGTTGGGACAACCAATCCATTCCCAAAATAATGTCTAGACCTTGCAGTTCTAGAACTAGTAGATTTGCCTCAAATTCTACCCCTTCTATATTGAAAGTTACATTTGGGCAGATCGAGTAGACAGATAATCTAGCCCCTGGAGTTTGTATAACCATAGAGTACTCTAGTGGTACTTGTTCTATATGCATTTCAACTTCAGATGCAAATGCTTTTGACATGAATGAATTTGTAGCACCAGGATCAAACAATATTAAGGCAGATGCAGATTGAATCAGAAATCTACCTAGAAGAATGTCGGTGGCGCTGCCCGCTTCTTGAATTGAAGTATAGTTTAATCTTCCTCTTTGGGTTGCAGCTGGTGCTCTACCTCTTCCTCTTCCTCGATTAGCCATGTTTCCTCCTCTTCCTGCTGAATTTCCTCTAAAATTCTGCGATGGTGATGCCCTGGTTACTACTGGCTGTGTTCCTGCTTGAGATCTGGCAATGGACATCGGAAGTTGTATCCAAGGACAGAATTCTTTACGGTGCCCACGCTGTCCACAATGATAACACTCAACACGAGGATGAGGGCAATCCTTCTGAGAATGATTTCCTCGGCAGTTGGGGCACAATGTCGTTGCTGGTCTGGGATTCTGATAAGATGGTCGGAAATTGGGAGTGATAGGAACTCTTCCTCTGATTGGATTTGACTGTGGTCGTGTTTGCTGGAACATCCTCCTCTTTCGGCGTTCTTCTCCCATATTCTTCTTTTCTTCCACCTTTAAAGCTCTGTTCACTAGGGTTTGAAATTCTGTAAGTTCATGAGAAGCAATTTGATATTGTAAATAGTGTTGAAGTCCTTCTGTGAAGCGCTCTATCTTCTTCTCTTCAGTATCCACATCTCCAGGTGCGTATCGAGCCAAATGAGTAAATTGGTGTAGATACTCAGTAACTGACTTACTTCCTTGAGTTAAATTCCGAAATTCCCGACGCTTAGCTGCCATAACACCAGTAGGTATATGAAATTTCTGAAATTGATCCTTAAATTCCCTCCAAGAAATATTATCTTTATCAAGATGGGCTTCCTGGTAATTCATCCACCATGCGGCTGCAGCTCCTGATAACTGATGAGATCCAAACAAAACTTTCTCTCGTTCGCTGCATCGGACCGTGTCTAGTTTCCTCTCGATATCCCGTAACCAATCATCGGCAACCATGCGATCAGTCGCACTAGAGAATGTTGGTAGACGGGTCTTTTGGAAATCTGTTAATCTCGCTCCTACAGCAGAAGTAGTTCCTTCTGTTGTTCCAGTAGGCAGTTTCTGAACTATCTGAGCTAACAACTGGGTATGAGCTATCTGAGCTTCCTGTCGACTTTTCTCCATTGACAACAAAATTTCCTGAAGACTGGGTTGTTCATTCTGAGGTGGATTAGAACTCTGAGATCCTTGCTGAAACAAAGGGTCTCTTGTCATAGTTTCTTCTTCCTGCGGAGTCTGACCTATATCTTCTCTTCCACTTCGAGATCTCCTTCTGGTGTCAACCATGGTGGCTCTGAAAAAGTTTAGACGGATCTAACTAACTAAGGCCAACTAAGACAGCAATGCAGAAATTAGTACGAGATGCACTAACCTTTGGTGTTACGGCACCAGAATGAACTCCCTGTCCAACTGCGCCATCAGCACCTCGGATATGTAGTGCTCAGCTTGCGCGGCGTCGTGCTCTAGCATCGTGAGGCTTATTTTCTCTGGGTCGAGGAAACCCACCTTGTCACACGCATCCTCCGATGCTAGCCTGTACATGCACCTGCATGCAAAGGACGACATTAGTATTGCACAGAAAGTTACTACATTTCAAATGAACTACAGCAATAAAAAGTTAGCAAACAGAGTTAGAAAACAGCAATATATAGGATCAGCAAACTCACAGGACTCTAGTCCGTATGATGGACATATCGAGCTCCCGCCAGTTGTAGAGGCCGAACAGATCCTCGTGTGCCACGGATATACTCCCGCGCTCACGGTGGAACTGCCCAGGCCTGTAGGGAACTAAGAAGTTCAGATTGCACCGAGCTCGGTGTAGGTACAACTCGTGGAGGTCTCTGGTTGATCGATCCAATTTGCGCAAAGCTGCCTCTGACACGAGTGGGAACCCGTTCCTGAACCTCTCCGGCTGTCCCTTTTACCCTTTGCCCTTGCCTTTTGCCAGGGACTGAGCGCGTACCTTCGAAGGAAAGGGCGAGGTGATGGCGGCTTTCTTCCGAGGTGAAGGCGTGGATGCGCTGGCTGGGGTCGAGGCCGTCTTTGCTGTGTTCAGGTTCGCACGAGATCCAGCCTCATGCCCCGAGCTGGGGGCACTGTTCCCTGATAGCACGCCGGCAGGCCACTTCAATTAATGAACACGTATGTTAGATTTTCCAAGTTGAGTGTACTGAGTAGGATGTAATCTAAAATGTGTAGGATTTACCAGTTGTATTAGAACACACTTCTTGGGCCACTGTACGTAGGAGCCCACTGCCTCAGCAAGTGTCGGCATTTCCTCTGTTGGGACTGGCAATGGAGAATCGTTGTAGCCCGGCATGGCCATGTCCACCTGTACCTTTGCGAACTCCAACCACAAAGGTATGCAGTGGATCCGGACATCCTCCCCGGACGGATATACAGCCCCCCTGACGCCGGAGGGGCCGCTGGGTATCCCATAAACGGGGGCATGATCCCCGGATACGGGTGCGGCGAAAATGTGGGGGCCGAGGGCCGCGCCAACACACTAAGGAGCTCGTCCATAGAGCGCTGGGCGCGGAGCTGGCCCTCCACGAGAGCCTCTAGCAGGGCATCCCGGGGAGCCGGGGGAGCCGTCGGGGGGAAACTCGTCCCGGCCGAGGTCCCCGCGGCCGCCGGGAGCGACCCGGAGGTGGAGGCGCCTAGATTGAGAGGGAAGGTGGGAGGCGGTACCTGGGAATGGTCGCCTCCGGACGGAGGCGCCGGAACAGCAGCGTCCCGGACGGGTGGCGCCAGGTCACCGGGACCGGCGTCACCGGGAAGGGCGCGGGCCCTTGTTCTCGGAGGTGCCATGGCGATTCGTCACGGGTCCCCACGGTCGGCGCCAACTGTCGGGGTATTAAGAATACCCCGGCAGGTTTTGAAGACGATCCTAGCGGAAATCACGCAGCGCGGGTTGACCGGGTGACCGGTCCTCCCCCGCCGGGCAAACACAAGAATTGACACGCGGATTTATACAGGTTCGGGTCCCGGTGGGGCCCTAGTCCTGTCGACGCGCTCCCGACCGGAGTCGGCTGGGGAGGCTCTCTCCGGGGGAGAGGCTTCCGGAGCACGTCTGTGAGATTAGCTATTCCAAATAATAATGAACTGCCTTTTACAACAGAGGGGTACAAGGGCTATTTATAGCCCCAAAAAGAAGCAAAAAACCTAAACTACCCCGGGAGCCACCGTCGGATTGAAGGGTAGGACCGTCCTTCTCCCGGTCAAACGTCTTGGATGCTTGACAGGTGGTCGCTGATTCCCGAGGCGTCCCTCGCGTGACCTGCACGTGATAAACAAATAGGGATTTTACCTTTTAGGAGGGCGGTGACGTCCGGGACCTCTTCCGGAGAGCAGGGTCCCGGGAGCCCAAAAGGCGGCGCCCGGGGCAGACACCGGAGGCCACTGTCCCCGGGCACATGGCGGCGCCCGGGACATGCCCGGGGGGCCCGGTCCCGAGGACCAAACGGCGGCGCCCGGGGCAGGCACCGGGGGCCACTCTCCCCGGGCGTGTGGCGGCGCCCGGGACATGCTCGGGGGACACGGTCCCGGGGGCCAAATGGCGGCGCCCGGGACATGCCCGGGGGGCACGGTCCCGGGGGCCAAATGGCGGCGCCCGGGGCAGGCACCGGAGGCCACTCTCCCCGGGCGAATGGCGGCGCCCGGGACATGCTCGGGGGACACGGTCCCGGGGGCCAAATGGCGGCGCCCGGGACATGCCCGGGGGGCACGGTCCCGAGGGCCAAATGGCGGCGCCCGGGGCAGGCACCGGAGGCCACTATCCCCGGGCGAATGGCGGCGCCCGGGACATGCTCGGGGGACACGGTCCCGGGGGCCAAATGGCGGCGCCCGGGACATGCCCGGGGGGCACGGTCCCGGGGGCCAAATGGCGGCGCCCGGGGCAGGCATCGGAGGCCACTCTCCCCGGGCGAATGGCGGCGCCCGGGACATGCTCGGGGGACACGGTCCCGGGGGCCAAATGGCGGCGCCCGGGACATGCCCGGGGGGCACGGTCCCGAGGGCCAAATGGCGGCGCCCGGGGCAGGCACCGGAGGCCACTATCCCCGGGCGAATGGCGGTGCCCGGGACATGCCCGGGGGACACGGTCCCGGGGGCCAAATGGCGGCGTCCGGGACATGCCCGGGGGGCACGGTCCGGGGGGCCAAACGGCGGCGCCCGGGACATGCTCGGGGGACACGGTCCCGGGGGCCAAATGGCGGCGCCCGGGACATGCCCGGGGGGCACGGTCCCGAGGGCCAAATGGCGGCGCCCGGGACATGCTCGGGGGACACGGTCCCGGGGGCCAAATGGCGGCGCCCGGGACATGCCCCGGAGGCACGGTCCCGGGCGCCTAAAAGGCGGCGCCCGGGGCAGGCACCGGAGGCCACTGTCCCCGGGCAATCATGAACTTACTTGGACTTGACCGCGTGGAGATTTCCCCCAACAACAGGAGATACCGATAGAAGATGTGTAGGAACGCCTCCAACATGTAAAGTGCATTACATGGCAGTTGGATACAATTGATCACACATACAGCAGTACAGATAATTTAAAATCTCAAAATAGGTTCATTACAGCACTGGAACATATTATGTCAACCCTAATTTAAATCAACATTGCCTGCAGAATTTACATAATCCAACACAATAGGGAACCCTAGTTTAATTTCAAAACTTGAAGAATTAGTACGTACAAAACACTAAGATCAAATAAGGAAGATGCTGGAAAAAGAACGACGAATTAGGGTATTTTACGGTGATCAGTTGTGGTGATGGAGAGGCGGTGTAGAACGCAGCGGCAGCCGGCAAAGGACGAAAATATGGGCCGGTGGCAGTGGCGAACCAGTATCCAGGCGGCGATCGTCGTGTGGGAGTGAGGAAGTAAGTGGTCACTGCGGAGGTTGTGGTTTTCGCGCTCGAAGAGAAGCAGTGCTATAAGTTGGAATGGTTCAACTGGACGGAAACTCAAGGTCCATGTTTAATAAAGTAGTGGATGCCCTTTTCTATCGGTACAAACCACAAAATACCGTCAGACTAATGGTTTTATTCTAACGGTACAACAAAATAATACTGATAGAACAAGTAAATTTTTCTCAGAGTAATTTTTGAAGTGGGTAGGGCATTGGAAAATGATGTTTCAGGGAATGGAATTTTTGAAGAGCTTAATTTTTGAAGAAGCAAGAGGCTGCAATGAGATTTTGGCAAGAAAATTTGAAGGGAAGAATTAAGTTCTTACAGGATAAAGGTACTGTACATGTTAGAACTCATGCTGTGGAGTAAAATTGAGATATATTAATGCTGCGAACTATCTTATCATTAAGTTCTAAAGAAAAATGTATTGCCTGATGTATTAATGATAAGTTCCTCACCTTTATGCACAACTTGTGGGCTGTTTGCTTGGCATTTTTCCCTGAAATAGAAAATAATCATCAATGGTTCTCAACCCATAATCCTTCTTCTTGATCATCTCGCAGATATGTTGTTTCATCGATATCTTCAGTAGGGATAGATTGAATGTCCTGTAAAAACAGAGGTATTTCATCGAATTGGTTATACTCCTCTTCGTCGAGAACGTCTTCGACCCCAACAATACGTCTCTTGCTGTGGAGGAGAACGTGCAAGTTTGGATTGGCGGGGTCAACGATGTAGAATACCTGTGTGGCTTGCTTTGCAAGTATGAATGGATCGTCTTGGTGTCCAACTCTATCAAGATCGACGAGAGTAAACCCGTAACTGTCAACTTTAACACCTCGAGGGATTTCGATCCATTGGCATCGAAACAAGGGAATCTTAAATAATCCGTAATCGAGCTCCCATATTTCGTCAATAGCACCATAATATGAGTTCAGCGCCCTTATTGACTTGGCATCCTCGGAAATAGCAAACAGTGTGACTCCGCTACATTGTGTGCTACTCTTGGCATCTTGAGCTCCTGTGTAAAATGAATACCTATTGATGTCGTACCCCTGCCAAGTCCCTACAGTGAATCTTGGGCCTCTAGCCAACCATGTCATAGTTTCACTTATGGAGCCCTCGGCAGCTAGCGTGACTCTTTCTTGGATCCACCCAGCAAATTTCCTGTTATGTTTTCTAGTTACCCAAATCTCTGATTTCGAAGGATTCTGTGACCGTAACATTACCTTGTGCTCGTGTATGTATGGCTCGACCTCCGTCATGTGTTGTAAGACCCAAAAATGTGATTTTGCGTACACATCACAGGTGGGGACGATAGCTTTGAATCCAATCGTTCGGATGCCATGAAGCCTACCCTCGTGTCGGGACCTAGGAACGCCAATTGGGTCAACCCCTGCCATATAATCTGTGCAAAATTCAATCACCTCCTCGGTGGCATAACCTTCCATGATACTCCCCTCGGGTCGACGACGAGTCCTTACGTATCCCTTCAATACACCCATAAATCTCTCAAATGGATACATGTAGCGCACGCCCACAGGTCCACAAAACTTAATTTCTCTGATAAGGTGAACAATCAGATGGACCATAACATCAAAAAAGGATGGAGGGAAATACATCTCGAGCTGACAAAGAGTAACCACGTCGCGTTGCAAAGCGTCCAGTCCATCCGGATCAATTACCTACGAGGACACAGTTGCACCAAATATTCATATCATAAAAATCTTCTAATTAATCTCCACAAATGGAGCTCATTAACTTATAGTACGAGTGCACGTACTTACCTTGCAAGATATTGCATGCGTTGAAGAAATAACATAGGTTTGTGATTGTCTCTCTGACTTTAACTGGGAGAATACCTCTGATAGCAATGGGAAGCATTTGTGACATCAGCACATGACAGTTGTGGGACTTCGTGCCAACCAGTTTTAGGTCCTTCATGGACACAAGTTTTTTCAAGTTTGTGGATACCCACATGGAACTTTAACGCCGTGCAGGCACCGACAAAGTTCTGTTTGTTCACTTTTGGACAACGTATAGCACGCCGGGGGGAGGTATGTATGCTTTCCCTTCTCCAAAGGTGCAAGCTCAGTTCTTATCCCCATTTCCACCATGTCACGACGAGCTTTCACACCATCCTTTGTCTTTCCCGGAATGTTCAACAACAAACCAATCAAACTGTCACAGATTTTTTCTCTACATGCATGACGTCAATGCAATGTCGAATTTGTAAGTGCTCCCAGTACGGTAGATCCCAAAGAATCGATCTCTTCTTCCAAACATTTTTTTCTCGAGGTTTAGAATAATTACCGAACTCAGCTTTAATGTCCTTCACGCACGAGTAAATCTCCTTACCGGTCAGAAACACTGGACCTGGTCCCTTCTCAGGCTTCCCGTTAAATGATTTCCTCTTCTTACGGTAGTGTGATGCACCGGAAGAAACCTGCGGTGACCCATGTACACAGTTTTCTGGCAGTTTCGCAACCACATGCTCTTAGTTTCATCTAGGCAAATAGGGCAAGCCTTGGCTTCTTTCGTACTATACCCCGACAAATTGCCGTAGGCCGGCAAATCATTTATGGTGCAAAATATCAAGGCCCGCAAGATGAAATTCTCTTTCTTGTATGCATCCCACACCTGCACCCCCTCGCTCCACAATTTCTATAAGTCCTCGATTAAAGGCGCTAGAAACACGTCAATATCATTTCTGGGTTGTCTAGGTCCTGAGATTAGTAATGCCATCATGATGTACTTGTGCTTCATGCATAACCAACAAGGAAGATTGTAGATGCTTAAAAGAACCGGTCAAGTGCTATGCCGACTGCTTATGTTACCATGTGGGTTTATACCATCTATACTCAGCCCAAACCTTATATTCCTAACTTCGTTGCCGAACTCAGCAAATGTTTTGTTGATGGTTCTCCATTGAATAGAATCAGCTGGGTGTCTCAGTTTTCCATCTTGTTTCCGGCCTTCAGCATGCCAACGCAAGTACTTCGCAACTTTCGGATTTGCAAACAGCCGCTTCAATCTAGGTATCACAAGCAAGTACCACACAGGTTTCACCGGAGGTCCTTTCTTTACCTCGTGACGTTCACTGTCAATCCGGTCCCTATGCATATACCTCGATGCGCCGCATCTTGGACAAACATGCAAACTGGAGTACTCGTTACGGTACAACACACAATCATTTGGCATGCGTGTATTCTTTCGATTTCCATTCCCAACGGACACAACAGTTTTTTGGCTTGGTAAGTAGATCTTGGCAACTCATTTCCCTCTGGAAGCATGTCCGCTAGAAGATCTAATAGTGCTGTGAAACTCTTATCGCTCCAATCGTTGCTTGCCTTCAAGTTATGTAATCTCAGCACAGAAGACAGTTTTGTAAATTTTGCACATCCAGGGAACAGAGGCTTCTCAGAGTCAGCAATCAGTTTCTCAAATTCACAGAAGTCATTTTTGTTGTAATCTTCCTCTACATCACGTAACATCTCATCTAGATTGTCATCATCATCTACGTGCACATCGGAATGGACATTATCAAAATTCAGATTATCATCGATATTATTGCAATCCACATCCGAGTCCTGTTGATTGGTAGTAGTGGTGCTTGTTTCCTCAAGATCTTCACCATGCCATATCCAACGGGTGTATCACGCGTTAAAACCACGACGAATCAAATGACTCTTAATTTGATCAGAGTTGCTAAACCCCTTTTATGAAAGAAAATGTGAAATTAGAATTGATAGTGAGGATGGTTTGACTGGTTGGCTGCTGTGTGCGCATTGGGTATGTGAATGTCTCCTCACTATTAATTCATAAGGACAAGAACCTTGTGATGTGCCTCTATGCGGCATGAAAAACGTACCAACCACTTGCCTGGTATGGGACAGGCACAACTTAGTAGCTTTCTTGGTATTAACAGTTCCCTGCATGGTTTGTCGGTCCGGTTTCTCGTGTGGAAACTGGTGGGACGCAGTTCGTCTATGAGTGATGTGAGATCAGAAAAATTATGAGAGGAAAAGGTGGAAAGAAGGAAGTCGCCCTATGCCGAGATTATGTTGTGCGTGGCTGTAATCAAGAAGGTCATATGTCTTGCGAGGACACAGACCAAGGCTGGGAAGTAAGGCAGTGGGGAGGACCCACAACGGTACTTGAGACTTAATTGCTTATCTACCGGGCGGGGATACTGTTAATACTAGATTGCAAAAGCGTTGTGTGATCTCGGCCTTGTCACATTCGTAAAAGTCGCATGGAGTTGGCCCGACTTGAAAGTCGAGTGAAGAACTGGATTTAAAAAAAGGTACACCTTTGCAAAGCAGAAGAAAAGTATCAGATACTCTGTACTCCCAGGTCATGGAGTATGTTCGCGGTGGATTTATCCATGTGGTTCAACACAAGTAAGATTTGGGAAAAGATTTCATAATATGGTTAATTCAAAATGGGGATCATGGAGGATCGCCATCCACAATGTTTTCTTAAAGTCTATTATAAGATTTCCAAAACCCCGCTATTGAAAATAAAACCCTTATTTAAGAGATTAAAGAATTGAAATCTACACTATTTATGATTATAAGACTTAACCCCTTTTCTTGATCACTCCTTATATACATAATTGCATTTCTAAGTAAAAGACTTGCTGAGCATTGTGTCAAAGCATGCTCACCCTTGCCTTTACAAACAATTCAGAAGAGGGATTCGCCGATCCCGATTCATTTGGTTATGAGGATGAAGCAAAAGATGGGAACGCCCCAGATGATTTGGAGTTCTAGGAGGGTCTCGCGCCGAGTTGAGTTCGATGTGGAGAAAGCCCTACTAGAACCGTTGCCGCCAGAAGTGAAGATCTTCGTTGTTGCTGTCTGCTTTGTTTTGTGTGTTCGGTATCTCAATACCGACTCTTGTATGGATAAAATTTTTATTTTCATAGCAACTCTAAATAGCGTCATTCTGGGCGCTATGTTAATGTAATATTGGTCCCTGTGACCTTGTACGTGTTTATTTATGTTTTATGCAATTACTGCTTTCCGCTTGTTGTGAGCTTGTGGTGAACCTATCTGTGCGCAATCCACCTGGACGGTTGCCACGGGATTCCTCAAATGAGGGTCCCACAGATAGAATAAAACTATTTGTAGCAGATGAACTATTCTATCTGTTTACAACAGGATACCGATAGGAATTTGTGATATATTCTAACGGTATATAAATATTGTACCGATAGAATAAACTATTTGTAGAAGTCGACCAGTTCTAACGGTACACAACATCCTCCCGTCAGTACTTATGCATCTCTTCTAACAGTAAATATGTTCATCACCGCTAGAGTAAATTATTCTGCTTCTTCTAATGGTAAGTTTCTTACAAACCGGTAGGAAAAATACCTCCCTTATGCCTTTTATGACCGTGAGGCACCTTTTCTAACAGTTTTCTACTAAATCACTAATAACCGATAGAAGATAGGGGTTAGTAGACTGCATTTCTGTACTAGTGGACGTGAGCCACTTTGCTCTTTACCTAGGCAAAGTGCTTGAAGAAGTTGCGGATGGTCTCCCCTGTCCTCTGTCGAACACTGTACAGTTGTGATAACGTTGACACGCCTTTGGGAGGTTTGGAAGGGGAGCACTTCCGATGGGCTCCCTTCCTGCGTTTTGTCCTTGCTGCTTACCCGCGGGGTCAGGAAGGGACGGTAAAGCCGGCTGAGAGGGAGGAGGCGGGAGTCCCCCCCCCCCCCCCCCCCCCGCCCATGCTGGTCGAGGAATGCGGCAAAGTGTTGGAGAAGTTAGTGGCATTCTAGAGTAGTGTGGGTATTGGACTTGTGGAAAGTACACCACAGGCCTTCCTTGCCTCCTACCGTGGGACCTTCACTGCCACGGGACAATTGCCCCTCCCCACGGCCTTTCGGCTTGGGGAAAGGGCGGTTACCCTTGGGGGCATCGCACGAGCCGCCTCCAACCTCAAGGACAAAGCTGTCTCGAGGCTGTGGCTCACTATGATTACCCCTCTTGGGGTGCTTGAGGGGGTCCCTAGCCTCCCGGCGACGGGGGCGGGAACTCCCTGGTTTTTCTTCCAGAGGTCGTCCTCCTCCGCCCCAGCGTTTTTCTTGAGAATAGTGAAGAGCTCGTCGGCGGAGGAGGGGCAGCTTCGGGAGAGTGTCTGATGGAGCTCCCTGGGAAGGATCCCGCTCTTGCATGCCTCAATGACTGTGGAGTCGGGGACGTGAGCCACTTTGCTCTTTACCTGGGGAAAGTGCTTGAAGAAGCTACGGATGGTCTCCCTTGTCCTCTATTGGACAATGTACAGCTGCGATGAATCCAGGGGATGCACGTAGTTCCCCTGGAAGTTCGCACAAAATTTGTGCTTGAGCTGCGCAAAAGACTTGATGGAGCCATCCTTCAGGTTGTAAAACCATGAGCGGGCGATCCCGGTCAGGTAGAGGGGGAAGACATTGCACTGGACTGTCTCCTCCCCCGCAGCCGCTGAAATGGCCATGGAATACCATTGCACAAACTCGTAGGTGTCGGCCTCACCATTGTAGTGTTCGATATGGGGCGGTCGGTAAGGCCGCGGCCATCGAATGCACCGGAGCCAGCGACACAGTGGTTGGTTAGCCCCCTCCACCTCCCGGGGGGAGTCTCGGTCGCTGTCCCCTTTGACGGGGGACGGCGTTCATTGTCTGAGTCGGGAAGGGGCCCAAGGGGTCCACCGATGTGGCGGTAGCGCCTCTTCCCCTCCGGGTTAGTCGAGCTAACCTCTTGGACGTCTGGGCACCCCTCCGCGATAGCGGTTGCTTCTTCAGCAGGCCTCTTTCCTCGGCTGGGACGGGAATGCGATTCACCGCGTCCGCGAACCAGGGGAGGCTCCGACCGGCCACGTGAGGGGGCCCCTCTAGACTTGGTGGTAAACATTTGCTCGACCTCGTCCCGAGTAAAGCAGACTTGATTCGCCGGGGGAGCCCTTGGGGGTGGTCCCGGGGGAGGAGGGAGCTCGTACGCAGCAGTCACGGACGCGGGAGGTACACCGGGATGTGGACAGAACCCACCACCGAGCAGTCACCGGGAGTCCCACCCGGGACCGGAGAGGGGGGACCCTCACGGGGGAGATCCAGCGGTGGCGTAGGAGCTGTCCGGCGGACCGCTTCCGGTGCGATGGACGCGACCGGCTGGGGGAAGCCGGCTCCCGGCTTAGGGAAAACCCCTGGTGCGGGGTGAACTAATGGCATGGGGAAGGCTCCGGGGACAAGGTAAACCCCTGGGATCGGGAACTCTCCCGGGGTCGGGAAGGCTCCAGACGATGGGCCCACCGGGGGAGCGTAATTCCCGGTGGAATCGTAGGTCCTGGGAGCAATCTGGCCTCTGAGAGTCGGGGGGGCTACTGGGTGTCCCATAAATGGGGGTATTGCCCCCATGAATTGGAACTATGGCGGATAGATGGGGGCCGGCGGCCACGCTAGGACGTGGAGGAGTTCATCCATCGAGCATTAGGCGTGGAGCTGGCCCTCCACAAGAGCTTCGAGTAGGGCCTCCCGGGGGGCCGGAGGAGCCATCGGGGGAAGAACAGGCCCCCCCCCCCGGGGCGTCCACAGTCATCGGGCTGGACCTGAACACCAGCCCACTGGAGACTACCGGAAGGGTTAAAGGTGGTACCTAGGTTTGGCCGTGTCCAGGGGGAGCACCGGGACGACCATGCTTTGGAGGGGTGGTGCCGGGTCACCAGGACCGGCGTCACCGGGTAGGGCGCGAGCCCTCGTTCTTGGGGGAGCCATGGCGATTTGTCGCGAAGTCCCCACGGTCAGCGCCAACTGTCGTGGTATTACAATTACCCCGGCAGGTCTTTTGGTTGTTCCTAGTGAAGAAAAGACGATGCGAGCTGACCACGTGACCGGTCCTCTCCCATCGGGCAAACACGAAGAATGACACGAGGATTTATGCAGGTTCAGGTCTCAGTGGAGACCCTAGTCCTGTCGACGTGCTCCTAACAAGAGGTGGCTAGGGGAGTTCTCTCGGAGAGGGAGTGCTCCTAAGCACGCCTGTTTGTTTGTGTATTGATGTGAAAATGAGTTGTCCTCCCCTACATGAGAGGGATACAAGGGCTTATATAGGCCCAAAAGACGCAAAAAGATGAAATTGCCCTGGCCGCAACCATCGGATCGAAGGGCACTGGCGTCCTTCTTCTGGCCAAGGGGGCTGGATGCTCGACACGTTTCCTCGCCAGTGCTGATGCGCTCCTCGCGTGATTCTTACGTGACTCGGCGCCGGGGGCCTTGTCTCCGGGAAATGGCAGTGTCTGGGATGGGGTCACCGGGAGCCTTGAGCCTTGCCTCCGTGCAAATGGCGGCGCCCGGGACAGGGGTCACCGGGAGCCTTGCCTCCATGCAAATGGCGGCGCCCGGGACAGGAGTCACCAGGAGCCTTGCCTCCGTGCAAATGGCGGCGCCCGAGACAAGCGTCGCCGGGAGCCCTGCCTCTCGGCAAATGGCGGCGCCCGGGACAGGGGTCACCGGGAGCCGTACCTCTGGGCAAATGGCGGCGCCCGAGATGAGGGTCACCAGGAGCCCTGCCTCCGAGCAAATGGCGGCACCCGGGACGAGGGTCACCGAGAGCCTTGCCCCCGGGAAAACGGCGTCGCCGGGGACTGGGGTCACTGGGAGCCGTGCCTCCGGGCAAATGGCGGCTCCCGGGGCAGGTGTCACCGGGGGCCCCACCTCTGGGCAAATGGCGGCGCCCGGGGCAGGGGTCACCGAGAGCGTTGCCTCCGGGCAAATGGCGGTGCTCGGGGCAGGGGTCACCGGGGGCCCCACATCCGGGCAAATGGTAGCGCCTAGACATGTTGGGGGAAATCTTCGCAAGACTAAGTCCAGGTAAGTTGCGTGACATTTGCCCGGGGGCATGGCCTCCGGTGCCTGCCCCGGGTGCCGCTTTTGGAGATTTTTAGGGTTTGGGAGATATTAGAGTTCAGCTGATCTGGCTACTACTACAGAGATACATGCATGCAGGATTTTTATGCAAAACTTTTCACCCCCAAAACTAGGGTGTTACAAGCCTACCCTCCTTAAAGAAATCTCGCCCCGAGATTTACCTAGAGAAGGGAAGAGGTAGGGATAAGCCTGCCGCAGATCATCCTCTTTCTCCCAGTCGCTTCTTCCTCTGAGTGATCTTCCCATTGAACCTTGCAAAGCTTGATTCTCTTTCTTCTGAGTTGACGCTCATCACTAGCTAGGATTTGCAGTGGTTGCGTGAGGTAAGTGAGATTCTTCTGAAGCGGAATCCCCTGGTGTTCTACCTGATCCGTTGGTTCCTTGAGGCACTTACGGAGTTGCGAGACATGAAACACGTCATGAATTCCTTCGAGGTCTGGTGGTAAATCCAGTTTGTAAGATACCTCTCCTTTCCTCTTAAGGACTTTGAATGGTCCAATATACCTTGGGGATAGTTTTCCTCTCTGATGGAATCTTCTCAATCCTTTTAACGGTGTAACCTTGAGATAAACTGATTCGCCTGGTGCAAACGACAATTCCCTTCTTCGATTGTCGGCATAGCTCTTTTGGCGTGACTGTGCTGCCCTTAATCGTTCTCTGATGAGCTTGACATGTGCTTCAGCTTCTTCGATTAGTTCAGGTCCAATGACTTGCCATTCTCCTGGCTCGTCCCAATGTAGTGGAGTTCTGCACTTACGTCCATACAAAGCTTCAAAGGGTGCCATTTGCAGACTAGCTTGGTAACTATTATTATAGGTGAACTCCGCAAATGGTAAGCACTTTTCCCAAGAGGTTCCATAATCTAAAATGCAAGCTCTGAGAAGGTCTTCCAAGATTTGATTTACACGTTCGGTCTGTCCTCCTGTCTGTGGATGATATGCAGTGCTGAACTGCAATTGGGTTCCCAAAGCTTCGTGGAGTCGGTTCCAAAATTTGGATGTGAATTGTGTTCCTCGATCTGAAACGATCTTTTTCGGGATACCATGCAGTGTCACTATTCGCTGCAGGTATAGCTCCGCTAATTTGTTGCCATTATACGTTTTCTTGACTGGTATAAAATGAGCAACTTTCGTGAGTCTGTCCACAATGACCCATATGGAATCATATCCCCCTTGTGTTCTGGGAAGTCCTGTGATAAAGTCCATACCAATCTCTTCCCATTTCCAAGTTGGCACTAGTAAGGGCTGCAGTTTTCCGGCTATTTTCTGATGATCGGCCTTAATCCTCTAGCAAGTGTCACATATTGCGACATATTCCGCGATGTCCTTCTTCATACCATCCCACTAGAATTGCGTCTTCAGATCCTTGTACATCTTGGTGTTTCCAGGGTGAAGTGAATACGGGGTTTTATGAGCTTCAAAAAGAATTAATTCCCTAAGGTCTGTGTTTCGAGGCACACAAATCCTTCCCCGATACCACACAATTCCTTGATGATCTTCAGTGAAATCTTGGGTTTTCCCTGATCTGATGCGGCTCTTGATCTTATGAATCTCCTCATCTTCTTTCTGAGCATCCTCAATCTGCTTTTGGAGTTGAGACTCCACAGTCAATGTGGCTAATATCCCAGATGGCACTATGGTTACTTCAAGATTCTGAAATTCTTGCCGTAAGCACGGGTTCTTGGGTGTAGCTCCTTGTAGTGTATAAGCCTTCCTGCTCAAGGCATCTGCCACTACGTTGGCTTTCCCCGGATGGTAGAGTATGCTGAGGTCGTAGTCTTTGATTAGCTCAAGCTATCGGCGCTGACGCATATTGAGCTCAGTCTGTGTGAAGATATACTTGAGGCTTTTATGGTCTGTGTAGATTTCACACTTATTCCCAAGTAGGTAATGTCTCCATATCTTCAGGGCATGCACCACTGCTGCTAATTCCAAATCATGCGTGGGATAATTTTCTTCATGTGGCCGTAGTTGTCGCGAGGAATAGGCTACGACTTGCCCTTCTTGCATTAACACACAGCCTAATCCTTGCTTCGAAGCATCGCAAAATACTACGAAATCTTTCTTGCTGTCTGGTAGTGTAAGAACTGGTGTTGTGGTCAATTTCTCCTTTAGTGTCTAGAAACTTTCCTCACACTTGGAAGTCCATTCGAACACAACATCCTTTTTCAACAAATTGGTGAGAGGTTTGGCTATCTGAGAGAATCCCTCAATAAATCTCCGGTAATAGCCTGCCAATCCCAAAAAGCTCCTAATTTCTGGTACGGTGGTCGGCTGCTTCCACTCTCTGATTGCCGCAATCTTAGCTGTATCCACCGAGATTCCTTCTTTGGTTAGCACAAGCCCAAGCAATGAAATCTTGGTCATCCAAAATTCGCATTTATCGAATTTGGCGTAGAACTGACTCTCTCTTAGTCTCCCGAGGACTAAGTGTAGGTGTTGCTCATGTTCCTCAGTGCTCTTTGAGTAAATCAAGATGTCATCAATGAACATGATGACAAACTTGTCCAAGAAGTCCATGAAGGTATTGTTCATGACGTTCATAAATGCTGCTGGAGCATTGGTTAATCCAAAGGGTACTACAGTGAATTCATATAGCCCGTATCTTGTGGTAAAGGCTGTTTTTGGTATATCCCCCTCTCGGATCTTTAGCTGATGATAGCCTGACTTCAGGTCTATTTTGGAAAATACTCGAGCTCCTCGTAGTTGGTCGAATAAGTCGTCTATCCGCGGCAATGGATACTTATTCTTAATGGTTACCTCATTCAATGCTCGGTAATCCACACACATCCTTAACGTTCCATCCTTCTTCCTCACGAACAAAACCGGGGCTCCCCAAGGTGAAGCACTGGGTCGGATAAATCCTTTACCCTCCAGTTCCTCTAACTGACTCTTCAACTCTTCTAAGTCTGTTACCGGCATCCTATATGGTCTCTTAGCTATAGGTGCCGCTCCTGGTTTAAGATCAATGGTAAACTCTATCTCCCTATTAGGTGGCATCCCTGGGAGTTCTTCTGGGAATATGTCCGGGTATTCCTGTACTGTGGGCACTTGATCCAAGCATACTTCCTGAAGTGTATGGACTGGTCCTTGTAGTTTTTCGACCGATGATCTTTCTGCATGGAACAGGACTTCCTTCCCTTGGTTACTAACAAGGCTTAGAGTTTTCTTCTCACAATCCACTAGACCTTTATGCCGAGATAACCAATCCATTCCTATTATAATGTCTAAGCCATGCAGTTTTAGGACTAATAGGTTAGCCAAGAACTCTACCCCATCTATTTTGAAGGTTATAAGACGACAAGCTGAATATACAGGCAGCTTAGCTCCTGGGGTTTGTACAGCCATAGAGTACTTTAGAGGTACTATAGGTATTCCCAGTTTAAATGCAAAATCTTCTGATATGAATGAGTTTGTAGCTCCAGGATCAAACAATATTAAAGCAGATGCAGATTGGATCAAGAATCTACCTAGGAGAATGTCGGTGGCGTTGTCCGCTTCTTGAAGGGAGGTGAAGTTTAATCGGCCTCCTTGGCCTGCCATTTGTCTTCTTCCTCGCCCTCGTCCTCGGTCTGCTACGATTCCCCCTCTGTTGGGCAAACCTCCTCTGGCGCTCTGCAATGGTGGTGAAGCTGTGGTTCTAGGTGCCATTGTTTGTGTTCCAGCTTGTGATCTTGCTATCGCCGTAGGGAGTTGAATCCACGGGCAATTTTCTTTGTGGTGTCCAATTTGTCCGCAATGGTAGCATTCAGTCCTTGCCTGAGGGCAATCCCTTTGATAATGCGCTCCTCTGCAGTTGGGGCATGTCGGCGTGAATGGTGGTCTTGGCGCTGGGTAGGTCGGACCAAAGTTTGGAGATGTTGGGGCTCTTCCCCTAGATGAGCTGGCTGGCAGTCGCGACTGTTGTATCATCTTCCTCTTCCGGCTTTCCTCTCCGATGCCTCGTTTTTCCTCTATCTTCGATACCCGATTCACCAGGGTCTGGAATTCTGTGAACTCATGGGAGGCAATCTAATACTGTAAATAGTGCTGAAGTCCCTCGGTGAAGCGTTCAATCTTCTTATCTTCCGTGTCGATGTCGCCGGACGCATACCGAGCTAACTGGTGGAACTGGTGCAGGACTCAGTGACAGTCTGGTTCCCTTGAGTCCAGTTCCGGGTTTCTCGGCGTTTAGCTGCCATGACGCCTGTAGGGATATGGAATTTTCGGAACTGATCCTTAAATTCCGTCCAAGTGATGTTGTCTTTATCCAAGTGTGCTTCTTGATAGTTCATCCACCAAGCAGTTGCTGCTCCAGTGAGTTGGTGTGATCCCAATAGCACCTTCTCCCGATCATTGCAACGAACAGTGTCCAGCTTCCTTTCGATGTCCCGCAGCCAGTCGTCTGCGATGATTGGGTCGGTCGCGCTTGCAAAGGTTGGCGGTTGTGTCTTCTGGAAGTCCGAGAGTCGAGTTCCGACGGCGGTACCTTCGGCAGTCCTTGGCATTTTCTGAATGACTTGAGCTAACAACTGGGTATGTGCAGCCTGGGCTTCTTGGCGGCTCCTCTCCATTGAAAGAAGAATTTCCTGGAGACTTGGTGAGTCTTCTTGTGGTGGTAGCGAGCTCTGCGCTCCCGGATGAGATGTGGATCCTCTTCGTGGTGTAGCTGGGTCTTGGCCCTCTTGGTCATCTTGGGTCCTTCTCCTTGTGTGAACCATTCTGATCTTCTGAAGAGAGAAGCAGATAGGTCTAACTAACTAAGAGAGACTAGGGTACTAATGTAGAAATTAATGCAACTATTTTAATGCACAAACACTTAGACTTCTAGCCATAGTAAACAAGTTAACTATTGCAAAAGCAACAGCAGGGCACAAAAGCTAGCAAGAGCATCCACCTGCTCTATCTACACTACCCTTTCTCGGCTAATCTTATACTCATAGCAGTATCTCATATACTTTAGGGCATAAACCACATGCCTCTTAGTTATCATATGCTTAAGGCCGAATCCACATGCCTCTTAGTTATCACATGATCTCTATATTATGGTATTACCTCGACACGTCAACACATGACAGTCCACGGTAACGCCCCTTATCGTGACAACACATGCCACTTGGGTAATCTTGAACTAACAAATTTTAGTTTATAAAACAATACTTGTGTCACACCCCGTGGATTTAATCCACCGCGGCATACTCCTAAAACCCGGGAGTACGAAGTATTCGAATACATTTTTAAACTCTGCAGAGGTGTACCTCTTTTTAAATCCACTTTTTCACTCGACTTTCAAGTCGGGCCAGCTTCATGCGACTTATACGCACGTGACAAGGCCAAGCTTACACAATGTTTTCGCAGTCTAGTATTAACAGCATCCCTGCCCGGTAAATGGACAATCCAGTCCCAAGTACCGTTGTGGGTCCTCCCCACTGCCTTACTTCCTAGCCTGGGCCTATGTTCCCGCAGGACACATAGCCTCTTTTGATTATAGTCGCGCACGACTTAATCTGGCGTAGGGCGTCTTCCTTCTTTACACCTTATCCTCTCATAATTTTTCTGATCTCACATCACACATGGACGAACTGCGTCCCACCAGTTTCCACGTGAGAAACCGGATCGACAAGCCATGCAGGGAACTGATAATACTAAGAAAGCTACTAGATTGTGCCTGTCCCATACCAGATCAGTGGTTGGTACGTTTTTCATGCCACTAGACGCACAACACAAGGTTCTAGTCCTTATATGCCAGCGACCAGATCATTCCACAAACCATGCACCTTCAGTGCCTGCACATCTAGTGCAGCCAAGCACCTCTAGTGCTACCACCATTCCATACCAAAATACTGGTCACGGCTAGGGGTTCTATTTCATGAATATAAATGTATATGTATATACCTTTATTAGTTCATGGCTTGCTATCTTAACAAGTTCACATTTCTCAAGTATTCAATCTATCACTGCCATAATATCATTGATCTCAATACATGCAATATTAATGAGATATCTACTCATGGAATAGCATAGCAATTCATAAAATATAGGTTCAATATGATCAAAGTATGACTTGCCTTCCGCGTTGTAAGTATCAGCAGTTGATGATGGTTCAGTGACAAGGTCTTCAACCTCGGGCTCTTGCTCTGAACAAGATCAAACAAGCAAACAGGCATTACAATCAATCCTATTCTTACTAATCCACTACATGCAATAATGCAAGATGGAAACACTCTGGTGATACAAGGTTTGGAAGCGATCAGAGTTAAACTATGGAAACCAGGGTTAAGATTAGTTGTCAAGGTTTACAGGGTTCCAAAATATCAGGGTAATATCAAGGTTGTGACTGGTTCACCCAAAAACAACGAACGTCTTTAGGTTGGCATTCGGTTCAAGGCATTGACATAAGGTCAATGGGTGATAGAGGGCTCAACTCAAGTTGTGACAGTAGGGAAAAGTGTAGATCACAACGGGGAGGGCCCTCCCCCACGAGGCGCACGACGCGCTCGTGCTCGTCGGTGAAGTACCTCCCCAGGAGGTTCTCCGCCTTCTCCCGCGCCACCAAGTACTGCCGGACTACAAGAGGTAAAGAGTTAGTCAAATTTCCAAAAATTTGTAACTGCAATGCATCAGGTAGCCGGGACTTACGTCGGGTCACCGACTTGACCGGGGGCCGTTGCTCCGGGCCCATGCTGATCCCCCTTCTCCCGCGTGAGAAGGGGGATATCCTCAGGAGCATCATCTCCTCGGCGGCGTCCCGCACAGAGCGGGTGCTCCGAGAGATGATCACCTTGCCGAGGAGCTCGAGCTCCTCATCCATCCACATCGGAGGCTTCGGCGTGGACGACCTGCTGTAAGAGGGGAGCTCCGGGGCGTACGCCACCTCGTTGTCCCGGACCTGGAGGTAGAACCACCTCCGGATCCAGTCGCCCCAGTGGTCCCGCGAGGCCGCCGCCGGGTAATCGGCCATCGGGGACGGCAGCATCTGCACCATCACCGAGCCAAAGGGGGACTTGGGTCCCCCCTTCACCAGGTGTGAGCTCCTCGCCGCCGGTTCATAGAAGTACCGGAAGGCGCGTAGGGTGGGCTCCCGCCCGGTCATCGTCTCATAGAGCCAGATGAAGAGGCCCATCCGGACGATTACGTTCGGGGTGAGGTGGTTTAGGGCCACCTCATACTCCTTCAAAAACTCCCGGAGCAAGGGATGCACCGGGAGCCAGAGCCCCGCCTCCAGGAAGGCCTCGAAGGCCACGATCTCTCTGGGCCTGGGGCGGGGGGCTCCGTCCTTCCTCACGGGGACCCGGATGTCCCCGTCCTCAACGACGCAGCGTTCGACCATGGACTCCGCGTCCTCCGCCGTGAACTCGGACACCCAGAGGAAGTCCGGAGCGACCTCCTCCGAGGGCACCTCGGTCGTCTTCGCTCGGTGCCATCAGGTTTGTTTTTTCCGGTGGCTAAAGTTTCAGGAGGCTACGCCTAAAGGTTCCGGATGCCTGCTACCGGGAGCTATCTACCGGGAGAGAGCTACCGGGGGAGAGCTACCGGGAGAGCTCAATGCGCTAAGGTTGAGAAGTTTGGAATGAACTTCCCGGGCCCCCCAAGGCCCTATTTATAGGGACGAGCCGTGATCCAGATGAGCGCCACGTAGTACTCCGCGGAGCAATCTGGGCAGTTGAAGTTCAAACCGTGCGTAGGAAACGAAGGGACTGGCATGCAAACTGAGGCACCAGTTCAAATCGCGAGCGAATTTATGGCGAAGCGGCGGTCATTAGCGCACGGCACGGGAATCGAAACGGCACGGGACTCGAGCATCATCCCCGGGGGGCATGGGGGGCTGCTGTTAGGGGAAATCTCCGCGAGACTAAGTCCAGGTAAGTTGCATCACATTTTCCCGGTGACATGGCCTCCGGTGCCTGCCCCGGGCGCCGCTTTTGGCTCCCGGGACCCAGCCACTGGCGCCGGTCCCGGGCGCCGCCATTTGCCAGGGGACGCGGCCTCCGGTGCCTGCCCCGGGCTCTGCCTTTTGGCGCCCGGGACCCGGCCTCCGTCGCCGGTCCCGGGCGCCGCCATTTTCCCGGGGACATGGCCTCCGGTGCCTGTCCCGGGCGCCGCCATGTGCTCAGGGACGTGGCCTCCGGTGCCTGCCCCGGGCGCCGCCTTTTGGCGCCCGGGACCCGGCCTCCGGCACCGGTCCCGGGTGCCGCCATTTTCCCGGGGACGTGGCCTCTGGTGCCGGCCCTAGGCGCCGCCTTTTGGCTCCCGGGACCCAGCCACCGGCGCCGGTCCCGGGTGCCGCCATTTGCTCAGGGGACGTGGCCTCCGGTGCCCGCCCTGGGCGCCGCAATTTGCCCGGGGATGTGGCCTCCAGGGCCTGCCCCGGGCGCCGCCTTTTGGCTCCCGGAACCTAGCCTCAGGCGCCGATCCCGGGAGCCGCCTTTGCCCCGGGGACCTGGCCCCCGGTGCGTGTCCCGGGCCTCATCGTCCTTCTAAAGGTAAAGTCTCTGGTTGTTGATCACGTGCAGGTCATGCGAGGAGCGCCTCGGGAATCAGCGACCACCTGTCAAGCATCCAAGGCGTTTGACCGGGAGAAGGACGTTGCTACCCCTCAATCCGACGGTGGCTTCCGGGGTAGATAGGTCTTTTTGCTTCTTTTTGGGGCTATAAATAGCCCTTGTACCCCTCAGTTGTAAGCAAGTGATCTCATTATTGGAATAGCCAAAACTCACAGGTGTGCTCCCGAAGCCTCTCCCCCGGAGAGAGCCTCCCCAGCCGACTCCGGTCGGGAGCACGCCGACAGGACTAGGGCCCCCACCGGGACCCAAACCTGTATAAATCCTCGTGTCAATTCTTGTGTTTGTCCGGCCAGGGAAGATCGGTCACCCGGTCAGCCCGCGTCGCGTTTTCTTCGCTAGGATCGTTCACAAAACCTGCCGGGGTATTCACAATACCACGACAGGACTAATGCCACCGGGTGCCTTGCCTCCGGGCAAATGGCGGTGCCTGGGACAGGTGTCACTGGGAGCCTTGCCTCTGGGCAAACGGTGGCGCTTGGGACAGGTGTCACTGGGATCCCTGCCACCTGGCAAATGGCGGCGCCCGGGACGGGGGTCGCCGGGACCCTTGTCCCTGGGCAAAAGGCGGCACCCAGGACGAAGGCTCCAGGACCGTTGTCCCCGGGCAAAACCCGGCGCCCAGGACAGGGGTCGCCGGGGCCCTTGCCCCCGGGCGAAAGGCGGCGCCCTGGACGAAGGCTCTGGGACCATTGTCCCTGGGCAAAAGGCGGCGCCCGGGACAGGGGACACCGGGACCCTTGTCCCCGGGCTAAAGGCGGCGCCCGGGACGAAGGCTCTGGGACCGTTGTCCTTGGGCAAAAGGCGGCTCCCGGGACGGGGGTCGCCAGGACCCTTGCCCACGGGCCAAATGGAGCGCTCGGGACGACGATCACCGGGGCCCTTGTGCCCAGGACAAAGGCGGCGCCTGGGACGATTGCTCTAGGACTGTTTTCCTAGGACAAAAGGCGGCGCCCGGGACGAAGGTCGCCGGGACCCTTTTCCCCGGGCCAAAGATGGCGCCCGGGATGAAGGCTCCTGGACCGTTGTCCCTGGGCAAAAGGCGGCGCCCGAGACAGGGGTCACCGGGGCCCTTTTCCCCAGGCTAAAGGCGGCGCCCAGGACGAGGGTCACCGGGGCCCTTGCCCCTAGGCCAAAGGCCGCACCCAGCACAGGAATCAACGGGACCCTTGTCTTCGGGCGAAAGGCGGCGCCCGGGATGAAAGCTCCAGGACCGTTGTTACCGGGCAGAAGCGGCGCCCAGGACGAAGGCTCCGGGACCGTTGTGTCGGGGCAAAATGCGGTGCCCGGGACGGGGGTCGCCGGGTCCCTTGTCCCCGGGACAAAGCCGGCGCAAGGGACGAAGGCTCAGGGACTGTTGTCCCCGGGCAAAAGGCGGCGCCCGGGACGGGGGTCACCAGGACCCTTATCCCCGGGCCAAAGGCGGCGCCCGAGACGAAGGTTCTGGGACCGTTGTACCCGGGCAAAAGGCGGCGCCTGGAACGACAATCACCGGGACCCATGTCCTTAGGCCAAAGGCCACGCCCGGGACAGGGGTCACCGGGACCCTTGTCCCCGTGCAGAAGGCGTCCCTGGGCCAAAGGCGGCGCCCGGGATGAAGGCCCCAGGATAGTTGTCCCCGGGCAAAGGACGGCGCTCGGGATGGGGTACACTGGGACCCTGGTCCCCGGGCCGAAGGCTCCAAGACTGTTGTCCCCGGGCAAAAGGCGGCGCCCGGGACGGGGGTCACCGGGACTGTTGTCCCCGGGCAAAAGGCGGTTCCTGGGATGGGAATCACTGGGACCCTTGTCTTCGAGCCAAATGCCGCGCCCGAGATGAAGGCTCTAGGACCGTTGTCCCCTGGCAAAAGGCGGCGCCTGGGGCGGCACTCGCTGGGACCCTCGTCCCCAGGCCAAAGGCGGCGCCTCGGACGAAGGCTTGGGGATCGTTGTCCTCGGGCCAAAGGCGGCACCCAGGACGGGGTTCACCGGGACACTTGCCTTCGAGCCAAATGCCGCGCCCGGGATGAAGGCTCTAGGACCATTGTCCCCTGGCAAAAGGCGGTGCCTGGGACGGCGGTCGCTGGGACCCTTGTCCCTGGGCCAAAGGCGGCGCCTGGGACGAAGGCTCGGGGACCGTTGTCCCATGGCCAAAGGCGGCGCCCGTGACAAAGACTCCGGGGCCGTTGTCCATGGGCAAAAGGAGGCACCCGGGACGGGGGTCACTGGGACCCTTGTCCTCGGGCCAAAGGCAGCACCCGAGACGAAGGCTCCAGGACTATTGTCCCCAGGCAAAAGGTGGCGCCCAGGATGGGAATCACCGGGACCCTTGTCCCCAGGCAAAAGGCGGCACCCGGGACGGGTGTTGGGGGAAATCTCCACGATATCAAGTCCAGGAAAGAGGTAAGGCTCCCAATGACCCCCGTCACGGGCGCCGTCCCGGGCACCACAATTTTGCCAGGGACAAGACCCCCGGTGACCCCCCTCCCAGGCGCCTCCATTTTCCTGGGGACAAGGCCCCCGGCGACCTCGTCCCGGGCGTCGCCATTTACCCGGGGACGAGGCCCCCGGCGACCTCATCCCGGGCGTCGCCATTTACCCGGGGATGAGGCGTAGGATCAAGGATGCCGACTAGAGGGGGGTGAATAGGAGGCTTTTAAAAGCTTCAATTTAGAACAAATTCTAACAAATAAAGAATTCAAGAACAAATAACAAATATATTACAAAGACAAGAAAAAAACAAACGCAGTGATTTTTACCGAGGTCTCAGAGACTCGCCCAGTCTCCACTAATCCTCGTTGAAGCACTCAAGTGAATGAGTCTTGCTTCAATATGAACGAAGGATATTTCTCACTAATGGTTGCTCCTAGTCCACTCCAGAAAGGTGAGCACCGATGCCTTATACAAATACGCCGAGTCTCTCCGACAATCTCCGAACTGGAGAGATCAACAGCCACGTCTCCAAACCGTCTAGGTGAGAGCGCTCACCAAGAGTAATAAGCAGCAAGGTCTTCTCTAGGCCACCAAACACGCACCGAGAAACTATGAGTATGCAAATGCTATGAACTGAAATGCTCGGTGGATCTCAAAAACACTCGACTTGATCAAAAGATGAAGATTTTTTGTAGAAGACTAAAGCTCAAGAGTGTATAAGAATTCTGGGCTGCTTGTTATATAAAATACGAGCTCAAAGCCTCTATTTATATCCTCAACACTCAGAAGAACCGTTGGAGCTCGAGCTGAAAATCAGCAGCTCAAACTAACAGTCAGTTATACAAACTGACAGTCAGTTTGGGTCACGACCAGAAAGAAGTAAAATCCGGAGAAAACACAGCTAGCCGTTTGAGGTCGAAAATGGAAACAAATCAGTGCAAACTGACAGTCAGTATGAGGAACTGACTGTTAGTTCCAAACTCAATGGCTGACAAAAATCACGGAGAAAACATTGCTAGCCGTTTGTGGTCATATATGGAAACTCATAATATAAACTGACAGTCAGTTTGACCACAAAAGCGACCAGATCAAATAGAAACTCAAATAAACTCAGCTGAGGTCGAAATGCAAACTAACAGTCAGTTTAGACAAACTGACAATGAGTTTATTTAAAAAAACTTTAGCTCAAAAAATAACCTCTCTGGAAAACTATCAGTTTAAGTATACTGACATTCAAACTGACAGTCAGCCTGGATAAAAATAGTCATAACCTTAAATCCAGAAATCCAAATTTAGTGTTTACTAGCTCATTTGAAAGATAATTTAAAGGGCAGTCTTGTTGTTGACAGAAGCAAAAGTCAGATATGCCTAGATCTTTCTAGAAAATTCAAAAACTCTTCTGTTGTCAAAAACTTGACTGAAAATCCAAATCTTTCAAACCAAATTCAAATCAAATCCATCCGAAATGAATGCAATGCACTGATCTAAGTTTCTCAGTTTATACTGGAAATGTAGAGACGACTTTGCAACACCTCTTTATAGTACGGTTAAATCTAAAAGCAAATTTTCCTAAACCGATCAATTTCCTTACGCCGAGATCGGTAAAAATAAAAACAATATTACCTTAGGTCCTTTGCATCTCTCGATTTTCTTTTCATCTTTGTTCTTTGCGACTTGTGCTTGATCCATTTTACGTCAGATTTATCTTGATCATCTTGCATTTCTTCTCAACATAACTCTGTATCAAAATATCTCAGAAGCACACTTTGTTTTCATTAATCATCAAAATTAGGTTAGACACAACAGCCTAGATGAAACAATTTCCCCCTTTTTGATGATTGATGACAACAAGTGTTTGATAAAAAAAATTATAGAACACGTGAATAACTTCCCCTAACTCCCCCTGAGTGTATGGCATTTGTCAAGTATAATCACCCATATGAGTCCAGAGCATACATCATACACACATGTATATCATATCATACTCATAAAAACAACACATATATCAGAGCATAAACCAATCATACATATCAGAGCATCACTCATACCAACATAAAACAACTCATCAAATATAACCATATCATCCATAACTAAAATATATCCATATCATCATCCATAAAAGAAATACAACTCTATAAATATAACAAAAATATCCATCCAAAACATAATGTCATACAAAAATTCTCCCCCTTTGGCATCAAGCACAAAAAGGGAGCCACTAAAGCCTAAGGCTCATCATCATCCGAGAGGCTGAGAATCGCTGTATCTCTGGAGCCTGCGGGAGATCCACCCGGGTCGACGGCTGGTGATGCTGGAGGAGTCGAAGCAAGAGCTGCAGCTGGAGATGCTGGAGCTGGAACTGGTGCAGTAGGCCCTGAAGCTGAGACTGGTGAAGAAACAGCTGGGCGCGCCCTCTTGCGAGGGGCTGGAGAGGCAGACGAAGGCAGCCGGCGCAGTATCTCCTCCTGCTGAGCAACCAGTCAAAGCAACAGCTGATGGTGCTCCTGCTGTGTGCGCAGGATCTGCTGCTGGGTCTGGATGACCTGGTGGAGCTGAGATGCCAAGGAAGATCCGATGCCTGGGTCTACAGTCGGTGCTAGATCGGACTGTTGAACTGGAGTCTCATCCTCTGACTCCCCCACAGCATCATCAGATGCGAGAGAATCAAGGTCAGCAGCAGCTGTAGGCCGGGCGCCAAGACGACGGTCGGCTTGACCTGGAGGGTAGAACTAAAGAGGATGGTGGGGCCGAGGGAGCCTTGAGTCTACAGCCCGAATATGCAGAAGCACCACCATGATATACGGAGCGTATATCAGCTGGCGGCGAGGAGAAAGAATGACGTGCTGAATCTCACTGATGATGAGATCAGCAACGTCAAAGGGCTCCTCCTGAAAGATAAAATAAGGACATGGAGGGCAAGATAGGTGACTCTGGCCCTGTCTCTGGTCATAGGGACCAAAGTTAGATGAAGGATCCTAAGGGCCAGGTCGACATCGCGGCGCAAGCCAGCGATGTGACGAAGCTGGCAGGGGCCGGAATAGAGCATGGCCACCTCCCGATGCTCGAGGTCTGGTAGAGTGTGGAGCTGGCGCCCAGAAGCGGGACCAACCAGTCCAAGCGTGGCCTCTATCTGCTCCTTCGTGACAGTATAGACCTGGAGGCCTGTCATGAAGGTGATGAAGTCGTCCTGAGGAGAGATGAAGATGGTGGAATAGAACTGGCGAATGGGCTCATCGGCCTAGTGGAGGGAGGAATTAGTGTGGGACCCTCATTTGAGGAATCCTGTGGCAACCGCCCAGGTGGATTGCGCACAGATAGGTTCATCACAAGCTCACAACAAAGCAGATACGAGGTCACAGGGACCAATATTACATTAACATAGCGCCCAGAATGACTCTACTTAGAGTTGCTAAGAAAATAACAAGTTTATCCATACAAGAGTTGGTATTGAGATACCGAACACACAAAACAAAGCAGATAGCAACAACGAAGATCTTCACTTCTGGCGGCAACGGTTCTGGTAGGGATTTCTCCACATCGCACTCAACTCAGCACGAGACCCTCCAAAAACTCCGAATCATCTGGGGTGTTCTCATCTTTTGCTTCATCCTCATAACCAAACGAATCGGGATCGGCGAATCCCTCTTCTGAATTGTTTGTAAAGGCAAGGGTGAGCATGCTTTGACACAATGCTCAGCAGGTCATTTATTTAGAAATGCAATTATATAGATGAGGAGTGATAAAAAAGGGGTTAAGTCTTATAATTATAAATAGTATAGATTTCAATTCTTTGATCTCTCAAATAAGGGTTTTAGTTTCAACAGCGGGGTATTGGAAATCTTATAATAGTCTTTAAGAAAACATTGTGGATGGCGATCCTCAATGATCCACCATTTTGAATTAACCATATTATGAAAGCTTTTCCCAAATATTACTTGTGTTCAACCACATGGATAAATCCACCACGATCATACTCCATGACCTGGGAGTACAGAGTATCTGATACTTTTTTTACGCTTTGCAAAGGTGTACCTCTTTTTAAATCCACTTCTTCACTCGACTTTCAAGTCGGGCCAACTCCATGCGACTTATACGCATGTGACAAGGCTAAGATCACACAATGCTTTTGCAGTCTAGTATTAACAGTATCCCCGCCCGGTAAATAGACAATTAAGTCTCAAGTACCGTTGTGGGTCCTCCCCACTGCCTTACTTCATAGCCTAGGTCTGTGTCCACGCAAGACATATGACCATATGATTACAGCGGCTCAGGACTTAATCAGGCGTAGGGCGACTTCCTTCTTTCCACCTTTTCCTCTCATAATTTTTCTGAACTCACATCACTCACGAACGAACTGGGCCCAACCAGTTTCCACGCGAGAAACCAGACCGACAAACCATGCAGGGAACTGCTAATACCAAAAAGCTACTAAGTCATGCCTGTCCCATACCAGGCAAGTGGTTGGTATGTTTTTCATGCCGCATAGAGGCACAACACAAGGTTCTTGTCCTTATCAATTAATAGTGAGGAGACTTTAACATTCCTTGGTGCGCACCGCACCCTCACCATACAAACCATCCTCACTACCAATCCTTAATTTCACATTTTCTTTCATAAAATGGGTTTCAAATTCATTTCTCACATATTAGCCATTTCACATCCAACATGTACATTGAAATAAGAGTAGAGTTTAAGCATAGCATCCTAGGGTGACAAGGTTGCGTGATGATTCAATCTCAAAAGGGGGTTTCCACATAAGACTTGGGTCATATCTATTCACATATTTCTAAACATAGTTTTTATCAAATACTCAGCATGCATATATATTTAAAACAGTTAATCTACTTTATATCAAAATACTAGGTGAGACATGATCAAGGGTGGTGACTTGCCTTGCCAAGTTGGGTCTAAGAAATCTGCTGGGTCTTCAAATGTTCCTTCCAAATCTTCTGCTCCTTGCTCTGGATTCGCACGAAAGCACACACAACACATACAAGACATAAACATCCATAAAATAGGCTTTATATAAAAGTATAAGTAAAATATAAACATGTATGCAAACTAGGGAATTTGGTCAGTGACAGAACAGCGGAGAAAGGGATATTAGGGTTAGGTTCACTGGACAAGACTCAAATACGACGAAAGTCAAGGGCTTGGCATTCGGTTCGTGAACAGACGATGTTTGAAAAGGACACAAGAATGATTTGGGGCTTCTAGATGATCAAAACTGGTGCAAGAGGTGGCATTGTGTGCCAAATGCTATGAGGGACCTAAATGACAAAGTGGACTCTTCAAAAGGGCCCTAGAATTAACAGAAAATGACAGCAAGGCTCAGCACACAGGAAATCGAATGCCACTGTACAGCAGTGAGCTCGGGCACATGCGTCTGGACGAATCACGCATGTGTTGCTTCGCCAAACATGTCAAGGAGGTAGGCGGGATCAAAACAAGGTTGCTGGTGGAAGGAATTTGGCTGGGGTGGCTTATCGGCGACGAACGGTGAAGTTGAAACCTTCGGCCGCCTTAGACATGGACGAGCCACGGTGACAGAGAACTGGGGTTAGCTAAACTCGAAATTGACTACGGGGAAATACTCCTGGGGTGGTGCTGATTGATCTGCAGAAAGGAATTGAACAAAGATTAAGTGTGCGAGCTCGTCGGCGTTGTCACCGGACTTGGTGAAGACAGTGAACGACGAACTGGCTCTACACAGCAATGCAGGTTAAGAGCTCTGGACTACACCATCTAGGGGTTACAGGGAAGGTCTAGGTGGCTTCCGTTTGGGAGAGCTGCAGCGAGGCACGCTGGCAACGTGCGACGTCCACGCTGGCAACGTGCGACGTCCACAGCTGCACCAATTTGAAAACCGGCTGTACAGGCTTGCTAAGAAATGGCTGAGGATCAATTAATTCTACAGGAATGGGTAGTGAAAAGGACTGGGGTGAGTTTAATTTTAGGAACAGGGGTCTTCGGATTTCCGGCGATCACTGGCGATGGAGATCACCTGAATGCAATTGCTTGCTTGGACACGAGAAGATGGGTGTGGGGATCTTACTGGTGAGCTTGGATTGGAGAGAGAGGCTACAGTTTGCTCTGGCGACGATGGCCTCAAAATCGGCTCGTCGGGGAAGAAGAAGGAACAGCGAAAAACTGGGAAATTGGCTAAGTCCTGGAGTTGTGGTTTCTTCACAGCGCTGGGGGGGGGGGTTAAATACGGACAGCGACGGAGCCAACAAGGGAAAACAGCGAAGGGAATTGCGCCGGGGACGAGTCCGGCCGGGCGCAGGCGCAACAGTGGCGAACGGCGATGTGATGGTGCACAGGCGGTGTAGCAGCTTTGCTGGCTTTGTCGGGTGCATTGGGACTTTGCTTGAGACGGCGTAGATGCGGAGGCAACAGCATAGCTCCGGCGATGACACGTAACAGCATGCAAATGCCACGGCTACGGGCGTGCGCGCGCGAAGACGGTGCTGGAGCGCGGGCGTTTAGCCGCTGGTTTCAACGGGGTTCTGGTTGCTGGCACGTGCACGTGGGGTGGCTCAATTGCTCACGAGTGCAGGCAACAAGAAACACGGCGCGGCTCCGGTCGAACAGCACTGGTCGAAGGGCACAGGGGCTCTTGTCGAACAGGGACTGAAAAGGAATATCTGGGCCGATTTGTAATTACAGAATCTTGATTCCAGGGACTGATCTATAAATCTGGCATTTGGCTTAGGTAAAAAGGCTTTTGACTTTTCCAAATTAATCCACAAAGTCCAAGAGATTGATTAGCAACTAGGGATGATAAAATTTGGAGATTTAGACAAGTTTCGAGACAAACTGAAAACAGGGTAATTAGGGTAATTGGGACTTTGAAATTCTGATAAGGCTGAAACTAGGGTTTCGAGCGAGATTTGGAAATTTCTCCAAAAGGGAAAAATGTTTAGAAAAGTGAAGGGGAGATTTCACTGAATCAAATCAGAATTTGGAGATGATCTGTGAATTTTAGCCTTTTTGGGCTTCTCAGAAATCTGAAAGGACTGATTTGTGAAACTTTTGGACTGGTCTGAGAAAATGACCTAAATGAAAGAGTTTGGCTACCAACTTTTTAGGGTAACACTCTGGCATAACCAAGATCTCATCCTGAAATGTAGATTGACAAGGCAGGCTAGGGTTGGGAAAAATAGGGGTGTTACAACCTAACCTCCTTAAAAACAATCTCGTCCTCGAGATTCTGGTAGGTCTGAGAACAGGTATGGAAAGTTTTGGCGTAGCTCTTCTTCCTTTTCCCAAGTCGATTCTTCCTCTGAATGGTTATTCCATTGGACTCTGCAGAATCGTATGGTCCTTGATTTCAGTTTCCTTTTGCTGACTTCGAGTATCTTGATGGGGTATTCTTGATAAGACAAGTCTGGTTGTACTTCTGTTTCTCTGGGAGATATCTGTTCTGTTGGTTTCTTTAAACACTTCCTCAGTTGAGACACACGGAAGACATTGTGGACTCCTTCTAGTTTAGGTGCTAGTTCTAACTTGTATGCTACCTCTCCTTGCTTCTCCAGAATCTTATAAGGTTCAACATATCTCGGGCTCAATTTTCCTTTCATTTGGAATCGACACACCCCTTTGTAAGGTGTTACCTTGAGATAGACGCAATCACCTTTTTCAAATGATAGTTCTCTTCTTCTGTGGTCGGTGTAGCTTTTCTGTCGAGACTAAGCCGTTTTCATTCTTTCCTGAATGATCTTCACATGGGCTGTGGCCTCTTCCACTAGTCGTGGTCCTAAAAATTTCTTTTGGCCCACTTCGGTCCAGTATAAGGGAGTACGGCATCTCCTTCCGTAGAGTGCTTCATATGGTGCCATCTTTATGCTTGCTTGGTAGCTGTTGTTGTATGTGAACTCAGCATATGGTAGGAATGATTCCCAAGAATCTCCATATTCCAAGGTACAAGCTCTTAGCATATCCTCCAAAACTTGGTTCACTCTTTCGGTTTGTCCTCCAGTTTGTGGATGGTAAGCTATACTGAACTTTAATTTGGTTCCTAAGATTTCTTGTAGTTCTTCCTAGAACTTTGATACAAACTGGGGTCCTCTATCAGAGACTATTGCTTTTGGCACTCCATGCACACTAACAATTCTGGAAAGGTATAGTTCTGCCAATTGCTTGGTTGAGTACTGGGTTCTCACTGATAGAAAATGTGCTACTTTTGTCAATCTATCTACTATGACCCATATGGAGTCATAACCTTTCCTGGTCCTCGGTAATCCTATTATGAAGTCCATTCCGATTTCATCCCATTTCCATTCTAGGATTGGTAGGGGTTGTAGCGGTCTTGCAGGCTTCAAGTGTTCTGCTTTCACCCTTTGACAGGTGTCGCAAGATGCTACGAACTTAGCAATTTCTCTCTTCATCTTTCTCCACCAAAATTGACTCTTCAAATCTCGATACATTTTTGTACTACCCTGGTGGATTGAGTACGGGGAATGGTGAGCTTCATGTAAAATTGCTTCTTTGATTTCCTTATTGTTAGGAACGCAAATCCGATCATGGTGCCATAGAATCCCTTGTTCATCTTCTCTGAAATCGATTGCGTCTCTGTGCTTCATGTCCTCTTTCAGCTCCCGGATATCTGGATCTGTTACTTGAGCTTCTGGGATTTGATCTTCTAACTCACATTCCATCCTCAGGGTAGCAATAGTTCCTTGCTCAACCAATCCCAATTGTAGTCTTTCGAAATCTTTGAGCAGTTGGGGTGGTAAACCCACATTCTTTGCTTGGCTACAGTAGGACTTTCTACTCAAAGTATCTGCTACCACATTTGCTTTTCCAGGATGGTAATGTACCTCAAGCTCACAATCCTTGATAAGTTCCAACCATCTTCACTGTCTCATGTTCAGATCTTGTTGTGTGAAGATGTACTTTAAGCTCTTATGATCTGTGTAGATATCACACTTATTACCCAGTAAGTAGTGTCGCGAAATTTTTAATGCATGGACGACAGCAGCTAGCTCTAGATCATGTGTTGGGTAATTCTCCTCATGGGGTCGTAACTGTCTTGATGCGTACGCTACCACTTTGCCTTCTTGCATCAGGACACAACCTAATCCTTGCTTAGATGCGTTACAGTAAACTTGGAAATCCTTCTTGACGTCGAGTAATATGAGGATAGGTGCAGTCGTCAGCCTCTTCTTCAGCTCTTCGAAGCTTTCTTCACACTTTTCAGTCCACTTAAATGGGGCATTCTTCTTCAACAGCTGGGTCAGTGGCCTAGTGATTTTGGAGAATCCTTCAACAAATCGTCTGTAGTATCCAGCTAATCCTAGAAAGCTTCTCACTTCTGTCATAGTCTCCGGTTGTTTCCATTCCATCACAGCTTGGATTTTTGAAGGGTCCATGAATATCCCTTTGTCAGAAATGATGTGGCCTAACAAAGAAATCTCTTTCAACCAAAAGGCGCACTTATCAAATTTGGCATACAGCTGATGGTCTGCTAGCTTCTTCAGCACTAGCCTGAGATGCTCAACATGTTCTTTCTCTGTCTTAGAGAAAATGAGTATGTCATCCACAAATACAATAATGAATTTGTCCAGATATTCCATAAGGACTTTATTCATCAGGTTCATAAATACAGCTGGTACATTCGTTAGTCCGAATGGCATCACAGTAACTCGTATAGTCCATATCTAGTTATGAACGCAGTTTTCAGAATATCCTTCTCTCGGACCTTCAATTGATGATAGCCGGATCTCAAGTCAATTCTTGAAAATACTTGGGCTCCTCTGAGTTGATTGAAAAGATCATCAATCCTCGACAGAGGGTACTTGTTTTTTATCGTCATATCGTTCAACTTCCGGTAATCAATACAAAGTCTTAGGCTGCCGTCTTTCTTCTTGGCGAATAGCACTGGGGCTCCCCAAGGTGAAGAACTTGTCCTGACAAATCCTTTCTCTTCCAATTCTTCTACTTGTTTTCTCAGTTCTTCTTGCTCTTGGCTTGTCAAGCGTGCAAGTTTCCTTGCATATGGAGCTGATCCAGGATTCAACTAATTGGCAAACTCTATATCCCGGTCCGGTGGCATTCCGAGGAGTTATTTATGGAAAAATTCTGGAAATTCGTTGACCACTGGAACATCCTCTACTTTGATCTCTTCAGCGTTATTCAGACAGTCCATATGATCACTCAATGGGGTTCTACTTGCATCGAAAGTAACTTGTCTTTCCTCGGCATTGGTCAGGGTGACGGTCTTCTTCTCACAATCTATCTGACCTTTGTGTTTGGCTAGCCAGTACATTCCGAGAATAATGTCTAACCCTTGGAGATTCAGAACTAGCAAATATGCTAGGAATCCTAGGTTGCCGATACAGAAGGAAATATCTCTACAGATAGATTTCACTGGCATTCTAGCTCCAGAAGATTGGATTAGAATGGAAGATTCTAGTGCAGACTCAGGCAGTTCACTTCCCAAAGCAAAAGATTTTGACACGAATGAATGGGTAGCACCCGAATCAAACAAAGTAACAGCAAGCTTAGAGTGGATTTGAATTCTACCGATCACGACGTCTGAGGCTTCTCCAGCTTCCGCTGTGGATGCATAGTTTAGTCTGCCTCGGCCTGTTATTGACATTCCTCTTCCTCTGCTATTCTGAGTTCTTCCTCCTCTTGACGGTGGAATGCTTCTGCCAGGGTTCTGAACTGGGGTAGTGGATCCTGCTGCTCCAGCTCTAGCAACACTGAATGGCAAGTGTTGGAGTGAGCAGGTATCTTTGCGATGACCTCTTCTCCCACAATGAAAGCATTCGACATTCTTCAAAGTGCAATCCTTGTAAAGATGATTTCCCTTGCATCCGGTGCATTGTGGTGTTGAGGTTGACATCGGTCTTGGAATTCTCTGGGGCTGTCTGAAATTTGGTCTGAAACTTGGTGCTGGTCTTCCTCGACTTGTATTGCCTTGATACAGGCTAGACGAAGCTTTTCTCTTCCGGTCCTCCTCAATTATTCCTCGCTTTTCCTCCATCTTGAGTAGTCTGTCAACCAAGACATGAAAATCTGTAAATTCCTGTGAAGCTATCTGATACTGCAAAAAGTTCTGCAGGCCTTCACAAAACCGATCGATCTTCTTCTCTTCAGTTGCTACATCCTCTGGTGCATATCTTGCGAGCTGGATAAACTCATGCAGGTATTGTTTAATTGGTTTATCCCCTTGCTTGAGATTCCTAAACTCTCGGCGCTTTGCTTGCATGACGCCTTTTGGGACATGATATTTACGGAATTGCTCCTTAAATTCATCCCATGTGATTGTGTCTGGACTTGGGTGTACGGACTGATAATTCTCCCACCAAGTTGCGGCGGGTCCAGATAGTTGGTGTGGTCCATACAAAAGTTTTTCTTTATTACTACATTTGACTGTGTTCAATTTTCTTTCCACATCCCTTAACCAGTCATCGGCCATAATAGGGTCCTTGGTACATGAAAAAGTCGGAGGGCGTGTCTTCTGAAAATTTGACAATTTAGCTCCGATTGTCGATGCTCTGGTCTGTCCTAATGAGAATTGTTGCATCATCTGTTCCCACATCTGGTTCTGTGCAACCATGGACTGTTGCCTGTTCCGCTCTATCCATATCAGCACTTCATTGATATCGCTTCCCTGCGGCATAGATGATGACTCTGGCTGGTTCTGATCAGTACGAGCTCTGCTTCCAGATGCATCTCTTGCATTCTCAGCATTTCCTACAAACATCCTTCCTTGAGATCTTCCGCGGGTGTTAACCATTCTATTCTGATTGGGGATCAAAGAAATAATTGGTGATTTAGAGGGGGACACAGATAGGGTACAAGCAGAAGGCTGAGATCAATCCATGAGACAAGGATTGGAAAGTGCAAGATGTTTTTCATAAATTAGTTTTTCATAAGATACATAATTTTAGCCTCCACGGCTTATAAGTACAACATACAACCAACACAACTAAAGCAACTACAAACAAGAGCACAGACAAATAAAGAGATCTAGCGATTGCCGGGGTCAGGTACAGAAAAAGGGTCGAGCCAAAAGGGAGTTTAAGATTACTCGTTAGTTTCAGAAGAACCACAGGGTTCCACCTCTTCTGGATCCTCTTCTTCAGGGTCTTCATCCGCATCCATCGGATCTAAATCCATGTCGTCGTCTTCTTCTTCATCATCAGACAAAGTGTCGGTGCCGTCTTCGACAACTTCTTTTCCTTTACTGATAGGAGCTTCTCTTCTTCCTCCAATGTTGAGGTGTTCAGGGTCTTGAGAATTAATGACGATTCCATGCGACGCAGGTTTGAATTGGCCAAGGTAATCCTTAAGCTTTCCCACACTCTTGCGAGTGGTAGTCCTCTGCTTCGGATGGCTTCTCTTGTTGACGGACTCCGACGTTTCAGGGTTCCTATCTTTGCTTGGACCGACTAGTTCTTGGATCTGGGTCTCTTTTTCTTGGAGATCCACACGAGCTCTTGCAAGCATGCCCTCGAGGTAGTGGCGATCATCCCGAGTGTTCTCATGCTCGCGTAACAAATGGTTGTATCCGGTTTCCAGAGCTTGAACAATATCCCTGGTCTTTGTCAGCACTGCATCTCTTTGGTCACTTGATGGGTGGACAACTCGGCGATCTAACCTGGGGATCTGACAAGGCACAAAATGAAAAGGGGAATCTACCAGGAAATCCTCGTACAACAGTCTGATGGTACCTATAGCGCGACGAGCAGCATCTAGAATAGCGCCTTCCTCTTCCACTCTACGGGCTTCTTGTTTCACGGGACCTCTTCCAAGTCTTGGAATTTCATAGACCACCACAGAGGCACGAAAGCCATAGGATCTGTTGTGTACTTCTTCCTGTCGGACGTAGTACACTGGCCGCTGGCTATCCAAAGCTCCCAAGAATTGTAGCATCATCCATAAAAGCAATGCCCATGATCCTAGCTCATCTCCGTGCACGAACTTCTTGCTGAAAGCCATCTGAAGAGCAGAACACAGAACTCCTAGAAGTTAAAACAATTTTCAAATCCTTTTCAAAGAGACAAGGTGAGAAGATAAATTATTCAGCATGTTTTTGTTTAAAGAAATTAGGTTTTCAAAATTAATTTTTAATCAAATAGACTAACGATTTTCGCTCTAGGCACGCCAATATCTATCTAAGGGTCACGGCCTACAGTCGAGCCTTTGCTCTGATACCATCTCCTATGGGACCCTCATTTGAGGAATCCCGTGGCAACCGCCCAGGTGGATTGCGCACAGATAGGTTCATCACAAGCTCACAACAAGTGGAAAGCAGTAATTGCATAAAACATAATTAAACAGGTACGAGGTCACAGGGACCAATATTACATTAACATAGCGCCCAGAATGACGCTACTTAGAGTTGCTAAGAAAATAACAAGTTTATCCATACAAGAGTCGGTATTGAGATACCGAACACACAAAACAAAGCAAATAGCGACAACGAAGATCTTCACTTCTGGCGGCAACGGTTCTGGTAGGGCTTTCTCCACATCGGACTCAACTCAGCGCGAGACCCTCCTAGAACTCCGAATCATAAGGGACGTTCTCATCTTTTGCTTCATCCTCATAACCAAACGAATCAGGATCGGCGAATCCCTCTTCTGAATTGTTTGTAAAGGCAAGGGTGAGCATGCTTTGACACAATGCTCAGCAAGTCGTTTATTTAGAAATGCAATTATATAGATGAGGAGTGATAAAAAAAAGGGGTTAAGTCTTATAATTATAAATAGTATAGATTTCAATTCTTTGATCACTAAAATAAGGGTTTAATTTTCAACAGCGAGGTCTTGGAAATCTTATAATAGTCTTCAAGAAAACATTGTGGATGGCGATCCTCCATGATCCACCATTTTGAATTAACCATATTATGAAAGCTTTTCCCAAATATTACTTGTGTTGAACCACATGGATAAATCCACCACAAACATACTCCATGACCTGGGAGTACAGAGTGTCTGATATTTTTTTTACGCTTTGCAAAGGTGTACCTCTCTTTAAATCCACTTCTTCACTCGACTTTCAAGTCGGGCCAACTCCATGCGACTTATACGCATGTGACAAGGCCGAGATCACACAATGCTTTTGCAATCTAGTATTAACAGTATCCCCGCCCGGTAAATAGACAATTAAGTCTCAAGTACCGTTGTGGGTTCTCCCTACTGCCTTACTTCCTAGCCTAGGTCAGTGCCCACGCAAGACATATGACCATATGATTACAGCCGCTCACGACTTAATCAGGCGTAGGGCGACTTCCTTCTTTCCACCTTTTCCTCTCATAATTTTTCTAAACTCACATCACTCACGGATGAACTGCGCCCAACCATTTTCCACGCGAGAAACCAGACTGACAAACCATGCAGGGAACTGCTAATACCAAAAAGCTACTAAGTCGTGCCTGTCCTGTACCAGGCAAGTGGTTGGTACATTTTTCATGCCGCATAGAGGCACAACACAAGGTTCTTGTCATTATGAATTAATAGTGAGGAGACTTTCACATTCCCTGGTGCGCACCGCACCCTCACCATACAAACCATCCTCACTATCAATCCTTAATTTCACATTTTCTTTCATAAAATGGGTTTCAAATTCATTTCTCACATATTAGCCATTTCACATCCAACATGTACATTTAAATAAGAGTAGAGTTTAAGCATAGCATCCTAGGGTGACAAGGTTGCATGATGATTCAATCTCAAAAGGGGGTTTCCACATAATACTTGGGTCATATCTATTCACATATTTCTAAACATAGTTTTTATCAAATACTCAGCATGCATATATCTTTAAAACAGTTAATCTACTTTATATCAAAATACTAGGTGAGACATGGTCAAGGGTGGCGACTTGCCTTGCCAAGTTGGGTCTAAGGAATCAGCTGGGTCTTCAAATGTTCTTTCCAAATCTTCCGCTCCTTGCTCTGGATTCGCACGAAAGCACACACAACACATACAAGACATAAGCACCCAGAAAATAGGCTTTATACAAAAGTATAAGTAAAATATAAACATGTATGCAAACTAGGGAATTTGGTCAGAGACAGAACAACGGAGAAAAGGATATTAGGGTTAGGTTCACTGGACAAGACTCGAATACGACGAAAGTCAAGGGCTTGGCATTCGGTTCACGAACAGAGATGTCTGAAAAGGACACAAGAATGATTTGGGGCTTCTAGTTGATCAAAACTGGTGCAAGAGGTGGCATTGTGTGCCAAATGCTGTGAGGGACCTAAATGACAAAGTGGACTTTTCAGAAGGGCCCTAGAATTAACAGAAAATCACATCAAGGCTCAGGACACAGGAAATCGAATGCCACTGTACAGCAGTGAGCTAGGGCACATGCGTCTGGATGAATCACGCATGCATTGCTTCGCCAAACATGTCAGGGAGGTAGGCGGGATCAAAACAAGGTTGCTGGTGGAAGGAATTTGGCTGGGGTGGCTTATCGGCGACGAACGGCGAAGTTGAAACCTTCGGCCGCCTAAGACATGGACGAACCATGGTGATAGAGAACTGGGGTTAGCTAAACTCGAAATTGATTGAGGGGAAATACTCCTGGGGTGGTGCTGATTGATCTGCAGAAAGGAATTGAACAGAGATTAAGTGTGCGAGCTCGTCGGCGTTGTCACCGAACTTGGAGAAGAAGGTGAACGACGAACTGGCTCTACACAGCAATGCAGGTTAAGAGCTCTGGACTACACCATCTAGGGGTTACAGGGAAGGTGTAGGTGGCTTCAGTTTGGGGAGAGCTGCAGCGAGTCACGCCGGCGACGTGTGATGTCCACGGTGGCGCGCGAAAAATGGGAAAACACGCGGCGCTGCACCAATTTGAAAACCGGCTGAACATGCTTGCTAAGAAATGGCTGAGGATCAATTAATTCTACAGGAATGGGTGGTGAAAAGGACTGGGGTGAGTTTAATTTCAGGAACAGGGGTCTTCGGCTTTCCAGCGATCACCGGCGATGGAGATCAACTGAATGCAATTGCTTGCTTGGACACGAGAAGATGGGTGTGGGGATCTTACTGGTGAGCTTGGATTGGAGAGAGGAGCTACAGTTTGCTCTGGCGACGATGGCCTCAAAATCGGCTCGTCGGGGAAGAAGAAGGTACAGCGAAAAACTGGGAAATTGGCTAAGTCCTGGAATTGTGGTTTCTTCACAGCGCTGGGGGGGGATTTAAATACGCACAGCGACGGAGCCAACGAGGGAAAACAGCGAGGGGATTACACCGGGGACGAGACCGGCCGGGCGCGGGCGCAACAGCGGCGAACGGTGATGTGATGGTGCACAGGCGGTGTAGCAGCTTTGCTGGCTTTGTCGGGTGCATTGGGACTTTGCTTGAGACGGCGCAGATGTGGAGGCAACAACACAGCTCCGGTGATGACACATAATAGCATGCAAATGCCACGGCTACGGGCGTGCGCGCACGAAGACGGTGCTGGAGCGCAGGCGTGTATCCGCTGGTTTCAACGGGGTTCTGGTTGCTGGCACGTGCGCGCGGGGTGGCTCAATTGCTCACAAGTGCAGGCGACAAGAGGCGATGGCCGGCGGCGAGCAAACGCGGCGAGAAACACGACGCGGCTCCAGTCGAACAGCATTGATTGAAGGGCACAGGGGCTCTGGTCGAACAGGGACTGAAAAAGAATATCTGGGCCGATTTGTAATTACATAATCTTGATTCCGGGGACTGATCTATAAATCTGGCATTTCGCTTAGGTAAAAAGGCTTTTGACTTTGCCTAATTAATCCACAAAGTCCAGGAGATTGATTAGCAGCTAGGGATGATAAAATTTGGAGATTTAGACAAGTTTTGAGACAAACTGAAAACAGGGTAATTGGGACTTTGAAATTCTGATAAGGCTGAAACTTGGAAATTTCTCCAGAAGGGAAAAATGTTCAGAAAAGTGAAGGGGAGATGTCCACTGAATCAAATCAGAATTTGGGGATGATCTGTGACTTTTAGCCTTTTTGGGCTTCTCAGAAATCTGAAAGGACTGATTTGTGAAACTTTTGGACTAATCTGTGAAAATGACCTGAATGAAAGAGTTTGGCTGCCAACTTTTTAGGGTAACACTCTGGCATAACCAAGATCTAATCTTGAAATGTAGATTGACAAGGCAGGCTAGGGTTGGGAAAAATAGGGATGTTACAATCAGTGACTAGATCGCGGATCCCAACAGAAGCGAAATAATCTGCTAGGGAGATGATGCCTGTGTGAGAGGCAATCGTCTGCCAAGACAGAGATCGGTGAGCAAAAATGGGGATGCCGCTATAGACACTGGTGAGCAAGTCGAGCTGCAAGTTTGGGTAAAAGGTGAGGACGTCGTACGCATCTCGACCAGTGGGACGCAGTGAGAGATTGGGGTTTGTGGAGCGAAGGGTACGGAGGTGACTCGCGTGCCACCGGGAATAATCTACGAGTACGCGCTCGGGCGGAGGCGAGGAACCGGTCTCAGTCGATTGACCCGATGAACGACGGCTATTTGCCGCATTCTTCCTTTGGGCAACGTGCCGAGAAGGTCCCGGCTGATCAAACATGGCGAAAACAGAATAGAGAGAGAAGAAACAGAGACCTGTGTTGAAGCCGAATAGAGAAGCCGAGGAGGTTATGACGACGACGAACACAGTCGGTGAGAAGTGAACAGAGGCAGTGGCATGATACGACCACGGCTCGACAACGGCAACGAGAAGGACGACGAGGAGCTGCGACGAGGTGTGGCACGGTGCCGGCGAGGCGCGGTGAAGCAAGCCAGCGGCACGGCAAGACTGAGGTTCAGCACGGCGGCACCGGCGAGATAGTGGAGAAGCGCGGTGAGAGGAAGTGGCGGCGCGGCAAAAACACAGCGGCGGTGAGATGAGGAGACGAGGAGACAAATGAACAGAAACGGGGGTTTTAGGGATTTTGGACACAAACTGACAGTCAGTATGATATACTGACAGTTAGTTTCAAACCCCAAGACCTGGAACTGACAATCAGTGTACAATACTGACAGTCAGTTTATGAAACTGACAGTCAGTTTGAGTCACAAAAATGACCAGGGGCTTCGACCAAAGACAATTGCACATAACTGACAGTCAGTTTGTGGAACTGACTGTCAGCATGGTCAACGACTTCGACCAGAGGCTAATAACAGGCTCCTAAGCAAGGGAACTGACAGTCAGTTGTCATGCTGCCTGTCAGTTTGAACAATTTCGACCAGAAGAAGAATTTGACCTGAGAGGGAATAAAAATATATTATAATATATTTTAAAACAAATAACACATCAACTAGCATTTGAGATATCAATAATGTTCAATTCACCTCTCAGAAAGCAAAATCTGGTTTCATCTAAGGGTTTGGTGAAAATATCTGCTAGTTGCATGTCTGTTCTAACATAGCTCACATCAATATCTCCTTTTGCCACATGATCTCTAATAAAATGTTGCCGTATTTCAGTATGCTTAGTTCTAGAATGCTGAACAGGATTATTTGCAATTTTAATGGCACTTCCATTATCACACAAGAGTGGCACTTTATCAAATTTAACTCCATAATCCAAAAATGTCTGCTTCATCCATAATAATTGAGCACAACAACTTCCTACAGACACATTCAGCTTCAGCGGTGGAGAGAGCTATAGAATTTTGTTTCCTAGATGACCATGATACTAAAGATCTCCCCAAAAGCTGACAGCTACCAGATGTACTTTTTCGATCAATCTTGCACCCGGCATAATCAGAATCCGAATATCCAATTAATTCAAAATTTGCATCTTTCGGATACCAAAGACCTAGGTTGGGAAAGCATTTCAAATACCTAAGAATTCTTTTAAGAGCAATTAAATGACATTCCTTAGGATCTGATTGAAATCTAGCACATAAGCACACACTAAACATGATATCAGGCCTAGATGCAGTAAGATACAACAAGCTACCAATCATAGACCGATAGAGTTTAGAATCGACTGATTTGCCGCTTTTGTCCATATCCAGATGTCCATTTGTCGCCATGGGGGTTTTGATTGGCTTAGTGTCTTCCATCCCAAAGCACTTGAGTAAGTCCTTCACATACTTCGTTTGACTCATGAACGTACCGTTCTTGAGTTGCTTGATTTGAAGTCCAAGGAAGAAGCTTAGCTCACCGATCATCGACATCTCGAATTCCCTAAATATCATTTCTCCAAACTCATGACAGAAATGTTCATTAGTAGATCCAAAGATAATATCATCAACATATATCTGACACATGAACAAGACTTTTTCAATTTTCTTTGTAAATAAAGTTGTATCAACTTTCCCAATTTTAAAACCTTTTGATAAAACAAAGTCTCTAAGTCATTCATACCGAGCTCGAGGAGCTTGCTGGAGACCATAGAGAGCTTTAGACAATTTAAACACATGGTTTGGAAATTTAGGATCTTCAAAACTGGGAGGTTTTTCAACAAAAATAAGTTCAGAAATTTCACCATTCAAGAATGCACTTTTTACATCCATTTGAAATAGCTTAATATTAAAACATGATGCATAAGCTAGAAGTATTCGAATAGCTTCAAGTCTTGCTACAGGTGCAAAAGTTTCACCAAAGTCTAAACCTTCGACTTGAGTGAAACCTTGTGCAACGAGACGAGCTTTATTTCTAATTAGTACACCATTTTCATCTTGCTTATTTCTGAAAACCCATTTTGTTCCAATTACATTATGATCCTTGGGTCTATCAACTAAAGTCCAAACTTTATTCCTAGAAAAATTGTTAAGTTCATCGTGCATGGCATTTACCCAATCAGGATCATTTAAAGCTTCATTAACATGTTTAGGTTCTAAAGAAGATACAAAAGAATGATGTTCACAAAATGCAGCAATACGAGAGCGAGTTTGAACACCCTTACTAACGTCACCCAATATTTGATATAGAGGGTTATCCTTGGTGATGGTCTTGTGTTGTCTTGGTGCTTCATCTTGTGTGGCTTCTTCTTGACTTGTTTTTGGAGGATCAGTTTGAGGTGATGATACATTTTGATCATCATTCTCAATGTTCTCATCATCTTCTCGATCATCTTCTCTTGGTTTGATGTCTCCAATGGTGATGTTCTTCATGGCTTCTTGAAGATTCTCACCTGAAACTTCATAAGAGACTTGCTCCTTTTGCGAGCCATTAGTTTCATCAAATTCTAAATCACAAGATTCTTCAATACAACCAGTATTTTTGTTAAAAACACGATAAGCTTTGCTAGTGGTAGAGTATCCGACTAGAAAGCCTTCATCTACTCTTCTTTGAAATTTGCCACCAAAATTTATTTTCTTAAGATGTAGCATTTGCATCCAAAAACTCGGAAATAAGAAATATTTGGCTTACGCCCAAGAAGTTCATAAGGAGTTACGTTTAGAACTGGATGCAAATAGAGCCGATTAATAGAATAGAAAGCTGTATGCATGACTTTAGCCCATAAGCGAGTAGGAGTATCATACTCACTTAGCATTGTTCTTGCCATTTCTATTAGTGTTCGATTTTTCCTTTCTACGACTCCATTTTGCTGTGGAGTGTAAGAAGTCGAAAATTCGTGTTTAATTCCAAGCGAATCACAAAAATCAACCAAACTCGAATTAACAAACTCTCCGCCATGATCACTACGGATTTTTTTGATGGAAAGTTCGAATTCAGTGGAAACATGTTTTGCAAAACTTTTGAAAACATCGGGGGTTTCAGATTTTTGAGAAATAAAGAAAACCCAAGTGTAGCGAGTAAAATCATCAACAATCACAAAACCATAATTGCTACCCCCGATACTTTAGAACTCAGAAGGTCCAAATAATCCATATTTCCAAAGGTTTGCAAGTCAAAAGAACACGCTTAATCGGATGTGAAGTAGCTACGTACTTGCTTGCCAGCTTGACAAGCGCTACAAGGTTTATCCTTTTCAAAATTCACATCCTTTAAGCCAATAACCAAATCATGTTGTTAAAAGCTTTTTCAATTGATGCATTCCAATATGTGCAAGTCTTCTATGCCATAACCAACCTTTTGAGGTTTGAGAGACAAGACATGTTGAAAGAGATGCATCTTTGGAGTGAAAATCAACCAAATAAAGATTTCCAAAATGAAAGCCTTTAAAAATCAAAGAATTGTCTTTCAAACTTTCAACTAAAACTTCTTTAGGATAAAAAGTGCAATGAAATCTAAGATCGCAAATTTGTGCAACGGAAAGCAAATTAAAATTCAGAGATACAACCAATAAAAAATTTGAAAGAGAGAGATCATTGGATATAGCGATTTTACCCAAGCCTACCACATTTCCTTGACGATTGTCGCCAAAGGTGATCTTTTGATTTCGCTTGAGTTGTCTTCTATTGAGGTGAACAATTTCTTGTTGCTGGTCATATGTTCGGAGCATCCGCTATCTAGCACCCAATGCTTCCCACTGGTTTTGTAGTTCACCTGCATAAACAAAAGAATCAAGTCTTTTTAGGTACCCAAACCTTTTTGGGTCCTTCGATGTTAGCAATCAAAGCTTTGGGCACCCAAATTGATTTCTTCTTTTTATTTAGCATGGGTGCGCCAACAAACTTTGCTATAGCATAACCTTTCTTCAACCGTTGAAGCATGTAGAAATTATCAAAGTAGTTTGGAGTCATTAGAGGACATGCTTCATGCGAATGACCAGTTTCATGACATTTAAAACAGAATGTGTTGCATGCTTTTACAAAAATAGTTTTTGTACTTGGTTTCTTCCCTTTCTTCGGAAAATATCCATGACCTTCTTTTCTAAATGAACACTTCTGTTTGCTAAGAATGAGATCAAGGGATACTTTACCTTTGTAGCAATTTTCTAACCCTTTACCAAGTTTTTCAATTTGTGCCCTAAGTTCATTATTCTCATTTAAGATTGAAGCACATGGAATATCTTGACTACTAGAAGGAGTATCTAAATCACATGAAATGGATACATCGACTTGAGATGGAGCATGAGTAATATCTTTGATAAGCAAGCTTTCATATGAATCTTTTAATTCTGAGTATTGAGTGCGTAAAGAAGAATGTTTCTCTTTAAGCGCTCTATACTTCTTTTTAGTAGCCCCATAAACTTCATTTAATTCAGTAATCATTTCAACTAATTCATCATCTGAATGTTCGTTAGAGTGTACCTTTTCATCACCCTTAGCCATAAGACAAAGGGATGAACTAGTAGAAATGTTGCTGAGAGCTAGTTCGGCTAGGTTCTTGGAGCAACCTCCTTCATCGTCGGAATCGGAGTCGAAGCTCTCACCTCCGGACATCCATTCTCCAAAGCAGGCTTCTTTTGTTGCTTCATTTCTCTTCTTGAAGAATTTCTTCTTGTTATTCAAAGTCTTGTTCTTGTTAGGACATCTTGATGCTATATGTCCCTTTTCATGACATCCATAGCATATATGTCTTTGAAGTTTGTTTACTTTGGTAACTTTGGTCGAGTGTCGATGTTGACACCCTTCTTGTGCAACCTGCGAAGAAGTTTTTGAGTATTTTTTACCATTAGAGCTAGATCTTCGTCGGAGGAGCCATCGCTTGAATCGTTCTTGGAACCGGCTTTGAAAGCCAACGCTTTCTTCTTTGTCTCTGAGGGTTCGATTGCTTCCTTCTTCTCCTTTCGATGCATTTCATGAGTGATGAGGTTCCCATAGAGATCCGTCGGTGTTGTGGTTGACAAGTCGGAGTTGGTAAGTACCGTGACCAGAGAGTCGAAGTTTTCGGGAAGCGCCCTGAGCATCTTTCTTACAATATCAAGGTCAGTAAAAACAACACCGAGCCCCTTGAGTTCATTCACAATATTGTTCAACCGAGTGAACATGGAATCCACGGATTCGGTTGACGACATTGTGAATGTCTCATATCGTTGCCTTACCATGAGCAACTTTGCCTCTTTGACTTTAGTGGTGCCCTCATATATTTCTTCGAGGGTAGTCCAAACCTTGTGAGCGGTCATGAGATTGCTCACACGGTTGAACTCATTTACAGATAAACCGGCAAAGAGTGCATTTTTTGCACGGGCATTTAAATGTAGTTTTCTCCTGTCGTCATCAGAGTGACTTGCCGGATCATCCGGAGGAGTAAAACCAAGATTAACAATGTCCCATACATCAAGCCCCATGGCCTCTAGGAATACCGACATACGCACTTTCCAGTAGGGATAGTTAGTCCCAACAAAGATAGGCGCACGACTGGTATGACCAAGAGAAAATCCCTCATTAGACGTCATCCTCTCTCTAGATGGTAAAGCCTAATAAATCGAGAGACCTTGCTCTGATACCATGTGTAGGATCAGGGATGCCGACTAGAGGGGGGTCAATAGGAGGCTTTTAAAAACTTCAATTTAAAACAGATTCTAACAAATAAAGAATTCAAGAACAAATAACAAATATATTAGAAAGAGAAGGAGAAAACAAACACAGCAATTTTTACCGAGGTCTCGGAGACTCACCGAGTCTCCACTAATTCTCATTGAAGCACTCAAGTGAATGAGTCCTGCTTCAATATCCACGAAGGATATTTCTCACTAATGGTTTCTCCTTGTCCACTCCGGAAAGGCGAGCACCGATGCCTTGTACAAATACGCCGAGTCTCTCTGACAATCTCCGAATTGGAGAGATCAACGGCCATGCCTCCAAACCGTCTAGGTGAGGGCGCTCACTAAGAGTAATAAGCAGCAAGGTCTTCTCTAGACCTCCAAACACGCATTGAGAAACTGAGTATGCAAATGCTATGAACTGAAATGCTCGGTGGATCTCAAAAACACTCGACTTGATCAAAAGATCAAGATTTGGTGTAGAAGACTAAAGCTCAAGACTATGTAAGAATGTTGGGCTACTTGTTATATTGTCATGGTATAAAATATACCACCGGCAGATTTCACGAGAAGACTTGACACGCGAACAGCAGCACCAGCTGACCGAGTGACCGGTCACCTCCCACTGGGCAACCCAGCAATTAACACAGTGGTTTTTATACAGGTTGAGGTCCCAGTGGGGGCCCTACTCCTGTCGGCACCCTCCGGACGTAAGTCCGCTGGGGAGGTGCTCTCTCGGGGAGAGAGGTCTCCAAGGGAGCCTATTGTTTGAGTGTGTTGAAATGAATTGGAGTTAGCTACAAATGAGATACAAGGGGGTATATATAGGCCCCAAAATATGCAAAAGACCAAAAAGCCCTAACTACGATCGTTGGATTGAGGGGTGCTGGCGTCATTTCACCAGTCGAAGGGCTTGGATGCTTGACAAGTGTCCTTGCCAGTTCCAGAAGCACTCCTCAGGCCACTAGCACGTGACCATTCATGTCGTCGGGATCAGCCGTGCGGGGCTACTGGGACTCCTCCGAGAGCTCTCCGATCCCCCGGTGGCCTCCCGGGACCTAGTGACCCTTCGGGGCCCCGGTGACCCTCCGGGGCACGGTGAACCTTCAGGGCTCCCGACGAACCTCTGGGGCCCAATGACCCTCCGAACCCGGGGACCCTCCGGGGCCCCCGGTGACCCTCCGGGACAAGGTGAACCTTCGGGTCTCCCAGTGACCCTTCGGGGCCCCCGGTGAACCTCCGGCGCCCGGTGATCCTACGGACCCTTGGGGACCCTCCGGGGCCTGATGACCCTCCGAACCCCCAGGGACCCTTCAAGGCCCGATGATCCTCCAGGCCCGAAGGACCATCCGGGGCCCAGTGACCTTCCAGGCCCTGGGACCTTACAGGGCCCGATGACCCTACGGACCCCAAGGGATCCTACAGGGCCCGATGACCCTCTGGGGCCCTGGGACCCTCGGGGCCACCGGTGGCCGTCCGGGACCCAGTGACCTTCCGGACTCTCCGGGCCCCCGGTGACCTTTTGGGACCCTCCGGGCCCGGTGATCTTGCGGGACCCTCGGTGACCATCCGGGGCCCAGTGACCTTCCTGGACTATCCGGGTCCCCAGTGACCCTCTGGGGCCCAGTGACCTTCTGGGACCCTCCGGGCCCCACTGAACCTCTGGAGCCCGATGGGACCCTCTAGGGCCCAAGTGAACCTTCGGGGCCCGTTGACCCTCCGGGGCCCAGTGACCTTCCGACACCCTCTGGGTCCCCGGTGAACCTCTGGGGCCCGGTGACCCTCCGGGACCCTCTAGGCCACCTGTGAACCTCCGGAGCCCAGTGAACCTCCAGGCCCCACTAACCCTCCGGGGCCCGGTGACCTTTCGAGACCCTCCGGTTCCCCGGTGAACCTCCGGGGCCCGGTGACCTTCCGGGACCCTCTGGGCCCCCTATCAACCTCCAGAGCCCAGTGACCCTCTGGGGCCCGTTGACCTTCTGGGACCCTCCGGGACCCGGTGACCTTTCGGGACTCTTCGGGCCCTTGGTGGACCTCTGGGGCCCCTCCGGAGTCCGGTGACCGTCTGGGAACCTCTGGGGCCCGGTGATGCTCTGGGACTATCAAGGCCCAGTGACCCTTTGGGACCCTCTAGGGCCTAGTGAACCTCCGGGGCCGATGCCCTCTGGGACTCTCTGATGCCCGGGAACCCTCCAGGCCTCCCGGTAAGACTCTGAGGGTTCCCCCAGCACCCGGGGCTTGGAGGCCTGGGGACCCACTGAGGACCTCCTCCGCATGAAGGACCCAGGGCGTTCGGGAGCCCATTCCGAAGACCGCCCGGAGATACGGGATTTCCCCTAACATATATAAAATACGAGCTAAAAGCCTCTATTTATAGCCTCAACACTCAAAAGAACCATTGGAGCTTGAGCTGAAAATTAGCAGCTCAAACTGACAGTCAATTATACAAACTGACAGTCAATTTGGGTCACGACCAAGAAGAAGTAAAATCCGGAGAAAACACAGCTAGCCGTTGGAGGTCGAAAATGGAAACAAATCAGTGCAAACTGACAGTCAGTTCCGAACTCAACGGCTGACAAAAATCACAGATAAAACTTTGCTAGCCGTTTGTGGTCATATATGGAAACTAATAATACAAACTGACAGTCAGTTCGACAACAAAAGCGACCAGATAAAATAAAACTCAAATAAACTCAGCTGAGGTCGAAATGCAAACTGACAGTCAGTTTAGTTAAAAAAATTTTAGCTCAAAAAACAACCTCTCTGGACAACTGTCAATTTAACTAGACTAACATTCAAATTGACTGTCATAACTTTAAATCCAGAAATCCAAATTTAGTTGTTAATAGCTCATTTGAAAGATAATTTAAAGGGTAATCTTTGTGTCAACGAAAGAAAAAGCCAGATCTGCCTAGATCTTTGTAGAAAATTCAAAAACTCTTCTACTGTCAAAAACTTTACTGAAAATCCAAATCTTTCAAACAAAATTCAAATCAAATCCATCCGAAATGAATGCAATGCACTCACCTAAGTTTCTCAGTTTATGCTGGAAATGTAGAGAGGACTTTACAACCAATCTTTATAGTACGGTTAAATCTAAAAGCAAATTTTACTAAACCGATCAATCTCCTTACGCCGAGATCGGTAAAAATAAAAACAATATTACCTTAGGTCCTTTCCATCTCGATTTTCCTTTCATCTTTGTGCTTTGCGACTTGTGCTTGATCCATTTTACGTCAGATTTATCTTGAGCATCTTTCATTTCTTCTCAACACAACTCTATATCAAAATATCTTAGAAGCACAATTAGTCTAAAATACTTTGTTTTCATTAATCATCAAAATTAGGTTAAGCACAATTAGCCTAGTTCTTCCCGGGCGACCGCGTCCCGGGCGCCGCCATTTTCCCGGGGACAAGGCCTCCGGCGCCGAGTCACATGAGAATCACGCGAGGAGCACATCGGGAACTGGCGAAGACACTTGTCAAGCATCAAAGCTCCCTTGGCCGGAAGAAGGATGCTAGTGCCCTTTGATCTGATGGTTGCGGCAGGGGTAGTTTCATCTTTTTACATCTTTTGGGCCTATATAAGCCCTGGTATCCCTCTCATGTAACCAAGGACAACTCATTTTTTACATCAACACACAAACAAACAGGCGTGCTTAGGAGCACTCTCTCCCCGAGAGAACTCCCCTAGCCAACCCTTGTTGGGAGTACGTCGACAGGACTAGGGTCTCCACTGAGACCTGAACATATATAAATCCTCGTGTCATTCTTCGTGTTCGACCGACAAGAGAGGACCGGTCACGCGGTCAGCTCGCATCGTCTTTTCTTTTCTAGGAACGACCAAAAAACCTGCCGGGGTATTCGTAATACCACGACAGTTGGTGCCGTCCGTGGGGACTTCGCGACAAATCGCCATGGCTCCCCCACGAACAAGGGCTCGCGCCCTACCCAGTGACGCCGGTCCCAGTGACCCGACGCCACCCCTCCAAAGCACGGCTGTCCCGGTGCTCCCGCCCGGACACAGCCAAACCCAGGTACCACCTTTAACCCTTCTTTTAGTCTCCGGTGGGCAGGAGTCCGAGTCCGGCCCGGTGATCATGGACGTCCTGGGGGGCTGTTCTTCCCCCAGTGGCTCCTCCGGCCTCCCAGGATGCCCTACTTGAAGCTCTTGTGGAGGGCCAGCTCCGCGCCCAGCGCTCGATGGATGAACTCCTACGTGTCCTAGCGCGGCCGCTAGCCCCCATCTATCAGCCGCAGTTCCCATTCATGGGGGCAATGCCCCCGTTATGGGATGCCCGGTAGCCCCTCTGACTCTCAGAGGCCAGATTGCTCCCGAGACCTACGATTCCACCGGGGGTTACACTCCCCTGGCGGGCCCAGCGTTTGGAGCCTTCTCGACCCCGGGAGTGTTCCCGATGCCGGGGGTTTACCCCATCACCGGAGCCTTCCCCATGCCGTTGGTGCACCTCGTACCAGGGGTTTTCCCAAGGACGGGAGCTGGCTTCCCCCAATCGGTCGTGTCCGCCGCGTCAGAAGCGGCCCAACGGATAGCTCCTGCGCCACCGCCGGATCTTCCCCGTGAGGCCCCCCCCTCTCCGGTCCCAGGCGGGACTTCAGGGGACTGCTTGGTGGTGGGTTCCGCCCACATCCCGGTTGTCGGGGGAAATCTCCGCGGGACTAAGTCCAGGTAAGTTCCCGGGGATCTGGCCTCCGGGGCCTCCCCGGGCGCCACCTTTTGGCCCTCGGGACGGGGCCTCCGGTGCCCTCCCGGGCGCCGCCATTTGCCCGGGGACGTGGCCTCCGGCCCCTCCCCGGGCGCCGCCATTTGGCTCCCGAGACGCGGCCTCCGGTGCCGTCCCGGGTGCCGCCTTTTGGCCCCCGGGACGTGGCCTCCGGTGCCCCTCCCCGGGCGCCGCCTTTTGGCTCCCGAGACGCGGCCTCCGGTCCCTCCCCGGGCGCCGCCTTTTGGCCCCCGGGACTTGGCCTCCGGTGCCATCCCGGGCGCCGGCTTTTGGCCGCCGGGACATGGCCTCCAGTGCCCTCCCGGGCGCCGCCATTTGCCCGGGGACGCGGCCTCCGGCCCCTCCCCGGGCGCCGCCTTTTGGCTCCCGAGATGCGGCCTCCGGTGCCGTCCCGGGCGCTGCCATTTGCCCGGGGACGCGACCTCCGGCCCCTCCCCGGGCGCCGCCTTTTGGCCCCCGGGACGTGGCCTCCGGTGCCCTCCCGGGCGCCGCCATTTGGCTCCCGGGACGCGGCCACCGGTGCCGTCCCGGGCGCCGCCATTTGCCCGGGGACGTGGCCTCCGGGGCCTCCCCGGGCGCCGCCATTTGCCCGGGGACATGGCCTCCAGGGCCTCCCCGGGCGCCGCCTTTTGGCCCCCGGGACCTGGCCTCCGGCGCCATCCCGGGCCTCATCACCCTCCTAAAGATAAAGTCTCGAACTGTTTATCACATGCAGGTCACGCGAGGAGCGCCTCGGGAACTAGCGACCACCTGTCAAGCATCCAAGGCGTTTGACCGGGAGAAGGACCGTCCTGCCCTTCAATCCGACGGTGGCTTCCGGGGTAGTTTAGGTTTTTTGCTTCTTTTTGGGGCTATAAATAGCCCTTGTACCCCTCTGTTGTAGAGGATCGGTTCTTTTATTGGAATAGCTAAACTCACAGACGTGCTCCGGAAGCCTCTCCCCCGGAGAGAGTCTCCCCAGCCGACTTTGGTCGGGAGCGCGTCGACAGGACTACGGCCCCCACCGGGACCCGAACTTGTATAAACCCGTGTGTCATTTTTGGTGCTTGTCCGGCGGGGGAGGACCGGTCATCCTGTCAACCCGCGCGCGCATAATCTTTGCTAGGATCATTCTCAAAACCTGCCGGGGTATTCGCAATACCATGACAGTTGGCGCCGACCGTGGGGACTCGTGACAAGACGCCATGGCTCCCCCAAGAACAAGGGCTCGCACCCTTCCCGGTGATCCGGGTCTCGGAGACCCGGCGCCGTCCGCCCGGGACACTACCGTCCCGGCGGTCCCTTCCAGAGGCGACCTGGCCCAGGTACCGCCTCCATCCTTTCCTCTTAACTTAGGTGCTTCCACCTCCAGGTCGTTCCCGGTGACCGCGGGGACCTCGGCTGGGACAAGCGTCCCCCCGACGGCTCCCCCGGCTCCCCGGGACGCCCTGCTCGAAGCTCTTGTGGAAGGCCAGCTCCGCGCTCAGCGCTCTATGGACGAGCTCCTTAGCATGTTGGCGCGGCCTTCAGCCCCCACATTTGCGTCACACCCGTATCCGGGGAACATGCCCCCGTTTATGGGTTACCCGGCGGCCCCTCCGGCCTCCGGGGGGTTGTCCGCCCCGTATGATCCTGCCGGGGGGTTTCCTCCCCCTGCGGGATATACGTCCGGACCTTTCCCGGCACCCGGGCCCGTCCTAGTGCAGGGACGTTATTTCATGCCGGGGCCCTTCGTAGCACCAGGGGGGTACCCCGTCCCCGGCCTATTCCCGGGGCCGGGAGCCCACTTCTTGCCAGGGGTTTACCCTGCACCGGGAGCCAGTCCCGCCCCCCGCGTCGCGTTTACCACACCGGGGCCGGTTGACAGAGCAGCCCCCGTGCTGCAGCGGACTTCCCCCCGCATGGGCTCCACGGTTCCGGACGTCGCCGCAGGGGCTCCCCCCTCACCGGTTCCGGGTGTTACAGGGCCTGCCCCCTTCCTGGTTCCGGTCGTGGCCACTGGGGCCCCCTCAACTTCGATTCCAGGCGTCGCCGCGGGCGCCCCCTCCCCGGTTCCGGATGATACAGGGGCTTCCCCCTTTCTGGTCCCGGGGGTTGTCGCAGGGGGCTCGCCCCAACCGGCTCCGGAAGCTACAGCGCACGAGCTCCCTCCCTCGGCGGGACAGGTCCTTTTCGCCCCGGGGGAGGTCGAGCGAATGCATTCACCAGAGCGCGGGGAAGAACTTCCCCCTGGCCGCGGGCGCGGGGAGCCTCGCTCTCGCACCGGCTGGGGGAAGAGACCCGCTGAAGAGCCAACCTCTCCGGCGGAGAGCCCGGACGTCCGGGAACTCAGTCCCGGTCCGGAGGAAAAGCGTCGCCACCGCCATTCTGGCGGACCTCTCGGACCGCTTCCAGACTCAGACAACGAAGGTCCCGTGAAAGAAGACAGCGACCGGGGCTCTCCCGGGGAAGTGCAGGGGCCAACCAGCCCTTGTGCCGAAGACTTCACAGCATCCGGTGGCCGCGGCCCTACCGCCCGCCACACATCGAACACTATAACGGTGAGGCAGACCATTATGAGTTTGTGCAGGTCTACTCCACTGCCATCTCCGCGGCCGGGGGGGACGAGACAGTACAGTGCAACGTCTTCCCCCTCTACCTCTCCGGCATTGCCCGCTCTTGGTTCTACAACCTGAAGGCCGGCTCCATCAAGTCTTTCTCGCAGCTCAAGCGGGAGTTCTGTGCCAACTTCCAGGGGAACTACGTGCGTCCCCTGGACTCCTCGCAGCTGTACACTGTTTGGCAGAGGACTGGGGAAACCATCAGAAACTTCTTCAAGCGCTTTGCTCAGGTGAAGAGCAAAGTGGCCCACGTCCCCGACTCTACGGTCATCGAAGCCTGTAAAAGCGGTATCCTCCCGGGGGAGCTCCACCGAAGGCTCTCCCGGAGCTGCCCCTCTTCCGCCGACGAGATCTTCAACGTGCTCGAAAAGTACGCTCGGGCGGAGGAAGACGACATCTGGAAGAAGACCCAGGGGTCTCCCGCCCCCGTCGACCGGGGAGCCAGGGATCCCCCCAAACGATCCAGGTAGGGGGGGCGTAGCGAGCCACGGCCTCGGGACACCATTGTCCTCGAGGGCGGAGGCGGCTCGCGCGACCCCCCGAGGGCCAACCGCCCCTTCCCCAAACCGAAGGGCCACGGGGGAGGACAATCTTCGCGCGGCCGGGAGGGCCCCGTGGGGAGAAGGCGGGAAGGACCGTGGTGTAGCTTCCACAGGTCCAGTACCCACGCTACCCGAGATTGTAGCCAGCTGCTGCAGCACTTCGCGGACTTCCTCGACCAGCGCGGGCAGGGGGGGACTCCGGCCTCCTTGCCCCCTCGGCCAGCTATTCCGGCCCTTCCCGCTCCCGCGGGGGGTTAGCAGACGCAGGAGGGGGAACCTTCAGAAGCTCTCCCCTTTCAAACTTCGCAGCGGCACATCAACGTCATGGTGGGAGGATCTGCCTCCGGGCGGGACTCTAAGCGCCAGCGTAAGGAGTACACGCGCGAGGTCAAGGTTGTGGGGGTGCTACACGCGTCCCCGCCACCGAAGTGGTCGGACGTCCCCCTCACCTTCACGGCAGAAGACGCGCGGGGGGTTCGCTTCCCCCACGACGACGCGCTCATTGTCTCCGCGACCATCTACAACTGCCATCTGGCCCGTATCCTGGTGGACGGCGGGAGCTCCGCCGATGTCCTATTCCTGAAGGTCTTCAAAGAAATGCAGGTGGATAAGAAGCTCCTACAGCCCGCTGCCGGGCCCCTGCAAGGTTTTGTCCCGGGGAAGGCGATCCACCCCGTGGGCAAGGTAGATCTTCCAATGACCTTCGGCACCCCGGAGAACTACCGGACCGAGCTGGTCCGCTTCGACGTAGTGGACCTCCCCTCCTCCTACAACGCGATTATGGGGAGGACGACAATCAACGGGCTGGGGGCTGCCACCCATCAAAACTATCTCTGCATGAAGATCCCTGGGCCGCATGGTGTGATCAACGTCCGGGGAGACCAAGACATGGCCCGTGCTCTATACGAGCGCGCGGCGGCCACAATCGGAAGCGTCAACCTCATAAAGACGCCCGGGGGGGAGGCTTCTCCCCCGGAACTAGACACTGTTGCGCCACCGCCCGGGAGGCCCCTCCTCAAGCCGCGTCCGGAAGGGGGCCTCCGGAAGGTCCTGCTGTCCCCGGGCAACGAAGACAAAACCGTCCGGATCGGGGCGGAGCTCCCCGAGGAGCACGCAGCGCAACTTGCGGCCTTTTTGCGCGAAAACTCTGATGTTTTTACGTGGAAACCGTCAGACATGCGGGGTGTCGCCCGGGAGGTCATTGAGCACAAGCTCGTAGTGGCCCCCGGTCATCCCCCGGTCAAACAGAAGCTGCAGAAACTCTCCCTCGAGCGCCAAGAGGCAATCAATGCGGAGATCACCCGGCTCCGAGAGGCGGGGTTCATTCGGGAGGTCCTGCACCCCGAGTGGCTCGCGAACCCCGTCCTCGTCAAGAAATCAACAGGCAGGTGGTGGATGTGCGTGGACTTCACCGACCTTAACCGCGCCTGCCCCAAAGACAACTTCCCGCTCCCGCGGATTGATCAGCTCGTCGACTCCACTGCGGGGTGCGAGCTCATGAGCTTCCTAGACGCCTACTCGGGCTACCATCAAGTCCGGATGGCGGAAGAGGACGAGGAAAAGACGAGTTTTATTACTCCCCTCGGAACCTTCTGCTACGTCCATATGCCCTTCGGGCTCAAGAACGCGGGGCGATCTTCCAGCGCCTCATGACACTGGTTTTCAAAGAGCAAGTCAACCGCAACGTTGAAGTCTACGTAGACGACGCGGTTGTCAAGAGTCCCCGCGCAGCCTCCCACATCGACGATCTGGCTGAAACCTTCCGCAACCTCCGCGCGTTTGGGCTCAAACTCAATCCGGAGAAGTGCGCCTTCGGGGTGAGCGGGGGGAAGCTCCTAGGTTTCCTCGTGTCCCAGCGGGGCGTTCCTAGATATGCCCCCGCCGCGCTCCGTCAAGGATGTCCAGCGGCTCTCCGACCGCCTAGCCGCACTTAGCCGCTTTGTCTCCCGGTCGGGGGAGCGGGGCCTCCAGTTCTTCAAAATCCTCCGAGGGCTCGAGGGGTTCCGCTGGACCCCCGAGGCCCAGGAGGCGTTCGACGACCTCAAGAAGTACCTCACGAGCCCTCCAATGCTCGTGAGTCTGTCCCTGGAAGAGCCCTTGCTCCTCTACCTCGCCGCGACCCCTGTCGCCGTCAGCGTGGTCTTGGTGAAGGAGCAAGGGGGGCAGCAGCGTCCCGTGTACTACGTGAGTGAGGCCCTCCAAGGGGCCAAAACTCGGTACACGGAGATGGAGAAAATCTGCTACGCCCTCCTCATGGCGTCCCGGAAGCTTCGGCATTACTTCCTGGGGCACCCCATCACCGTCCCGTCGTCCCTTCCCCTTGGGGAGGTACTGCCGAACAAGGAAGCCACCGGCTGGATCGGGAAGTGGGGGGCCGAGCTCGCCCCCTTCTCCTTGTCCCTTACCGGCAGTTCGGCCATCAAGTCGCAGGTCCTCACCGATTTCGTCGCAGAGTGGGCTCCTGCCTCTGGGTCCGGGGACGAAGATCTCCCTGTGCCGCCCCGACGCAATGATCATTGGACCCTTATGTTCGATGGGTCGCTGTGTCTCACCGGGGTTGGTGCGGGAGTAGTCCTCCGGAGCCCCGAGGGGAAGGAACTCGAGTACGCCGCGCGGCTCGAGTTCCCCGCAACCAACAACGTCACCGAATACGAGGCTTTGCTCTTCGGGATGCGCCTCGCGCGCTCCCTGGGGATCCGGCACCTCCTAGTCAAGGGAGATTTTCAGCTCGTAGTTTGCCAAGTGGACAAGTCTTACCTGTGCTATGGCGCAAACTTAAGTCTTTATTTGCAGGAAGTGCGAAAGATGGAGAGGCATTTCGACGGCCTCGAGGCCCGGCATATGTCACGTAGGGACAATGACCGGGCCGACGCCTTGGCCCGGGCGGCAAGCGCCCGAGAATCGCTCCCCAAGGGGGCTTTCCTGGAGATCATCGCGAAGCCCTCGGTGGCCTCCCCGGACACGGGCTACGAGCCTCATGTCCCGGAGGTCGCCGAGATCACCCGGACTCCGTCTTGGATGGATCCCCTGTAACACCCTAGTTTTGGGGGTGAAAAGTTTTGCATAAAAACCCTGCATGCATGTATCTCTGTAGTAGTAGCCAGATCAGTTGAACTCTAATCTCTCCCAAACCCTAAAAATCTCCAAATCTATTCTCGAGATCCAGATCAAGATCTGACCATCCAGATTTAACCTATCAGTTACCCTGAAGATAAAAGTCTTCAGGAGCCAGATCAAATTCTGACCCTAACTCTCAGTACCTAAGCCTCTCTCTGTTTTCGAAAACAGGAAAATTCAGATTTACCCTAAGTACCCCAGTTTCCAGATGATTGAATTATTCTGATTTAACCCTATTCAGACTCAAGTAACCCCTGGAATATGTTCCTAGGTTCATCCTCAACTCACTTCAAAAAGTTGGGAGCCAGATTGATTCATCTAAACACTTTTCGCAGTTTAGTCCAAATTTTACTGCGAGTAAGTCCTTTTCTGTTTACCTGGAAGCCTGAAAAGGCTAAAATCTGCAAATCAATTCCAACTCCAGAATTTCTTCAGGAAACACCTTCCAAATACTATTTGATACAGATCTCCCTTTTGATTAGACTTCAAAATCTCTCTCCAATCACCAGAATTCGAAATCGACAAAATCCAGATTTAGTTTACCCTAATTTTACCCTATTTTCGAAAATAGGTGAAATCCCTCAAATCTTATCAAATTTTCTCTAAATTTGAGTTGAATGAGTACTAATAGAAATGTTATACTCAGCCATGAAATCAAATCTCAAATTAACCATCTCTAAGACAGAAATTACAAATCAGTCCAGATTTCAAATAAGAATCCTTGCAATTTGGTCCCTGGTTCGACCAGAGACGCTGTGCACGACCAGCAGCTGTGCACGACCGCGACCACCACGCTGCCACGCGAGGAACTTCGTCGCCGGTGAAGCCCCGTGGTCGCCACCCCTGCCACCGCGTTCCTGCCACGTGTGCGCACGTCGTTCGCCACCGTGGAGCCACCGCGGCCGCACCAGCATCTCCAGTTTTGCCCGCGCGCGCACGCCATCGCTGCAGCCACTGCAGAAGCACGGTGCCACGTTGCAAGCATGCCGGAGGAGCCCGTCAGTTCGCCGTTGCATCACCCGGGACAGCGCACGCCAGCCTGCAAAGCCGGCACGGCCGCTGGAGCACGTCGCTTCGCTGCTGTCCCGCCCGACCGGTCAACTCGCCATCGATTCGAGCTTCACTTCCCCGTGCAATTCCCGCCGTTGCAAGCCCCTTGCTGTGCCTATAAAAGCCGCCCCAGCCCAGCACGAAGGCACTCACACCAGAACCACCCGAAATCCCCAACCACGCCGTCGTCTTCGTCTTCTTCGGCGAGCTCGAGAAGAGGCTCACGGTGCCAAGCCTCTACACTGCTTCCTCCTCGATTCCAGCTACTTCAGTAAGCTCCTCTTACCTCCCTCATCATACTCGAGCGTGTAATTGACTTCAAACCTCTCCAGTCGCCGGCAATTTCCGTTTCTCTCCAGCAACTCCGGCGAGCAATTAAACTCTATCCAGAACGATTTAGCTCTCGAGCCTGTGATCAATATTGCTTAGTGAACTTATCTAAGCATCCCTAAGCAACCAGAATCGAAGAATTTGCTAAAATATGAAAATCCCCAACTTTGCACCTTGCATGTGAACTGGAGCTCGCTGTTAAGCTTTTCTGGTGCACCTCCAGCCAATCTAACTTCACCAGTAGCATTCTTATGCCCCCGAGACCCTCCTCAAGCAAGGAATTGAGTTCAATCACTTTAAATCAGAAATGCCCAAATCAGGCTTGAGTTAATCTTTTCTCCAGCCAATATCTCCTAAATCCAGCCAATCCAGCCATAGAAACCTTGCCATCTAGATGTTTTGGACCATTCTGAGCAACTTTGTCTTCTATCACGACTTCTAATTCGGCCTAGATTGTGAGATATCGCTATGCCCTAGTTGCTGTACTGTTCACACTACATGTGCTCCAGGCCAGCCGACTTCTTCGCCGGTTTTCATCACTTTCCGGCCATCTCCTGCCCTAGATCCTGTTGAGACATTTGTTCCTGTTACAAATGCCTAACCACCAGACAAAGTGGTGCATCATTTGGAGCCCTGAATCAAAAGATATGGCTAACCCTAGTTTCTGGCCGTGTCAACCCTATGCCAGGCTATGTCAGCCAGTGGCATTGAGCCTTTTCACCCACTTCCAGCCATGCACTTTGAAAATAACTTTGTCCCTTAGACCCCTGATGTTGTGATCTACACTTTTCTCTACTGTCACAACTTGAGTTGAGCCCTCTATCACCCATCGACCTTATGTCGATGCCTTGAACCGAATGCCAACCTAAAGACGTTCGCTGTTTTTGGGCGAACCAGTCACCACCTTGATATTACCCTGATATTTTGGAACCTTGTAAACCTTAACAACTAATTTTAACCCTGGTTTCCATAATTAAACCCAAATCGCTTTCAAACCTTGTATCACCAGAGTATTTTCTCCTTGCATCTTTGCATGTAGTGAATTAGTAAGAATAGGATTGATTGTAATGCCTGTTTGCTTGTTTGATCTTGTTCAGAGCAAGAGTCCGGGGTTGAAGATCTTGTCGCTGAACCGTCATCGACTGCTGATACTTACGACGCGGAAGGCAAGTCATACTTTGACCATATTGAAACCCATATTTTATGAGTCGCTATGCTATTCCATGAGTAGATATCTCATTAATATTGCATGTGTTAAGATCAATGATATTATGGCAGTGGTAGATTGAATACTTGAGAAATGTGAACTTGATAAGATAGCAAGCCACGAACTAATAAAAGTATAAACATGTACATTTATATTCATGAAATAAAACCCCTAGCCGTGACCAGTATTTTGGTATGGAATGGTGGTAGCACTGGAGGTGCTTGGCTGCACTGAATGTGCAGGCACTAAAGGTGCATGGTTTGTGGTATGATCTGGTCACTGGCATGTAAGGACTAGAACCTTGTGTTATGCGTCTAGTGGCATGAAAAACGTACCAACCACTTACCTGGTATGGGACAGGCGCAACCTAGTAGCTTCCTTAGTATTATCAGTTCCCTGCATGGCTTGTCGATCCGGTTTCTCGCGTGGAAACTGGTGGGACGCAGTTCGTCCATGAGTGATGTGAGATCAGAAAAATTATGAGAGGATAAGGTGTAAAGAAGGAAGACGCCCTACGCCAGATTAAGTCGTGCGCGACTGTAATCAAAAGAGGTTATGTGTCCTGCGGGAACATAGACCCAGGCTAGGAAGTAAGGCAGTGGGGAGGACCCACAACGGTACTTGGGACGGTATTGTCCATTTACCGGGCAGGGATACTGTTAATACTAGACTGCAAAAACTGTTGTGTGATCTCGGCCTTGTCACATGCGTATAAGTCGCATGGAGTTGGCCCGACTTGGAAGTCGAGCGAAAAAGTGGATTTAAAAAGAGGTACACCTCTGCAGAGTTTAAAAATGTATTCGAATACTTCGTGCTCCCGAGTTTTAGGAGTATGCCGCGGTGGATCAAATCCATGGGGTGTGACACAAGTATTGTTTTATAAACTAAAATTTGTTAGCTCAAGATTACCCAAGTGGCATGTGTTGTCACGATAAGGGGCGTTGCCGTGGACTGCCATGTGTTGACGTGTCGCGGTAATACCATAATATAGAGATCATATAATAATTAAGAGGCATGTGGTTTATGCCCTAAGTTATGAAATACTGTTATGAGTATAAGATTGAAAGGCTTGAATGAAAATAATGTGATATGAGGATATATCGCCTTGGATATGGGATATATGTATCACCATCAATATGATTTATTTACTGCCATGAGTATGATCGGGATCTGAATAAGAAAAGAGAAAGAAATGTATTTTGAAAAACCTTTCGCTCTTTCCCCAATAGCATAGGTTCATGTCATATATATATATATGTATCTTTACCTTCCCTATGACTTGCTGAGTACGTAAGTACTCACCCTTGCAACAACTCATCAATAGATGGAGCATTCTACAAACTTGGAGGATACCCTGAAGATGCTGCGGACCCAGGAGAAGATGAGCAGTTCCCTTCGGAGCCCTGATGTGGTGCTGTCTGCTGTCAACCTCTGTTTCCTGTGGATTGCTTTTGGGCCTAGCTTCCGCCGACTAGATGTATTATTTGTTAAACCCTTGTGCCTTGTTCGGCACTGTACCTCGTTTGTACTAAGGCCTAATGGCCATACATTTATGACTACTGTATTATTTTGCTGCTTCAATGTATCCCTGTGATTGACTCATCCTGGGAAGTCAAGTGGTTAAGGGACCAGCTGCACCGAGCTGGGCTCCTCACAGGTGATGTCACTGTCGTGGCAGACGTGACATCCCCTCATCTCCTTCATCAAGGGGGAGGGGGACCCTCCTAGTGAGACCGAGGCTAAACGCCTCCGGGCTAAAGCCCGGGCATATCTCCTGCTGGAGGGGAGGCTCTACAAGCGAGGGGCTTCTGCCCTCCTGCGCTGCCTCCCCCGGCCGGAGGGACTTCAACTTCTCGAAGACATCCACGCGGGGAGCTGTGGTTCTCACCTAGCCCCGCGTGCCATCGCGGCCAAGGCCCTCCGGCAGGGCTTCTACTGGCCCACGGTCATGCGCGACGCGCGAGACCTTGTCTCCGCGTGTGAGGCATGCCAGAAGATGGCCAAGGGCTCGAACCTCCCTCCTATAGCGCTGCAGACGATCCCCATCACTTGGCCCTTTGTGCGTTGGGGGATGGACCTCTTAGGGCCCTTCCCCCCAGCGCCCGGGGGATACAAGTATGTGGTAGTCGCAGTCGACTATTTTACAAAGTGGGTTGAGGCGGAGCCTTTGGCCAGCATCACGTCCCGGGCCGTTCAGTGGTTTTTCTGGAAAAACGTCGTATTTCGTTTTGGTGTCCCCCGGGAAATCCCCGTGGACAACGGGACCCAATTCGACTCGGCTTATTTCCGGGAATTCTGCGAAGGCCTGGGGCTCGTCATCCACTTCGCCTCGGTGGCCCATCCCCGGAGCAATGGGGCTGTCGAGAGGGTCAACGGCGTGATCCTACAGGGGTTGCGCCGGAGACTCGAGCAAACCGCTTCTAAGCGGGGTGCATAGGCGGAGGAGCTCCCTAACATCCTCTGCTCCATGCGCACGACCCCGTCCCGAGCGACGGGGCGTACTCCCTTCTCCCTGGTCTACGGGGCGGAGGCAATCCTTCCCCCGGAGATCGGCTTCCGGTCACTGCGGGTTGAGCTCCTGGAGGGAGCTACGCCCTCAGCGTACCAGGCCAACGAGGCCAACCAGCGTCTGGAGACCGACCTCGTGGAGGAGGAACGCGACCGAGCGCTCCTCTGCCACGCCATCTATGAGCAAGAAATGGCGAGTGCGTACAATCAGCGCGTGGGCGAGAATGCTTTCCGCCTTGGGGACCTTGTCCTCAAGCGCGTGACGGACCCCCAGGCCCAGGGTAAGCTCTCCCCCAAGTGGGAGGGCCCCTACAGGATCTCCGCGGTCCTGGGCTCGGGGGCCTACAAGCTCTCCAACCTTCAGGAGCAGGAGCTGAAGCACACGTGGAACTTGCGTTTACTTCGCAAGTTCTATGTTTAGCCTTACGGGCCTGTCCCCTCCCCCGGAGCGTTCACGCCGGAGGGGGAGGAGGGACACTGTATTTTCCTCCCCTATCGCGGCTTCGCAGGGGGAGGCCTTGTACTTCATTTTTATTAGCAATACATAGGACTTGCTTTTTAAACTCTCATTGCAAGTCTCTCTCATTGCCGCCCCTAGCGGCGATGCCCTCCCCGCGAGGATGCCCTCCCCGCGAGGAAGTGGGCCAGCCCCAACAAGTCCCTACAACGGGAGTCCCCACTCCCGTAGGGCGGCTTACGATCAGCCCTCGTGGACTGAGGGTGTAAGCGGCAACCCGGTCACAGTGGCCGTGGTAACGAGTCACTTTGGGAGACTAGTCCCCTGCCCAAACACTCAAGACCCGTCTTCAGGCACTTCCTCCTCCGGGAGTCGACGTTATTCCCGGCTCCCCATTTTCACGGCGACCGGATGATCGGCCCCTTGCGGCTCAATTGGATCTATCTTCCTCCTCCGCGAGTCGACGTTATTCCCGGCTCCCCGTTTTCACGGCGACCGGACGATTGGTCCCCAGCGACCTTATTCTCGGAGACCCTACTCCCGGTTCCCCGTTCTCACGGCGACCGGACGACTGTCTCTCGGAGAAGTCACGGATTTCTCGGGCATTCTCTTCCCCGAAGACCCTATTCCCGGCTCCCCGTTCTCACGGCGACCGGACGAATGTCTCCTAGGAAGCTCGCCTCCAGAAATCTCATCGGGTTCTCTTGGACATTTCTTCCACATGAGGCCTTATTCCTGGCTCCCCGTTCTCACGGCGACTGGACGATTGTCCCCCGGAAGGTCTTCTCCTTGAAAACCTCGTTTTAAAGTTTTCTAACTTAGAAAATTTCCTATCCTACAGGTGACTTCTATCCAGGGGGCCTTGTCACCCCCACAGCGCGCGAAGCTATTCTCCGGCCCGCTGTGGGCGGGGGGGATAAGGAACCCCCGGGTGTCGACCGCACCGCCCACGAGGAAACTTAGCTCATCCTTGTTAAGATGAGTCATCCAGACCATCCAAGAAGAAGAAAATAAAGAGGCAATGAAAGGAAACAGCAACAACTTTATTGATTCTCAAACCCGGAGGACATCTTCCCCCTCTGGTGGGCTTCAGAAACGATACAACCCGGGTTCTAACCCGGGGGATTCTCTACGCCCTAAGGCTCCTACGCCTAATACTCCCGGAGGCTCTCCGCTAGCTCCCGGGTCAAGTCCCGGTACAACGCCCGTACGCGGCGCCGAGCATCCCGGAGCACATCTTCAGGCCAGAACTCGTATCCCGCCGGTGGAAGTATCCGGAGGGGAGGGATCATCCGGAGCCCCGGTCGCGGAGGGGACAATTCGGCACGATGATTATCAAAGTTGTCCAAGTGCCACTCCGGACGCCACCTCAACCGGATGGGCTCCCGGACACTATCCTCGCCGCGATTCCCGGAGATAAGGCTTAGCAAAATCAAGGCCGCTTGGGCGTCCCCCGGGGAGCCCGTCCCGGACCTTCACCCGGGAGCAGCCTCCCAGGAACCCTGGTAACAAGTAAATTCAATTCAGAGAAAAAATTCTAACTTCATTGCATTCAAAATGTTTTTGTACAAGTGCCCGGGGCTTCTTCTAAGAAGCTACCGGAATCAAAAAGTCCTAAAACAAAAAAGGGCCCTAGCTAAGACCAGGGGGGAGGCTCATACATGTTCATTGGCGTCCTCCCCCCGGGGGCCTTCTTCCAAGGCCGGGGCTGGGACGTCTCCCGCCGGAGGCGCCGGAGCCGGGAACCACGCCCGGATGATCCGGTTGTAGAACCCCCCGGCAAGCTGCTCGACCTCCCGGCGCGAAGGCTCGAAGGCGTCCGGGAAGCTTCGGGGGATGCGGCCCCCGATCGCCCGGGCGCCGACCCCCTGGAATTCGACGAGCCCCGCAGCGGCCGCGACGATGGGGATCGCGCGGCCCCGCGCCCGAACGTCGGCAGCCTCCGGGATGGCTGAGACCTGTGCATTGAGAAAACGCACAGCCTCCGCGAGGGTCGCCGGCGGCACCTCCCTGCTCCCGGAGCCTAGGCTTACGCCAAGGCCCTCGAGGGCCGACCGGACGGAGCGGCCCGCGTCTGCCACCGCCCGAACGCTCGAGCTCTCGAGCTCCCGGAGCGCCTCCTCCCTCGCCTTGGCCTCCTCCCGGAGGCGGCCGTTGACGACCTCGGAAAGATGGACCTGGGCCCGTACCCGGGTCAATTCCGCGAGGGCTTCGTCGCGTTCTCAGGAGGTCCTCCTCGCGCTGCCCTACGGAGGCCGCGGCCCGGCCCTCCGCCTCCTTAAGCAGCCGGGCGACCCACTGCTCAAGGCCCCAGGTAACAGCTGCCACCTACAAAATATATAGAGTTAGAAAAATCTCGAAATGCAGGGGACGAATGAAGACGTCATCGACTCGGGTTACCTGGCCCCCGAGGGACTGCAGCCCCTCGAAACGCTCATGGAGCATCCCTCCCGCGATAAAGGCCTGTACCTTCCGGGTATGCAGGCCCTCCGAGTAGCGGGCGACCTCCCTCGCGGGAAGCAAAGGGGTCTCCCGCCCGGCGCCGCCAGCGCGGCCGGCGGGGGGTCCCCGGACCTCAAGGTCCGGTAACGCGGCCGGCGTCTTCGTCGACGAGGTAGTGCCCCCCGAAGACGTGCCCGAGGAGCTCTCGGCGGGAGCCTCCGCCCGGGGGGGAACCATCAGGCCTTTCCCTGCCCCTGGGCCGGAAGGTCCTCGGGGCCTCCTCCTCCGGAGGAACCTCGTAGACCGAGGGGCTCCCCCCCTCGTCCACCGGCCAAACCCGCGGGGGCGAGGCCCCCGCGAATCTCACCTCCAGCCTCTCCGGCTCTAAAGAAGCCAGAAGGGGCGGGAGGGGCTCTACCATGAGCGGCGACGGGGCGTAGTTCGCCGAGTCGGACGCCGCCCTGCCCACGGTCGCATCCTTCCCCCGCGCCTCGACGGGGCCCTTCGGGGGAGGAGGTGTTGCTTCCTTCCGGGACGGTGCCCGGGCACGTTCGCTCCCGGGGGTCCCGTCCCGGGGCTTCGCCGGTGTCACCGCCGGCGTCGTCGATGGGCCGGGGGTCTTTTGAACCCATGCCTTTTTGGGCTCCGAGCCCCCGGCCACCTCCTTCCCCCGTTTGTGCGACCCGGGGGTGGGGAGAGGCTTCCTCTCCGGCAGCTTCAGCCCGTAGGCTGCCGCCACCAAGTTCTTGGGAGGGCCCTCCCCCACGGCGCCCACGACGCGCTCGTGGTCATCGGCGAAATACCTCCCTAGGAGGTTCTCCGCCTTCTCCCGCGCTGCCGGGTACGGCCGGACTGAAAGAGGTAAAGAGTTAGTCAATTTATTAAAAATTCGTAAGTACAATGCAGCGGGTTCCCGGAGCTTACGTCACGTCACCGGCTTCACCGGGGGCCGCTGCTCGGGGCCCATTCCGATCCCCCTCTTCCCGCCGGTGAAGGGGGAGATCCGGAGGAGAGCCATCTCCTCGGCGGCGTCCGGCATCGAGCGGGTCTTCTTGGAGAGGATCACCTTGCCGAGGAGCTCGAACTCCTCGTCCGTCCACGCCGTGGGCTTCGGTGCGGACGACCGGCTGTAGCTGGGGGCCTCCGGGGCGTACACTACCGCGTCGTCCCGGACCCGGAGGTAAAACCACCTCCGGACCCAATCCCCCCAGTGGTCCCGAGAGGCCGCCGCCGGGTAGTCGATTACCCGGGCCGGCAACATCTGGACCATCACCGAACCGAAGGGGGACTTGGGGGCCCCCTTCACCAGGTGGGAGGTCCGCGCCACCGGTTCGTAGAAGTACCGGAAGGCGCGAAGGTCGGGTTCCCGCCCGGTCGCTGTCTCGTAGAGCCAAATGAAGAGGCCCATCCGGACGAGCGCGTTCGGGGTGAGGTGGTTGAGAGCCACCCCGTACTCCTTGAGAGACTCCCGGAGCATGGGATGCACCGGGAGCCGGAGCCCCGCCTCCAGGAAGGCCTCGAAGGCCACGACCTCTCCGGGCCTGGGGCGGGGGGCTCCGTCCTTCTTCACGGGGACTCGGATGTCCCCGGCCGCGACGATGCCTCTTTCGACCAAGGACTCAGCGTCCTCGGCCGTGAACTCCGACGCCCAGAGGAAATCCGAGGGGATTTCCTCCGGGGGCACTTCCGTGGTCTTCGCTCGACCCTTGGGTGCCATGAGGTTAGTCTTCCTTTTCGGTGGCTAACTTTGCAGGAGGCTACTACTAGAAACTCCCGGACGCCTGCTACCGGAAAGGGCTACCGGAAAGAGCTACCGGGAGAGGGCTACCGGGAGAGCAAAAATCGTCGAGGCTGAAAATTTGGAATGAGCTTCCGGGCCCCCCAAGGTCCTATTTATAGGGGTGGACCGTGGTATAGATGCACGCCACGTGGCACCCGCGGATCAATCTGGACCGTAGAAGTTCAAACCGTGCGCGGGAAACGAAGGGACGGGTGCGTGAATCGAGGCGCCGGTTCGAACCGCGCGCGCATTTATGGCGAAACGGCGCGGCCTTAAGCGTGGGGCACGGAAACCGAAGCGCTGCGGCTCCGGTGACTTGGCCCGGAGATTTTCCCGGTGACCTGTACCATACCCACCGGTGACTCGAGCATCGTCCCTGGCGTGCATGGGGGGCTGCTGTCGGGGGAAATCTCCGCGGGACTACGTCCAGGTAAGTTCCCGGGGATCTGGCCTCCGGGGCCTCCCCGGGTGCCTCCTTTTGGCCCCCGGGACGGGGCCTCCGGTGCCCTCCCGGGCGCCGCCATTTGCCCGGGGACGTGGCCTCCGGCCCCTCCCCGGGCGCCGCCATTTGGCTCCCGGGACGCGGCCTCCGGTGCCGTCCCGGGTGCCGCCTTTTGGTCCCCAGGACGTCGCCTCCGGTGCCCCTCCCCGGGCGCCGCCTTTTGGCTCCCGGGACGCGGCCTCCGGCCCCTCCCCGGGCGCCGCCTTTTGGCCCCCGGGACTTGGCCTCCGGTGCCATCCCGGGCGCCGCCTTTTGGCCCCCGGGATGTGGCCTCCGGTGCCCTCCCGGGCGCCGCCATTTGCTCGGGGACGCAGGCCTCTGGCCCCTCCCCGGGCGCCGCCTTTTGGCTCCCGAGACGCGGCCTCCGGTGCCGTCCCGGGCGCCGCCATTTGCCCGGGGACGCGACCTCCGGCCCCTCCCCGGGCGCCGCCTTTTGGCCCCCGGGACGTGGCCTCCGGTGCCCTCCCGGGCGCCGCCATTTGGCTCCCGGGACGCGGCCTCCGGTGCCGTCTCGGGCGCCGCCATTTGCCCGGGGACGTGGCCTCCGGGGCCTCCCCGGGCGCCACCTTTTGGCCCCCGGGACCTGGCCTCCGGCGCCGTCCCGGGCCTCATCACCCTCCTAAAGGTAAAGTCTTGAGCTGTTTATCACGTGCAGGTCACGCGAGGAGCGCCTCGGGAACTAGCGACCACCTGTCAAGCATCCAAGGCGTTTGACCGGGAGAAGGACGGTCCTGCCCTTCAATTGTGAGACCCCCATTTGAGGATCACCTTGGTAACCGCCCAGGTAGGTTACACACAGCATGATGCCACATGAGCTCAAACCACACAAGCATAGTAATATCATTAAACAAGTATCAGGCCAACATGGCCAATATTACATAGCCAAAGCACCGAAAATGGCGCTAAGTAGAGTTGCTAAGAAAATAACCAGTTTATCAGAACCAGAATCGGTATCCAAGTACCGAACACACAACATAAAACACAAAGCGACGACAAACAGTTTGACTTCCATCCGCAGCGGGGTTGGAGGGGCTTCTCCCACATCTGACTTGACTTGGTGCGCAAACCTTCTAGAAAGTGGGCTCGTCCGGGGTGCTTCCATCTTCAAGTGAGTACTCATAACTGAAGGAATCGGGATCCTCGAATCCCTCTTCTACAGTTGGATATAAATGCAAGGGTGAGCACTTGGTGCTCAGCAACACTCATTCCAGGGATTAATGCAATTGTACTTACATGAGGGTGAAACATGTGATTCCGGGGTTTTAGTTTCATATGGATAGAGATATATAGATTTCCAAGTCATTTGTTCAGTGAAACAATACTTTTGTCATGAAAATGATACTTTAAACATTAAACAGGTTTTCAATAAAACATTAGATGTAGTGGTCTCCCATGAGTCACTACTTTGTTAACCGCATTATGAAAACATTCCAAAACATTACTTGTGCTATAACCCATGGATAACTTCCACTACGAAAAGACTCCTGAACCTGGGAGTACAGAGTATCTGATACTTCTTTTACACTTTGCAAAGGTGTACCTCTTTTTAAATCCACTGGTTCACTCGGCTTTCAAGTCGGATCAGCTCCATGTGACTTACACACATGTGACAAGGCCGAGATCACACAACGCTTTTACAGTTCAGTATTAACAGTATCCCCGCCCGGTAAATAGACAGTTAAGTCTCAAGTACCGTTGTGGGTCTTCCCCACTGCCTTACTTCCTAGCCTCTCTGGTCTATGTTCCCGCAGGACACATAGCCTTGGTCTATGTCCACGCGAGACATAGACCATTTAAGATTACAACCGCTCACGGCTTAATCAGGTCTAGGGCGCCTTCCTTCTTTTACGCCTTTTCCTCTCATCATTTTTCTGAACTCACATCACTCGTGGCCGAACCTTGGCCTTCCAGTTTCCACGCGAGAAACCAGAACGTCAAACCATGCAGGGAACTGCTAATACCAAAAAGCTACTAAGTTGTGCCTGTCCCATACCAGGCAAGTGGTTGGTACGTTTACAATTCGCATAGAGACACAGCACAAGGTTCTTGTCCTTATGAACCAATAGTGAGGAACATTCACATTCCCTGGTGCGCACCGCACCCTCTCCATACAATCCAATCCTCACTACTGATCCCTTTTATCAGTTTTCTTGACAAAACGGTTTTCATTATAACTTCTCATGTATTTGACCATTTCAAGTTTAATGTGGATATTCAGTATATGGGTCCTAGGGTGACAAAAGCATATATATGAAGGTTTAATAACAAAAGGGGTTTCATGATTCTTTAGGTAATATCTACTCATGTCATTCAAACATAACTTGTATCTCAAATAAGCGTGCATAGTAAGAAACAGTGAATATACTTCATATGAAAATATTGGGCGAGACATGATCAAAGGAATGAGGCTTGCCTTGCAATGCTGGGTCTAAATACTCAGACGGATCTTCAAAGACTTCTTCCGCTCCTTCAGCTTCTGACTCTGCGGCAATCAACCAACACACAAACACATACCATAAGCATACAGAAAGTAGTTTCCATAGAAATTATTAAGTAAATAAGTCATGCATGCAGGGGAAAAGGTTAGGGCAAGGTCACAAGGGCTCTGGTCGAAGAAACGGCTAAAAAGGATTGAACGTCAAAGGGTCGACATTCGGTTCATGGCTTTGGCATAACTTTAAACTGATCTTAGGATGGTTTTATGGAGAAGTGATAGAAGGGAAAGATGTAGAACACTACTCCAGGAATCTAGGGGACAAAGTGACATTTCCATTGCTCAACCAGAGGGGTCAAACAAGGCTAATGCCAGTGGCTGACATGCACTGACATAGTGCTGGACATGGCCAGAAACTAGGGCATGGCTTAACTTTTGATCCAGGGCTCCAATTGATGCAACACTTTGTCTGGGAGGTAGGCATTACTAACAGGAATAAAATACTCAACAGGGACAAGAGCTGAAAGTGGCCGGAGTGTGGCCAAATCCGGTGATGAACTGCGGTGGCAACACGGCACAGACATTGATCTGGACAAGAGCTTGGCAAGGGCATAACTCACAATCTAGGCAGATCCAGGTGTCGAGCTAGTGGAAAGAATTGCTCAGGGAGGTGAGGCGAAGCTAAGGGACAAGGTTTCAGGGGCTAGATCGGCCGGGAAATGATTCCGGCGACCGGGGCTGGAGAAGATGACACTGGAGATTGGGGATTTTTGATACAGGGCGAATGAGCTCAATTCCAAGCTTGAGGATGATCTCTAGGGCACAACAAGGCTACTGGAGGGGTCAATTTTGCTGGGAGATGGCCGGAGAAGCTTGGCGCCGAGGTCCGGCGAACGGCCGAGGTTCCAAAATGGGATTTATTCGATTTGAGCTCAATTGGGGATTTTGATTCTACAGGCTTGCTCTACTAAGCTTACTGATCAACTTCTTCTACAGAATCGAGAGCTAATTTGGTGGGAATCGAACGGCATTGGGGAAACAGGGCAAATCGGGAATCCGGCGATCACCAGCGATGGGGATCGATCTGGTGCAATTGGTTGCTACTAAACAGAGAGGGGAAAGAGGGGAACTCACTGGTGAACTTGGATTGAAGAGAGGGGCTGTGAAATGGGCCAGCACCATGAGCTCACTCACTGGCTCGCCGGAGAAGAAAGCGAAAACGGTGGAGTTTGGGACTTAGCCGATTTTCTGGAGGCTTGAGGCTCTCAAAGCACAGGAAGGGTTTAAATAGGCACGGGGACGGAGCTGGCGAGGGAAAACACGATAGCGGTTGCTTGCGCCGGGGAGAAACTTGTCGGGCGCAGGCGCAACGACGGCGATGGCGATGTGATACGCCTCAGGCGGTGCTGCAGCTTTGCCAGTAATGCTAGGGTGCCTTGGAACTTCGTCCGGGACGGCGCAGATGCGGAGGCGACAACGTAGCTCCGGCAACGACACGTACACGCATGCAATTGCCACGGCAACGGGAGCGCGCGCGCGAAACGCTATTGGAGCGCGGCCGTTTAACTGCTGGGCAAGGCGACGCACTGTGCTGGCACGTGCGCACGGGGTGGCACAGCAGCTCACGGGCACAAGCGACAAGAAGCGGTGGCCGGCGGCGAGCAAACGCGGTGAAAACCACAGCGCGGCTACGGCGAAGTGCACTGGTCGAAAGCAACGACCAGGCGCTGGTCGAATGGACCTAGAAAGAAGTTTGGGCCGTTCTGCAATTTTAAAACTTGCTCCAGGGACTGTTCTGTGAGGAAAATTTGAATAGAACTTGGGCCTGATTGCAAATTTGGAGATCTGAGGGTCCGATCTGAAATCTGATTTCGCAGCTAAGTTGCAATAGATTATTAGAACTTATCCGGCCAAAGTTTGGTAAGATCGGGTAAGATCTGAAGGGTTTCGACAAAATTAGGGAAAACAGTTTAGGGTAAAATTAGGGTAATTAGGGTTTTAAAATGGTAAGGGTTGAAACTCAGCTTTAGGATGGGATTTTGGAGATGATCCCGAAGGGAAAAATGTTCTGAACAACATTTAGAAGGGAATGGCTGAAGCAGATTAGGGTTTGGGGTCAAGATGTGGATTTTGGCTATTTTAGGGTTTGACAAAAACAGGGGTGTTACATCAATCCGACGGTGGCTTCTGGGGTAGTTTAGGTTTTTTGCTTCTTTTTGGGGCTATAAATAGCCCTTGTACCCCTCTGTTGTAAAGGATCGGTTCTTTTATTGGAATAGCTAAACTCACAGACGTGCTCCGGAAGCCTCTCCCCCGGAGAGAGCCTCCCCAGCCGACTCCGGTCGGGAGCGCGTCGACAGGACTAGGGCCCCCACCGGGACCCGAACCTGTCTAAACCCGTGTGTCATTTTTTGTGCTTGTCCGGCGGGGGAGGACCGGTCATCCGGTCAACCCGCGCCACGTAATCTTTGCTAGGATCATTCTCAGAACCTGCCGGGGTATTCGCAATACCACGACACTGGTAGTACCTCCCGCGCCCGTGACCGCTGCGCACGAGCTCCCTCCTCCCCCGGGGCCACCCCTGAGGGCTCCCCCGGCGGATCAGGTCCGCTTTACTCTGGAGGAGGTCAAGCAAATGCGTACCACCAAGTCTGGAGGGGCCCCCTTGTGGATTTTGATTATTGATGACATTAAGTGTTTTTGATCTAATCATGTCTTTGAGTTATATGTACGCAGAGACCTAAGAACTATTTCGCCTAAGGTCACAGTATTGCCAAAGTCGCAAGCACAAGGTCGGTAAGTAGAAAGCCGCAGAGACCTAAGCTATCTGGAGGATCTGCAAGTCGCAAGCACAAGGTCGCAAGTCGAGGATGCAAGCACAAGGTCACAGAGTCATCAGAGGTTGCCAGTCCAAGGTCACCAAGATTGAAGATACAAAGGATTTAAGGTAAAATGAGTTTTTATTTTGTACCGGTCACAGTGTTTGGAGGTTGATCGGTTTATGGAATATTTTATTTCTAGATTTAACCGTACTATAAAGAGGGGGCTGCAAGTCCTATCTACACCTCTGAATAAACCGAGAAATTACTAGGTCATTGCATTGCATCATTTTTTTTGGTTGGATTTGATTTGATTTTGGTTTTGAAAGATTTGGATTTTCAGTTGAGTTTTTGACAGTAGAAGAGTTTTTCAATATTCTAGAAAGATCTAGGCAGATCTGGTTTTTGCTTCTGTTCACAGAAATGTATTCCTTAAAATTATCTTTCAAACGAGCTATTAAACTCTCAATTTGAACTTCTGAATTTAAAGTTATAGTTATTTTTGTTCATGCTGACTGTCAGTTTGAATGTCAGTTTGTGTTAACTGACAATTGTCCAGAGAGTGTGTTTTTCGGGCCAAAAATTTTTGTACTAAACTGACTGTCAGTATGCCCATGCTGACTGTCAGTTTGTGTTTCGACCACAGTTGTTTTTATCTAAGTTTCTATTTGATCTGGTCGTTGTTTTGGTCGAACTGACTGTCAGTTTGGGGTTTCAAGTTTCCAAATACGACCACAAACGGCTAGCTATTTTTTATCCGTAAATTTTGTTGGCCGTTGTGTATGTAACTGACTGTCAGTTAGGTGAACTGGCTGTCAGTTTGAGTTGCTGATTTTCAGCCCTAGCTCCAACGGTTTTTTTGATCCTTGAGGCTATAAATAGAGGCTTTGAGCTCGTATTTTACATAACAAGCAGCCTCCTCTCATACACATTCTTGAGCTTTAGTTTCTTATACAAAATCTTGATCTTTTGATCAACTTGAGTGCTTTTCAGATCCACCGAGTGCTTTGATTCAGTTCATTTTGCATCCTACTAGTTTCTCGGTGATTGTTTGGAGGTCTAGAGAAGACCTTGCTGCCCATTACTCTTGGTGAGCGCCCTCACCTAGATGGTTCAGAGGCGTGGCCGTTGATCTCTCCATTTGGAGATTGTCGGAGAGACCCGGCGCATTTGTACAAGGCATCGGTGCTCGCCTTTCTGGAGTGGACAAGGAGCAACCAATAGTGGATAATATCCTTCATGGATATTGAAGCAAGACTCAATTTATTTGAGTGCTTCAACGAGGATTAAGGGAGATTGGGCGACTCTCTGAGACCTCGGTAAAAAATCGTTGTGTTCGTTCTCTCTTCCTCTTGCTCATATTATTATTTGTTCTTGATCTCTTTATTTGCAAATATTTGTTTTAATTTAAAGTTTTTAAAAGCCTCCTATTCACCCCCCTCTAGTCGGCATCCTTGATCCTACACGTGGTATCAAAGCAAGTTCTCTCGATAAATTAGGCTTTATCGCCTAGAGAGAGGATGACGTCTAGTGAGGGCTTTTTTCTTGGTCATACCGGTCGTGCGCCTATCTTTGATGGGACTAACTATCCTTACTGGAAAGTGCGCATGTTGGTATTCCTAGAGGAAATGGGGCTTGATGTATGGGACATCGTTAAACTTGGTTTTACTCCTCCGGATGATCCGGCAAGTCACTCCGATGATGACAGGAGAAAACTACATTTAAATGCCCGTGCAAAAAATGCACTCTTTTCCGGTTTGTCTCTAAATGAGTTCAACCGTGTAAGCAATCTCATGACTGCTCACAAGGTTTGGACCACCCTCGAAGAAATTTACGAGGGTACGACTAAAGTCAAAGAGGCAAAGCTACTTATGGTGAGGCAAAGATACGAGACATTCATAATGTCGTCAACCGAATCTGTGGATTCCATGTTCACCTGGTTGAACAATATTGTGAATGAACTCAAGGGTCTCGGTGTTGTTTTTATTGACCTCGACATTGTAAGAAAGATGCTCAGGGTGCTACCAGAAAGCTTTGATACTCTGGTCATGGTGCTCACAAACTCTGACTTGTCGACCACAACACCGACAGATCTCTATGGGAACCTCATTACCCATGTGATGCATCGAAAGGAGAAGAAGGAAGCAACCGAACCCTCGGAGACAAAGAAGAAGGTGTTGGCTTTCAAAGCCGGCACCAAGAATGATCCAAGCAATGGCTCCTCCGATGAAGATCTAGCACTCATGGTAAAAAGCACACAAAAACTTCTTCACAGGTTACATAAGAAGGGTGTCAACATCAACACTCGACCAAAGGGGCCGAAACAAACAAACTTCAAGGACATCATATGTTACGGATGTCATGAAAAGGGACATATAGCGTCGAGATGTCCCAACAAGAACAAAACTTGGAACAAGAAGAAGTTATTCAAGAAGAACAATGACGCAACCAAGGAAGCATGTTTCGGAGAATGGATGTTCGGAGGTGAGAGCTCTGACTCCGACTCTGACGACGAAAGAAGCTACTCCAAGAAGATAGCCGGATTAGCTCTCGGCAACACATCAACTAGTTCATCCCTTTGTCTAATGGCTAAAAGTGATGAAAAGGTACACTCTAATGATCCTTCATATAGTGAATTAGTTGAAATGATCACTAAATTAAATGAGGTTTATGGAGCTACTAAAAGGAAGTACAAAGCGCTTAAAGAAGAACATTCTTCTCTACGCACTCAATACTCAGAACTAAAAGATTCTTGTGAAAGCATGCTAATGAAAGATATTACTAATGCTCCATCTAAGGTAGATGTAGGCATCTCATGTGATTTAAATGACAATTCTTCTCATGCTATTCCTCTTGATATGCCATGTGTTTCAAACAATACTATCTTAAATGAGAATAATGAACTCAAGGCACAAGTTGAAAAACTTGGAAAAGATTTAGAAAACTGCTACAAAGGAAAAGTATCCCTTGATCTAATCCTTAGCAAGCAAAAATGTTCATTTAGAAAAGAAGGACTTGGATACTTTCCGAAGAAAGAAAAGAAACCAAAGTACAAAAACTATCTTTGTAAAAGCATGCAACACATTCTATTTTAAATGCCATGAAACTGGTCATTCACATGAAGCATGTCCTTTAATGACTCCTAATTATTTTGATACTTGCGACATGCTTCAAAAGTCGAAGAAAGGTTATGCTATAGCAAAGTATGTTGGCGCACCCATGCTAAATAAAAAGACAAAATCAATTTGGGTGCCCAAAGCTTTGATTGCTAACATTGAAGGACACAAAAAGGTTTGAGTACCTAAAAAAACTTGATTCTTTTTGTTTGTGCAGGTAAACTACAAAACCGGTGGGAAGCATTGGGTGCTTGATAGCGGATGCTCCAAACATATGACCGGCAACAAGAAATTGCTCACCTCGATATTAGACAACTCAAGAGAGAATCAAAAGATCACCTTTGGCGATAATCGTCAAGGAAACACTTCTACAGAAATGCTTTTCACTATCGGTTAAAAATCCACTCTACTATCGGTTCTCTTACCGATAGTGATCGGCACGATAGTAGAAACGTAGCACACCTCTATCGGTTGAAAACCGTTAGTAAAACATCTACATTCCCAACGTTCACTAATCGCTATCGACTATTTCTTCTATCGGCTCGGATTTAAACCGATAGTATTATGTACGTTTTTTCTATCGGCTCGTATATAAACCGATAGTATTGTTTACGTTTTTTCTATCAACTAGGATCTAAACCGATAGTAATGTGTATGTTTTTTTCTATCGGCTGGGATCTAAACCGATAGTATTGTGTAGACACAGTTAGTTCTGGAAACTTTATGCTATCGGTTGTTGTATATGAACCCGATAGTATTGTATAGACACAGTTAGTACTGGAAACTTTATTCTATTGGTTCTTGTATATGAACCGATAGTACTGGAATATTTATTCTATCGGTTGTAGTATATAACCGATAGTACTCTGTAGTTTTTCCTATCGGTTATGTACTCGACACGGTTAGTACTGGAATCTTGCACATATAGATACAGCAATACATAGATACATTGGATCATTCACAAATACACCAATATTCACAAATATACACCAATATTCATATATTGAATTTGTTCACAAATACACTAATACAGTAATATACACATGCATTGGACAGATTGAATTTATTCACATATTGATCGCGTTTATTCACAAATACATCAATGAATCTATTCACATATTGAGTTTATTCACAAATACATCAATCAACACATTCAATATATATTACACAAGTCAGTTACTATCGATCGTTGATAGCCACTTCTTCCATGACATATTGCCCCCAAATTGTTCGCAGCTCCTTCAATTGACCCAATTCATATTGCTCTTTCAACATGGCGCTCTGCATATATGCGTGCATGAAGTTAGGATTGTACGTCACATCCAATTAAAGTTCGACTTTGAGTCTAGGAAAAATGGTTACCTTAGGGAATTGGGCAAAGTTTCTCCTGATCAGGTCATACATGAATCTCATGACATAGAAGCCACATTCCCATGATTGTGGCTGCTGATGGCACTGGAAAAATTGCATATGCAAAGACATAAACCCACATTAACTCGAAAGAACTAATTAAGTTTAAATTAAAAGACTCATCATTAGTACTTCCATCCGTATTAATTACCTCATATTCTTTCCAAGAAATTGTTGTGCCCTTCGACGCGTCATGCCTCCCTCCAACACTAGCATAATTTTTGAAAGCCCTGTATTTAATTTAGCATTGCCAGTTAATATGTTATCATTAATTAGCTAGTCAGAGAAAAATTTAAAACAACTATGTTACTTACGCGTCTATGTGCCATGTGAGGGTGAAAACATGCGCCACCTTGTCGCTCATCGAATCGAGGTAATAGACCTCATTCATCCATGGGCAAATGACGGCGAGGACCCAGTGGCCCCTACATTGCATATATAAGCGAACCGTTTCATACATATGTTAGGCGTAACATACAAGAATGAGTTAAATTAGTAGGAAATACACTAACCTTTGGTGGTACGGCGCAAGGATGAACTCTCGGTCCTGCTGCGCTAGTAGTGCCCTTGATATGTATTCCTCCGCATGTGCTTCGTCGTGCTCTAGCATCATGAGGCTTATTTTCTCTGGGTCGAGGAAACCCACCTTGTCACATGCCCTCATCGACGCCAGCCTATACATGCACCTGGATGCAAAGTAGACATTAGTAAGTAGTGCATACAAAGTGATTAGATTTATGAAACGAACTGTGATAACTTCAGACAACAGCAAATTCACAGGACTCCGGTCCGTATGATGGACATATCAAGCTCCCGCCAGTTGAGGAGGTCGAACAAATCCTCGTGGGCCACCGATATGCTCCCGGCCTCACGGTGAAAATGACCTGGCCTGAAGTGAACTAAGAAGTTGACGTGGCGCCTAGACCTGGTCAGGTACCACTCGTGGAGACTTCTGGTTATTTGATCCATATTGCGCAGAAGGTACTCCGACACGAGTGGGGACCCGTTCTTGGACGTACCCGGCTGGCTTTGTTTGGCCTTGCCCTTGCCTTTGGGCGGGGAGCGAGTGTATACCTTCGAAGGTTGGGTTGTGGTGCCACCGGCCTCATTTGATGGCGAAGGGTTTGAGGCCGTCGGAGGAGGCATGGGGGCTGAAGGAGCTCTCTCATGTGTTGTGGCGGGGGTGGTGTCCTCAGGAAGTGAGCTGGTATCCATCGTCCACTTTAAGTACAAACGCATAAGTTAGATTTTGCAAATTGAGTATATTAACTGAGTTGTAAGCTAGAATGGCTAGGATTTACCTCCTGTAGTCTAACACCCTTCTTGGGCCACTGTATGTACGAGCCCAATGCCTCGCCAATTGTCCACATTTCGTCCGTTGGGACGGGCAACAGAAAAGAGCTGTAGCCCAGGAGGGCCATGTCCACCTGTACCTTTGCGAATCCAGGCTCCAGAGGTACGCAATGGATCCGGACATCCTCCCAAGACTGGTATACGACCCCGTTTGCAACCACTACAGGTTTGTCGCCTATGTTGATCAATAGGCTACAGCTCTCCGGCTTCTGCAATTTGCAACAATTATAACAGGTTAGCAAAACAATTCTAACGTAACGGGAGTGGCATCAACTGAACTGCATATATAGCTCAAGAGTTGCAATACCTCGATCAGGTCCACCGGATCCACGTGAACCTTCGAGCTGCAACTACTGGCCCTGGCAGCGTCGACCTCGGCAGCTGGATCTAAACCCTTGGACAGCACAACTCGGCTGAGGCGTTCATACTTCTCATTCATTTGAGCGAACATGTCCGCGAATTGTGCAATCACATCTACCCGTATCTTCTGAGATAGCTCCACTTCCCTTTCCTTTCAGCTGCCAGCCTTCTTCGCCTTTTGCCCGGGCTCCGAGAAGCCTTCCTTCCATGGCACCACAGCCCCCACGGTTCACGTCCGCCCTAGATGCTCCTTGTTCCCTAGAGCCCGGGTAAGGATGTCGTTCTCCCTATGGGGAGTGAACAATCCCTTGGTCGCCTCCTTTGAGCAAGAGATCTGTTACATTGAAAGCTCTCCATTGTGAGGAAGAAATATGTACAAACTTGTGCGCACACTAGTGATCATAGTTTTTTCTACCACACTCTATGATTCCAACCAGGAAGTTAGCCAACTTATGAGTCGTTGCACGACCTCGACGTCCCTGGGGTTTGGGAACGCCACAGTCCCCGTGGCCGACACGGTTTCTCTGGCCAGCCACCAGCGCTTGCATCGCTTATCGCGGATCTCGGAGAGTGGTAGGTCAGGGGAGTCGACGAAAATTTGACCCCTCGTCTTCAGCCTTCTTCCACTGCTCCTCCTTCCCCGCATAGCCGCGAGAGCCGAGCCGGTGTGGGTGGTCGTTCCTCCTCTGGATTGCCTTGTTCTTCTCGCTGAGGGCCTTCGTACCAGAAACAAGAAAATTAATGCACCGCTGCTTACTGCATACAATGGTGTAACCAAGCAAAGGAACCGTACGTACCTTGAACTCAGGAGTCCCCTTCTGTTGGGCGAATTGCTCCCATACCTCCTCCGTTATGAAGGGGTACTTCTCGCATGGAGATTTGCCTTTAGCGAGGAAGGTACTGACGAGGACGCTCTTGAAGGTTTTCCACGAGTTGTTCATGTCCTTCAAGCAAGCTATCTTGGGACCATCGTTGGGGATGTTCCACTTGGCCTGTTTCAAATGGTGCATATAAGCAGGACTTACCTAATCTCTGGGATAAACCAAGGGAATGTGATTACTCAAGAGTTCAGTGATTTTGATTAATTTTACCTTCACTTCCGCCCACAGCCTATCCCTCTCGTCGGCCTTGACGTCCTTCCAGCTCTGGACGGTGATCTTCACCCTTTCCTTAGTCAACAAGCCAACATAGGCAGCATAGTGGCTGGCGTTCTTCCCGATCGGTCTCCCGAACTGGTTGAACTCACATGAAAGATCCGCGTGTTTGGCCAAACGACCCAACATCGTCGCGCCTTCCTCTTGCGCTGGGACGAGGCAGCGCCATCTACCTTCGCCCTCGCCGAATCACTACTATCAGCCGAGGAAGATGCCGACATGGCTTTACCTAAAATTCCATGAACAGACCATCAATTGATATGAAGAAAGGTACATGACAAAGTTCATAACTAAAATTGTTGTGCCCTACACTAGTCTCTCTGCATGAACATAAAGTCTATTAAAATTTAAATGAACCAAACTTTCATATGAACATTAGAAAATGGGAAGTAATTAACAGAAAATTCAGATTAGCAGTGCAAACTATGACATACTCTATTTCCTATCGGTTTTCCAAGTAAAACCGATAGTAATCAAGTTTGTAATCAGGAAAGTTTAAAAGATTAGCAGTGCAAACTATGCTAGTCTCTCTGCAGGAACATAAAGTCTGTTAAAATTTAAATGAACCAAAATTTCAGATGAACATTAGAAAATGGGAAGTAATTAACAGAAAATTCAGATTAGCAGTGCAAACTATGACATACTCTATTTCCTATCGGTTTTCCAAGTAAAACCGATAGTACTCAAGTGTGTATTCAGGAAAATTTAAAAGATTAGCAGTGCAAACTATGCTAATCTCTCTGCAGGAACATAAAGTCTGTTAAAATTTAAATGAACCAAAATTTCAGATGAATATTAGAAAATGGGAAGTAATTAACAGAAAATTCAAATTAGCAGTGGAAACTATGATATACTCTATTTCCTATCGGTTTTTCAAGTAAAACCGATAGTAATCAAGTTTGTATTCAGTAAAATATATAAGATTAGTAGTGCAAACTATGCTAGTCTCTCTGCAGGAACATAAAGTATGTTAAAATTTAAATGAACCAAAATTTCAGATGAAAATTACAAAATGGGAAATAATTAACAGAAATGTCAGTTTAAGGTATTTACTATCGGTTCTAAATAAGAAACCGATAGTGGACTACACTGTATGACAATTTGCTTGTGATTTTCATCAATTCTATCATTCTCATAGCTATCAAGTTTGTAGTTCATGAATTTTACTCTAGTTTTATATTTGTAATCCATTGAACCACATATGAACCATTGCATACAAATTTAAGCAATTGACACGAGCGATTTGGTCAAGAACACTTACAGTCAATCGTGGAGAGGCCAGAGGCGGTGGCGCAATGCAGTGCCGGAGGCGGTGGAGAACCAGATTGTGATCGGCAATGGTGGTGCAGAGGAGCGAAGAAGAGAACGTCGAGGAAGCTAGGGTTTTCCGCGCATGAGTATTTGGAATGTGATAAGTTGCACTGGAGGGAAAATCGTGCAAGGTTATAACCTAATATATGAATATTTACTATCAGTTCCTAACCACCAAACCGATAGTAAAAACATGTAAGTTAGGGTTTGCAGTGTTGGCATTGTTCACTATCAGTTTTATTATACCAAACCGATAGTAAACTACGAACAGGGGCTCATAACACAGTGTAAATCACTATCGGTTATGAACAATAAACCGGTAGTATAGTTTAATTTCATATCGGTTTGGCACTTGAAACCGATAGTAAAATACAATGTTATTGACCCTAAAGGATTTCCCTTAGAACAATAACAGATGATCTCAGTACATCATTTTGCATTGTATTTTACTATCGGTTTTATGACAATAAACCGATAGTATATGTTAATTTCATATCGGTTTGGAAGTTGAAACCGATAGTAGAATACTGTTAAATTGATCTAAAGGGATTTCCTGAGAACAATTACAGATGGGTCTCAATACATCATTTTGCACTTGTAAATACACCTGAATCCCCATGCAAAGGACTTCCAATAATTTTAAATAAATTAACAGTAAAGACCAATCATGGAATGAAAATTTGCAGTTTTCATATTGATTTGTGAAAAGAATCAATTATTGCTCAAATCAAGTATATACTCCAATTGAAATGAAAATTTGCATAAATGATTCTCAATGCATCACGTATGTTTTCCTAAAGAATTTTTGAAAAATGATTTGAAGAATTCTTCGATTAAAGATCCAAGTAATATACGTCACTTATATATTGCAAATTAGTCAACAATGGTTGTCCACCCATAATCCTTCTTCGTGGTCATCTCGCAGGTAACTTGTTTCGTCAATATCTTCGGTAGGGACAGATTGAAGAATTCCATCTAAAAATGGAGGTAGTTCATCGAACTGATCATACTCTTCTTCATCCACAACGTCTTCGACCCCAATAATACGTCTCTTACTGTGAAGGACAACGTGCAACTTTGGGTTAGCTGGGTCAACGATATAGAACACCTGTGTGGCTTGCTCAGCAAGTATAAATGGATAATCTTTGTGTGCGACTCTACTGAGATCAACGAGAGTAAACCCATAATTGTCGACTTTAACACCTCGAGAGATTTCGACCCATTGGCATCGAAACAGAGGAATCTTAAGTAATACATAATCGAGCTCCCATGTTTCCTCAATAACACCGTAATATGAGTCGAGTGCCCTTACTGCCCTGGCATCCTCCGAAATAGCAAGTAGTGTCACTCCACTACATTGCATAGTACTCTTCTCGTCCTTAGTTCTTGTGTAAAATGAATAGCCGTTGATGTCAAACCCCTGCCAAGTCCCTACAGTAAATCTAGGCCCTTTGGCCAACCATGTAACAACTTCATCTACGTCGCCCTCAGAAGCTTGCAGGAATCTATTTTCGATCCACCCAGCAAACTTCCTATTATGTTCTCTGGTGACCCAAATCTCTGGCTTCGAGGGATTCTGTTTCCGTAACATTTCCTTGTGCTCGTGTATGTATGGCTCCACCCCTGTCATGTGCTGTAAGACCCAAAAATGGGCTTTTGCATACAGATCACTAGAGGGGACGACTGCTTTAAATCCAATCGTTCCAATGCCCTGAAGCCTGCCCTCATGCCGGGACGTAGGAACGCCAATTGGGTGAACCCCAGCCATATAGTTGGTGCAAAATTCAATCACCTCCTCCGCGGCATAACCTTCAATGATACTGCCCTTAGGCCGATATCGATTCCTTACATATCCCTTCAAGATACCCATAAATCTCTCAAATGGATACATGTAGCGTAGGAACACGGGTCCACAAAACTTAATTTCTCTGACAAGGTGAACAATTAGATGGACCATAACATCAAAAAAGGATGGAGGGAAATACATCTCCAGCTGACAAAGAGTGGTAGTCACATCGCGTTGCACATCGTCCAGTCCATCCAGATCAATTACTTACAAGGACACAGTTGCAGCAAATATTCAGATCCAAAAAATCTGACAAGTTCCACGAATGGAGCTAATTAACTTGCACGGAGTACACGCTTATGTACCTTGCCAGATATTGTGTTGAAGAAATAACATAGCTTTGTAATTGTCTCTCTAACTTTGACTGGGAGAATGCCTCTGATAGCAATGGGAAGCATTTGTGACATCAGTACATGACAATCATGGGACTTCATACCAACCAGTTTGAAGTCTTTCATGGACTGAAGTTTTTTCAAGTTCGCAGAATACCCGCATGGAACTTTGACACCATGTAGGCACTGACAGAGTTCTGTTTTTCTCTTTTTGACAAAGTATAGCAGGCCGGGGGGAGGTATGTCCGCTTTCCCTTCTCCAATGGTGCAAGCTCAGTCCTTATGCCCATGTCGAGCATGTCACGGCGAACGTTGATGCCATCTTTCGTCTTTCCTGGAATGTTCAACAACGAACCAGTCAAACTGTCAAAAACATTTTTCTCTACGTGCATGACATCAATGCAATGTCGAACTTGTAAGTGCTCCCAATATGGAAGATCCCAAAGAATCGATCTCTTCTTCCAAACATTTTTTCCTGGAGGTTTAGAACATTTACCAAACTCAACTTTGATGTCCTTCACGCGCAAGTAAAGCTCCTTACCAGTCACAAACACTGGGGCTGATCCTTTCTCAGGCTTCCCATTGAATGACTTCCTCTTCTTATGGTAGGCGTGATGTATCGGAAGGAATCTGCGGTGACCCATGTACACTGTTTTTCTGCAGTTCGATAACCACATGCTTTCAGTTTCATCCAGGCAAATAGGACAAGCCTTGAAACTCTGGAAGCATGTCCACTAACAGATCCAATAGAGCCGTGAAACTCTTATCGCTCCAACCGTTGCTTGCCTTCAAGTTATATAATCTCAACACAGAAGACAACTTTGTAAATTTTGCACATCCGGGGAACAAAGGCTCTCAGAATCAACAATTAATTTCTCGAATTTAGCTAAATCGTTTTCACTGTAGTCTTCTTCTACATCACGTAACATTTCATCTAAATTGTCGTCATCTACATGGACTTCCGAATGAACATTACCAATGTTCTGATCATGATCATCATTACTGCAATCCAATTCCGGGTGGTGCTGACTGGTAGCGATGCTCGTTTCCTCAAGATCTTCACCATGCCATATCCAACGGGTATAGCGTGCGTTAAAACCACGACGAATCAAACGACTCCTAATCTGATCAGAGTTGCTGAACCTTTTTAAGTTCATACAATCTATACAAGGACAATGCATATCTTTCTCTCCCTTCTTCGCCTTTTCTTGCTCAGCAAATTTAATAAACCCATTCACACCCTCCAAATACTCAACAGTAGTACGTTTTATTCCATACATCCAATATTCTCGGTCCATCTACAATTATTTCACAAAATTAACAAATTGAAATAAATAATTAATGACTCAGGGCATGCATATATGCATGAAACATAATTAGCTAGGCCATATGTGTGTACAGCTGCTTAATTACATTAAATGGATTTGCATATATGAAACCCTAATTAACTTGATGCATTAATTGGAAGAGCCAGCTAGCTAGCTGCTTAACTCCAGCAAGCTATAGCTAGTTTGGAGCTACATGTATCTAGTTTAATGAATTGCAAGTAGAGAGAGAGAGGGAGAGTCTGAAAGAGTGATCGAGAGAGAGAGAGAGAGAGGTGATGAGAAGATGACAATACCGAGGGGGATGGAATTATGATCAACCTCTCAGCTAGCTTCTCTAGATCACCCTAGCTTGGAGCGTGGATGCACATACGGTAGAAATGATTCCAACATGCAGAGCGCAGAGCAGGGTCGAATTAATTAAGTTGTACAATTTTACTATCGGTTCAAAAACACAAACCGATAGTAAAATAAGGTCTCCACTGTCATAACAATTAGTTTATACGACGTCATTTTACTATCGGTTTGTTTTATATAACCGATAGTAAACTTTACTCTATTATATCGGTTAGTTCAGTAAAAACCGATAGTAAAAAGTCAGTAATTTCACATCAGTTAAGAGAGAAAAACCGATAGTACTATTTAATATATTATATCGGTTGGTAAAGTATGAACCGATAGTATAAAATGCGTAATTTTACTATCAGTTACGAATGAAAAACCAATAGTACTATTTAATATATTATATCAGTTTGTACAGTACTACCCGATAGTATAAAGTGAGTAATTTTACTATCAGTTACGAATGGAAAACCGATAGTACTATTTAATATATTATATCAGTTTGGACAGTAATGACCAATAGTAAAAAATGTTTGCGTTTCACTAACGGTGTACCAGTGTATAACCGATAGTAAAAAGCCTCTTCTCCGCCGCTGTCGTCCTATTCTATCGGATTTTTCCTATATTGCTTATAACCGTTAGAAGATATGGGTTAGTAGAATGCATTTCTGTAGTAGTTAAATGTGGTAGGCTTGGGTAAAATTGCTATCTCAAGCGATCTCTCAATTTCGAATGTTTTGTTGGTTGAATCTTTGAACTTTAATTTGCTTTCGTTGCACAAATTTGCGATCTTGGATTTCGTTGCACATTTTATCCCAAAGAAGTTTTAGTTGAAAGTTTGAAAGATAATTTTTTGATTTTTAAAGGCTTTCGTTTTGAAAATCTTTATTTGGTTGATTTTCACTCCAAAGATGCATCTCTTTCAACATGCCTTGTCTCTCAAACCTCAAAGGGTTGGTTATGGCATAGGAGACTCGCATATGTTGGAATGCATCAATTGAAAAAGCTTTTAAAACGAGATTTGGTTGTTGGCTTAAAAGATGTGAATTTTGAAAAGGATAAACCCTGTGGCGCTTGTCAAGCCAGCAAGCAAGTAGCCACTTCACATCCGATTAAGCGCGTGCTTTCAACTTGCAAACCTTTGGAACTGCTGCATATGGATTTATTTGGACCTTCTGAGTTCCAAAGTATCGGGGGTAGCAATTATGGTTTTGTGATTGTTGATGATTTTACTAGATATACTTGGGTCTTCTTTATTTCTCAAAAATCCGAAACCCCCAATGTTTTCAAAAGTTTCGCAAAACGTGTTTCCACTGAATTCGAACTTTCCATCAAGAAAATCCGTAGTGATCATGGTGGAGAGTTTGTTAATTCAACTTTGGTTGATTTTTGTGATTCGCTTGGTATTAAACATGAATTTTCAACTTCTTACACTCCACAGCAAAATGGAGTAGTAGAAAGGAAAAATCGAACACTAATAGAAATGGCAAGAACAATGCTAAGTGAGTATGATACTCCTACTCGCTTTTGGACTCAAGCCGTGCATACTGCTTGCTACTCTATTAATCGTCTTTATTTGCATCCTCTTCTGAACGTAACTCCTTATGAGCTTCTTATTGGGCGTAAGCCAAACATTTCTTATTTTCGAGTGTTTGGATGCAAATGCTATATTCTTAAGAAAAGAAATTTTGGTGGTAAATTTCAAAGAAGAGTAGATGAAGGTTTTCTGGTCGGATACTCCACCACTAGCAAAGCTTATCGCATTTTTAACAAAAATACTGGTTGTATTGAAGAATCTTGCGACATAGAATTCGATGAAACTAATGGCTCTCAAAACGAGCAAGTCTCTTGTGAAATTTCAGGTGAAGACCTTCAAGAAGCCATGAAGAACATCACAATTGGAGACATCAAGCCAAGAGAAGATGATCAAGAAGATGATGAGATTATTGAGAATGATGATCAACATGTATCATCATCTCAAGTTGATCCTCCAGAACCAAGTCAAGAAGAAGTAGTACAAGATGAAGCACCAAGGCAACATCAAACGATCACCAAGGATCACCCTCTAGACCAAATATTGGGTGACGTCAGTAAGGGTGTTCAAACTCGCTCTCGTATTGCTGCATTTTGTGAACAACATTCTTTTGTATCTTCTTTAGAACCTAAGCATGTCAATGAAGCTTTAAATGATCCTGATTGGGTTAATGCTATGCATGAGGAACTTAACAATTTTTCTAGAAATGAAGTTTGGACTTTAGTAGAAAGACCCAAGGATCATAATGTAATTGGAACAAAATGGGTTTTCAGAAATAAGCAAGATGAAAATGGTGTAGTAATTAGAAACAAAGCTCATCTTGTTGCACAAGGTTTCACTCAAGTTGAAGGTTTAGACTTTGGTGAAACTTTTGTACCTGTAGCAAGACTTGAAGCTATTCGTATTCTTCTTGCTTATGCATCATGTTTCAATATTAAATTATTTCAAATGGACGTAAAAAGTGCTTTCTTAAATGGTGAAATTTCTGAACTTGTTTTTGTTGAAAAACCTCCCAGTTTTGAAGATCCTAAATTTCCAAACCATGTGTTTAAATTGTCTAAAGCTCTCTATGGTCTCAAGCAAGCTCTCTATGGTCTAAAGCATTAGTAGATTCAAATGAACGACTTAGAGACTTTTTTTTATCAAAAGGTTTTAAAATTGGTAAAGTCGATACAACACTGTTTACAAAGAAAATTGAAAAGGACTTGTTCATTTGTCATATATATGTTGATGATATTATCTTTGGATCTACTAATGAACATTTCTGTCGTGGGTTTGGAGAGATGATGTCTAGGGAATTCGAGATGTCAATGATCGGTGAGCTAAGCTTCTTCCTCGGACTTCAAATCAAGTAACTCAAGAACGGTACGTTCATGAGTCAAACAAAATACGTGAAGGACTTGCTCAAGCACTTTGGGGTGGAAGACGCTAAGACAATCAAAACCCCCATGGAGACAAATGGACATCTGGACTTGGACAAAAGCGGCAAATCGGTCGATTCTAAACTCTATAGGTCTATGATTGGTAGCTTGTTGTATCTCACTGCATCTAGGCCTGATATCATGTTTAGTGTGTGCTTATGTGCTAGATTTCGGTCAGATCCTAAGGAATGTCATTTAATTTCTCTTAAAAGAATCCTTAGTTATTTAAAATGCTATCCCAGTTTAGGTCTTTGGTATCCGAAAGATGCAAATTTTGAATTAATTGGTTATTCGGATTCTAATTATGCTGGGTGCAAGATTGATCGTAAAAGCACATCTAGTAGCTGTCAGCTGTTGGGGAGATCATTAGTATCATGGTCATCTAGGAAACAGAACTCTGTGCTCTCTCCACAACTGAAGCTGAATATGTGTCTGCAGGAAGTAGTTGTGCTCAATTATTATGGATGAAGCAGACATTTTTGGATTATGGAATTAAATTTGATAAAGTGCCACTCCTCTGTGATAATGAAAGTGCCATTAAAATTGCAAATAATCCTGTTCAACATTCTAGAACTAAGCATATTAAAATACGACACCATTTTATTAGAGATCATGTGGCAAAAGGGGATATTGATGTGAACTATGTTAGAACAGATATGCAACTAGCAGATATTTTCACAAAACCTTTAGATGAGACTATATTTTGCTTTCTCAGAGGAGAATTGAATATTATTGACATATCAAATGCTAGTTGATCTAAGATAAGTGTCTGATTTTCTTGTCCTCCCGCCTTTTTGTGCTTGATGACAAAGGGGGAGAGATTCTTGAGTTTCTTGTTTCATTAAAGACATTGTTTATGCTTAGGGGAGAGATTGGGGGAGAAAGATTCTTGAAATATCTCATGACCTTTCATTATAGATTCACTCTCAAATCTCAAATGACTCACATGAGTATTTATATATGCATACATTTAGGGGGAGTTCCTGAATATCTGTTAATTATGCATGTACTTAGGGCGAGTCATTTGATTTTATTCATTTAAACACTTGTTCTCATCAATCATCAAAAAGGGGGAGATTGTTGTATCTAGGCCCCTATTATTGTGGATTTTGATTATTGATGACATTAAGTGTTTTTGATCTAATCATGTCTTTGAGTTATATGTATGCAGAGACCTAAGAGCTATTTCGCCTAAAGTCGTAGTATTGCCAAAGTCGCAAGCACAAGGTCGGCAAGTAGAAAACCGCAGAGACCTAAGCTATCTAGAGGATCTGCAAGTCGCAAGCACAAGGTCGCAGTGTCGTCAGAGGTTGCAAGTCCAAGGTCACCAAGATTGAAGATACAAAGGATTTAAGGTAAAATGAGTTTTTATTTTGTACCGGTCACGATGTTTGGAGGTTAATCGGTTTATGGAAGATTTTATTTTTACATTTAACCGTACTATAAAGAGGGGTTGCAAGTCCTATCTACACCTCTGAATAAACCGAGAAATTACTAGGTCATTGCATTGCATCGTTTTTTTGGTTGGATTTGATTTGATTTTGGTTTCGAAAGATTTGGATTTTCAGTTGAGTTTTTGACAGAAGAAGAGTTTTTCAATTTTCTAGAAAGATCTAGGAAGATCTGGCTTTTCCTTCTGTTTACAAAACTGTAGTCCTTTAAACTATCTTTCAAAAAACCTATCAAACACTTAAATCAGATTTCTGGATCAAAAGTTATGGATCTTTTTTCTGACTGTCAATTATTTGGCTTTTCAGTTGAGTTTTTGATAGTAGAAGAGTCTTTCAATATTCTAGAAAGATATATGTAGATCTGGTTTTTGCTTCTGTTCACAAAAATGTAGTCCTTAAAATTATCTTTGAAACGAGCTATTAAACTCTCAATTTGGACTTCTGAATTTAAAGTTATAGTTATTTTGTTCATACTGACTGTCAGTTTGAATGTCAGTTTGTGTTAACTGACAATTGTCCAGAGAGTGTGTTTTTCGGGCCAAAAATTTTTGTACTAAACTGACTGTCAGTATGCCCATGTTGACTGTCAGTTTGTGTTTCGACCGCAGTTGTTTTTATCTGAGTTTCTATTTGATCTGGTCGTTGTTTTGGTCGAACTGACTGTCAGTTTGGATGACTGACTGTCAGTTTGGGGTTTCAAGTTTACATATACGACCACAAACGGCTAGCTATTTTTTATTCGTAAATTTTGTTGGTCGTTGTGTATATAACTGACTGTCAGTTAGGTGAACTGACTGTCAGTTTGAGTTGCTGATTTTCAGCCCTAGCTCCAACGGTTCTTTTGATCCTTGAGGCTATAAATAGAGGCTTTGAGCTCATATTTTACATAACAAGCAACCTCCTCTCATACACATTCTTGAGCTTTAGTTTCTTATACAAAATCTTGATCTTTTGATCAAGTCGAGTGCTTTTCAGATTCACCGAGTGCTTTCGTTCAGTTCATTTTGCATCCTATTAGTTTCGCGGTGATTGTTTGGAAGTCTAGAGAAGACCTTGCTGCCTATTACTCTTGGTGAGCGCCCTCACCTAAACGGTTCGGAGGCGTGGCCGTTGATCTCTCCATTCGGAAATTGTCGAAGAGACTCGGCGCATTCATACAAGGCATCGGTGCTCGCCTTTCCGGAGTGGACAAGGAGCAACCAATAGTGGATAATATCCTTCGTGGATATTGAAGCAAGACTCAATTTATTTGAGTGCTTCAACGAGGAGTAGGGTAGACTGGGCGAGTCTCCGAGACCTCGGTAAAAAATCGTTGTGTTCGTTCTCTCTTCCTCTTGCTCATATTATTATTTGTTCTTGATCTCTTTATTTGCAGATTTTTGGTTTAATTTAACATTTTTAAAAGCCTCCTATTCACCCCCCTCTAGTCGGCATCCTTGATCCTACACCCCTCACGTGGCCAGCCGGAGCCTCCCACGGTTCGCGGACGCAGTGAACCGCATTCCCGTCCCGGCCGAGGAAAGAGCCCTGTTGAAGAAGCAACCGCCATCGCGGAGGGGTGCCTAGATGTTCAAGAGGTTAGCTCGACTAACCCGGAAGAGAAGAGGCGCTACCGCCACATCGGTGGACCCCTTGGGCCCCTTCCCGACTCCGACAATGAACACACGTCCCCCGTCAAAGGGGACAGCGACCGGGACTCCCCTTGGGAGGTGGAGGGGGCTAACCAACCACTGTGTCGCCGGTTCCAGTGCATTCGATGGCCATGGCCTTACCGACCATCGCACATCGAACACTACAATTGTGAGGCCGACCCCTACGAGTTTGTGTAGGTGTATTCTACGGCCATTTCAGCGGCTGGGGGGGATTAGATAGTCCAGTGCAATGTCTTCCCCCTCTACCTGACCGGGATCGCCCGCTCATGGTTTTACAACCTGAAGGCTGACTCCATCAAGTCTTTTGCGCAGCTCAAATGCTAGTTTTGTGCGAACTTCCAAGGGAACTACTTGCGTCCCCTGGATTCATCGCAGCTATACACTGTCCAACAGAGGACGGGGGAGACCATCCGCAGCTTCTTCAAGCACTTTGCTCAGGTCAAGAGCAAGGTAGCTCACGTCCCCGAGTCCACAGTCATTGAGGTGTGCAAGAGCGGGATCCTCCCCTAGGAGCTCCATCGAAGGCTCTCCCGACGAGCACTTCACTATACTCGAGAAGTACGCTCGGGTGGAGGAGGATGACCTCTGCAAGAAAAACCAGGGAGTTCCCGCCCCCGTCGACCGAGAGGCTAGGGACCCCCTCAAGCGCCCCAAGAGGGGCAATCGTAGCGAGCCACGGCCTCGAGACACCTTTGTCCTCGAGGGCGGAGGCGGCTCACGCGATGCCTCCAAGGGCAACCGCCCCTTCCCCAAGCCGAAAGGTCGTGGTGGGGGGCAGTCGTCCCGCAACCGCGAAGGCGCGACGGCGGGAGGCAAGGAAGGCCTGTGGTGTACTTTCCACAAGTCCAATACCCACACTACTCGGGAATGCCACCAACTTCTCCAACACTTCGCCGCATTCCTCGACCAGCATGGGCAGCGGGGAGACCCATGCCTCCTTGCCCTCTCAGCCGGCTTTACCGGCCCTTCCTGCCCCTGCGGGGGGGCAGCAAGGACAAGCATGGGAAGGGGACCCGTTAGAAACGCTCCCCTTCCAAACCTCCCAAAGGCGTGTCAACGTCATCACGGGAGGGTCCGCCTCTGGGCGGGACTCCAAGCACCAGCGCAAGGAGTACGCGCGTGAAGTAAAGGTAGTGGGGGTGTTGCATATGTCCCGGCCACCAAAGTGGTTGGACGTCCCCCTCACCTTTACAGTGGAAGATGCGCACCGGGTTCGCTTCCCCCATGATGACGCACTCATCATCTCCGCCACCGTCTACAACTGCCACCTGGCATGCATCCTCTTCGATGGCGGAAGCTCCACCGACGTCCTGTACCTGAAGGCGTTTAGGGAGTGCAGGTCGACGAGAAGCTACTGCAGCCCGCAGCAGGGCCCTTGCAGGGATTCGTCCAGGGGAAGACGATCCACTAGGTGGGGAAGGTGGATCTCCCCACGACCTTCAGTACCCCAGACAACTACCGGACGGAGATGGTCCGGTTCGACGTGGTGGACCTCCCCTCCTCATACAACGCAATCATGGGGAGGACCATGATCAACCGCTTGGGGGCTGCAATCCACCAAAGCTATCTCTGCGTGAAGATCCCTGGACCTCACGGCGTGATCACCGCCCGGGGCAACCAAGACGTGGCCCATGCTTTATATGAGCGCGCCGCCGCGATGATTGGGAGCGTCAACATGATCAAGACCCTGGGGGGAGAGACCTCTTCCCCAGCGCTGGACGACACCGCCGTACCCTCCGGGAGATCTCCCCCCAAGCCACGTCCGGAAGGGGACCTCCGGAAGGTCCCGCAGTCCCCGGATGACAGAGACAAGACCGTCAAGATCGGGGTGGATCTCCATGAAGAGCACGCGGAGCAACTCGTGGCTTTCTTACAAAAGAACTTTGACGTTTTCGCCTGGAAGCCCTCCGACATGCAAGGCGTCGCTCGGGAAGTCATCGAGCATAAGCTCGCAGTGACCCCCGGTCAACCCCCGGTCAAACAGAAGCTGAGAAAACTCTCCCTTGAACGCCAAGAGGCAATCAAGGCCGAGATCGCCAAGCTCAGAGAGGCGGGGTTCATTCGGAAGGTTTTGCACCCCGAATGGCTCGTGAACCCCGTCCTCGTGAAGAAGTCGAACGGCAAGTGGCGAATGTGCGTGGACTTCACCGACCTCAACTGCGCTTGCCCCAAAGACAACTTCCAGCTTCCGCGGATCGACCAGCTGGTCGACTCGACCGTGGGGTGCGAGTTGATGAGCTTCTTGGACGCGTATTCGGGCTATCACCAAGTCCGGATGGCCGAAGGGGACGAGGAAAAGACAAGTTTCATAACTTCCCTGGGAACCTTTTGCTACGTCCATATGCCCTTCGGGCTGAAGAACGCTGGAGCGACCTTCCAACGACTCATGACGCTGGTCCTCAAGTACCAGATCGGCCGCAACGTCGAAGTCTACGTCGATGACGTAGTCGTCAAGAGCCTCCGCGCGGCCGCTCACATCGACGACTTAGCGGAGACCTTTCTCAACCTCCGAGCATACGGGTTGAAGATCAACCCAGAAAAATGCGCCTTCGGCATACGTGGGGGAAAGCTCCTGGGCTTCCTCATGTCCCAGCAGGGCATAGAAGCCAACCCCGAAAAGATCCGAGCATTCCTGGATATGCCCCCGCCGCACTCGGTCAAAGACGTGCAGCGACTCACCGGCCGCCTGGCCGCGCTGAGTCGCATCGTCTCGCGGTCGGGGGAACGTGGCCTCCAGTTCTTCAAAATCCTCCGGGGCCTCGAAGGGTTTTGGTGGACTCCCGAAGCCCAGGAGGCCTTCGATGACCTGAAGAAGTACCTCACGAGCCCCCCAATGCTCGTGAGCCCATCTCCCGAAGAACCCTTGCTCCTTTACCTCGCCACGACCCCGGTCGCCGTAAGTGTAATATCCCAAATTTTGCCACCTCTTTAGCTTGCCAGTCAGCATATCTTCATTGTATTCTCGGATGTCTCAGCCCCATTTTGATCTTTATCTCAGAATAATGATCTTAGGTATGCCACTACCTTAATTTAAAAAGTTGGCAACTAAACTCCACCTTTCAGACCATTTTCGCTTTTTAGTCCAAAAGTATCGCAGATTAGTTCTTTTCAGATTTGTCAGAAGCTCAAAAAGACTAAAAGTCTCAGACCATCTCCAAATTCTGATCTGATCTAGCGAATATCTCCCCTTTACATTTCTGAGCATTTTTCCCTTCTGGAAGAATTCCAAAAGCTCAACCGAAACCCTAGTTTCAGCTTTGCCAAAGTTTCAAACCCTAATTACCCTGTTTTCGATTTTTGTCAAAACCACCAAATCTTATCGGATTTTACCATTTTTCTTGCTAGATGAGTCCAAGTGATTTAGTAACACTCATCGGCAAAACCAAATCTCAGATCAGCCCTCCAGATATCCAGATTTGCAAATAGGTCCAAGATCCCGAACAAATTCCTTGTAGATCAATCCAAAACCTTCGCGAATCAGTCCAAATCTTGCAACTAGGCCCCTTTGCCATTTTCAACCACGACCAGGACCGTTCGACCGCGCCCCGCCACCTCGCCTCGCCGAAGAACTCGCCGCCGGTGAAGCTCCCACGCTGCCACCACCACCACCACGTAGCCACCACATGTGCGCAACCGTGCTGCCACCGTAGAGCCACCTCAGCTACGCCTGTGCCGCGATTTCCCCCCGCGCGCGCGTGCTCCAGCAGCAGCAAAATAGCGCCACGTTGCGGCCATGCCGAGACCAGCGACCCCGTCGCCCTGCTCCAGCCGGATTTAGCGCGATCCCCTCCTCTGGCAGAGTCGCTGCCGCGTCCCAACACCGTGCACGCCATCTCGATCCCGCCTCCGGTGCCAGTCACGCGTATCCTGTTTGATTTGCTTCAACTCTCGAGAGCCCAGCCACTGCCTATATAAGCTGCCCCTCACCCAGAGTCTCTTCACACCACCCCCTCAGTGCATTGTTTCAGCTCCCAGTACCAGAAAACAACCAATTTCCCAGCGCCGCCGTGAACACTTTCTTCTCCGGCGAGCTGTTTTTGAGGCCACTGTCGCCAGAGAAATTCACAGCACCTCTCTCCAAACCAAAGCCACCAGTAAGCTGCCCTCATCCCCCACTCCGTATCATAGCATTTAATTGGACCCCGGCGAACTCTTGCGCCGGCGATCACCGGAGAAGCCCAGAACCCCTGTTTCCCCAATGCTGCCCGATTCAATCCAAATCAGCCCTCGCGCCAGTAGTAGAAATTGATCAGCACACTCCATTTAGCAAGCCTACCAATCTAGATTTCGAAATTGAGCTAAGATCATAGCTTTCCCCAGTTTGCGCGCCACCAGTGAGTCGGCTCTCGTCGCCAGGCCACGCCGGCGATCCTCCGGCCAAATTAACTTCACCAGTAGTTTCCACACTTCACCCTCTCACTCCCTGAGAAAGGAATCAAGTTCAAACCCTCTGTATCGAAAAGCCCCAATGTCCAGTGTCATCTTCTCCAGCGCCGATCGCCGGAATTCTTCTCCGGCCGATCTAGCTCTGGACACCTTGTCCCTTAGATAGATTCAAGTACCCTGAGCAATATTGTCCACTAGCTCGACCTCTGTATCGACCTGAATCAAGAGATATTCCAATGCCAAGATCACTGTCCAGTAGCTAAGTTTGTGTCTAGGCCACCGTGTTTACTCGCCGGATTTGGCACCCTCCGGCCACTTTCTGCCCTTGAGCCTGTTGAGTGTTTTGTTCCTGTTATCAAGGCCTAACTCCTAGACAAAGTGGTGCATCAATTGGAGCCCTAGATCAAAAGCTATGCCATGCCCTAGTTTCTGGCCATGTCCAGCACTATGTCAATGCATGTCCACCAGTGGCATTGGATGATTTAAACTTGTTACACTTGAGAAATTGAAATGCCTCTTCATCCATTAGATTCCTGGAGTTGTACTCTACATCTTTCTCTTCTGCCACTTCTCCAGAAAACCTACCTAAGACCAACTTAAGGCTATGTCTAGCTGTGGACCGAATGTCAGCCTTTCGACGTTCAACTCCTTTTGAGCCCATCTCTTCAATCAGCACCCAAGTGACTTTGTCCAAACCTTTCCCCTGCATGCATGATATATTTACTTATTATTTCCTATTGCAACTATTTTGTATGCTTATATAGTGTGTGTGTGTATTATTTGTATCCGCCGTAGAACCAGAGGTTGAAGGACCGGAAGAGATCTTCGAAGAATTGTCTGAGCAACTCGACCCCTCACTGCAAGGCAAGTCTCAAACCCTTGATCATGTCTAGCCTAATATTTTGAAATGAAGTATGTTAGCTGTTTTCAAGTATATGCATGCCTTATATTCAAATGAGAACTATATTCAAATAAAGTGGTAGATATGACCTAAGTAATCGTAAGGCCCCTTTTGTTATTGAATATCCATGCACCCTTGTCACCTTAGAATGTCATGCTTAGGCTATACTATGCTCAAGATTATATGTTAAATGTTAAATGGTCATATGTAAGGAAAGCATATTCAAAACCCCTTTTTGTGAAAGAAAATGTGATTGGAATCGATAGTGAGGATGGTTTGATCGGTTGGTGCTGTGTGCGCACTGGGAATGTGAAAGACTCCTGACTAAAGATTCATAAGGACTAGAACCTCGTGTTGTACTTCCATGCGGCATGAAAAATGTACCAACCACTTGCCCGGTATGGGACTGGGGCAAATAGTAGCTTTCTCAGTACTAGCTTTTCCCTGCAATGGTTGTCGGTCCAGTTTCTCGCGAGAAACTAGTGGGCCACTGAGGGCCATGAGTGATGTGAGTTCAGAAAAATTATGAGAGGAAAAGGTGGAAAGAAGGAAGACGCCTTACGCCTGGATTAAGTCGTGCGCGACTGTAATCAAAAGAGTCTATGTGTCTTGCGAGAACATAGACCAAGGCTAGGAAGTAAGGTAGTGGGGAGGACCCACAACGGTAATGAGGACTGGGAAGTCTATTTGCCAGGCAGAGAATTGTTAATGCTAGGATTGTAAACTGTTGTGTGATCTCAGCCTTGTCACATGCGTAAAGTCGCATGGAGCTGATCCGACTTGAAAGCTGAGTGATCGGTGGATTAAGGTGGTACACCTTTGCAAAGTTATAAACAGTATCAGATACTCTGAGCTCCCAGGTCATGGAGTCTGCGTGTGGTGGTTCTATCCACGTCGATGCAACACAAGTAGCTTTTGGGAAAGTTTTTCATAAAATGTGAATAAAGTGGTGACTCATGGAAGACCGCCACGCATAACATCTTCTGAAAATCTAGCTTAGGATTTTAAAAGCCTCGCTTTTGAAAACAAAAACCTTTTCTTCAAATTAAGAGTGAAAATCTAATCTATTCCTATATATATAAAGCCAAGATCTCTTTCCTTGAGAACCCCTCATCTAAGTACCTGCATTCTCATAACGAGACTTGCTGAGCATCGTGTAAAAACATGCTCACCCTTGCCTTTTCACACAAATTTAGAAGAAAGGATTCGAGGATCCTGATTCCTTTGACCTTGAGCACCAAGAGGAGGAAGGAACCTTTCCAAATGATTTGAGCTTCTAAGAGGGTCATGCGCCAAGTTGAGTCCGATGTGGTGAAGGCCAGAGCCAAACCGCTGCAGAAGGAAATGAAGACCTTTGTTGTTGTTTTCTGTGTTCAGTCCTTCAATACCGATTCTTGATTTTGAAAAACTTACTACTTTTGTATCAACTTTAATTAATGCCATCCTTGGCATTATGATAATGTAATAGTGGTCCTCGTGACCTTGTACTTGTTTTATCTATTTGCTTTATTGTTTAAAGTAAATCCTGTTGTTGTGAGCTTGTGATGTACCTTTCTAAGTGCAACCCACCTGGGCGGTTGCCACCAGATTCCTCAAATGAGGGTCCCACAGTAAGCACTGTATTGGTAAAGGAGCAAGATGGGCAACAGCGTCCTGTGTAGTACGTGAGTGAGGCCCTCCAAGGGGCTAAAACTCGATACACGGAGATGGAGAAGATCTGCTACGCCCTCCTAATGGCGTCCTGGAAGCTTCTTCACTACTTCCTGGGACACCCGATCACTGTCCCGTCGTCCCGCCCTTTGGGCGAGGTACTCTGGAACAAAGAAGCCACCGGCCAGATCGAAAAGTGGGTGGTCGAGCTCGCTCCCTTCTCCCTTTCCCTCACTGGGCGCTCCCCATCAAGTCTCAAGTCCTCGCCGACTTTGTGGCGGAGTGGACCCCTGCCTCTGGGTCTGGAGATGAGAGCCTCCCCGAACCACCCCGACGCGGTGACCATTGGACTCTCATGTTTGATGGCTCCTTGTGTCTCGCTGGGGCCAACGCGGGGGTAGTCCTCTGGAGCCCCGAGGGGAGGGAACTGGAGTAGCTTTGCTCCTTGGGTTGCTCCTCGCGTGCTCCCTGGGGATTCATCGCCTCCTTGTGAAAGGAGACTCCCAGCTCATAGTGTGCCAAATGGACAAGTCCTACTTGTGCCATGACGCAAACTTGAGTCTCTACTTGCAGGAGGTACAAGGCTCGGGCATACCACCTGCTGGAGGGGAAGCTTTACAAGCGGGGGGCCTCCGCCCTGCTCCACTGCCTCCTGCGGCCAGAAGGGCTCCAACTCCTCGAGGACATCCACTCGGGGAGTTGCGGGTCTCACCTGACCCCGCGCACCGTCGCGGCCAAGGCCCTTCGTCAGGGCTTTTATTGGCCCACAGTGGTCAATGACGCGCGAGACCTTATCTCTGCATGCGAGGCCTGCCAGTAGATGGCCATGGGTTCCAACCTCCCCGCTGTGATGCTGCAGATTATCCCCATTACGTGGCCCTTCGTGTGCTAGGAGATGGACCTCCTGGGCCCCTTCCCCCCGGCGCCTGGGGGCTACAAGTATGTGGTGGTCACAGTCGACTACTTCACCAAGTGGGTAGATGCCGAGCCTCTGGCCAACATAACGTCCTGGGAAGTACAGCGGTTTTTCTGGAATAATGTCGTATGTCATTTTGGGGTCCCCTGGGAAATCACTGTCGATAATGGAACCCAATTCGACTCGGCACATTTTCGGGAATTCTGCGAAGGCTTGGGGCTCATCATCCACTTTGCCTCGGTAGCTCACCCCCAGAGCAACGGGGCTGTTGAAAGGGTCAACGACATAATCCTACAAGGGTTACGCCGATGACTTGAACAAGCCGCCTCCAAATGTGGTGCATGGGCGGACGAGCTCCCCAGCATCCTCTGTTCCATACGTACGACCGCGAGCCGGGTGATGGGACGCACACCCTTCTCCCTCGTGTACGGCGTAGAGGCGGTTCTCCCCCCGGAGATTGGCTTCCGGTCGTTGCGGGTCGAGCTCCTCGATGGAGCTATGACCGCAACGTACCAAGCCAGCGAGGCAAATCAGCTATTGGAGGTCGACCTCGTTGAAGAGGAACGCGACCAAGCGCTCCTCCGCCATGCCATCTATGAACGTGAAATGGCGCGCGCAAACAACCAGCGCGTCCGCGAGAGAGCATTGTTCCTCGGGGACCTTGTCTTCAAGTGCGTAACCGACCCGCCGGAGGGGAGGGAGACATTGTACTCACCGTTCCCTCCGCCATCGCGATCTTGCCGGGGGAGGTGTTGTATCTCAATTCCTTGTTAATACAATTGGTTTCCCTTAGCTTGGGCTGACTACAGGTCCCTACATTACTGTCTCTCAGGGCGATGGCCTCCCCTCGAGGATGCCCTCCCCGCGAGGATGCCCACGGTGAGGATGCCCTCCCCGCGAGGAAGTGGGCTATCACGACCCAAAAAGTCCCTACGACAGGAGCCCCCGCTCCCGTAGGGCGGCTTACAATCACCCCTCGTGGACTGAGGGGGTAAGCGGCAACCCAGTCCTCAAGGACTGAGGTAACAAGTCAATTTGAGAGACTAGTCCCCTCTCAAACACACAGACCCATCATCGGGCTCATCCTCCTCGGGGAGCGAAATTCTCCCTGACGAGAAGGAATTTTCAAAAAACTATTCCCGGAGGTTTTTACCCGGCTCCCTATTCTCACGGCGACCGGAGGATTTCTCACCAGGATTCTTGAAAAATTGTTCCTGGAAGTTTTTACCCTGCTCCCCGTTCTCACGGCGACCGGAGGATTTCTCACCGGGATTTTCGAAAAATTGTTCCAGAGGTTTTTACCCTGCCCCCCGTTCTCACTGGAACATTTGGAAATCTTCTTGGAGAATTTTTACCCTGGCAATCATTAGCATCCGAGCTTTTGACTTCTCCCCCACAGCACGCGGAGCCATGCTCCAACCCACTGTGGGGGGGGGGTAACTTGTGCCCAGGGATTGCCCTCTTCCGGACCATCCTTTGAGAATTCGAAAAGTTTCAAAAACAAGTTTACAAGAAAGCATAGCTTTATTGAAATATTTAATCAGAGGACATCTTCCCGCTCCGGTGGGTATCAGTACATTAAAAGCAAGATACAACCTGGAAGGCTCCTACAGCTAATAATCCCGGAGGCCCTCTGATAGCTCCCGGGCTAGTTCTCGATACAAGCTCCGTATACATCGCTGGGCCTCCCGAAGCAGGTCCTCGGGCCAATACTCGTAGCCCGCCGGTGGGAGTATTCAAAGCGATGGAACCCTCCGGGACCCCAGTCGCGGAGTCGATAATTCAGTGTGCTGGTTGTCAAAGTTATCTACGTGCCACTCCGGGAGCCACCACAACTGGATCGGCTCCCAGGAGACACACCTACAATGTCCCCCAGAGATGAGACTTAAGCAAAATTAAGGCGTCTTGGGTATCCCCCGAGTGATACCCGCCGGAGCTCGGAGGCCTTATCTCCGGGGAGGCTCCTCGCAACACTAGGCCGCCTCTAAGGTTGCGCTCAACTCTCGGGGGCTCTCTCCCGGGAGTAACCACCCGGGGCGCTTGTTAATTCAATTCAAGACTTAGCAAAAAATTCATTCTATTGCATCAAAATGTCTTTTGTACAAGTCTCCGGGGCTTCTTCTAAGAAGATACCGGGAGCAAAAATCCTAAAACAAAAAAGGACCTATCTAAAGGCCCGGGAGGAGGCTCATACTTGTTCATTGGTGTCCTCCCCCCGGGAGGCCTCCGCCGGAGCCGTAGTGACCGGCCTCAGAGGCGCCGACACCGGGAATCGCACCCGAACGATCCGATCATAGAAGCCCCCAGCGAGCTGCTCCACCTCACACTGCAGTGGCTCGAAGAACTCAGGAAAGCCCTGGGTAGTCCGGCCCCCGATCACCCGAGCGCCTGATCCCCCGGTGTTCCACAGGCTCCGCGGCGGCGGCCACCACTGGGATCGCCCGGCCCCGTGCCCGGGCATCGGCGACCTCCGCGAGCGTTGCCAGTGCCGTGTCAGAGCTGCGCCCCGGGCCAAGGCTCACCCCAAGCCCTTCGAGAGCCGAGCAGATGGAGCGACCAGCTTGCGCCACCGCTCGGGCGCTGGAGGCCTCGAGCTCCCGGAGGGCATCCTTCTTCGCCCTTGCCTCCCTCCGAAACCGGTCGTTAGCGTTCTCGGAGGCGTGGAGTAGGGCCCGGACTTGAGCCAACTGCAAGAGCGCATCGTCTCGCTCCTTAGAAAAGGCCGTGGCCTTCCCGTCCGCCTCTTTCAGTGTCTTATCAAAGCGCGCCTCGATACCCCAGGCGAGGGCCGCCCCCTATGAACACGAAAGTTAGTCGTAGCCCAAGAGTTGGTAAAATCTTAGAAAAAATGACCCGCCGGTTCGAGAACGAACCTGGATGTGGAGCAACTGCAGCTCACCGCAACGGACGCGAAGCGTCCCCTGCGAGACGTACTCCTGCACCTTCCGGGTCTGGGGCCCCTCCGCGAACCAGAAGACCTCCCCCGCAGACAGTAGGGGGGTCTCCCTCCCAACGGCTCCAGACCCGTCCGCGCCGGCGGGCCCCCTCATGAAGGTCGCAGGGGTAATGTGAACCGGAGTGGCAGCGGTCGGAGTCCTTGCCGCTGAAAGGGTGGCCGAAGAGGAGGTGGACAAGCTCTCCGAGGGGGTGCCACCCCGAGGAGGGATGAGGAGCCCTTTCCCCTTCTCGAGCCATAAGGCCCTCGGGACCTCCGTCACTGCGGGGACCTCATAGACTGAGGGGCTTTCCCCCTCATCCACCGGCCATTCGACGCGCGGAGGGGAAGCCTCCGCAAAACGAACCTCCAGCTGCTGCGGCTCCGGTAGTCCCGGTACCATCGGAGGTGCGATCGCCGGAGGCGGCGAGGGGGCGTAGTCTGCAGAATCGGACGCCCCCTAGTCACCGGCCAGCTCCTTCCCCCGGGCCTCTCCGGAGGCCTCGAGAAGGTGCGCGAACTCTTGCGCCTCCACCGCCCCCCCGAGCTTTTTTCTGGGGGGGCGGCGTCACCTTGCGCCGGGAAGGCGCTCGCACACGTCCCGACCCGGGGGCGGCGTCCCGGGCCTTCACGGGTGTGGAACCCAGCGTCGTTACCGGACCGGGGTCCTTCTGAGCCTTGGCACGGTTCGGCACAGAACCCCCGGCGGCCTCCTTCCCCCGCTTGTGAGAGCCGGGGGTTGGGAGAGGCATCCTCGCCGGCAGCCTTAGCCCAAAGGCCTCGGCCACCAAGTTCCGGGGAGGACCCTCCTCGATGACGCGCACGATACGCTCGTGCTCATCGGCGTAGTACCTCCCGCGGAGGTTCTCCGCCTTCTCCAGGGCAGCTGGGTATGGCCGGACTACAAAAGTGAAAAGAGTTAGCAAAATTAACAAGAAACGAAGAAGTCGCCGGGAGCTTACGTCGGGTCACCAGCTTTTGCGGGGGCCGCTGCGCGGGCACATTCCGATCCCCCTCCTCCCGTACGAGACGGGGAGACCTTCAGCAACGTCAGCTCCTCGGCGGCATCCCTCATGGAACGGACGCCTCGGGAGCCAACCACTGGGCTGACGAGCTTCAGCTCCTCCTCAGTCCACACCGGGGGCTTGGGGGCGGACAATCGGCTGTACGAGGGAGGCTCTGGTGAGTAAGTCACCTCGGCGTCCCGGACCCGGAGGTAAAACCACCTCTGGACCCTGTCCCCCCAGTGCTCCAGGAAGCTACCACCGGGTACTCCTGCACCCGTGACGGCAAGAGTTGTATCATGACGGAGCCGAAAGGAGACTTCGGCCCCCTTCACCAATTGGGAGCTCCTCGCCGCCGGCTCATAGAAGTACCAGAACAGCCGGAGCGTCGGCTCCCGTCAGGTAGTTGTCTCGAACAGCCAGAAGAAGAGCCCCATCCGAACGAAAGCATTCGGCGTCAGGTGGTTGAGCGCCACCCCGTATTCCCGGAGGAACTCCCGGAGCAACGGGTGCACCAAGAGCCGAAGCCCGGCCTCGAGGAAGGCCTCGAAGATGACCACTTCTCTGGGCCTAGGGCGGGGGCGCCATCCTTCTTGGAGGGGATCCAGATGTCCCCGTCCGTGAGAACCCCCCGGTCCACGAGGGACTCTAAGTCCCCCGAAGTGAACTGAGAGGCCCAGAGGAAATCTGCGATGACTTCCTCCAGAGGCACCTCGGCGGCCTTGGCGAGACCCTTCGGACCGATTGTTTTCTTTGGCGGCTTCGGCTCTACGGGGACTTAGGCTTAGGCTTCGAGAGGCTAGGCTTCCGGGAGAAGGCTACCAGGAGAGCTTAGGGCACCGGTAGTGTTTGAGGATCGAAGGTTCGAGTGACTTCTCTGGGCCCCTCGAGACCCTATTTATGCTACGTGGCCCCTCGTGGTGAATCCGCACCACTCAATTCGAACGACGCGCTGGAATCGAAGGGGCGGATGTGGGAAACGACGCATCACCGGTTCGAACCGCGCGTGACCATTATGGCCAAATGGCGTGGTCCAATCGAGACTAGGGGCGATATCATGACCGACGGCGCCGCCATAAGTGTGGTGCAAGATTCGCAACATCTACAAGGCACCGAAAATCTGTCCCGGGGGAGATGTTCCCAGTAACGTGAACCATCCCCTCCGGTGACTCCAAAAGCATCCCCGGAGGACATGGGGGGCTGCTGTTGGGGGAAATCTCCACGGGATCAAGTCCAAGAAAGAGGTACGGCTCCCGGTGACCCCGGTCCCGGGCGTCATCATCCCGGGCTCCGCCATTTACCCAGGGACAAGGCCCCCGGCGACCTCATCCTGGGCACCGCCATTTTCCCGGGGACAAGGCCCCCGGAGAGGCCTCCGGCGCCGAGTCACGTGAGAATCACGCGAGGAGCACATCGGGAACTGGAGAAGACACTTGTCAAGCATCCAAGCCCGTCCCGGGCACCGCCTTTCTTCCGGTGACAAGGCCTCCGGCGACAAGGCCTCCGGCGCCGAGTCACGTGAGAATCACGTGAGGAGCACATCGGGAACTGGCGAAGACACTTGTCAAGCATCCAAGCCCCCATGGCCGGAAGAAGGACGCTAGTGCCCTTCGATCCGACGGTTGTGGCAGGGGTAGTTTCATCTTTTTGCATCCTTTGGGGCCTATATAAGCCCTTGTATCCCTCTCATGTAACCAAGGACAACTCATTTTTTACATCAATAGACAAACAAGCAGGCGTGCTTAGGAGCACTCTCTCCCCGAGAGAACTCCCCTAGCCAACCCTTGTTGGGAGTACATTGACAAGACAAGGGTATCCACTGAGACCTGAACCTGTATAAATCCTCGTGTCATTCTTCGTGTTCGACAGACGGGAGAGGACCGGTCACGCGGTCAGCTCGCGTCGTCTTTTCTTCGCTAGGAACAACCAAAAAACCTGCCGGGGTATTCGTAATACCATGACAATGGGGATTGCCGGGGCCTTGCCCCTCACCAGGATTTGATTGCACGGAGATTTCCCCCAACAGATCTTAACTTGAAGATAAAGAAATATTTTAAGAGATGCTAATTTGTATATTAACTAGGAGACACAAAAATACTTTTCTTAGGTACTTGGTACTTCATCTTGCCAAAGAAATTAAAAATCTCTACTTACATGAGATCTTGGTTTGCCTCCATTCCTTCAAGAAAATGGAAGAGGAAACATAAAAAATGAGTACTATTTGTCGTGGTATTGCGAATACCCCGGCAGGTTTTAAGAATGATCCTAGCGAAGATTACGCGGCGCGGGTTGACCGGATGACCGGTCCTCCCCCGCCGGACAAGCACAAGAAATGACACGAGGATATATACAGGTTCGGGTACCGGTGGGGGCCCTAGTCCTGTCGACGCGCTCCCGACCGGAGTTTGCTGGGGAGGCTCTCTTCGGGGGAGAGGCTTCCAGAGCACTCCTGTGAGTTTAGCTATTACAATAAAAGTGATCCAATCCCTTTACAACAGAGGGGTACAAGGGCTATTTATAGCCCCAAAAAGAAGCAAAAAAGCCTAAACTACCCCGGAAGCCACCGTCGGATTGAAGGGTAGGACCGTCCTTCTCCAGGTCAAACGCCTTGGATTCTTGACAGGTGGCCGCTGATTCCCGAGGCGCTCCTCGCGTGACCTGCACGTGACAAACAACTCGAGACTTTATCTTTAGAAGGGCGATGAGGCCCGGGGCACGTCCCCGAGGCCACGTCCCCGGGCAAATGGCGGTGCCCGGGATGGCTCCGGAGGCTAAGTCCCGGGAGCCCAAAGGCGGCGCCCGGGAAGACCCCGGAGGCCACGTCCCCGGGCAAATGGCGGCGCCCGGGACGGCGCCAGAGGCTAAGTCCCGGGAGCCAAAAGGCGGTGCCCGGGAAGACCCCGGAGGCCACCTCCCCGGGAAAATGGCGGCTCCTGGGACGGCGCCGGAGGCCAAGTCCCGGGAGCCAAAAGGCGGCGCCCGAGAAGGGGCCGGAGGCCAGGAACCCGGGCGAATGGCGGCGCCCGGGACGGCGCCATAGGCCATGTCCCGGGAGCCAAAAGGCGGCGCCCGGGGAGGGGCCGGAGGCCAGGTTCCCGAGCTAATGGCGGCACCGGAGGCCAAGTCTCGGGTGCAAAAAGGCGGCGCCCGGGGAGGGGCCGGAGGGCAGGTCCCCGAGCTAATGACGGCGCCCGGGACGGCGCCGGAGGCCACGTCCCGGGAGCCAAAGGCGGCGCCCGGGGAGGGGCCGAAGGCCAGGTCCCCGGGCTAATGGCGGCACCCGGGACGGCACCGGTGGGAAGCCCCGGGAACCAAAAGGCGGCGCCCGGGGAGGCCCCGGAGGCCACGTCCCCGGGCAAATGGCGGCGCCCGAGACGGTGCCGGAGGCCAAGTCCCGGGAGCCAAAAGGCGGCGCCCGGGGAGGGGCCGGAGGCCAGGTCCCCGGGCGAAGGGCGGCGACCGGGACGGCGCCGGATGCCAAGTCCCGGGAGCCAAAACGCGGCGCCCGGGGAGGGGCCGGAGGGCAGGTCCCCGAGCTAATGACGGCGCCCGGGACGGCGCCGGAGGCCACGTCCCGGGAGCCAAATGCGGCGCCCGGGGAGGGGCCGGAGGCCAGGTCCCAGGGCTCATGGCGGCACCCGGGACGGCACCGGAGGCCAAGTCCCGGGAACCAAAAGGCGGCGCCCGGGGAGGCCCCGGAAGCCACGTCCCCGGGCAAATGGCGGCGCCCGGGACGGTGCCGGAGGCCAAGTCCCGGGAGCCAAAAGGCGGCGTCCGGGGAGGGGCCGGAGGCCAGGTCCCCGGGCGAAGGGCGGCGACCGGGACGGCGCCGGAGGCCAAGTCCCAGGAGCCAAAACGCGGCGCCCGGGGAGGGGCCGGAGGGCAGGTCCCCGAGCTAATGACGGCGCCCGGGACGGCGCCGGAGGCCACGTCCCGGGAGCCAAATGCGGCGCCCGGGGAGGGGCCGGAGGCCAGGTCCCAGGGCTAATGGCGGCACCCGGGACGGCACCGGAGGCCAAGTCCCGGGAACCAAAAGGCGGCGCCCGGGGAGGCCCCAGAAACCACGTCCCCGGGCAAATGGCGGCGCCCGGGACGGTGCCGAAGGCCAAGTCCCGGGAGCCAAAAGGCGGCGCCCGGGGAGGGGCCGGAGGCCAGGTCCCCGGACGAAGGGTGGCGCCCGGGACGGCGCCGGAGGCCAAGTCCCGGGAGCCAAAAGGCGGCGCCCGGGGAGGGGCCGGAGGCCAGGTCCCCGGGCGAATGGCGGCGCCCGGGACGGCGCCGGAGGCCAAGTCCCAGGAGCCAAAAGGCCGCGCCCGGGGAGGGGCCGGAGGCCAGGTCCCCGGGCGAATGGCGGCGCCCAGGACGGCACCGAAGGCCAAGTCCCGGGAGCCAAAAGGTGGCGCCCAGGGAGGCTCCGGAGGCCAGGTCCCCGGGCAAACGTGACGCAACTTAATTACCTGGACTTAGTCCCGCAGAGATTTCCCCCAGCAGCAGCCCCCCATGCCCCCCGGGGATGAAGGTCGAGCCCCCGGTGGGTATGGCATACGTTACCGGGAAAATCTCCGGACGAAGTCACCGGAGCCGCGACGCTTCGGTTGCCGTGCCTCGCGCTTAAGGCTGTGCCGTTTCACCATAAATGCGCGCGGGGTTCGAACCGGTGCCTCGATTCGCGCGCCCGTCCCTTTGTTTCCCGTCCGCAGTTTGAACTTCAACGGTCTAGATTGCTCCGCGGGGTGCCACGTGGCACCCATCTAGACTACGTCTCGCCCCTATAAATAGGGGCTTGGGGGACCCGAAAGTTCATTCCAAAACCTCAACCGTAGCGAACTCAGCTCTCCCGGCAGCTCTTTCCGGTAGTAAGCTCCCGGTAGCAGGCATCCGGAAGTTTTAGTTGTAGCCTCCCGAAACATTAGCCACCGGAAAAAAAGAAAGCCGAACCTGATGGCACCCAAGGCCCGAGCGAAGACCACGGAGGTGCCCCCGGAGGAAATCCCTCCGGATTTCCTCTGGGCGTCGGAGTTCTCAGCCGAGGACGATGAGTCCCTGGTCGAACGCGGCGTCGTCGCGGACGGGGACATCCGAGTCCCCGTGAAGAAAGACGGAGCCCCCCGCCCCAGGCCCGGAGAGGTCATGGCCTTCGAGGCCTTCCTGGAGGCGGGGCTCCGGCTCCCGGTGCATCCCATGCTCCGGGAGTTTCTGAAGGAGTATGGGGTGGCGCTCAACCACCTCACCCTGAACGCACTCGTCCGGATGGGCCTCTTCATCTGGCTCTATGAGATGGCGACCGGGCGGGAGCCCACCCTTCGCGCCTTCCGGTACTTCTACGAACCGGCGGCACGGAGCTCCCACCTGGTGAAGGGGGGACCCAAGTCACCCTTTGGTTCGGAGATGGTACAAATGCTGCCGTCCCGGGTGGCCGACTACCCGGCGGCGGCCTCCCGGGACCACTGGGGCGACTGGGTCCGGAGGTGGTTTTACCTCCGGGTCCGGGACGAGGCGGTGGTGAACGCCCCAGAGCCCCCCACCTACAGCCGATCGTCCGCGCCGAAGCCTCCGGTGTGGACGGACGAGGAGTTCGAGCTCCTCGGCAGGGTGGTCTTCTCCAAGAAGACCCACTCAATGCGGGACGCCGCCGAGGAGATGGCTCTCCTCCGGATCTCCCCCTTCTCGCACGGGAAGAGGGGAGTCGGCATGGGCCCGGAACAGCGCCCCCCGGTGAAGCCGGTGACGCGACGTAAGCTCCGGGAACCTGCTGCATTATACTTACAAATTTTTGAAAATTTGACTAACTCTTTACCTCTTGCAGTCCGGCCATACCCGGCGGCGCGGGAGAAGGCAGAGAACCTCCTCGGGAGGTACTTCGCCGACGAGCACGAATGCGTCGTGCGCCTTGTGGGGGAGGGCCCTCCCCGGAACTTGGTCGCTGCGGCCTACGGGCTAAAGCTGCGGGAGAGGAAGCCTCTCCCCACCCCCGGGTCGCACAAACGGGGGAAGGATGCGGCCGGGGGCTCGGAGCCCAAGAAGGCCAGGGTCCAAAAGACCCGCGGCCCATCGTCGACGCCGGCGGCGACACCGGCGAAGCCCCGGAATGAGACCCCCGGGACCGAGCGTGCCCGGGCACCGGCCCGGAAGGGAGCAACACCTCCTCCCCCGAAGAGCCCCGTCGAGGCTCGGGGGAAGGAGGCGGCCACAGGCGGGGCGGCGTCCGACTCGGCGAACTACGCCCCGTCGCCACCCTCGGTGGAGCCCCTCCTGCCCCTTCCGGCTTCTTTGGAGCCGGAGAGGCTGGAGGTGAGATTCGCGGAGGCCTCGCCTCCGCGGGTTTGGCCGGTGGACGAGGGGTGGAGCCCCTCGGTCTACGAGGTTCCTCCGGAGGAGGAGGCCCCGAGGACCCTTCGGCCTGGGGTGGGGAAAGGTCTGATGATCCCCCCCGGGCAGGGACCCCCGCCCAAAGCTCCTCGGCCATGTCTTCGGAGGAGAGCTCCTTGGCCACGAAGACCCGGTGACGCCGGCCACGTTACCGGACTCACAGGTCCGGGGACCCCCCACCGGCCGCGACGCCGGCGCCGGGCGAGAGGCTCCTCTGCTTCCCGCGGGGGAAGTCGCCCGCTACTCGGAGGGCCTACACACCCGGAAGGTGCAGGCCTTCGTCGCGGAGGGAACGCTCCATGAGCGTTTCCAGGGGCTTCAGTCCCTCGGGGCGCAGGTAACCCGAGTCGATGACGTCTTCATTTATTTCCTGCACTTGAGATTTTTCTAACTCTATATATTTTGTAGGTGGCAACTGTTACCTGGGGCCCTGAGCAGCGGGTCGCCCGGCTGCTAAAGGAAGCGGAGGGCCGGGCCGCGGCCTCCGTAGGGCAGCGTGAGGAGGCCCTCCGGGAATGCGATGAAGCCCTCGCGGAACTGACCCGGGTCCGGGCCCAGGTTCATATTTCCGAGGCTGTCAACGGCCGCCTCCGGGAGGAGGCGCTCCGGGAGCTCAAGGGCTCGAGCGTCCGGGCGGTGGCGGACGCAGGCCGCTCCTTCCGTTCGGCCCTCGAGAGCCTTGGCGTAAGCCTAGGTTCTGGGAGCAAGGAGGTGCCACCGGCGACCCTCGCGGAGGCTGTGCGTTTTCTCAACGCACAGGTCTCCGCCATTCCGGAGGCTGCCGACGCTCGGGCGCGGGGCCGGGCGATCCCCATCATCGCGGCTGCTGCGGGGCTCATCGAGTTCCGGGGGGTCAGCGCCCGGGCGATCGGGGGCCGCATCCCCCGAAGCTTCCCGGACTCCTTCGACCCCTCGCGCTGGGAGGTCGAGCACCTTGCCGGAGGATTCTACGACCGGATCATCTGGGCGAGATTCCCGGCTCCGACGCCTCCGGCGGGGGACGTCCCAGCCCCGGCCTCGGAAGAAGCCCCCCGGGGGGAGGACGCCAACGAAAAAGTATGAGCCTCCCCCCCGGGTCTTTAGATAGGACCCTTTACTTTCTTAGGACTTTTGATCCCGGTAGCTTCTTAGAAGAAGCCCCGGACACTTGTAAAAAAGTTGTCTCCTGGAATCACGGCGGGGACAGCGTCCAGGAGCCGATCCGGTTGAGGTGGCGTCCGAAGTGGCACTTGGACAACTTTGACAATCATCGCGCCGAATTGTCCCCTCCGCGACCGGGGTTCCGGATGATACCTCCCCTCCGGATACTTCCACCGGCGGGATACGAGTTCTGGCCCGAAGATGTGCTCCGGGACGCTCGGCGCCGCGTGCGAGCATTGTACCGGGACTTGACCCGGCAGCTAGCGGAGAGTCTCTGAGAGTATTAAGGGTAGGAGCCTTAGGGCGTAGAGAATCCCCCGGGTTAGAACCCGGGTTATATCGTTTCCGAAGCCCACCGGAGGGGGAAGATGCCCTCCGGGTTTGACAATCGATAAAGCTGTGTTGTTGCTTCTTCTTTCATTGTCTTTTTAGAGCTAAGTTTGCTCGTGGGCGGTGCGGTCGACACCCGGGGGTTCCTTATCCCCCCCCCGCCCACAGCGGGCCGAGGGGAGCTCCGGGCGCTGTGGGGGTAACAAGGCCCCCGAGGTGAAAACAGCCTGTAGCATAGGAATTTTTATGTTAGAAAATTTTAAAACGAGGTTTCCAAGGAAAGGACCTTCCGGGAGAGAATTGTCCGGTCGCCGTGAGAACGGGGAGCCGGGAATAAGGCCTCATGTGGAAGAAACGTCCAAGAAAACCCGATGAGATTTCCGGAGGCGAGCTTCCTAGGAGACAATCGTCCAGTCGCCGTGAGAACGGGGAGCCTGGAATGGGGTCTCTGGGGAGGAAAATGTCCGAGAAATTCGTGACTTCTCCGGGAGACAATCATCCGGTCGCCGTGAAAACGGGGAGCCGGGAATAGGGTCTCCGGGAGGCATTCATCCGGTCACCGTGAGAACGGGGAGCCGGGAATAAGGTCACCGGGGACCAATGGTCCGGTCGCCGTGAGAACGGGGAGCCGGGAATAAGGTCGCCGGGGACCAAATATCCAAGAATGCCATTAGACGTCCCACTGGGGAGAGCGTCGAACGTCGACTCCCGTAGGAGGAAGATAGATCCAAGAAGGCCATTAGACGTCCCACAGGGGAGAGCGTCTACTCCCGGAGGTGGAAGTGCCCGAAGACAGGTCTTGAGTGTGTGGGCAGGGGACTAGTCTCCCAAAGTGACTTGTTACCACGGCCACTGTGACCGGGTTGCCGCTTACACCCTCAGTCCACGAGGGCTGATCGTAAGCCGCCCTACAGGAGGGACTTGCTGGGCCTGGCCCACTTCCTCGCGGAGAGGGCATCCTCACGGGGAGGGCATCCTCACGGGGAGGGCTTCCTCGCGGGGAGGGCATCCTCGCAGGGAGGGCATCCTCACTGGGAGGGCGTCCTCGCGGGGAGGGGCATCCTCGTGGGGAGGGCATCCTCGCGGGGAGGGCATCACCGCTAGGGGCGATAATGAGAAAGACCTGCAATGAGACAGTTTGAAAAGCAAGACCTATGTATTGCTAATAAAAATGAAGTACAGGGCCTCCCCCTGCGAAGTCGCGAAAGGGGAGGAAAATACAGTGTCCCTCCTCCCCCTCCGGCGTGAACGCTCTGGGGGAGGGGATAGGCCCGTAAACGCAAGTTCCACGTGTGCTTCAGCTCTTGCTCTTGAAGGTTGGAGAGCTTGTAGGCCCCCGAGCCCCGGACAGCGGAGATCCTGTAGGGGCCCTCCCACTTGGGGTAGAGCTTACCCTGGGCCTGGGGGTCCGTCACGCGCTTGAGGACAAGGTCCCCAAGGCGGAAAGCCCTCTCGCGCACGCGCTGATTGTACGCGCGCGCCATTTCTTGCTCGTAGATGGCGTGGCGGAGGAGAGCTCGGTCGCGTTCCTCCTCCACGAGGTCGATCTCCAGGCGCTGGTTGGCCTCGTTGGCCTGGTACGCTGCGGGCGTGGCTCCCTCCAGGAGCTCGACCCGCAGCGACCGGAGGCTGATCTCCGGGGGGAGGACTGCCTCCGCCCCGTAGACCAGGGAGAAGGGACTACGCCCCGTCGCCCGGGACGGGGTCGTACGCATGGAGCAGAGGATGCTAGGGAGCTCCTCTGCCCATGCACCCCGCTTAGAAGCAGTTTGCTCGAGTCTCCGGCGCAACCCCTGTAGGATCACGCCGTTGACCCTCTCGACAGCCCCATTGCTCCGGGGATGGGCCACTGAGGCGAAGTGGATGACGAGCCCCAGGCCTTCGCAGAATTCCCGGAAATAAGCTGAGTCGAATTGGGTCCCGTTGTCCACGGTGATTTCCCTGGGGACACCAAAACGACATACGACGTTTTTCCAGAAAAACCGCTGGACGGCCCGGGACATGATGCTGGCCAAAGGCTCCGCCTCAACCCACTTTGTAAAATAGTCGACTGCGACTACCGCAGACTTGTATCCTCCAGGCGCTGGGGGGAAGGGCCCTAAGAGGTCCATCCCCCAGTGCACGAAGGGACAAGTGATGGGGATTGTCTGCAGTGCTATAGGGGGGTGGTTCGAGCCCTTGGCCATCTTCTGGCATGCCTCGCACGCGGAGACAAGTTCTCGCATGTCGCGCATGACCGTGGGCCAGTAGAAGCCCTGCCGGAGGGCCTTGGCTGCGATGGCACGCGGGGCTAGGTGAGAACCACAGCTCCCCGCGTGGATGTCTTCGAGAAGTTGAAGTCCTTCCGGCCGGGGGAGGCAGCAGAGGAGGGCGGAAGCCCCCCACTTGTAGAGCCTCCCCTCCAGCAGGAGATATGCCCGAGCTTTGGCCCGGAGGTGTTTAGCCTCTGTCTCACTAGGAGGGTCCCCCTCCCCCATGATGAAGGAGATGAGGGGGTCCATCCAAGACGGAGTCCGGGTGATCTCGGCGACCTCCGGGACACGAGGCTCGTCGCCCGTGTCCGGGGAGGCCACCAAGGGTTTCGTGATGATTTCCAAGAAAGCCCCCTTGGGGAGCGATTCCCGGGCGCTTGCCGCCCGGGCCAGGGCGTCGGCCCGGTCATTGTCCCTCCGCGGGATATGCCAGGCCTCGAGGCCGTCGAAATGCCTCTCCATCTTCCGCACTTCCTGCAAATAAAGACTTAAGTTTGCGTCATGGCACAGGTAAGACTTGTCCATTTGGCAAACTACGAGCCCTTGACTAGGAGGCGCCAGATCCCCAGGTAGCGCGCGAGGCGCATCCCGAGGAGCAAAGCCTCGTATTCGGCGACGTTGTTGGTTGCGGGGAACTCGAGCCACGTGGCGTACTCGAGTTCCTTCCCCTCGGGGCTCCGGAGGACTACTCCCGCACCAGCCCCGGCGAGACACAGCGACCCATCGAACATGAGGGTCCAATGATCACTGCGACGGGGCGGCACAGGGAGATCTTCGTCCCCGGACCCGGAGGCGGGACTCCACTCTGCGACGAAGTCGGCGAGGACCTGCGAGTTGATGGCGGAGCGGCCGGTAAGGGACAGGGAGAAGGGGGCGAGCTCGGCCCCCCACTTCCCGATCCAGCCGGTGGCTTCTTTGTTCCGCAGTACCTCCCCGAGGGGGAGGGACGACGGGACGGTGATGGGGTGCCCCAGGAAGTAATGCCGAAGCTTCCGGGAAGCCATGAGGAGGGCGTAGTAGATTTTCTCCATCTCCGTGTACCGAGTTTTGGCCCCTTGGAGGGCCTCACTCACGTAGTACACGGGACGCTGCTGCCCCCCTTGCTCCTTCACCAAGACGGCGCTGACGGCGACGGGGGTCGCGGTGAGGTAGAGGAGCAAGGGCTCTTCTGGAGACGGACTCACGAGCATTGGAGGGCTCGTGAGGTACTTCTTGAGGTCGTTGAAGGCTTCCTGGGCCTCGGGGGTCTAGCAGAACCCCTCGAGCCCCCGGAGGATCTTGAAGAACTGGAGGCCCCGCTCCCCCGACCGGGAGACGAAGCGACGTAGCGCGGCTAGGCGGCCGGAGAGCCGCTGGACATCCTTGACGGAGCACGGCGGGGGCATATCTAGGAAAGCCCGAATCTTCTCGGGGTTTGCCTCAATGCCCCGCTGGGACACGAGGAAACCTAGGAGCTTCCCCCCGCGCACCCCGAAGACGCACTTCTCCGGGTTGAGGTTGAGCCCGAACGCGCGGAGGTTGCGGAAGGTTTCACCCAGGTCGTCGATGTGGGAGGCTGCACGGGGACTCTTGACGACCGCGTCGTCTATGTAGACTTCGACATTGCGGCCGACTTGGTCTCTGAAAACCAGCGTCATGAGGCGCTGGAAGGTCGCCCCCGCGTTCTTGAGCTCGAAGGGCATATGGACGTAGCAGAAGGTTCCGAGGGGAGTTATGAAACTCGTCTTTTCCTTGTCCCCTTCCGCCATCCGGACTTGATGGTAGCCCGAGTAGGCGTCTAGGAAGCTCATAAGCTCGCACTCCGCAGTGGTGTCGACGAGCTGATCAATCCGCGGGAGCGGGAAGTTGTCTTTGGGGCAAGCGCGGTTAAGGTCGGTGAAGTCCACGCACATCCGCCACCTGCCGGTTGACTTCCTGACAAGGACGGGGTTCGCGAGCCACTCGGGGTGCAGGACCTCCCTAATGAACCCCGCCTCTCGGAGCCGGGTGATCTCCACCTTGACTGCTTCTTGGCGCTCGAGGGAGAGTTTCCGCAGCTTCTGTTTGACCGGGGGGTGACCGGGGGCCACTGCGAGCTTGTGCTCAATGACCTCCCGGGCGACGCCCCGCATGTCCTAAGGCTTCCATGCAAAAACATCGGAGTTTTCAAGCAGAAAGGCCGCAAGTTGCGCTGCATGCTCCTCAGGGAGCTCCGCCCCGATCCGGACGGTTTTGTCTTCGTCGCCCGGGGACAGCAGGACCTTCCGGAGGCCCCCTTCCGGACGCGGCTTGAGGAGGGGCCTCCCAGCCAGTGGCGCAGCGGCGTCTTGTTCCGGGGGAGAAGCCTCCCCTCCAGGCGTCTTTATGAGGTTGACGCTTCCGAATGTGGCCGCGGAGCGCTCGTATAGAGCACGGGCCATGTCTTGGTCTCCCCGGACGTTGATCACACCATGCGGCCCGGGGATCTTCATGCAGAGGTAGTTTTGATGGGTGGCAGCCCCCAGCCGGTTGATTGTAGTCCTCCCCATAATCGCGTTGTAGGAGGAGGGGAGATCTACTACGTCGAAGCGAACCAGCTCGGTTCGGTAGTTCTCCGGGGTGCCGAACGTCATAGGAAGATCTACCTTGCCCACGGGGTGGATCGCCTTCCCCGGGACAAAACCTTGCAGGGGCCCGGCAGCGGGCTGCAGGAGCTTCTCATCCACCTGCATCTCTTTGAAGGCCTTCAGGAATAGGACGTCAGCGGAGCTTCCGCCGTCCACGAGAATGCGGGCCAGGTGACAGTTGTAGATGGTCGCGGAGACAATAAGCGCGTCGTCGTGGGGGAAGCGAACCCCTCGCGCGTCTTCCGCGGTGAAGGTGAGGGGGACGTCCGACCACTTAGGTGGCGGGGACGCGTGTAGCACCCCCACAACCTTGACCTCGTGCGCGTACTCCTTACGCTGTCGCTTAGAGTCCCGCCCGGAGGCGGATCCTCCCACGATGACGTTGATGTGCCGCTGCGAAGTTTGAAAGGGGAGAGCTTCTGAAGGCTGCCCCTCCTGCGCCTGCTCACCCCCCGCGGGAGCGGGAAGGGCCGGAACAGCTGGCCGAGGGAGCAAGGAAGCCGGAGTCCCCCCCTGCCCGCGCTGGTCGAGGAAGTCCGCGAAGTGCTGCAACAGCAGGCTACAGTCTCGGGTAGCGTGGGTACTGGACCTGTGGAAGCTGCACCACGGTCCTTCCCGCCTTCTCCCCGCGGGGCCCTCCCGGCCGCGCGAAGACTGTCCTCCCCCACGGCCCTTTGGTTTGGGGAAGGGGCGGTTGCCCCTCGGGGGTTCGCGCGAGCCGCCTCCGCCCTCGAGGACAAAGGTGTCCCGAGGCCGTGGTTCATTACGCCCCCCTGCCTAGGGCGCTTGAGGGGATCCCTGGCCCCCCGGTCGGCGGGGGCGGGAGCCCCCTAGGTCTTCTTCCAGATGTCGTCTTCCTCCGCCCGGGCGTACTTTTCGAGTACGTTGAAGAGCTCGTCGGCGGAAGAGGGGCAGCTCTGGGAGAGCCTTCGGTGGAGCTCCCCCAGAAGGATGCCGCTTTTGCAGGCTTCGATGACCGTAGAGTCGGGGACGTGGGCCACTCTGCTCTTCACCTGAGCAAAGCGCTTGAAGAAGCTTCTGATGGTTTCCCCAGTCCTCTGCCGGACAGTGTACAGCTGCGAGGAGTCCAGGGGATGCACGTAGTTCCCCTGGAAGTTGGCACAGAACTCCCGCTTGAGCTGCGAGAAAGACTTGATGGAGCCCACCTTCAGGTTGTAGAACCAGGAGCGGGCAATGCCAGAGAGGTAGAGGGGGAAGACATTGCACTGTACCGTCTCGTCCCCCCCGGCCGCGAAGATGGCTGTGGAGTAGACCTGCACAAACTCGTAAGGGTCTGCCTCACCGTTATAGTGCTCGATGTGCGGGAGCGGTAGGGCCGCGGCCACCGGATGCTGCGAAGTCTTTGGCACATGGGCTGGTTAGCCCCCTGCACCTCCCGGGGAGAGTCCCGGTCGCTGTCTTCCTTCACGGGACCTTCGTTGTCTGAGTCTGGAAGTGGTCCGAGAGGTCCGCCAAAGTGGTGGCGGCGACGCTTTTCCTCCGGACCAGGACTGAGTTCCCGGACGTCCGGGCTCTCCGCCGGAGAGGTTGGCTCTTCAGCGGGTCTCTTCCCCCGGCCGGTGCGAGAGCGAGGCTCCCCGCGCCCGCGGCCGGGGGGAAGTTCTTCCCCGCGCTCTGGTGAATGCATTCGCTCGACCTCCCCCCGGGCGAAACAGACCTGTCCCGCCGAGGGAGGGAGCTCATGCACTGTAGCTGCTGGCCCGGAGGCTTCAGGGGCCGGCTGGGGGGAGCCCTCTGCAAAGACCCCCGGGACCGGAAAGGGGGAGCCCCTGTAACATCCGGAACCGGCGAGGGAGGGGCCCCCTGCGGCGACGTCCGGAACCGGGGAGCCCATGCGGGGGGAAGTCCGCTGCGGCACGGGAGCTGCTCTATCAACCGCCCCCGGTGCGGTAAACGCGACGCGGGGGCCGGGACTGGCTCCCGGCGTAGGGAAAACCCCTGGCATGAAGTGGGCTCCCGGCCCCAGGAATAGGCCAGGGACGGGGTACCACCCTAGTGCCACGAAGGGCCCCGGCATGAAGTAACCTCCCGGCACCGGGACGGGCCCGGGTGCCGGGAAGGGCCCGGACGTATATCCCGCAGGGGGAGGGAACCCCCCGGCAGGATCATACGGGGCGGACAAACCCCCGGAGACCGGAGGGGCCGCCGGGTAACCCATAAACGGGGGCATAGTCCCCGGATATGGGTGCGACGCAAATGTGGGGGCCGGAGGCCACGCCAACACGCTGAGCAGCTCATCCATAGAGCGCTGGGCGCGGAGCTGGCCCTCCACGAGAGCCTTAAGCAGGGCGTCCCGGGGAGCGCTGGGAGCCGGGTCTCCGAGACCCTGGTCACCGGGAAGGGTACGAGCCCTTGTTCTTGTGGGAGCCATGGCGTCTTGTCATGAGTCCCCACGGACGGCGCCAACTGTCGTGGTATTGCGAATACCCCGGCAGGTTTTTAGAATATTCCTAGCGCAGATTATGCGGCGCGGGTTGACCGGATGACCGGTCCTCCCCCACCGGACAAGCACAAGAAATGACACGAGGATTTATACAGGTTCGGGTCCTGGTGGGGGCCCTAGTCCTGTCGACGCACTCCCGACCAGAGTCGGCTGGGGAGGCTCTCTCCGGGGGAGAGGCTTCCGGAGCACGCCTGTGAGTTTAGCTATTCCAATAAAAGTGATCCGATCCCTTTACAACAGAGGGGTACAAGGGCTATTTATAGCCCCAAAAAGAAGCAAAAAAGCCTAAACTACCCCGGAAGCCACCGTCGGATTAAAGGGTAGGACCGTCCTTCTCCCGGTCAAATGCCTTGGATGCTTGACAGGTGGCCGTTGATTCCCGAGGCGCTCCTCGCGTGACCTGCACGTGACAAACAACTCGAGACTTTACCTTTAGAAGGGCGATGAGGCCCGGGGCACGTCCCAGAGGCCACTTCCCCGAGCAAATGGCGGTGCCCGGGACGGCGCCGGAGGCTAAGTCCCGGGAGCCAAAAGGAGGCACCCGGGAACACCCCGGAGGCCACGTCCCCGGGCAAATGGCGGCACCCGGGACGGCGCCGGAGGCCAAGTCCCGGGAGCCAAAAGGCGGCGCCTGGGGAGGGGCCGGAGGCCAGGTCCCCGGGCGAATGGCGGCGCCCGGGACGGCGGCGGAGGCCAAGTCCCGGGCGGCGCCCGGGAAGACCTCGAAGGCCACGTCCTCGAGCAAATGGCGGCGCCCGGGACGGCGTCGGAGGCTAAGTCCCGGGAGCCAAAAGGCGGCGCCCAGGAAGACCCCGGAGGCCACGTCCCCGGGCAAATGGCGGCGCCCGGGAAGGCGCCGGAGGCCAAGTCCCGGGAGGCAAAAGGCGGCGCCCGGGGAGGGGCCGGAGTCCAGGTACCCGGGCGAATGGCGGCGTCCGGGACGGCGCCGGAGGCCAAGTCCCGGGAGCCAAAAGGCGGCGCCCGGGGAGGGACCGGAGGCCAGGTTCCCGGGCTAATGGCGGCGCCGGGGACGGCGCCGGAGGCCAAGTCCCGGGAGCCAAAAGGCGGCGCCCGGGGAGGGGCCGGAGGCCAGGTCCCCGGGCTAATGGCGGCGCTCGGGACGGCACCGGAGACCACGTCTCGGGAGCCAAAGGCGGCGCCCGGGGAGGGGCCGGAGGCCAGGTCCCCGGGCTAATGGCGGCGCCTGGGACGGCGCCGGAGGCCAAGTCCCGGGAACCAAAAGGCGGCACCCGGGGAGGCCCCGGAGGCCACGTCCCCGGGCAAATGGCGGCGCCCGGGATGGTGCCGGAGGCCAAGTCCCGGGAGCCAAAAGGCGGCGCCCGGGGAGGGGCCGGAGGCTAGGTCCCCGGGCGAAGGGCGGCGCCCGGGACGGCGCCGGAGGCCAAGTCCCAGGAGCCAAAAGGCGGCGCCCGGGGAGGGGCCGGAGGCCAGGTCCCCGGGCGAATGGCGGCGCTCGGGACGGCGCCGGAGGCCAAGTCCCGAGAGCCAAAAGGCTGTGCCCGGGGAGGAGCCGGAGGCCAGGTCCCCGGGCGAATGGCAGCGCCCGGGGAGGGGCCGGAGGCCAGGTCCCCGGGCGAATGGCGGCGCCCGGGACGGCGCCGGAGGCCAAGTCCCGGGAGCCAAAAGGCGGCGCCCGGGGAGGCCCCGGAGGCCAGGTCCTCGGGCAAACGTGACGCAACTTACCTGGACTTAGTCCCACAGAGATTTCCCCCGACACTATTTAAACTCATTCTAGTTGATGGCTGAAACAAAAGTAAGCTAATTCATGCATGACACAGCAATTTAGGTAAAAACATACACATGCCAGTTCACAAATTCAAGTGCATGTCTGAAACAGCAATACAAAGACATACAATTAAATACACAAATACACCCATGTAGACATTCAAGTTCATGTCCCAAATAGCAATACAAATACACAAATATACAACAATATACAAATACATCAGTTCACACATTTGATGTATATTACAAAAGTCACGTCTAAAACAACAGATCATGACGGGGACCCAGTGGCCCATACATTTTACATAAAAGAGAACCTTTGCAAGTTGCGACAATTAACTACCGACTACAAGTTAGACCTGATACATCGCAAATCCATTCATCTGAAATAGCAAATGTATGAACCACATTTGACTTAACCATAGGAGTTCAGTTCAAAGATGCCCGAGGAGTTGGAACTGGCGTGGAGTTACATTTGTATCGGTGATTTCCTCGAGCTCACACTCAATCCAACTCAACTCAACTGAGTGTGAGCCTGAGGAAATCACTGATACAAATGTAAGATGCTTTCTATAGGTCCTGATTTGAGAAACACGCTGGGCTTGAGGATCTTCTCGATCGAGCCAACTAAGATCTCGCCCTTCACGTCCTTCCAGCTCTCGACGGTGATCTTCACCCTTTCTTTCGCCAAAAAGTCAACGTAGGCAGCGTACTGCGACGAAGAACCGTGAAATACGTTGGCCCTCATGAGTATCATCCAAGGACTTGCACAGATCATAAATAGGCATTCTAGAGCAAATTAAAATTGTTTACTGCTTCCTAAATGGCTCCCTATCTGAGAAGACTACCAACTGAAGGTTAGGTTGTGCTTTGTCATAGTAACATCAACTTGCAACTGAGAGATCAAGATATTACATTTCTAGTCTATTTCATCAGAAGAAATTACCTTCCTAATATACATTAATTATTTAATGATCTTTTTACAAATATCTTGATCATTGAGCAAGCTAGTTGGCATTTGACTATGTTATTGGCATTGAGCAACCTACTGAGAGATCAAGATATTTGTGTATCTCATGATATTTGTAAATATCTTGATCAATGATCTTTCAATTTCAATTTCAATTCATGATATTTCAATTTCATGAGATATTTGTGTATCTCATGATACTTGTAAACTGCATATTTCAATTTCAATTTCAAGATCTTTCAATTTCAACTTTAATTTCAATTTGAATTTCATGATCTTTCAATTTCAATTTCAATTTCACGATCTTTCAATTTTATTTTCAATTTCATGATCTTTCAATTTCAATTTCAATTTAATTATCTTTGAATTGCAATTTCATGATCAAGATATTACACTAGCTACTATATCTCATGATCTTTCAATTTCAATTGTTTGTAAGTCCAAGTTGGCATTGAGCAACCTACTGAGAGATCAAGATATTACATTTCTACTCTTATTGGCATTTTTTTCAAGTTAGCTAGTGTTTGTCTTACAAATATCCTGATCATTTTCTTCATTTGAATTTTAAACAATTGAACATTATCTGCCCCACAATGATATTATTTAGTTGTTTTAGTAAAAAACAGGAACAAGAAACCATACATAATCATATTGAAAAGAAGACACATCAACTAAAATGAAGGATAAAAAAATTGCAGGATAATTGCCATCATAGGTTTAGAATAATCTAACAATATTGCCGAAATTTTACTTGCCTTGCTTGCCATGCCGAAATCCAATCAAAAGTCAGGCTACGATCCAGCTTGGACTTGATTCACCTGAGAAACAAGTGGCCGTCGATGGAGGTGCGGAGGTGCGGCGGCTGTCCATGGAGGTTACGGGTTAGGGCTAGTCATGCCTGAGGAACTGTTTGAATGGAAGAGACATACCCGGGTATTTGTAGAAGTCAAATAGTTCTAATGGGAGTATTTTGATTACTGTTAGTAATTAGTGATCTCTTCTAACGATAGAAATATGCAGTACCGTTAGTAAATCATTTTGCTTTTTCTAATGGTAATCAAAATACTACCGTCAGTAATTGTGTTCCACTTCTAACGGTATATATATTCTTTACCGTTAGAATAAAACTATTTCTAGAAGTCGAACGGTTCTTACGGTACCCAACAGACTACCGTCAGTACTTCTTCATCTCTTCTAACGGTAAATACGTTCAGCAAAGCTAGAATAAATCATTCTGATTTTTCTAACGGTAGAATTAATACTACCATTAGTAATTGTGTTCCTCTTCTAACGGTATATATACTCTTTACCGTTAGAAAAACCCAAACAGCTTCTTCTAACGGTATATTTCATAGAAACCGATAGAAAAATACCTCCCACATGCCTTTTACGACTGTGAAGCACCTTTTCTAACGGTATTCTTCTAAATCGCTAATAACCGTTAGAAGACAGGGGTTAGTAGACTGTATTTCTATATTAGTGTCATCAGGTCATCATCCATGAGGAAGATACCTTGAAAATAGTGTTCAGAATGCGATATGGTCTGTTTGAATGGCTGGTCATGCCGTTTGGGCTCTGTAACGCCTCGGCCACTTTCATGCGTCTCATGAATGACGTATTGCGATAGTTCATCGACGAATTTGTGATTGTTTACCTCGATGACATACTAGTCTATAGTCATTCATGGGATGAGCACCTAGTTCATGGGGAGAAGGTGTTCGAATAGTTACAGAAACATTAACTTCACCTCAACTGTAAAAAGTGCGAGTTCGGCTAGCAAACTCTACTTTACCTGGGATTCATTGTCGTTAAGGGTAAATTGCAAATTGACCCCGACAAGGTAAAAGTGATCTTTGAATGGCCTCAACCGTGAACTATAACGGAAGTGCATAGTTTTGTGGGAGCATACCAGTACCTTCAGAAGTTCATACAACACTTCTCGATAGTGGCTTCTCTGTGGCATGCATTAGCCAGGATCAACTAGAAGTTTGAGAGGACTAGGAAGCACGAAGATACTTTCCTTTTGCTAAAGAAGAAGATCAGTGAAGCGCCTGTCCTAGCTTTACCAAATCTGCAAAGGCCATTCGAGCTAGAAACCAATGCCTCAGGTTATGTAATGAGTGCAGTGCTCATGCAAGAAGGTCGACCAGTAGCATATCACTCCGAGTTATTCCAGGGAGCTCAAAAGAACTATCCGACTCATGACAAGAGTTGTTTGCACTACATCAGGCCGTGAAATATTGGCGGTGTTATCTTTTGGGTAAAGAGACCATGGTACATACCGACCATCAGCCTTTGAAATATTTGCAAACTCAATCCAAGCTACAGCAAGCTCGACATATGAAGTGGATCTCGTATCTGCAACAGTTCAATCTGATGATTAAGTACAAGAAGGGTGTATACAATACAGTGGTTGACATGTTGTCATGACCCCCAGTTATGACCCTCTGCTTATCAGTGTTTATGCAGATCAAGCCTTCATGTCACGAGGATTATGCCACGATGTACAGTGAAGATCCTGATTTTCGATCAGCACTGGCTGAGCTCGAAACATGTGATGGAGATTATTACTCGAGTTAGTCGCTCATATTGTTTTATAGTCGCAAAGGCTGCAGAACGAGATCTAAGTTATTTGTGCCTTTCCATGGTCGCAAAGACAATGGAAAGAGACTATAGTCTCATATACCCACGAGTACTATGGTCGTGAAGACTTCTTCCCACGACCATAGAGATCATGGAGACAAGAGCAAAAATAAAACACGGTCATAGCCAGTACGCGACCATGGTTATTGAAGACTCGTATTAATCTTGGGTAGCGGTTGAGCTCTCCCAAAGACGATCTCACGATAATGTATCTTCCTTACAGACGTGGCAACCGTCAAAGAAAATAAGGATGAATATGCCATTATGCTATAACTGCATATTTCAACCGCACATCACAACTACTGGAAGTTGCCAACAACTTCTAAACCTCTCTTTATTGCCACCCTTTCGATAAGTATAAAAGGGAAAGGAGAAGATTGGAGAGAAAGAGCTTGGGAAGATCAAGAGATCCTTAGATAGAAATAATAGGAGATTAGACCTTTATAACAATCTCTCTTTGTAATGCATCATGTAACACCCCTGTTTTTGCTAAACCCTAAAATAGCCAAAATCCACATCTGGACCCCAAAACCTAATCTGCTTCAGCCATTCCCTTCTAAATGCTGTTCAGAACATTTTTCCCTTCGGGACCATCTCCAAAATCTCACCCTAAAGCCGAGTTTCAAGCCTCGCCATTTTAAAACCCTAATTACCCTGTTTTACCCTAAACTGTTTTCCCCAATTTTGTCGAAACCCTTCAGATCTTGCCCGATCTTACCAAACTTTGGCCAGATAAGTTCTAAAAATCTTTTGCAACCTAGCTGCGAAATCAGATTTCAGATCGGACTCTTAGATCTCCAGATTTGCAATCAAGTCCATTTCCTATTCAAATTTTCTTCGCAGATCAGTCCCTGGAGCAAGATTTGAAATTGCAAATTAGCCCGGGCCTTCTTTTTAGCCCCTGTGCCGTTCGACCACACCCCGTTCGCCGTTGCCTCGCCGTAGAGCTCGCCGCCGGCCATCCTTTCTGGTCGCCGCACTCGTAATCGGTTGAGCCACCCCGCGCGCACGTGATAGCCACCGTGGCATCGCCTCGCCCAGCGGATAAACGGCCGCGCTCCCGAACCTTGTTTTCGCGCGCGCGCTCCCGTTGCCATGGCATTGCATGCGTGTACGTGTCGATTGCCGGAGCTACGTTGTCGCCTCCGCATCTGCGCCTTCCCGGACGAAGTTCCAAGACGCCTTGGCATCGCTGGCAAAGCTGCAGCACCGCCTGAGCGCAATCACATCGCCGGTCACCGCTGTCGCAGCTGCACCCGGCCGGTCTCGTCCCCGGCACAAGTTCTCTCGCCGTTCCCCCTCGTAAGCTTCGCCTCAATGCCTATATAAACCCCTTCAGCACTGTGAAGAAATACAACGCCAGGACTTAGCCAAATTCCCGGTTCTTCACTGTTTCCCTTTCTTCTCCGGCGAGCTGTTTCTGGAGCCACCGTCGCCAGAGCAAACCATAGCCCATCTCTCCAATCCAGGTTCACCAGTAAGTTCCCCACACCCATCTTCCCGTGCCCAAGCAACCAATTGCACCAGATCGATCCCCATCGCCGGTGATCGCCGGAAAGGCCCAATTGCCCTGTTTCCCCAATGCTAGCCATTTCATCCCGAATTAGCTCTCGTACCAGTAGTAGAAATTGATCCTTAGCCATTTCTTAGCAAGCCTGTGGAACCAGAATCCCCAATTAAGCTCAAATCGAAGAAATCCCAAATTCGAACCTCGGCCGTCCGCCGGACTTCGGCGCCAAGCTTCTCCGGCCGATATCCAATGAAATTAACCTCCCCAGTAGCTTTGTTGTGCCCTAGAGACCATCCCCAAGCTTGGAATTGAGCTCTTTCGCCCTGTATCAAAAATACCCAAGCTCCAGTGTCGTCTTCTCCAGCGCCGGTCGCCGGAATTTGTTCCCGGCCGATCCAGCACCTGAAACCTTGTCCCTTAGATAGATTCCAGTACCCTGAGCAATATTGTCCACTAGCTCGACACCTGGATCTGCCTAGATTGTGAGTTATGCCTATGCCAAGATTACTGTCGAGTAACTCAGTTCATGTCCAGGCCACCGTGGTTCATCGCCAGATTTGGCCACCCTCCGGCCACTTTCAGCCCTTGTGCCTGTTGAGTATATTGTTCCTGTTAGTAATTCCTACCTCCCAGACAAAGTGGTGCATCATTTGGAGCCCTAGATCAAAAGTTAAGCCATGCCCTAGTTTCTGGCCATGTCCAGCACCATGTCAGTGCATGTCAGCCACTGGCATTAGCCTTGTTTGACCCCTTCTGGTTGAGCAATTGAAATGCCACCTTGTCCTTTAGATTCCTGGAGTTGAGATCTACAACTTTCTCTACTATCACTTCTCCAGAAAACCATCCTAAGACTAGTTTCCAGTTATGTCAAAGCCATGAACTGAATGTCGACCCTTCGACGTTCAATCCTTTTTAGCCGTTTCTTCGACCAGAGCCCTCGTGACCTTACCCTAACCTTTTCCCCTGCATACATGGCTTATTTACTTAATACTTTCTATAGAAACTATTTTCAGTATGCTTATGTGGTATGTGGTTGTGTGTTGTCTGATTGCCGCAGAGTCAGAAGCTGAAGGAGCGGAAGAAGTCCTTGAAGATCCGTCTGAGTTTTTAGACCCCACATTGCAAGGCAAGCCTCATTCCTTTGATCATGTCTCACCCAATATTTTCATATGAAGTATATTCACTGTTTCTTACTATGCATGCTTAATTGAAATACAAGTTATGTTTGAATGACATGAGTAGATATTACCTAATGGATCATGAAACCCTTTTTGTTATTGAACCTTCGTGTATATATGCTCTTGTCACCCTAGGACTCATATGTTGAATATCCACATTAAACTTGAAATGGTCAAATGCATGAGAAGTTATAATGAAAACCGTTTTGACAAGAAAAATGATAAAAGGGATCAGTAGTGAGGATTGGATTGTATGGAGAGGGTGCGGTGCGCACCAGGGTATGTGAATGTTCCTCACTATTGGTTCATAAGGACAAGAACCTTGTGCTGTGTCTCTATACGAATTGTAAACGTACCAACCACTTGCCTGGTATGGGACAGGCACAACTTAGTAACTTTTTGGTATTAGCAGTTCCCTGCATGGTTTGACGATCTGGTTTCTCGCGTGGAAACTGGAAGGCCAAGGTTCGGCCACGAGTGATGTGAGTCAGAAAAATGATGAGAGAAAAAGGCGTAAATGAAGGAAGGCGCCCTAGACCTGATTAAGCCGTGAGCGGCTGTAATCTTAAAATGGTCGTATGTCTCGCGTGGACATAGACCAAGGCTATGTGTCCTGAGGGAACATAGATCAGAGAGGCTAGGAAGTAAGGCAGTGGGGAAGACCCACAACGGTACTTGAGACTTAATTGTCTATTTACCGGGCAGGGATACTGTTAATACTGAACTGTAAAGCGTTGTGTGATCTCGGCCTTGTCACATGTGTATAAGTCACATGAAGCTGATCCGACTTGAAAGCCGAGTGAACCAGTGGATTTAAAAAGAGGTACACCTTTGCAAAGTGTAAAAGAAGTATCGGATACTCTGTACTCCCAGGTCCAGGAGTCTTTTCGTAGTGGATGTTATCCATGGGTTATAGCACAAGTAATGTTTCGGAATATTTTCATAATGCGGTTAACAAAGTAGTGACTCATGGGAGACCACTACATCTAAGGTTTTATTGAAAACTTGTTTAACGTTCAAAGTATTATTCTCATGACAAAGTACTGTTTTACTAAACAAATGACTTGGAAATCTATATATCTCTATCCATATGAAACCAAAACCCCAGAATCATATATTTCACCCTCATGTAAGTACAATCACATTAATTCCCGGAATGAGTATTGCTGAGCACCAAGTGCTCACTCTTGCAATTTGCATCCAACTGTAGAAGAGGGATTCGAGGATCCCGAGTCCTTCAGTTATGAGTTCCCGGCAGAAGATGGAAGCGCCCCGGACGAGCCCACGTTCTAGAAGGATTGCGCACCAAGTCAAGTCAGATGTGGGAGGAGCCACTTCAACCCCGCTGCGGATGGAAATCAAGCTTTTTGTCGTTGCTTTGTGCTTTATGCTGTGTGTTCGGTACTTAGATACCGACTCTGGTTCTGATAAACTTGTTATTTTCTTAGCAACTCTACTTAGCGCCATTTTCGGTGCTTTGGGTATGTAATATTGGCCAAGCTGGCCTGCTACCTGTTTAATGTTATTATTATGCTTGTTTGGTTTGGAGCTCATGTGTCATCCAGCTGTGTGTAACCTACCTGGGCGGTTACCAAGGTGATCCTCAAATGGGGGTCTGACACATCACACTGATAAAAAAAAGCACAACAGGAAGTAGGGTTATTACTCAATCCTTTGAGGGCCCGAACCTGTATAAATTTTGTGTCATTAGATTCATAGATATCGTGATTTACTTGGTACACATCTAAAATTGCCTCCATACTAAACAACACAAATCTGCATAAGTTCAACTAGGAACCCTAGTTCCAATCGTCGACAGCTGGCGCCCACCGTGGGGCACTTTCAAGACGTTGTTCTTCACTAAGAATCTCGGTAAGTTATGTCTCTTTATCACAATTCTGAGAAAGATTTCAATCTCCAAGATTATATCGACGTTGACATGGATGATGAAACATTATTCATAGGAAACGACGATGTCGCCTCTGAGCCCTGTGCTTTGGAGGAATCTTCTCCGGTTCTGGCAACATCCATCGACCAAAAATTGGAGAAGGCAATTCACTCGCCTTATGTGAGTTTTCCCACAGTTGCAGATGAGTATGTGCCACAACCCATTATCCCAGACAATATGGGCAATGAGGATCTTGAATTTAGTCTGGAAGTATATGCTCCGAACAATCTAAAGTCCCTCTTTGACTTCGAGTCTGACTCGGGTGAAGAGGAGATGCTCTCTCCATCTGTGAACTCGGCTCCCTGGGAAGTTGCAGCACTTTCCAAGGAAATCCCTGAACAACGTGTTGATAGGGAGGAGGAAGAACGTAGACAGTAGGAGGTCACAACTCGTGAGTGGTGAGAGGCGGAAGTTCATAAGGCCATAGATGAAGCACTGCATTCTACGCAATTGCGCCATGAATCTGCCACAAGCGACCTTGGTCCAGGAACTTCGGCACCATGGGGAACTTCCCGTCAACGACATCATGATGGTCGGAGGCGGGACAAAACACCACTCTCGGCCCCAGTGTATTCCTCAATGGATGAAGCAACAATGCAAACGCCACCGGCGCCTAGGAGAAGTACACGAGATCATCTCCATACAATTGCAGAGACGCTATGCAATCCTCCTCCTGGTGTCACAAACAATGATGGATTGGTATTCGCAAGAGTGCTTGCGGATACTCTCGACGGAGTTGCATCAGATGTAACTCCAATGGCTTCATCTCATTCGGTAACTCGTTCCCGAGAATCGGATAGCTTCTACCAAAGCCAGGGACAATGCGACTGTGGCTACACCACGTCTGCTCGGCACGACAAAACCCAGCGAACTAGCAGATCTCACGACCATGATCGTGAACCAGTGCACTCGCGCTTGGGACCGCGTCACGAGTTTCACCATATTAATCTTTTCCACAACCAAGGAGATAGTCGCGATGGCCGACAACCATACAATTCATATGTGGGTTGTAAGGCATTCTCGCCAGGCTTCGAGCTGTAGTCTGGGAAGAAAAATTCAATCCCGGTATGATCGAGAGGTTCAATGGAACTAAAAACACATCTGAATTTCTCCAGATTTACGTTACTACCATTCAGGTGGTAGGAGGAGACGACCGAGTGATGGAAAACTATTTGCCAACAGTCCTGGAGGTTCCGGCATGGACTTGGTTTTTTAATCAACCAGAAGGATCGATTTATAATTGGGAAATGTTGTTTGATTCAATCCTCAACAATTTTCAAAACTGCTATGAGAAGCCTGGTAAAGAAGATGATCTTCATCGACTACACCACTTCGACTGAGACCCTTTGGCAGTTTGTCAAGAGATTCGTGGGCGTGAGAAATACCATTCCCATTATCTTCAATTCTTCGATTATTCTAGCCTTCAACCATGGCGTCACATACTGGAGATTCACAGAGGACTTGAGCATCCATCCACCACGATCAGTATCAGACCTTTTTGATATGGCTGATTGTTATTCTGACATAGTCGAGGCTGTCGAATGGAATAGGATGGTCGATAAGGGGAATTTACCTCCTTAGCCTGGTCTCAAGTCTGACAAGAAGGATGATTCTAATAAGAAACCTGAATCGTCCACGGGCGGAAAGTACAAGAAGCCCAAGAAGAATGGAGCACGCCAGTTCTGAGAGATCGCCGCTGTGAGCAAATAGGCACAAGGAAAAGGTAAAGACATTCCATTCAAAAAGTTTAAACCTCCATCAGGTGGTTGCGACAACGACCATTCAGAAAACAGACTAACCCGCAGGGCAATAACAAATTGTGTCCATTACACAATGTCCTCGGACATGATCTCAAAAATTGTCGCAACTGGTTGAGGCAATTGGAGGACTTTTACCAGGGTAAGGCCCTATGCCAACTATACCAGAACAGGGACAATCCTGTGGGATTAAGGACACAGATGGATATGAAGATATGCCGTATCAGGTACGTAACAATCATGTTAATGTCATTTTTGGTGGTTCTTCATCTTATTGTTCTAAGAATCAATTTAAATCTATTTAATGAGAGGTCAATAAAATTGCAGCTCCAATAGGAGAGCCTCAATTTCCCCGTTGGTCGAAGATTTCCCTGACCTTCAACCAGGAAGATTTTCCTAAGGGACTAACACGACCACTGCGACTTCCTCTGGTCATTCCTCCTACCATTAGCAATGATAGGGTAGGAAGAGTGCTAGTCGATAAAGGCAATTCTCTAGACCTGCTTTTGGTAAAAACTTTTGATGAGATGCAAATACCTCGTTCCAAGATTAAACCAATAATCCACCCATTTTACGGGATAATTCCTGGCCCTTCGATGAAGCCAATCAGTCAGATTGTATTGCCGGTGACACTTGGAGGACCAAAGAACTTTCGGACAGAATTAATTAATTTTGATGTAATTGATTGTGACTCAGCATATAATGCCATTTTTGGCAGGCCTTCACTCAGTAAATTTATGGTGGCAATGCATTGTGCTTATCAATGCGTCAAAGTGCTAGGGCCAAAAGGCATGATCTCAGTTAGAAGCAGTCAAAATACGGCTCTCACTTGTGATCGTATATCCCTGGAATTGGTCGATCAACTTCCCCTCCGGGACGTCAAAGTTGCGACCACAGAACCAGATGCGGTCAAGGTAGCCCCGCGACCAGATGAGAAAGTCAAGCAGGTTCCATTATTCTCAGAAGACCCGTATAGAATAATTTGGATTGGGTTAGGACTAGATGACAAACAAGAACTTGCACTCGTTACTTTCCTCCAAGCTAATGCTAATGTGTTTGCGTGGAAACCATCCGACATGCCTAGAGTCGCAAGGAAAGTGATCGAGCATAGGCAAGAAATTCGGCCTAGACAGCGACCAGTAAATCAAAAGGTCAGATGCTTTGCTCCTGACTGACAAGAAGACATCCGTTTAGAGTTAGATAAACTCCAAAATGCTGGTTTTATTCATGAAGTCGACTACCCCGAATGGCTCGCGAATCCGATCATGGTCCTAAAATCAAATGGTGTGTGGCGCATGTTGTCTTTGCAGCATCTCAAAATCGGCAAACTGAAAATTAGGTTTGTACACTCCTTTGCCAGTTCCATCACAACCATGGGAAAGCATATTCATGGATTTCATGGGAGGATTGCCAAAGACCCGATGTGGCAACAACTATCTCTTTGTGGTCGTTGATCGGTTCTCCAAGATAAGAAGACTATTACGGGAGAAGAAGCAACTCTAGTATTCTTTCAGCACGTTTGGACACCTTTCGGACTGCCAAATTCTATTGTGTCTGATCGTGATACCTGGTTCCTTAGTCACTTTTGGTGATCACTTTGGACGATGATGGATACAAAGTTGAAGAGGAGTACTGCGTTTCATTCTCAATCTGATGGTCAAACCGAGGTGGTAAACCAAACAGTTGTTCATCTCTTGAGGTGTTATAACTCTAAGCATCCGAAGACTTGGGATGAAAGTATAACGTACCTTCAGTTTTCTTTTAATCGAGCAGTGCATGGTTCGACTGGAAAGTCTCCTTTTGTGGTTTGTTTGGGATTTCTACCGCAAAGTCCATTCGATATGGAGTTTGTGATCCCTACCTCAGCACAGAATAGTAAGGAAGAATCTGATCAGGGTTGAGCACAAAAGTTCCTAGAACGTATTCAATGACTCTGTGGTGAGGTTTAACAAAACTTGCTTAAAGCTCAACCAAGTATAAGGCACAACATGATTGGCATCGAGTTGAACCTCAATTCCAAGAAGGAGATTTGGTATGGATACATCTGAGTAAGGAAAGGCTTAAAGGTGAAGGTAAAAAGCTTAAACCAATTCATTATGGTCTTTTTTGGGTTTTGCGAAAAATTGGTACTAATGCTTGTTAGCTCGAGTTACCTCCATGCGTGGATATTTACTCGATTGTCAATGTTGAGCACCTTAAACTCTTCGAGCCTTCGATGCTAGATGATGAGCCTGATACCATAATACCATCTGTTGAAGAGTTGGTCTATCAATGAGAAGCATCTCTTCCTGAAGATGTGATCTTGGAGAAGAAGGTGATGACCACTCGAAGTGGTACACGACAATCTTTTCAGGTGGGACGGAAATATCAACGTGCTCAAGCAGCCAAGTGGTATACTTGTGACGATGGTCAATCTCAATTTCCACATCTCCAGTTTTGATCGAGTTGGTCACCAACGGGAGTTGGCTCCTTCTCAACAGGGGAGTCATGATCCGGGAGGATCTCCGCAAGTCAAACACGTCAGCAGGTCAAACATGTAATGGATTCGAACTCTGCTTGGTCGTTAGTAGTCTGATATAAAGTATATAACTGAGTCCTATATGATTAGGTTTAGTTAGTTGTCGAGTCTAAGTCTGATACAATCACAATCAATCGGACTATAAATACCTTCTGATAGGATAGATAGATCATCGAAGTATCAGATCATATATCCAACATATAGTTCTTAAAGTCATCGACGTAGATCTAGTGTGATCAACGTTTGACGGGTACAAGCTCCTCTTTGAAATAAAGAGTTGTGCTATCCTTTGAATTGTGTTTTCGATCACTTGGTTTTCAGTAATTCTGAGTAAGATCCCTTATTCCGCATATTTAGCATCTAGTCGAGTATAGTCGAACCCCATCTATATCTCAATCGGATCAGTTTGTTATGATCTGGTTGCGACATCAACTCTTCTTTCTCTACTGCGTAGTCGTGTTCACGCGTCTAATGGTAAACCTACGATCTATGTTCTCTTGCTTGCATGGTTCTTGGGATTTCAGGTAAATATTTTTGAAATTGTCGCTAGAGTAGCAACCTGTTCTCCTTCAGTGGTATCAGAGCTAGGTTGTGTAGCATAGATCTATATTGTTAACATATATGTGATATATGCTTGTTTTTAGTAGATTAGATCTATTTATAATTGATGATAACATGTTAATTCTGAATTAGTAGAATTAGATTTGTTGGTGTTTCATGTGATGAAACCCATCCTAACCTATGATGGATGTGATCTATCAATCTCGACAGAATGGTAGAAGATATCTCATGATGTGGACTTGTTGAATTGATGTGATCAATTTTCCATAAGTCCATATCTAATCCGATTGCTGCTATGAATCCTTGCACGGGCTAGTGGGAGGTGGTGAAAAGGCTAGCATGGTAGTGATAAGATCGGAGACCAGGATCTTTGTTAGATTGGAACTAAAACATTTGGTACATCTTTAAAATATCACCACGGACCACCGAAGGTGGTCGTCACCCCTTTTATTGTTTAAGGCCACTAAGGTGCATGAAGCAATGGGATTCTTTACCTAACTTGTTTTTGCAGGAATTTGTATGAGAAGTACGGCCCTTATGCATGTTTACGTGATGTGATCATGTAATTATCACGATCTGTGAATCATTTATTTCAACCATGGATGATATGGTCGTCTCCTTTTGTATAATGGCCTGCGTGCCGATGATAAGCACTAAATTGGTAGTATTTTTACCCTAAGTTTGCTATTGAAAACGTGCAAAAACATACTAAAAACTCCTTTGATGCAACATTTTATGTGTATTTTTATATTATTTTTACAATATGCTTTCACGGCTGTGTTTGCCATGTTTTAGGGACCAAACTACTAAATTTGAGGAAATTTTGACTTCGTTTGGGCCAATTTTGACAAAGATTCCAAACTTGGAGAAAAAAGGAACCCTGATCGAATATTTCTCAGTCGAAACACCCTGGTCGAACACTCTTAGGGGAGACGGAACCATAATCAAACACAACTGGTCGAAAAAGGGGTATGATCGAACACAAACACAATTGGTCGAACAAGACAAGTAGTTGAAACGAGTCCTGATCAATCTGGTGGCGAGGAGCTCCCATCTGGTGAAGGGAGGGCCGAAGTCTCCATTCGGCTCCGTCATGATCCAGCTCCTGCCATCACAGGTGCAGGAGTACCTGGTGGCGGCTTCCCGGGACCACTAGGGGGACTGGGTCCGGAGGTGGTTTTACATCTGGGTCCAGGACGCCAAGGTGACCTACTCACCAGAGCCCCCCTCCTACAGCCGGTCGTCTACCCCCAAGCCCCCGGTGTGGACCGAGGAGGAGCTGAAGCTCCTCAGCAAAGTGGTCGCCTCCTGGGGCGTCCATTCCATGAGGGACGCCACTGAGGAGCGGACACTACTGAAGGTCTCCCCCTTCTCGCACGGGAGGAGGGGGATTAGGATGTGCCCGACGCAGCGACCTCCGCAAAAGCTGGTGACTCGACGTAAGTTTCCGATGACTTCCTTCGCTTTTTCGTTCATTTTGCTAACTCTTTGCTTTTGTAGTCCGGCCGTATCCAGCTACCCGAGAGAAGGCGGAGAACCTCCTTGGGAGGTCCTTCGTCGATGAGCACGAGCGCATCATGCGCGTCATAGGGGAGGGTCCTCCCTGGAACTTTGTGGCCGAGGCCTTTGGGCTGAGACTATCAGAGAGGACGCCTCTCCCCACCCCCAACTCTCACAAGCGGGGGAAGGAGGTCGCCGGGGGTTCCGAGCCGAAGCGTGCCAAGGCTCAGATGGCCCCCGGTCTAGCAACGACGCCGGGTTCCACGCCCGTGAAGGCCCCAGGTCAGGGCGCGTGCGAGCGCCTTCTCGGGGCGAAGTGACGCCGCCCCTCCCAGAGAACTCCGGGGGTGGGGTGGGGCGGTGGAGGCGCAGGAGCTTGCGCGCCTCCCCGAGGCCTCCGGAGAGGCTCGGGGGAAGGAGCCGACCCATGACGAGGGGGCATCCGACTCGGTGGATTACGCCCCCTCGCCGCCTCCGGTGATCGCTCTTCCAGTGGCTCCGGCGCCACCGGAGCCGGAGAGACAGGAGGTTCGTTTCGCAGAGGCTTCCCCTCCACGCGTCGAATGGCCGGTAGACGGGGGGGGAGCCCCTCGGTCTATGAGGTCCTCGCGGCGACGGAGGTCCCTGGGGCCCCATGGCCCGAAAAGGATAAAGGTTTCCTCATCCCTCCCCGGGGGCGGGGGACTCCCTCGGAGAGCTCGTCGACTTCTTCGGCCACCTCCTCGGCGGCGAGGACTCCGTTCACTGCCACTCCGGTCCACATCACCCCCGCGACCTTCGTGAGGGGGCCCTCCGGTGCTGATGGATCTGGAGTTGCTGGGAGGGAGACCCTCCTGCTGTCCTCGGGGGGAGGTCTTCCGGTTCGCGGAGGGGCTCCAAACCCAAAAAGTGCAGGATTACGTCTCGCAAGGGACGCTCCGCGAACATTGCGGGGAGTTGCAGTTGCTCCACATCTAGGTTCGTTCTCGAACCGGTGGTTTGTTTTTTCCAGGATTCCAACTCTCAGGTTTTGACTAACTTTTGCGTTCGTAGAGGGTGGCCATCGCTTGGGGCATTGAGGCGCGCTTTGACAAGGCGCTAAAGGAGGCGGAGGGGAAGGCCGCCACCTTTTTGGAGGAGCGGGACGGTGCGCTCCGGGAGTTGGCCCGAGTCTGGGCCCAACTCCACGCCTCTAAGAATGCCAACGACCAGCTCCGGAGGGAGGCGAGAGCTAAGGAGAATGCCCTCCGGGAGCTCGAGGGCTCTAGTGCTCGGGCGGTGATGAACGTGGGTTGCTCCGTCCGCTTGGCCCTCAAAGGGCTCGGGGTGAGCCTTGGCCCGGGGGGCAGCTCTGAGGCGGTGCCGGCGACACTCGCGGAGGCTGTGTGTTTTCTTAATGCACAAGTCTCCTTGATCCCGGAGGCTGCCGATGCCCGAGCACGAGGCCGGGCGATCCCGGTGATAGCTGCCGCGGCGGGGCTTTTGGAACACCGGGGGGTCGGCACCCGGGCGATCGGGCGCCGGATCCCCCGGAGCTTTCCAGAGTTTTTCGCGCCGTTCCGATGAGAAGTGGAGCAGCTCGTCGGTGGCTTCTACGACCAGATTATTCATGTGCGATTCCCAGCGTCGGCTCCTCCGAGGGTGGACGCTAAGGCTCCGGCGGAGGCCTCCCGAGTGGAGGACGCCATTGAACAAGTATGAGCCTCCCCCCAGGCCTTTAGATAGGTCCCTTTTTTGTTTTAGGATTTTTGCTCCCGGTAGCTTCTTAGAAGAAGCCCTGGAGATTTGTACAAAAAAAGTTTTGATGCAATAGAATGAATTTTTTGCTAAGTGTTTTGAATTGAATTTACCAAGCACCCTAGGGAGTTACTCCCGGGAAAGAGCCCCCGAGGTTTGAGCGCGATCTTAGGGACGCCCTGACGCTGCAAGGAGCCTTCCCAGAGGTGGGGCCCCCGGGCTCCGGCGGTTGTCACCCGGGGGATGCCCAAGCCGCCTTCATTTTGCTAAGTCTCCTCTCCGGGGGACATGGTGGGGATGTTTCCCCGGAGCCAATCCGGTTGTGGTGGCTTCCGGAGTGGCACCTAGACAACTACGACAACCACCGCGCTGAATTACCCCCTCCGCGACCGGGTTCCCGGAGAGTCCCGCCACTTCAAATACTTCCACCGGTGGGCTATGAATATTGGCCCGAAGACTTGCTCTGGGAGGCCCAGCGACGTATACGAAGCTTGTATCGAGACCTGGCCCAGGAGCTATCAGAGGGCCTCCGGGATTATTAGGTGTAGGAGCCTTCCGAGTTGTATCTTGCGTTTATCGTATCGATACCCACCGGAGGGGGAAGATGTCCTCTGGTTAGATATTTTAATAAAGCTAAGTTTGCTTGTTTACTTTTGCGAATTCTCAAGTGATGGTCCGGAACAGGGCAATCCCCAGGCACAAGTTAGGCACAAGTTACCCCCCCTCCACAGCGGGCCGGAGAGTGGCTCCGCGTGCTGTGGAGGTGACAAAGCCCGGGGTAAGAATTCCCCAAAAATTTTCCAAAGGTCCCGGTGAGAAATTTCCCGGTCATCGTGAGAATGGGGGGTCGGGTAAAAAACTTCCGGGAACGATTTTTCGGAAATCCCGGTGAGAAATCCTTAGGTCACCGTGAGAACGGGGAGACGGGGATAAAATTCCCTGGAGAAAGTGTCGCGCCCCGAAACTGGGACTACGACTACTCCCGTAGAGACCTAGCTCGTTGCAGCTAGTCCCATATATGCATACCCTTGACTTCCCAGGATAAGTCAAGCACAAGAGTATATTACATTGCAACAGAGTAACTTACAAAATATTTAAGCAGTATGGCCTACTGGCCTTAATATTACATAAGAAGATTACAATGCCTTCACGGCATTCAAGGTTTAGCAAAATAATAACTACACAGCAGAAGATAGGTGACCCTCCCACAATGAGAAGTGGACGGTAGAACAACACACATCAGGGCACTAACGGAACTGACTCTCCTCCTTCTGGATCCAAGAAATTCTTCATGCCTTCATCTTGATTATTGAATGCTCCATCTACTGATTTGTAGGTTGCAAGGGTGAACACTTACGTACTCAGCAAGTCATAGGTAAGAGTAGATACATATAGTAGGGATGATATGAACCTAGACTAGTCAAGAATTATGGATGTTTATAAAATAACCTTTTTCTTTCATACCTCATCTCATCTCATCTTATGGTAGCACTTTTCATAATATAACATTGCTATTCATGTTCACTAGATTATAGTACTACCGCGACACGTCGACACACAACAGCCCACGGCAGCACTCCTTATCATGACAACACATGTCATTTGGGTAATCTTGATTTAATAAATTTTATTTAGAAAATATACTTGTGTCACACCCCATGGATTTAATCCACCACAGTAGACTCCTATAAACCTGGGAGCTCGGAGTATTCGGATACATTTTTAACTCTGCAGAGAGGTACCAGTTTACCCGCAAGATATTCCACTTTCAAGCCCATCCTATCAATATGATTAGACCCTTCCTCACAACCATGTGTGAGTGGCAAGGTGGATATAACAAGAACTTTTGTTATGTATCACTCACAATTCACCCCTGACCATGTGGATCTCTCGCGAACCACAGTTGTGGCAGGTTGTACCCAAATCTCCACCCCTACGCATATTTCCATTACTGGGTCAGCGTGCAAGATCACCTTCAGTGATATGTGTGGGAGCCATTCTCCGTGCCAATCGTGCATCACTACACAACTCCAGCAGGTGTGTCATGTGAGATCCGCATAAGTACTTGTTCAGGCCTGTCCCATACCAGGCTTGCGGTTAGCACGTTGTTCATGCCACTAGACGCACAACACAAGATTCTAGTCCTTATATGCCAATGACCAGACCAACCACAACCCTGCACCTTCAGTGCCTGCTATCCTTTGCAGTTTAGCACCTCCAGTGCTACCACCATTCCATACCAAAATTCTGGTCACAGCTAGGGGTTTTATTTCATGAATATAAGTATATACATAAATATATTAGTTCATGGCTCAAAACTTGTTTATTTCACATTTCACAGATAACCAGTCTAGTACTGCCAATTCATAAACCAACCATTCTCAATCTTTCTCATGCAATATTATCTATATTCAAGGTTATATTATAGCAACTCTTAAAATATAGGTTCAAGATGACCAAGGATATGACTTGCCTTCCGCGTCGTAAGAAACAGCAGTTGATGTCAGGCCAACAGCAAAATCCTCAAAGTCAGCTTCTGGATCTGCTCGACGACAAACCAAACAGCACACACAGTGATTACTTATTATATTAAAATGTTTTGTCTTATATGCAGATATGCTTAACAGAATAACTGAACGATACTGGGGATAATTGGGATTGCAAGCTGAATTGAGGCGAGATTCTAGAGTTTCAAGGAATTTGGGCTAAAGATGGGTGATAGAAGCTCTTAGGATCTCAAGGCTGCAACAGGGATATCAATTTTGTGGCTGGTTTGATCAAAAACAGCAAATGTCAGCAGATTGACATTCGGATCAAGGCTCTGACATAGCTTCAAGGAAAGCTAGAGAGCTTATCTCAAATTGTGACAGTAGAAGAAAGTGTAGATCATAACTCTACCAATTCAGTGGACAAAGTGGCTCTCAAATTGCACAACCAGAAGTGGGTAAACAAGGCCAATGCCACTGGCTGGCATGCACTGACATAGGGCTGACAATGTCAAGATCTAGGGCTAAGCATAAAATGCATTTCAAGGGCTCAAATCAAGTTGTGATAGAAGAAGAAATTATAGATCACAACCTCAGGAGTCTAAGGGACAAGGTTATGCTCAAAATGCACATCTGGAAGGAAGTGAAAAGGGCTAATGCCACTGACTGGCATAGCCTGGCATTGAACTGACATGGCCCAAAACTAGGGCTTGCCATAACTTTTCATTTAGGGCTCGAATTGATGCACCACTTTGTCTGGAGGTAGGCCTTGATAACAGGAACAAATGATTCAATAGGTTCCAAGGTCGAAGATGGCTGGATGGTGATGAAAATCAGTGAAGAAGTGTGGTGGCGACATGGCACAGTGAAGCCACTGGGCAAGGTCTTTGGCATAGCTATATCTTGCAATCTGTATGGTTTCAGAGATTAGGCTAGAAGACAAAAATGCTCAGGAGTTCAAGGCACATCTGGTGGACAAGGTGGCTGAAGCTAGATCGGTCGGGAATAGATTTTCGGTGGCCGGCGTCGGAGAAGATGACAAGATTTGGGGATTTTTGATACAGGTCAAATGAACTCAATTCCTTTCTTGGAGAGTATCTGAGAAGTATAAGGAAACTATTGGCATGATTAGATTGGCCGGAGGATCACCGGAGAAGCCTGGCGATGATCGCCGGTTTCTGGTGAAATTCAAATTTGGGGAAAAGCTTCGATTCGAGTTCAATTTGGAAATCTTGATGCACAGGCTTGCTAAATAAAGATCACTGATCATTTTGTTCTACTGAATCGGGAGCTAATTTGGGATAAATCGGGCTGCATTGCCGAAACAGGGCAAATAGAAGATTCCGGCGATCACCGGCGTTAGGGTCCACCGGAGAGCAATTGGATGCAACAGAATGATGAGGAGGATGAGAGATACTCACTGGTGTCTTCAATTTGGCAAGAGGTGCAGTGGAGCGTACTAACACCATAAGCCTCCGTGCTGGACTCGTCGAAGAAGAAGACGACAGTGGAGGAGATTTGGAATTGGCTAAGTTCTGGTGAAGTGAAGATTACATAGAGTATTGGGCTACTTAAATAGACCAGGGACGGAGTTGACAAGGAGTAAACAACAAAGAAATTGGCGCCGGTGACTTGACTGGCCGGGCGCAGGTGCGACAACAGTGAACGGTGATGCGATGGCACACAGGCGGTGCAAAGCTAATCAAATTGTCGCTTCATCGGGACTCAACAATGTTGGGCGGTGCAAACGGTGGCAACAAGAGCTGGCACGGCGAGGCAACGTGGCATGAAGTTGCTGAGAAAAGGCTGCCGTTGCTGCTGCTGGTTGCGCACGGGAGCGGTGGCTATTCAACGGCGTTACCACGGCGATGGCTGAGACGCGGATGCGTGCGCAAAAGCAAGCACAAACATGCACGGGCACAAGCGTAGGCGAGGCTTGGCCGGCGGCGAGCAAACACAGCGCAAAAATCACAGCGGGCTCTAGTCGAAAACTCAGCAGCTGCCCTGGTCGAATTTGGACTGATTTGTAATATCTGATTCTTGGCTTTGGGCTGAATTGTAAATCTAGAGATTTAGAACATTAGGGTTGAATTTGATTCTGCTGATTTGGCAAACTTCATTCAACAGATAATTTGGCACAAATAGAAGATAAAATTTGAAACAATTGAATGGTTTTTGATATAAACTGAAAATAGAATAGATTAGGGTTAAATAGATCTGAATTTTGTTGATCTCGAATTCTGGGATTTAGAATTTGATTTTGAGATACTCATATAAGAAGATTTTGTGTTGAAAAGCATTTTGGAGGTGTTCCCTGAATCAGATTTGGATTTGGAGATGATTTGCAACATTTTGCCTTTTCAGGCTTTTAGAAAATCTGGAAAAGGACTGATCTGCGATACTCTTGGACTGATTTGTGAAAAAGATTTAGATGATAAAATCTGACTGCCAACTTTTTGGATTAAGGTATTGGCATACCTTTGATCATAATCCAAGAATAATCTGGTCTGAACTTGGTCAAGATTTTGATTAAATCTAAATTTTCTGAAACTTAGGGTATTTGGGTAATATAAGATATTTCTATTTTCGAAAACAGAAAGGAGTTGATAAATCTAAAAGTTAGAGATAGAATTGAATCTGGGTTCTGAAGGCTTTTATGCTCAAGATAGATAATAGATCAAATCTGAAAAGTCAAATCTTGATTTGGGTCTATAGGATAGATTTTAAGATTTTGGACTTAGAATAGAATAAAACTGGGGCTGATTTGGCTGATCTAGAAGAGACATATGCATGCATGACTTCTTAAGAAAGAAATTTTCACCCCTAAACTCAGGGTGTTACAGAAAGTCTCCGAGATTTCCGAGGATTTTTCTGGGAGAAAGTCTCTGAAATTTCGCCATGTGATTTTTCTGGGAGAAAATCTCCGAAATTCCCGGGGATAATTTTTCCGGGAGAAAACCCTCCAGTCGCCGTGAAAACGGGGAGCCGGAGATGAGATCTCCGAGAAAGAATATCCAAGAATTCTGTCTCACTGAGGAGAAAGTTGACTCCCGGAGCAGGATGTGCCCGATGACGGGTCTGAGTGTTTAAGGGGGACTAGTCTCTCAAATTGACTCGTTACCATGGTCCGTGAGGACCGGGTTGCCGCTTACACCCTCAGTCCACGAGGGTGTGATCGTAAGCCGCCCAACGGGAGTGGGACTCCCGTTGTAGGGACTTCTTGGGTCATGATAGCCCACTTCATCACGGAGGGGCATCCTCACCAAGAGGGCATCCTCCCTGGAGGGCTTCGCCGTGAGAGACGATGATGTAGAGACCTACAATGAGCCAAAGCTGAGGAAAAACCAGTTGTATTAATAAGGAGTTAAGATACAACGCCTCCCCCCACAAGACCGCGATGGGGGAGGGAATGGTGAGTACAATGTCCCCTCCCCTCCGGCGTAACCGCTCCAGGGGAGGGGACGGACCTGTAGGCTAGAAGTAGAACTTACGAAGCAAGCGTACGTTCCACGTGTGCTTCAGCTCCTACTCTTGAAGATTGGAGAGCTTGTAAGCCCTCGAGCCCAGGACTGCTGAGATCTTGTAGGGGCCCTCACTACTACAGAAATGCTTTTCACTATCGGTTAAAAATCCACTCTACTATCGGTTCTCTTACCGATAGTGGTCGGCACGATAGTAGAGGAGCAGAACACTTCTATCGGTTCAAAAACTGTTAGTAAAACACCTACATTCCCAACGTTCACTAATCGCTATCGACTATTTCTTCTATCGGCTCAAATTTAAACCGATAGTATTATATACATTTTTTCTATCGGCTCGTATATAAACCGATAGTATTGTTTAGTATTTTTCTATCGGCTAGGATCTAAACCGATAGTAATGTTAATATTTTTTTCTATCGGGTATTATCTAAACCGATAGTATTGTCTGGACACAGTTAGTACGGGAAACTTTATTCTATCAGTTATATTATATAACCGATAGTATTCTGTAGACACGTTGAGAACTGAAAACTTTATTCTATCGGTTGTTGTATATGAACCGATAGCACTGATATATTTATTCTATCGGTTGTAGTATATAATCGATAGTAATTTGTAGACACGTTTAGTACTGAAAACTTTATTCTATCGGTTGTTGCATCTGAACCGATAGTAATGTAATATTTATTCTATCGGTTGTGTTATATAACCGATAGTAATATTAGTTTTTCCTATCGGTTATGTACTGGCACGGTTAGTACTGGAATCATGCACATATACATACAGCTATACAGAGATACATTGGATCATTCACAAATACATCAATATTTACAAATATTCAGCAATATTCACATATTGATCAATTTGTTCACAAATACACTAATTCAGCAATATTCACATATTCACATATTGTTCACAAATTGGACAGATTGAATTTATGCACATATTGATCGAGTTTATTCATAAATACATCAATGAATCTATTCACATATTGAGTTTATTCACAAATACAGCAATCAACACATTCAATATATATTCATAAATACAGCAATCAACACAAGTCAGTTACTATCGATCGTTGATAGCCACTTCTTCCATGACATATTGAGCCCAAATTGTTCGCAGCTCCTTCAATTGAGGCAACTCATATTGCTCTTTCAACATGGTGCTCTGCATATATGCATGTATGAAGTTAGGATCGTACGTCACATCCAATTAAAGTTCGACTTTGAGTCAGGAAAAATGGTTACCTTAGGGAATTGGGCAAAGTTTCTCCTGATCAGGTCATACATGAATCTCATGACATAGAAGCCACATTCCCACGATTGTGGCTGCTGATGGCACTGGAAAAATTGCATATGCAAAGACATAAACCCACATTAACTCGAAAGAACTAATTAAGCTTAAATTAAAAGACTCATCATGAGTACTTCCATCCGTATTAATTACCTCATATTCTTTCCAAGAAATTGTTGTGCCCTTCGACGCGTCATGCCTCCCTCACAAGACTCCAGTCCGTATGATGGACATATCAAGCTCCCGCCAGTTGAGGAGGTCGAACAAATCCTCGTGGGCCACCGATATGCTCCCGGGCTCACGGTGAAAATGGGCTGGCCTGAAGTGAACCAAGAAGTTGATGTGGCGCCTAGACCGGGTCAGGTACCACTCGTGGAGACTTCTGGTTATTTGATCCATATTGCGCAGAAGGTACTCCGACACGAGTGGGGACCCGTTCTTGAACGTACCCGGCTGGCTTTGTTTGGCCTTGCCTTTGGCCTTGCCCTTGCCTTTGGGCGGGGAGCGAGTGTATACCTTCGAAGGTTGGGGTGTGGTGCCGTCGGCCTCATTTGATGGCGAAGGGTTTGAGGCCGTCGAAGGAGGCATGGGGGCCAAAGGAGTTCGCTCATGCGTTGTGGCGGGGGTGGTGTCCTCAGGAAGTGTGCTGGTATCCATCGTCCACTTTAAGTACGAACGCTTAAATTAGATTTTGCAAATTCAGTATATTAACTGAGATGTAAGCTAGAATGGCTAGGGTTTACCTCCTGTAGTCTAACACCCTTCTTGGGCCACTGTATGTACGAGCCCAATGCCTCGCCAATTGTCCGCATTTCGTCCGTTGGGACGGGCAACGGAAAAGAGCTGTAGCCCGGGAGGGCCATGTCCACCTGTACCTTTGCGAATCTAGGCTCCAGAGGTACGCAGTGGATCCGGACATCCTCCCAAGACTGGTATACGATCCCGTTTGCAACCGCAACAGGTTTGTCGCCTATGTTGATCAATAGGCTACAGCTCTCCGACTTCTGCAATTTGCAACAATTATAACAGGTTAGCGAAACAATTCTAACGTAACGGGAGTGGCATCAGCCGAACTGCATATATAGCTCAAGAGTTGCAATACCTCGATCAGGTCCACCGGATCCACGTGAACCTTCGAGCCAACACTACTCGGCCTGGCAGCGTCGACCTCGGCAGCTGGATCTAAACCCTTGGACTGCACAACTCGGCTGAGGCGTTCATATTTCTCGTTCATTTGAGCGAACATGTCCGCGAATTGTGCAGTCACATCTGCCCGTATCTTCTGAGATAGCTCCACTTCCCTTTCCTTCCAGCTGCCAGGCTTCTTCGCCTTTTGCCCGGGCTCCGAGAAGCCTTCCTTCCATGGCACCACAGCCCCCACGGTTCGCGTCCGCCCTGGATGCTCCTTGTTCCCTAGAGCCCGGGTAAGGATGTCGTTCTCCCTATGGGGACTGAACAATCCCTTGGTCGCCTCCTTCGAGCAAGAGATCTGTTACATTGAAAGCTCTCCATTGTGAGGAAGAAATATATACAAACTTGTGCGCACACTAGTGATCATAGTTAGCCAACTTACGAGTCGCTGCATGACCTCGACGTCCCTGGGGTTTGGGAACGCCACAGTCCCCGTGGCCGACAAGGTCCCTCTGGCCAGCCACCAGCGCTTGCATCGCTGATCACGGATCTCGGAGAGTGGTAGGTCAGGGGAGTCGACGAAATGTGACGCCTCGTCTTCAGCCTTCTTCCACTGCTCCTCCTTCCCTGCATAGCCGCGAGAGCCGAGCCGATGTGGGTGGTCGTTCCTCCTCTGGATTGCCCTGTTCTTCTCGCTGAGGGCCTTCGTACCAGAAACAAGAAAATTAATGCACCACTGCTTACTGCATACAATGGTGTAACCAAGCAAAGGAACCATTCATACCTTGAACTCAGGAGTCCCCTTCTGTTGGGCGAATTGCTCCCATACCTCCTCCGTTATGAAGGGGTACTTCTCGCATGGAGATTCGCCTTTAGCGAGGAAGGTACTGACGAGGACGCTCTTGAAGGTTTTCCACGTGTTGTTCATGTCCTTCAAGCAAGCTATCTTGGGACCATCATCCGGGATGTTCCACTTGGCCTGTTTCAAATGGTGCATATAAGTAGGACTTACCTAATCTCTAGGATAAACCAAGGGAATGTGATTACTCAAGAGTTCAGTGATTTTGATTAATTTTACCTTCACTTCCGCCCACAGCCTATCCCTCTCGTCGGCCTTGACGTCCTTCCAGCTCTGGACGGTGATCTTCACCCTTTCCTTCGCCAACAAGCCAACATATGCAGCATAGTGCCCGGCGTTCTTCCCGATCGGTCTCCCGAACTGGTTGAACTCACAGGAAAGATCCGCGCGTTTGGCCAAACGACCCAACATCGTCGCGCCTCGCGCCTTCCTCTTGCGCTGGGACGAGGTAGCGCCATCTACGTTCGCCCTCGCCGAATCACTAGTATCAGCCGAGGAAGATGCCGACATGGCTTTACCTAAAATACCATGAACAAACCATCCAATTGATATGAAGAAAGGTACATGACAAAGTTCATAACTAAAATTGTTGTGCTAATCTCTCTGCATGAAAATAAAGTCTGTTAAAATTTAAATGAACCTAAATTTGAGATGAACATTAGAAAATGGGAAGTAATTCACAGAAAATTCAGATGAGCAGTGCAAACTAACACATACTCTATTTCCTATCGGTTTTGAAAGGAAAACCGATAGTACTAAGGTTTGTATTCAGGAAAATTTAAAAGATTAGCAGTGCAAACTATGCTAATTTCTTTGCTGGAAAATAAAGTCTGTTAAAATTTAAATGAACCTAAATTTGAGATGAACATTAGAAAATGGGAAGTAATTCACAGAAAATTCAGATGAGCAGTGCAAACTAACACATACTCTATTTCCTATCGGTTTTGAAAGGAAAACCGATAGTACTAAGGTCTGTATTCAGGAAAATTTAAAAGATTAGCAGTGCAAACTATGCTAATCTCTCTGCTGGAAAATAAAGTCTGTTAAAATTTAAATGAACCTAAATTTGAGATGAACATTAGAAAATGGGAAGTAATTCATAGAATATTCAGATGAGCAGTGCAAACTAACACATACTCTATTTCCTATCAGTTTTGAAAGGAAAACCGATAGTACTAAGGTCTGTATTCAGGAAAATTTAAAAGATTAGCAGTGCAAATATGCTAATCTCTCTGCTGGAAAATAAAGTCTGTTAAAATTTAAATGAACCTAAATTTGAGATGAAAATTAGAAAATGGGAAGTAATTCACAGAAAATTCAAATTAGCAGTGCAAACTATGATGGCACTACTATTTCCTATCGGTTCTCCAAGTCAAACCGATAGTAATCAAGTCTGAATTAGGAAAAATTTCCAAAATTGCTCAGCAGGAACATAAAGTAATTGCTCAGCAGGAACATAAGGTATGTTAAAATATAAATGAACCAAAATTTCAGATGAAAATAAGAAAATGGGAAATAATTAACAGAAAATTCAGTTTAAGGTATTTACTATCGGTTCTGAATAAGAAACCGATAGTGAACTACACTGTATGACAAATTGCTAGTGATTTTCATCAATTTTGTCATTCTCATAGCTATCAAGTTTGTAGTTCATGAATTATACTCTAGGTTTATATTTGTAATGCATTGAACGGGATATGAACCATTGCATACAAAATTAAGCAATACACGCGAGCAATTTGGTCAAGAACACTTACAGTCGATCATGGAGTGGCCGGAGGCGGTGGCGCAATGCAATGCCGGAGGCGGTGGAGAACCAGTGGCGCAGAGGAGCGAAGAAGCGAACGTCGGCGAATCTAGGGTTTTCCGCGCGAGTATTTGGAAATTGGAATGTGATCAGTTGCACTGGAGGGAAAATCGTGCAAGGTTATAACCTAATAAATGAATATTTACTATCGGTTCATCACCACAAAACTGATAGTAAAAACATGTAAGTTAGGGTTTTCGTAACACAGTGTAAATCACTATCGGCTGTGAACAGTAAACCGATAGTAAACTAGGAACAGGGACTCATAACACAGTGTAAATCACTATCGGTTGTGAACAGTAAACCGATAGTAAACTAAGAACAGGGGCTCATAACATAGTGTAAATCACTATCGGTTGTGAACTATAAACCGATAGTATAGTTTAATTTCATATCGGTTTCACAGTTATAACCGATAGTAAAATACAATGCTATTGACCCTAAAGGATTTCCCTTAGAAGAATTACAGAGGATCTCAGTACATCATTTTGTATTGTATTTTACTATCGGTTATGACAATAAACCGATAGTATATGTTAATTTCATATCGGTTTGGAGGTTGAAACCGATAGTATAATACTGTTATATTGATCTAAAGGTATTTCCTGAGAACAATTACAGATGGGTCTCAGTACATCATTTTGCACTTGTAAAGACACCTGAAACCCCATGCAAATGGCTTGCAATAATTTTGAAATAAATTAACAGTAAAGACCAATCATGGAATGAAAATTTGCAGTTTTCATATATATTTGTGAAAAGAATCAATTATTGCTCAAATCAAGTATATACTCCAATTGAAATGAAAATTTGCAGAAATGATTCTCAATGCATCACGTATATTTTCCCAAAGAATTTTTGAAAAATGATTTGAAGAATTCTTTGATCCAATTAATATACGTCACTTACATATTGCAAATTAGTCAAGAATGGTTGTCCACCCATAATCCTTCTTCGTGGTCGTCTCGCAGGTAACTTGTTTCGTCAATATCTTAGGTAGGGACAGATTGAAGGATTCCATCTAAAAATGGAGGTATTTCGTCTAACTGATCGTACTCTTCTTCATCCACAACGTCTTCGACCCCAACAATACGTCTCTTACTGTGAAGGACAACGTGCAACTTTGGGTTGGCCGGGTCAACGATGTAGAACACCTGTGTGGCTTGCTCAGCAAGTATAAATGGATCATCTTTGAGTGCGACTCTACTGAGATCGACGAGAGTAAACCCATAATTGTCGACTTTAACACCTCGAGGGATTTCGACCCATTGGCACCGAAACAGAGGAATCTTAACTAATACATAATCGAGCTCCTATATTTCCTCAATAACACCGTAATATGAGTCGAGTGCCCTTACTGCCTTGACATCCTCCGAAATAGCAAGTAGTGTCACTCCACTACATTGCATAGCACTCTTCTCGTCCTGAGTTCTTGTGTAAAATGAATAGCCGTTGATGTCATACCCCTGCCAAGTCCCTACAGTAAATCTAGGCCCTCTGGCCAACCATGTAACATCTTCATCTACGTCGCCCTCAGAAGCTTGCAGGACTCTATTTTCGATCCACCCAGCAAACTTCCTATTATGTTCTCTAGTGACCCAAATCTCTGGCTTCGAGGGATTCTGTTTCCGTAACATTTCCTTGTGCTTGTGTATGTATGGCTCCACCCCCGTCATGTGCTGTAAGACCCAAAAATGGGCTTTTGCATACAGATCACTAGAGGGGACGACTGCTTTAAATCCAATCGTTCCAATGCCCTGAAGCCTGCCCTCATGCCGAGACGTAGGAACGCCAATTGGGTCAACCCCGGCCATATAGTTGGTGCAAAATTCGATCACCTCCTCGGCGGCATAACCTTCAATGATACTGCCCTCAGGCCGATGTCGATTCCTTACATATCCCTTCAAGATACCCATAAATCTCTCAAATGGATACATGTAGCGCAGGAACACGGGTCCACAAAACTTAATTTCTCTGACAAGGTGAACAATTAGATGCACCATAACATCAAAAAAGGATGGAGGGAAATACATCTCCAGCTGACAAAGAGTGGTAGTCACATCGCGTTGCAAATCGTCCAGTCCATCCATATCAATTACCTGCAAGGACACAGTTGCAGCAAATATTCAGATCCAAAAAATCTGACAAGTTCCACGAATGGAGCTAATTCACTTGCTAGGAGTACACGCTTACGTACCTTGCCAGATACTGTGTCGAAGAAATAACATAGCTTTGTAATTTTCTCTCTGACTTTGACTGGGAGAATGCCTCTGATAGCAATGGGAAGCATTTGTGACATCAGTACATGACAATCATGGAACTTCATACCAACCAGTTTCAAGTCTTTCATGGACACAAGTTTTTTCAAGTTCGCAGAATACCCGCATGGAACTTTAACACCATGTAGGCACTGACAAAGTTCTGTTTTTTCTCTTTTTGACAAAGTATAGCAGGCCGGGGGGAGGTATGTCCGCTTTCCCTTCTCCAACAGTGCAAGCTCAGTCCTTATGCCCATGTCGAGCATGTTACGGTGAACGTTGATGCCATATTTCGTCTTTCCTGGAATGTTCAACAACAAACCAATCAAACTGTCACAAACATTTTTCTCTACGTGCATGACATCAATGCAATGTCGAACTTGTAAGTGCTCCCAATATGGCAGATCCCAAAGAATCGATCTCTTCTTCCAAACATTTTTTCCTGGAGGTTTAGAACATTTACCGAACTCAACTTTGATGTCCTTCACGCGCAAGTAAAGCTCCTTACCAGTCACAAACACTGGGGCTGATCCTTTCTCAGGCTTCCCATTAAATGACTTCCTCTTCTTACGGTAGGCGTGATGCATCGGAAGGAATCTGCGGTGACCCATGTACACTGTTTTTCTGTAGTTCGATAACCACATGCTTTCAGTTTCATCCAGGCAAATAGGACAAGCCTTGACTCCTTTCATACTATACACCGACAAATTTCCATAGGCCGGGAAATCATTTATGGTGCAAAATATCATGGCCCGCAACATGAAATTCTCTCGCTTATGTGCATCCCACACCCGCACCCCTTCGCTCCACAATTTATGTAAGTCCTCGACTAACGGTGATAGAAACACGTCAATATCATTCCCGGGTTGTCTGGGTCCTGAAATTAGTAACGACATCATGATGTACTTGCGCTTCATACATAACCAAGGAGGAAGATTGTAGATGCATAAAAGAACCGGCCAAGTGCTATGTCGACTGCTCATATTTCCGTGTGGATTCATACCATCCGTACTCAGCCCAAACCTTATATTCCTCACTTCGCCACCAAACTCACCGAATGTTCTGTTAATGTTTCTCCATTGAATGGAATCAGCTGGATGTCTTAGTTTTCCGTCTTGTTTCCGACCTTCAACATGCCAACGCAAGTACTTCGCATCTTTCGGATTTGCAAACAGCCGTTTCAATCTGGGAATCATAGGCAAATACCACACAGTTTTGGCCGGAGGCCCTTTCTTTACCTCATCACATCCATTGTGATAAATTCTGTCCCCATGCTTATACCGTGATGCACCGCATCTTGGACAAACATGCAAATCCTCGTACTCATTACGGTACAGAACACAATCATTTGGGCATGCATGTATTCTTTCGATTTCCATTCCCAACGGACACAATAGTTTTTTGGCCTGGTAAACCGATCTTGGCAACTCATTTCCCTCTGGAAGCATGTCCGCTAATGGATCCAATAGCGCCGTGAAACTCTTATCGCTCCAACCGTTGGTTGCCTTCAAGTTATATAATCTCAACACAGAAGACAACTTTGTAAATGTTTCACATCCGGGGAACAAAGGCTTCTTAGAATCAACAATTAATTTCTGAAATTTAGCTAAATCGTTTTCGTTGTAGTCCTCTTCTACATCACGTAACATTTCATCTAAATTGTCGTCATCTACATGGACTTCCGAATGAACATTATCAATGTTTTGATCATGATCATCATTACTGCAATCCACTTCTGGGTGCTGCTGAGTGGTAGCGGTAGTGTACGTTTCCTCAAGATCTTCACCATGCCATATCCAACGGGTATAGCGTGCATTAAAACCACGACGAATCAAATGACTCCTAATCTGATCAGAGTTGCCGAACCTTTTTAAGTTCATACAATCTATACAAGGACAATGCATATCTTTCTCTCCCTTCTTCGCCTTTTCTTGCTCAGCAAATTTAATAAATCCATTCACACCCTCCAAATACTAAACAGTACTACGTTTTATTCCATACATCCAATATTCTCGGTCCATCTACAATTATTTCACAAAATTGACAAATTCAACTAAATAATTAATGACTCAGGGCAAGCATATATGAATGAAACATAATTAGCTAGGCCATATGTGTGTACATGAGCTGTTTAATTACATTAAATGGATTTGTATATATGAAACCCGAATTAACTTGATGCATGCATTAATTGGAAGAGCCAGCTAGCTAGCTGCTTAAATTCAGCAAGCTATAGCTAGCTAGCCAACCCAGCCTTCTAGCTAGTTTGGAGATACATGTATCTAGTTTAATGAATTGCAAGTAGAGAGAGAGAGGGAGAGTGTGAAAGAGTGATCGAGAGAGAGAGAGGTGATGAGAAGATGACAATACCGAGGGGGATGGAAATATGATCAACCTCTCAGCTAGCTTCTCCAGATCACTCTAGCTTGGAGTTGTGCGCGGCTGAAATGATTCCAACATGTAGAGCGCAGAGCAGGGGTCGACCTAATTAAGTTGTCCAATTTTACTATCGGTTCAACAACACAAACTGATAGTAAAATAAGGTCCCCACTGTCATAACCATTAGTGTATATGAAGTCATTTTACTATCGGTTTGTTTTATATAACTGATAGTACTATTTAATATATTGTATCGGTTAGTACAGTAATAACCGATAGTAAAAAGTCAGTAATTTCACTATCAGTTACCCGAGAAAAACTGATAGTACTATTCAATATATTATATCGGTTAATACAGTACGAACCGATAGTATAAAGTGAGTAATTTTACTATCTGTTACGAACGAAAAACCGATAGTACTATTTTAATATATTATATCGGTTGGTACAGTAATAACCGATAGTAAAAAGTCAATAATTTCACTATCAGTTAAAAATGGAAAACTGATAGTACTATTTAATATATTATATCGGTTTGTACAGTAATAACCGATAGTATAAAGTCAGTAATTTCACTATCAGTTACAAAAGGAAAACCGATAGACTATTTAATATATTATATCAGTTTGTACAGTAATGACCGATAATAAAAAGTATTTGCATTTCACTAACGTTGGATTAGTGTGTAACCGATAGTAAAATGATGGTTTTCCGCCGCTGTCGTCCTATTCTATCGGATTTTTCCTAGATTGCTTACAACCGTTAGAAAATAAGGGTTAGTGGAATGCACTTCTGTAGTAGTGCCTCCCACTTGGGGGAGAGCTTGCCCTAGCTTGGGGGTCGGTTACGCGCTTGAGGACAAGGTCCCCGAGGCGGAAAGGTCTCTCGCGGACGCGCCATTTGTATGCGCGCGCCATTTCGCGCTCGTAGATGGCATGGCGGAGGAGCGCTCGGTCGGTCCCTCTTCGACGTGGTCGACCTCCAGTCGCTGATTCGCCTCGTTGGCTTGGGATGTTGCGGTCGTAGCTCTGTCTAGGAGTTCGACCTGAAGTGATCAAAAGCCAATCTTCGAGGGAAGAACCGCCTCGGCCCCGTACACGAGGGAGAAGGGGGTGCGTCCCGTTGCCCGGCTCGGGGTTGTACACATGGAACAGAAGATGCTGGGGAGCTCTTCCGCCCACGTACCCCTTTTGGAGGCGGCTTGTTTGAGCTGTCGGCGTAACCCCTGTAGGATTATGCCGTTGACCCTTTCGACGGCCCCGTTGCTCTGGGAGTGAGCTACCGAGGCGAAGTGGATGGTGAGACCCAAGCCTTCGCAGAATTCCTGAAAATATACCAAGTCGAATTGGGTCCCATTATCGACAGTGATTTCTCGGGGGACCCTGACACGACACACGATATTCTTCCAAAAAACCGTTATACTGCTCGGGACGTGATGCTGGCCAGAGGTTCGGCCTCTACCCACTTTGTAAAATAGTCTACCGTGACCACCGCATACTTGTAGCCTCCGGGCACTAGGGGGAAGGGACCTCGGAGGTCCATTCCCCAGCGCGCGAAGGGCCAAGTGATGGGGATAGTCTGCAACGCTACAGAGGGGAGGTTGAAACCCTTGGCCATCTTCTGGCAGGCCTCGCACGCGGAGACAAGGTCTCGCTCGTCGCGAATCACCGTGGGCCAATAGAAACCCTGGCGAAGGGCCTTGGCCGCGATGGCGCGCAGCGCCAGATGAGACCCGCAACTTCCAGTGTGAATGTCCTCAAGGAGCCGGAGCCCTTCCGGCCGTGGAAGGCAGCGGAGCAAGGCGGAAGGCCCCTGCTATAAAGCTTTCCCTCCAGCAGGAGGTATGCCCGAGCCTTGGCTCAGAGGCGCTTGGCCTCGATCTCTTTGGGAGGGTCTCCCTCCCCCTTGATGAAGGAGATAAGGGGGTCCATCCAAGATGAGGCACGGGTGATCTCAGCAACTTCTGGGACGCAAGACCCATCATCCGCGTCCGGGGAGGCCATCGAAGGCTTCAGAATGATCTCCAGGAAAGCCCCCTTGGGGAGCAGTTCTCGGGCGCTGGCTGCCCGAGCCAGGGCATCGGCCGGTCGTTGTCCCTCCGCGGGATGTGCTGGGCCTCTAGGCGGTCGAAGTGCTTCTCCATTTTGCATACCTCTTGCAAGTAGAGGCTCAAGTTTGCGTCATGGCACAGGTAGGACTTGTCCATTGGGCAAACTACGAGCTGGGAGTCTCCTCTCATGAGGAGGCGACGAATCCCTAGGGAGCGCGCGAGGCGCAACCCAAGGAGAAGGCCTCGTATTCAGCGACGTTGTTCGTGGCGGGGAACTCGAGCCGCGCTGCGTACTCCAGTTCTCTCCCCTCGGGGCTCCGGAGGACTACTCCCGTGCCGGCCCCAACGAGACACAAGGAGCCATCAAACATGAGCGTCCGATGGTCGCTGCGTCGAGGCGATGCGGGGAGGCTTTCGTCCCCGGGCCGGGAGGTAGGGGTCCACTCCACCACAAAGTCGGCGAGGACTTGTGACTTGATGGGGGAGCGCCCAGTGAGAGAAAGGGAGAAAGGAGCAAGCTCAGCCCCGCACTTTCCTATCCGGCCGGTGGCTTCCTTGTTCTAGAGTACCTCCCCCAAAGGAAGGGACGACGGTACAGTGATCGGGTGTCCCAGGAAGTAGTAACGAAGCTTCCGGGATGCCATTAGAAGGGCGTAGCAGATCTTCTCCATCTCCGTGTACCGAGTTTTGGCCCCTTGGAGGGCCTCACTAACGTAGTACACAGGACATTGTTGCCCATCCTATTCCTTTACCAATACCGCGCTTACGGCGACTGGGGTCGCGACGAGGTAAAGGAGCAAGGGCTCTTCTGGAGACGGGCTCACGAGCATTGGGGGGCTCGTGAGATACTTCTTTAGATCGTCGAAGGCCTCCTGGGCCTCGGGGGTCCATCGGAACCCTTCGAGGCTCCGGAGGATTTTGAAGAATTGGAGGCCACATCCCCCGACCGCGAGACGAAGCGACTTAGCGCGGCCAAGCGGCCGGTGAGCCGTTGAACGTCTTTGACCGAGCGTGGCGGGGGCATATCCAGGAGTGCCCGGATCTTTTTGGGGTTGGCCTCTATGTCCCGCTGGGACACAAGGAAACCCAGGAACTTCCCCCCGCGCACGCCGAAGGTGCATTTCTCCGGATTGAGCTTCAACCCGTATGCGCGGAGGTTGCCGAAGGTCTCCACTAACTCGTCGATGTGAGCAGTCATGTGGGGACTTTTGATGACCGTGTCGTCGACGTAGACTTCGACGTTGCGACCGATCTGGTCCTTGAGAACCAGCGTCATGAGTCGCTGGAAGGTCGCTCCAGCGTTCTTTAGCCCGAAGGGCATGTGGACATAGCAGAAGGTCCCGAGGGGAGTTATGAAACTCGTCTTTTCCTCGTCCCCTTCTGCCATTCGGACGTGGTGATAGCCCGAATACGCGTCTAGGAAGCTCATCAACTCCACCCTGCGGTCGAGTCGACCAGCTGGTCAATCCGCGAGAGCGGGAAGTTGTCTTTGGGGCAAGTGCGGTTAAGGTCGGTGAAGTCCACGCACATTCGCCACTTACCATTCAACTTCTTCACGAGGACGGGGTTCGCAAGCCATTCGGGGTGCAAGACCTCCCGAATGAACCCTGCCTCTCTGAGTTTGGCTATCTCGACCTTGATCGCCTCTTGGCGTTCAAGGGAGAGTTTTCTCAACTTCTACTTGACCGAGGGGTGACCGGGGGTCACCGCGAGCTTATGCTCGATCACTTCCTGGGCGACTGTAACACCTTGAGTTTAGGGGTAAAAACTTCCTTTTCATTAACATCCTGCATGCATGTATCTGTAGTAGTAGCAAGATCAGTTCAACCCTAATCTATCTTAAGCCCTAAAATCTTCAAATCTATCCAGTGAACCCAAATCAAGATCAGATTACTCAGATATGATCTATCAGTCACTCTAAACATAAAAGCCTTCATAAGCCAGATTCAATTCCATCTCTAACTCCTAGATCTATCAATTCTTTTCTGTTTTTGAAAATAGGATTTTACTTAATATCCTAATTACCCTAAATACTCTGAACTCATATTTAGCCAAATCTTGACCTAATTCAGACCATATTACACTTGGACTATGATCATGGGTATGCCAATACCTTAATCCAGAAAGTAGGCAGCCAGATTTCATCATTAAAGCCTTTTTCACAGATCAGTCCAAATTATATCGCAAATTAGTCCTTTATCTGATATCTAGAAACCCAAAAAGGCTAAAATCTTCAGATTAACTTCAAATTCAGAATTTCTTCAGCAGATCTCATCTAAATTCTATTTGATACAATTTTCCCTTCTATCCAGATTCCAAAATCTCATCCTAGATGCCAGAAATTGAAATCAATCAAAACTCAGATTTAATTTACCCTAAATACCCTATTATCAGTTTATATCAAGAATCATCAAATCCTGTCAGATTTTACCAAATTTCTTGCTGGATGAGTATAAGGTATAAGTTTATACTCACCTATGAAATCGGATTGCAAATTAACTATCTCCAAGTTAGAAATTACAATTTAGTCCAAAGCCAATTTTTAGATTTTGCAATTCAGTCCAACTGGCTGTTTTTGACCAACAACCACCAGCCGCCGCGACTAGAGCTCCCAGTTTCTTCGACCACATCTGCTATTCACGACTGGAACAATTTCCTGCGACCAAATCAGTAGCTTCAGCGACCTCGACCGCAGTGCAGTGTTCTCTTTGATCAGTGCCGTTGCGACCTCGACCAGGAGCGCCTCGTCGTCGTGATCGTCGCCGCCGACCTTCACAGTGCTCGTGTTCACCTGAGTTTGCATGGATGCACGTGTCTGCACCTCAGTCATTGTTGTGACAACCTTGTCCAGCTCACCAGCAGCTCGCGTGCCAGAAAGAAGCTTCGCCTGCTTGTTGCTTGCCGTTGCTTCAACACGAAGCTTCACCGGCACAAGTTCCTTAGCCCCAGCATAGTAAGCTTCTAACCGTGCCTACAAAAGCCACCCCATACTCAGCTTAACTTCTCTTACACCAGAATCAACTAAACCTCTAATTCCGCCGTCCTTGTCGTCTTCTTCGGTGAGCACAGAAGGAGGCTCACAATGATAGCTTCAACCACAGCCCCTCCATCCAAATTAACAGCACCAGTAAGGTCCTCCTATCTCCCTTATTGTGCTGTAGCTTTGAATTGAGTTCATATGCACCTCGTCGCCGGCGATCGCCGTAATTAGCAAACGCCCTGTTCCAGCAATTGCATCTATTCCAGTTCAAATTAGCTTTCGCTGTAGTAGAAGAAATTGATCAATGAAGTATTCTCAACAAGCCTGTACATCAAGATTTCAAAATTAAGTTCAAATTGGAGTTTTCCCCTTCTCGCGCACCATCGGTAACCGGCTCACGTTGCCAGGCCGCACCACCACTCCTCCAGCCGAATTGATGTTACCAGAAGCTTCACCTCACCTCCCTACTGCTCTCACAGCGAGCAATTGAACTTTAAGGCCGTGTATCGGTTTCGCCCAATTTAGCCCTTCTTCTTCTCCGGCTGCGGTGTTGTTTTCCTCACCGATGTCGCTTTAGGCCAATTCCCTTCATCCACACTATCTAAAGCTGCCCAGGAACTCAACTGTGCCTTCAAATTGGAGCTTGATTCACCACATCGCCCTGTTGCCATTGAAGCAGTCTTCTTCTCGGCACAGATCGTCGTCGTTCACTGCCGTGCCATCTCCAGTCGAGCCCAATGCATCAAGCAGTACCACTTAGCCCTAGCTAGCTCCAGCAACGCCACGTTTCAGCAGCACAGCACCAGATTGCAACTTAGGTGCTTTACCCTTTGTTGCCGTGCCACCAGTGTGCCGCCCGATCGTTGCTGGCCACCACTGTCGATGCCACCTTGTCTAGAATCTTCGCCTTGATCTCCTAAACACTTTCCTCTACTAACTCGATCCCTGAATCTGCACAGAATCGCCAGTTATTGCTATGCCAAGATCTTGTCCAGTGACTTCACTGTGCCATGTCGCCACCATAGTTCATCATCGCCGTTCATCGCGGTCCGGCCATCTCAGTTCCTAAAACCACCATCAACGAGTTCCTGTCATCTTCGCCTATCTCCCAGACATAATTGGAGAAGTAATCAAACCCTAAATCAAACAAAGCATCAAAGCCCTAATTTTGACAATGCACTGACATCCAGTTCACTATGTCCAGAGGTGTCTTTGCAAAATCCTTGACCTCTAGACCTTTTCTGTGAAAACCACCTTGCCAAATAGCTACCTCATAGCATTATGCACCCAATGCTTGAAACAGAACATATTTTGTGTACTAAGAATCTCTAGAACCAAGCCAATGCCAACCCTTGACAATGTCAGCTTGTGTCATCTCAATGTCAGCCAGTGGCATTAGCCCAATTTGACTACTTCTAGTTACGAAAATTGAAAACAACTTTGTCTACCAAGTTTATAGGACCATGCTCTACATTTCCTTCAAGTATCACATCTTGAGATAAGTCCTTTAGCTTTCTTTGAAGCTATGTCAGGCAGTGAACCGAATGTCGATCCGTTGACATTCGCTGTTTTTTGGTAAACCAGCGCGGACTTGATGTCCATATTGCAGCCTTGAAGCCCTAAGAATTTCTAACATCATCCTGAGCTCATATTCTATTAATTCCAGGGTTTTGACCCAAATCAGCTTGCAATCTCAGTTCGTTTCATCATCGTCAAGATCTTTCCTCTTAAAAGCATGTTGCATATAGATTTTAAAGTATTTAAAATAGTTTGTAATCTTTGTGTGCTTGTTTGATTGGAGAGTAGATCAAGAGCCCAAGTTCGAAGACTTCGTCGCAGACTCGACATCAACTGCTGTCTCTTACGACGCGGAAGGCAAGTCGTAGTCTTGATCATCTTGAACCTATATTTTATGAGTTGCTATGATATGACCTTGAATATAAATAGTATTGTATGAGAATGGTTGAATTATGAATTGATAGTACTAAGCTGGATGCTTGTGAAATGTGAAAAGATCAAATAGTGAACCATGAACTATTATATATGTATATATATTCATGAAATAAAACCACTAGCCATGACTAGAATTTTGGTATGGATGGTTGTAGCACTGGAGGTGCTTAACTGCAGAGGATAGCAGGCACGGAAGGTGCATGATTGTGGATGGTCTGGTCACTGGCATATAAGGACTAGAACCTTGTGTTGTGCGTCTAGTGGCATGAAACACGTGCTAACCGCAAGCCTGGTATGGGAAAGGCCTGAACAAGTACTTATGTGGATCACACATGAAACCCCTGCAGGAGATGCGTTGTAATGCACGATTTACATGGAGTACGGCTCCCACACATTTCACTGAAGGTGATCTTGCACGCTGACCCAGTAATGGGAATATGCATAGGGGTGGGGGGTTTGGATACAACCCGCCACAACTGTGGTTCGCGAGAGATCCACAGGGTCGGGGGTGACTTGTGTGTGAAACATAACAAAAGTTCTTGTTATCTCCACCTTGCCACTCACAGTATGAAGTGAGCCAGGGGTCCAATCATTTTGATAGGAAGGGCATGAAAGTGGAATATCTTGCGGGTAAATTGGTACCTCTCTGCAGAGTTAAAAACGTATTCGAATACTCTGAGCTCCCAGGTTTATAGGAGTCTGCTGCGGAGGATTAAATCCACGGGGTGTGGCACAAGTATATTTTCTAAATAAAATTTGATAAGTCAAGATTACCCAAATGACATGTGTTGTCATGATAAGGGGTGCTGTCGTGGGCTGTCGTGTGTCGATGTGTCGCGGTAGTGCTATAATTTAGTGAACATAAATAGCGATGCTATGTTATGAAAAGTGCTGCCAGGAGATGAGATGAGATAGGAAAGAAAAGATTATTTTACAAACATCCATAATTCTTGACTAGTCTAGGTTCATAACAACACTACTATATGTATCTACTCTTACCTATGACTTGCTGAGTACGTAAGTACTCACCCTTGCAACTTACAACCCAGAAGATGGAGCATACTATGATCAAGAAGAAGGCGTGGAGAACTTCTTGGATCCAGAAGGAGGAGAGCCAGAACTGCCAAATCCCTAATGTGTTGTTCTACCGTCAACTTCTTACTGTGGAAGGGACACCCATCATTCGCTGTGTAGAAGTTTTATTTTGCTTTAACTAAACCTTGAATGCCGTGAAGGCATTGTATCCTCTTTATGTAATATTATGGCCAACAGGCCTCACTACTTAATACTCTGTAAGTTTTTCTGTTGCAATGTGAATATACTTCTGTGTTTGACTCATCCTGGGAAGTCAAAGGTATGCATATATGGGACTAGCTACAGCAAGCTAGGTCTCCACAGAAGTAGTCGTAGTCCCAGTTTCGGGGCGCCACAACGACATCCTCACCCAGGCTCTAGGAAATAAGGAGCATTCCGGTCGAACACAGACCATGGGAGCCATTGTGCCGTGGAAGGCCAGTTTCGCAGATCCGGCTCCACTGAGGAAGAAGGCCTACACCTGGAAGGAAAAGAAGTGGACCTCTCCATGAAGATACGGGCCGAGGTACGGGCGAAGATAAAGGCTGAGGTGCAGTCTGAGGTCACACAAATGAAGGAAGAGTTTGCACAGCTGAAACAAGCATTGCTGGCCAAGAGTGTAGATGCAGACCAGGGCGACGGTACCCCATGGGGTCGGATGAGTAGTTGCTCTTCGAAGGTCCTCAAGGATCTAGTGGATCTACTTGAGGTATTGCAAGCCTTCAGCTGTGCACTTAACTTGATGACACTCCCGTTTTGTTAGAGTTGTTTCGCTAACCTGTTTTAATTGTTACAAATTTGTAGAAGCTAGAGAGCTGTGGCCTACTGACTCACCTAGGCGACCGACAGGCAGTGGTTGCACACGGGTTCGTATATCCATCTGGGGAGGATGTCTAGATCCACTGTGTACCTCTGCGGTTGGGACTCGCAAAGGTACAGGTGGACATGGTCATGCTGGGCTACAATGATTCTCCGTTGCCAGTCCCAACGGAGGAAATGCAGACCCTTGCTGAGGCAGTGGGCTCCTACGTACAGTGGCCCAAGAAGTGTGTTCTAATACAGTAGGTAAATCCTACACATTTTATATTACATCCTACTCAGTACACTCAACTTGCAAAATCTAACATACGTGTTCATTAATTGAAGTGGCCTGTCGGCGTACTACCAAGGGACTGCGCCCCCAACTCGGGGCATGAGGGATCTCGTGCGGACCTGAACACAACAAAGACGGCCTCAACCCCAGCTAGCGCATCCACGCCTTCACCTCGGAAGAAAGCCACCATCACCTCGCCCTTGCCTTCGAAGGTACACGTACAGTCCCCGACAAAAGGCAAGGGCAAAGGGCGAAAGGGACAGCCGGAGAGGTTCAGGAATGGGTTCCCACTCGTGCCGGAGGCAGCTTGCACAAATTGGATCGATCAACGAAAGACCTCCACGAGTGGTACCTACACTGAGCTCGGCACAACCAGAACTTCTTAGTTCCCTACAGGCCTGGGCAGCTCCACCGTGAGCCCGGGAGTATATCCGTGGCGCACGAGGATCTGTTCAACCTCTACAACTGGCAGGAGCTCGATATGTCCATCATACAGACTGGAGTCCTGCGAGTTTGCTGATCCTATATATTGCTGCTTTCTAACTCTGTTTGCTAACTCTGTATTGCTGTAGTTCATTTGAAATGTAGTAACTTTCTGTGCAATACTAATGTTGTCCTTTGCATGCAGGTGCATGTACAGGCTAGCATCGGAGGTTGCGTGTGACAAGGTGGGTTTCCTCGACCCAGAGAAAATAAGCCTCACGATGCTACAGCACGACGCCGCGCACACTGAGCACTACATATCCAAGGCGCTGATGGCGCAGCTGGACAGGGAGTTCATTCTGGTGCCGTACCACCGAAAGTTAGTGCATTTCGTACTAATTTAACTCAATCTTGTATGTTACACCTGAGATATACTTTGAGCTAGCGGTCCTCTTTTACGTACAATGTAGGGGCCACTGGATCCTCATCGTGATCTGTCCATCGAGGAACGAGGTGTACTACGTCGATTTGATGCGCGACAGATTATCGAACGAATATGTGGTCAAGGGAAATATGGAGGCGTAAGTAACATGTTTGATTTAAATTTTGACCTCACTAGCTAATGATAATACATTAACCAGCAATGCTAACTGAAATGCAGGGCTTTTGAGAAATATGTGTCCGCTGGAGGGAGGCATGCCGCACCGCAGGGCTCCGTAGTAGCTTGGAAAGAATATGAGGTACTCATGAGACTTTTTGTTTATGCTTAATTAGTTTATGGAAACAATAGCTAACATGTCTTCGCATATACAATTATCTAAGTGCCTTCAGCAGCCGTAATCGTGGGAATGCGGGTTTTATGTGCTGCGCTACATGTACGACCTAGTGCGGACAAACTTTGCCCAATTCCCCCAGGTAAGCATCGATAGCTAACTCAAATTTTAAAATTGGGTGTCACGTTCAAAAATAGGAAGTTAGTTACTCAGTATTCACACATGCTTGCAGATCACCATGTCGAAAGACCAATATGACAATGCAAAGATTAGAGATCTCCAACAAATCTGGGCTCAATATGTTATGGAGGAAGTTGCGCCCAACCAACCGCCATGACAAGCTTTTCGCTCACTTTTTATCAATTTTCTCTTTTTCGTGTACTATGTGCATAGATTGTTTATATATAGTCTTATTGGTTAGTATTTGTTTATATATACTCTGTGCATAGATTTGTCCATATTGGATTGTAATTTGTATTGGTTCATATATATGTAAATAAATTGTATATGTGAATGTACCCTTCTTTGCATCTGTACTGTATTGTGTATCCAATCTGTACTATATTGCATCTGTACTATATATGTGAATGTACTGTATTGTGAATGTACTCTTCTAACGGCTAAATAGCAAACAGAGTTAGAAAAAAATAACATTTTTTCTATCGGTACACACTTACTTAACCGTTTAGAAGAGTGTAACTTTTCCTGTCGGTAAACTCGTACACAACCGTGAGAGTACTATGACTTTGTCTCACGGTAAACTCTTAATTAACTGTTAGAAGAGTATAAGTATTTCTATCGGTAAACTCATTCACAACTATGAGAATACTATCTTTTGTTCTATCGGTACACTCTTACTTAACCGTTAGAACAGTGTAACTTTTTCTGCCGATAAACTCATACACAACCGTGAGAGTACTATCCTTTTTTCTCACGGTACACTCTCATTTAACCGTTAGAAGAGTGTAAGTATTTCTATCGGTAAACTCGTTCGCAACCGTCAGACTAGAACGGTTTTTCTACTGGTTGTCGCCGAAAATGCCGTTAGAATAGTGCACTTCTTCTAATGGTTATTTACCATTAGAAAATAACCTGTCTTATTCGATCGTGTCTATCTCTAACGGTACAAAAACCGATAGTAGAAGTGTGTTTTTTACCGATAGAAGAAAGATTTTCTGTATTAGTGACCCATCCGATAGAAGAAACTCTTTATTTCAAAGAGGGATCTTGTACACGTCAAACGTTAGGACGCACTCACCTACGTCGATGAACTATGTATCTAAAAGTTAAATAAGTTTAACCTAGACTCAATGATATTCGATGATCTAAACTAGGGCTATTACAAAATATTTATATTCCAATTGTATGAATACGTATCAGGCTCAATAACCTAAACGTATTAGACTCGGACCACTAACTAAACCTAAACAGATAATACTTAATTATATATTGATCAGAATACAATCTAACCAGAGATCGAATTGAGGTCACAAACCCTTTCCAAGGTCGCGAACCTTTTTCGAGGTCGTGAATCCTCCCGAACTCGAATAGCTCGCGGAGCTTTTGCGAAGTTGCGAAGTCTTTGCGAACTCGACCTAAAAGACCCGAGGATTCTCCCGGATCATGACTCCCGTGTTGAGAAGGAGCCAACCCCTGTTGGCGACCATGCGATCAAAATTGGAGATGTGGAAATTGAGCTTGACCATCTTCGCGGGTGTACCACTTTGCCACACGTGCCCGTTGATCTTTCCATCCAATTCAAAAAGACTCGTGTGCTGCTGTGGGTGGTTGTCACCTTCTTCTCCAAGATCACACATTAGCTAGAGGTTCTTCTCGTTGATAGACCAAGTCTTCAATAGATGGTACTATGGTATCAGGCTCATCATCTAGCATAGAAGGCTCGAAGAGTTTGAGATGCTCAACATTGACATCCAAGTAAATATCCATATATGGAGGTAACTCGAACTGACAAGCATTAGTACCAACTTTCCGCAAAATCTAAAAAGGACCATAATGGATGGGTTTAAAATTTTTACCTTCACCTTTAAGCCTCTCCTTACTCAGATGTAACCATACCATATCACCTTCTTGGAATTGAGCATCAACTCGGTGCCGATCATGTCGCGCCTTGTACTTGAGTTGAGCTTTCAACAAGTTCTGTTCAACCTCACCATGGAGCCATTGAATACCTTCTAGGAACTTTTGTGCTCGATCCTGATCGGAGGCTTCCTTGCTATTCTACACCGAGGTAGGGATCACAAACTCCATGTCGAATGGACTCTGTGGTAAAATTCCAAACAGACCTCAAAAGGCGACTTTCCAGTCGAACCATGCATTGCTCGATTAAAAGCAAACTGTAGGTATGGCATGCTTTCATCCCAGATCTTCGAATTCTTAGAGTTAAATCCACTCAAGAGATGAATGACTGTTCAATTTTGCCACCTCAGTTTCACCATCAGTTTGATGATGAAAAGCAGTACTCCTTTTTAGCTTTGTATCCGTCATCGTCCAGAGTGATCGCCAAAAGTGACTAAGGAACCGGGTATCATGATCAGACACATAGAAGTCGGCAATCTAAAATGTGTCCAAACATGCTGAAAGAATACCTGAGCTGCCTATTCTCCCGTGATAGTCTTTCGACAAGGTATGAGAATTATCATTTTGAAGAACCGATCAACGACCACAAAGAGATAGTCGTTGCCACATTGAGTCTTAGGCAATCCTCCCAAGAAATCCATGGATATACTTTCCCATGGTCGTGATGGCATTGCAAAGGAGTATACAAACCCAATTTCGGTTTGCTAGTTTTGAGATGCTGCAAAGACCACAGCCTCGAACAAAACTAGCCACATCCTACTGCATTTGTGGCCAGAATACATGTCGATGAAGATTTTGCAAGGTCTTCATAACCCCAAAGTGACCAGCATCCTTCAATGCATGCGCTTCTCGCAACCATTGAATTTCAGGTGCTTCACGAGGTACGCAAAGTAAATTTCCCTTGTACAAGAGTTCTTCTTACCAAACAAACTCTGTAGGCTTCCCTGCTTTGAGCCCAGCAATGCTGATCGAATATCGAGATCTTCACTGTACAATGTGGCAAAGTCATGATGACATGAGGGCCCAATCTGCATCAATGCTGATAAGCAGAGGATCGTAACTGGTGGTCGTGACAACATGTCAACCAGTTTATTGTATATGCCCTTCTTGTACTCACCAGATTGAACTGTTGCAGATAGGACATCCACTTCATATGTCGATCTTGCTATAGCTTCGATTGAGTTTGCAGATATTGCAAAGGTTGTGGTCGATGTGGACAACAGTCTCTTTACCCAAAAAGTAACACCGCCAATGTTTTACAGCCTGATGTAGTGCACACAACTCCTTGTCGTGAGTCGGATAGTTCATATGAGCTCCTTGGAATAACTCAGAGTGATATGCTACTGGTCGACCTTCTTGCATGAACACAGCGCCCATTGCATAACCTGAGGTATCGATTTCTAGCTCGAATGGTTCTGTAGGTTTGGCAAAGCTAGAACAAGAGATTCGCTATTCTTCCTCTTCAGCAAGAGAAACGTGTCCCCATGTTTTCCTGTCCACTCGAACTTCTGATCGATCCTAGTTAATGCATGCAATGGAGAAGCCACAATCGAGAAGTGTCATATGAACTTTCGAAGGTATTGGCATGCTCCCACAAAACTACGCACTTCCATAACTATTCGTGGTCGCGGCCACTCACGAATCACTTTTACCTTATCTGGGTCAATTTGCAACGTACCATTGCCGACCACGAATCCCACGTACAGTAGAGTTTGCTGGCCAAACTCGCACTTCTTACGGTTGAGGCAAAGTCGACGTTGCCGAAGCTGTTCGACACCTTTTCGACATGAATGAGGTGCTTGTCCCACGAACGACTGTAGACTAGTATGTCGTCGAGGTAAACGACCACAAAGTCGTCAATGAATTGTCGCAATACATCATTCATGAGACGCATGAAAGTAGCTGGGGCATTACAGAGGCGAAACAACATGACTAGCCATTCGAACAAACCTTGTTGCGTTTTGAACGCAGTCTTCCACGTATCCTCCCCTCGGATGCTGTCTTGATGATATCCTGACTTAAGATCCAATTTTCAGAAGACAACAGCATGCTTCAATTGGTCTAGTAGGTCGTAAATATGAGGAAGGGGGTACCGGTTCTTGATGGTGATCTTGTTCAGTTCTCGGTAGTCGATGTACATACATGAAGTCCCATCTTTCTTTGGCACAACACCACAGGAGATCCACAAGGTGAGTTACTTGGTTGGATGACACCATCATTCAACAGTTCACAAAGTTGTCTTTTGATCTCGTCGTTCTCCAATACCGAGTTGCGATACATACTCAGATTGGGAAGTGTCGCATCAGACACGAGCTGACTGATCCAAGAGGATCTTCAGGTCGAGTCGTATAAGGCTTTGCGACCTTAACTGAGTTCGGAAAGGCTTTGCGACCATAAATTGGTTGGCGACCTTAGAAAGGATTCATTCTCTGGTCAGAAAGTAGTCCGATCCGAATACATGTAACTAAGTCTTATCTATTAGGTTTAGTTAGTGACCGAGTCTAACACGTTTAGGTTATTAAGTCTGATATGTATTCATATGATTGGACTATAAATACTTTGTAATAGGTCTAGTTTAGATCATCGAATATTATCGAGTCTACATTGAAGTTTTAGACACATAGTTCCTTCGACGTAGGCGAGTGCGTCCTAACGTTCGACGTGTAAAGCCCTCTTTGAAATAAAGAGTTGTGCAATTACTTTGAGCTGTGTTTTTTATCAACCTTTGGGTTTCGGTAATTCTGAGTACGATCCCGTTATTCCGCATATTAGCATCTGGGCGAGCCTAGTGCGAAAACCAAGGCTAGGTCTTAAATGGATCAAGTTTGGTATCAGAGCAACTATCCTGTCATGTGGATGGTGAAGACTCACCATGGTTATAAAACATTCGGTGAAACTCCAGGCGATCAATCGACGGTACCTACAGTCGCATCTCCCACAATGTCTGTAGGAACCTCCGTACAAGTAACCTATCTGAACAAGTGGCTAAGCTCTCCACTGACATGGAAACCGTGCTAGCTTGGACAGGCCATGATTGTACCTTCTGAAGCAGGGAAGGTTACTGGTGTGAAGACTGGTGAAGACTTGCGCAGGCCAGAAGACAAGGAAGAAGAAGACGACCATAAGGCCGACGACCTCGCCAATACTTCCTTAGCCGTTGGATCTTTCAAGGTTGACACTAAGATTGACATACTCATATACGATGGGGAGATCTATGCTGAGAAGTTAGACTCATGGATTGATCAGCTCGAGACCTACTTTAACCTAAAATGGTTCAGTAGCATCCAGAAGGTGAAATTTGGGCCTTTAAAAATGAAGGACCACACCAAGACATGGTGGAAGGCCCTTGTCACCAGTGGTGAAGTTGACGACCTTGCGTGGGGTCAATTCAAGCGACTCTTGTGACAAGAATTCTATCCGATGGGTTACCTTGAAGAGAGATGGGAACGTTGGCACAGATTATACTAACGGCGCAACCAATCTGTTCAGGACTATACTACAGAGTTCCAGAGACAAGCAATGGTCATTGGCATATTGTTGTCTGATCCTCAGGTATTTCAGAAATAGACGTCTAGAATTCAGAAATTGATCTGTGTTGAGTTAAGCCTGTTCGGCGTCCAATATATCGTGACCGCAAGCACGACTGCTATGGCAATCGAGAAAAAGAACCGTTCCCGCAGCGACAAAGGCACGGAGGAGAGTGCGACCTCGACAAAAAGAAAGCCGAGTCCGAGAAAGAACGCTTCGAAATCGGGCAAGGGTACCTTTTGCGGGCATTGTCAAGTCACGTGTCACACCAAAGATAAATGCTACAAGCTTCATCCTGAGCTTCGACCAAAGAAGAACGGACCAGGGAAAAGAACATCCACGACTACTGCGACTTCACCTGACGAAGAAGTTGTCCAAGTGAAATTGGTTGATGAGGTGGATACAACCTTGTCTCTGATGGCAATGCCAAAGGAGAAGGGTACGGATCCACCGAAAGACCATCACCCAATGGAGGACTTGTTCACTATCAACATCCAGGTGAAGCACGAAGTGGTCGCAGCGATATTCGATCCCGGAAGTCAGAAGAAGCTGGTCTCCGCTAGACTGGTTAGGCGAATTGGTTTGAAGACAACCACACCTATGATCGTATCCACTTGGTTAGTTTACATCCGACATGAACCAAAAGATTATGAGTTAGTGTGTGTTAAAATTTGCGATCTCTGCACGATATATCGATGAGGTGCAATGTGATGTTGTTCCTATCGATATCTGTCAGGTGATCTTTGGGAGTCAGTATCTGTATGATCATGACGCACACTTCCATCGGCGAGCGCAAGAGTACGAACTCACTAAAGATGGAGTTAAGTTCATGATCAGTAGAGACATCCACGTCAACACTTCGAACTTGATTACCGCGAATCAAGCCAAACGAATCATCAATGCATGTCACAAGTACGTGCTTGTCATTATTTGACCCATTGGTCAAGGTGATAGTACTCGAGCAGCGTTGTCGTTAGCGTGCCCAGAAGATTCTGGTTGTTTGTCAGGACTACTAGAAAAATACAGTGATCTGTTTAAGAGTACCTAGGGTCGTCCACTGAAACGTCCAATCGAGTACGAAATTCAGCTTGTGTCCGATGTGTCGTGGTATTTCAAATACCTCGGCAGGTTTTATGGAGGTTCCTACCTAAGCAAAGACTACGCAAGCTGACCGAGTGACCGGTCCTCTCCAGTCGGGCAAACACAGCAAGTGACACGAGGATTTATACAAGTTCAGGTCTCAGTGGAGACCCTAGTCCTGTCGATGTGCTCCCAACAGAGGTTGGCTAGGGGAGTTCTCTCGTGGGGAGAGTGCTCCTAAGCATGCCTATTCGTTTTTATGTATTGATACAAATGAATTGTCCTTAGTTACATGAGAGAGATACAAGGGCTTATATAGGCCCAAAAGATGCAAAAAGACTAAGCTACCCCGGTTGTAGCTGTTGGATTAGAGGGCATTAGCGTCCTTTTCCTGGCCAAGGGGGCTGGATGCTTGACAAGTGTCCTTGCCGATTCCCGAAGCGCTACTCGTGTGACACTCACATGACCCCGCTCGGGACGGAGGCTCCGGGGCCCTTGTCCCCGGGCAAAAGGCGGCGCCCGGGACGGGGGTCACCAGGGCCCGGGCGTCGCACTGGGGCCTTGTCCCTTACCAGGATTGATTGCACGGAGATTTCCCCCAACAGTGGCCCCCCATGTCCCCCAAGGACGTTACTTAAGTCCCCGGAGGGGATGGTTCACATTACCGGGAACATCTCCCCCGGAAGGGATTTCCTGCACCTTGCAGATGCGTCGATTCTTGCGCCAGGCACTTATGGTGGCATTGTCGATCATCATGTCGCCTCTAGTCTCGATTGTCGTGCGCCGTCGGCCATAATGGCCCCGCGAGGTTCGAATCACCGATGCGTCGTTTCCCGCGCGCGTCCCTTTGATTTGCGCGCACTGTTTGAACTGGATGGTGCGGATTTGTCACCAGGGTCCACGTGGTGTTCATCGGGGCCTCGTCTGAGCTCTATAAACAGGGCTTTTAGGGGCTCGGAGAGAACACTTGAACCCTCAAGCCTCAAACACCACCGACGCTCCAATCTCTCCCGGTAGCCCTCTGCCGGAAGCCTAGTCTCCAGAAACCTAAACTCCCGAACTTAGTTCCCCGATAGCTTAACCCACCGGAAACCCAAATGGGTCCAAAGGGTCGTGCCAAGTCCGTCGATGTGCCTCCGAAGTCACCATGGGGGACTTGGAGTCCCTCGTGGACCGAAGGGTCGTTGCGGATGGGGATGTCCGGATCCCCTCAAAAAAGTATGGCGTGCCCTGCGCACAGCCCACAGAGGTTGTCATCTTCACGGCTTTCCTCGAGGCTGGCCTCCGGCTCCCGGTGCACCCGTTGGTCCGGGAGTTCCTTCGGGAGTACGGGGTGGCGCTCAACCACTTGACGCCGAACGCCCTCGTCCGGATGGGGCTCTTCATCTGGCTGTGCGAGACAGCCACCGGATAGGAGCTGACGCTCCGACTGTTTTGGTACTTCTACGAGCCCGTGGCGAGGAGTTCGCACTTGGTGAGGGGGGCCGAAGTCTCCGTTCAGCTCCGTCATGATACAACTCCTACCGTCATGGGTGCAGGAGTATTCGGTGGCAGCCTCCCGGGACCACTGGGGGGATTGGCTCTGGAGGTGGTTTTACCTCTGGGTCCGGGACACCGAGGTGACCTATTCCCCGGAGCCCCCCTCCTACTGCCGATCGTCAGCCCCCAAGCCCCAAGTATGGACCGAAGAGGAGCTGAAGCTCCTTAGCAAGGTGGTTGGCGCCCGGGGCGTCCGGTCCATGAGGGATGCTACGGAGGTGCTGCCGTTACTCAAGCTCTCTCCCTTCTCACACGGGAGGAGGGGATCGGGATGTGCCCGGCGCAGCAGCCCCGCAAAATCCAGTGACCCGACGTAAGTACCCGGTGACTCACTTCGATTCTTGTCAATTTTGCTAACTCCCTTTATTTTTGTAGTCCGGCCATACCCAGCCACACAGGAGAAGGCAGAGAACCTCCTCGCAAGGTGCGACGCTGACGAGCACGAGCACACCGTGTGCGTCATCAGGGAGGGTCCTCCTCGGAACTTGGTGGCCGAGGCCTTTGGGCTAAGGCTACCGGAGAGGACGCCTCTCTCGACCCCCGGTTCTCATAAGCGGGGGAAAGAGATCGCCAGGGGTTCCGACCCAAAACGCACCAAGGCACAGAAGGCCCCTGGTCCGGACACGACACTGGGCTCTACGCCCGCGAAGGCCCGGGACGCAGCCCCCAAGTCGGGGCGCGCGCAAGAGCCCCGTAGGCGCCAGGCGGCACCGCCCCCCCGGAAGAGCACTCCGGGGGGCCGGCGGGAAAGCAAGAGTTCATGCGCCTCCTCGAGGCCTCCGGCGAGGCCCGGGGGAAGGGGGCAACTGGCAACGGGGGGGGCGTCTGATTCGGCGAACTACGCCCCCTCGCCATTTCTGGCGATCGCACCTCCGGTGGCAACGGAACTACTGGAGCCGGAGTGCCCGGAGGTGCGTTTTGCAGAGGTTCCCCCCCCCCCCCCCCCCCCGCGTCGAATGGCTGGTGGACGAGGGGGGAACCCCTCGGTCTACGAGGTCCCAGTGGCTACGGAGGCCCCGGGGGCCCCACAGCCCAGAAAGGGGAAGGGGCTCCTCATCCCTCCTTGGGTGGCACTTCCTCTGAGAGTTCGTCCACCTCTTCTTCGGTGGCGAGGACCACAGCTGATGCCACACCGGTCCACATCACCCCCGTGACCCTCGTAAGGGGGTCCGCTGGCGGGGACGGGTCTAGAGCCGTCGGGAGGGAGACCCCCCCGTTGTCCGCGGGTGAGGTCTTCCGGTTCGCTGAGGGGCTCCAGACCCGGAAGGTGCAGGAGTATGTCTCGCAAGGGATGCTCCACGGCCGGTGCGGCGAGCTGCAGTCACTCCACATCCAGGTTCGTTCCCGGAGCATCTGGCCGCTTTCTTTCGAGGATTTCACTAACTCTTTTGGGCTTCGAATAACCTTCGCGTTTACAGGGTGCGGCCCTCGCTCGGGGCATAGAGGCGCACTTTGAGAAGGTGCTGAAAGAGGTGGAGGGGAAGGCCGCCACCTTTTCTGAGGAGCGGCACGAGACCCTCTGGGAATTGGCCCGAGTTCAGGCTCAACTCCAACGACAGGCTCCGGAGGGAGGCGAAGACGATGAAGGACGCCCTCCAGGAGCTCGAGGACTCTAGCAGCCAGGCGGTGGCGGAAGCGGGTCGCTCCGTCCGTTTGGCCCTCGAGGGGCTCGGGGTGAGCCTTGGCCCGGGGGCAGCTCCGGCGCGGTGCCGGCGACATTCGCGGAGGCCGTGCGTTTTCTCAACGCAGAAGTCTCTGTGATCCTGGAGGCTGCCGACGCTCTGGCCCAGGGCCGGGCGATCCCAGTGGTGGCCGCCGCTGTGGGACTTATGGAACTCTGGGGGACCGGCGCCCGGGCGATCGGAGGACGGATCCCCCGAGGCTTCCCCGAGTTCTTCGAGCTGCTACGGCGGGAGGTGGAGCAGCTCGCGGGGGGCTTCTATGACCGGATCGTGCGGGTGCGGTTCTCGGCTCCGGCGCCCCCGAGGGCGGACACCGCAGCTCCGACAGAGACCACCCTGGGGCAAGAGAACAATGACCAAGTATGAGCCTCGCCCTGGGCCTTTAGATAGGTCCTTTTTGTTTTAGAATTTTTGCTCCCGGTAGCTTCTTAGAGGAAGCCCCAGAGACTTGTACAAAAACTTTTCCTTTAATGAAATGAAATGGATTTCTTACTAAGTCTTGGATTGAATTTATCAGGCACCCTGGGAGGTTGCTCCCGGGGGAGGGCTCCCCAGAATTGAGCGCTTCAACTTTAGAGGTGCCCCGGTGGTGCAAGGGGCCGCTCCGGGGATAAGGCCTTCGGGCTCCGAAAGGTATCACACGGGGGATGCCCAAGCGGCCTTAGTTTTGCTAAGCCTCGTCTCCAGAGGGCGCAGCAAGGGTGTCTCCCAAGAGCCGATCCGATTGCGGTGGCTCCCGGTGTGGCACCTTGACAACTTCGATAACCATTGCGCCGAGTTGTCTCCTCGCGACCGGGGTCCCGGAGGGTTCTGCCGCTTCGGATACTCCTACCGGCAGGCTACGTGTATTGGCCCGAGGACTTGCTTCGAGAGGACAAGTGGAGCATAAGAAGCTTGTACCGAGACCTCGCCTGGGAGCTATCGGAGGGCCTCCGGGATTATTAGGTGTAGGAGCCCCCCCCCCCCGGGGGGGGGCTGTCCCCCATTATATTTTCCTGCGGGAGTTTAACTCCCCGGGTTGTATCTTGCATTTACAACCCACCGGAGGCTTTGATCCTCGGGACATCTTGGCCCACCGGGGGGGGCGGTTGTCCCCCGATTATATGTACCGAGACCCACCGGGGGGGGGGGAGATTTCCTTCGGTTAAATGTATCAATAAGGCTAAGTTTGCTTGTTCCTTAAACATTTTTTGAAATTTTCCGAGTCCGGAGGATAGTCCGAGCACGGGTTATCCCCCCCACAGCGGATTGCAGCTTGTCTCCATGCACTGTGGGAAAGGAGCAAAGGGCCCGAACGTTAAAGATTACCGGGGTCACACACATTTTTGAGACTTCGAAAAGTTCAGAGAATCCTAGTAAGAAAACCTTCTGGTCACCGTGAGAATGGGTAGCCGATCAAAAACTATGAGAAGAAAATTTTCCGAAAATCCCAGTGAGAAATCCTCCGGTCATCATGAGAATGGGAAGTCGGGTAAAAACTCTCCGGGAAGATTTTCCGAAAATCCTGGTGAGAACTCCTCCGGTCACCGTGAGAACGGGGAGCCGGGTAAAAACTCTCCGGGGAGAGTTTTTCGAGAATCCCATCTCGCTGGGGAGACAATTTGCTCCCGGAGGAGGGTAAGCCCGATGATGGGTCTGAGTGTTTGAGGGGGGACTAGTCTCTCAAATTGACTCGTTACCACAGTCCTTGAGCACCGAGTTGCCGCTTACCCCCTTAGTCCACGAGGGGTGATTGTAAGCCGCCCTACGGGAGCGGGGCTCTTACGTCCTCACGGAGAGGGCATCCTCAATAGGAGGGCATCGCCTTAAGATACGGTGAGGCAAGAACCTGCAATGAACTCGAGTCGGAGAAAAACACAATTGTATTGATAAAACTCGAAATACAACGCCTCCCCCTGCGAAGCCGCGGCGGGGGAGGGAAAGTGAATATAACGTCCCCCCGTGTAACCGCGGCAGGGGACACAGCGCCTCCCCCTGCAAAGTCGCAATGGGGGAGGGAGTAGGCCCGGAGTCTAGACATAGAACTTGCGAAGCAAGACTACGTTCCATGTATGCTTCAGCTCTTGATCTTGGAGGTTGGAGAGCTTGTACGCCCCCGAGCCCAGGACTGCAGAGGCCCTGTAGGGGCCTTCCCACTTGGGGGAGAGCTTGCCCTGGGCTTGGGGGTCGATCACGTGCTTGAGAACGAGGTCCCCAAGGCGGAAAGTTCTCGTGCGGACTCGCCGGTTGTATGCACGCGCCATTTCGCGCTCGTAGATGGCGTGGCGGAGGAGCGCTCGGTCGCGTTCTTCTTTGACGAGGTTGACTTACAGCCGCTGATTGGCTTCGTTGGCTTGGTACGCTATGGTCGTAGCTCCATCTAGGAGCTCGACCCACAGCAACCGAAAGCCGATCTCCGAGGGGAGAACCGCTTCAGCCCAGTACAGGAGCGAGAAAGGCTTGCGCCCCGTCGCCCCACTCGGTGCCGTGTGCATGGAACAGAGGATGCTCGGACTCCTCTGCCCACACGCCCCGCCTTGAGGTGACTTGCTCGAGCCTTCGGCGTAACCCCTACAGGGTCACGCTGTTGACCCTCTAAACAGCACTATTACTCTGGGGGTGAGCCATAGAGGCGAAGTGGAGGGTAGCCCCCAAGCCTTCGTAGAATTCCTGGAAATACGTTGAGTCGAATTGGGTCCCGTTATCTACAATGATTTCCCAGGGGACCCCAAAACGACACACGATGTTCTTCCAGAAAAACTGCTGTACTGCTCGGGAGGTGATGCTGGCCAAGGGTTCAGCCTCCACCCACTTGGAGAAATAATCAACCGTGACCAGCGCATACTTGTAGCCTCCGGGTGCTGGGGGGCAAGGACCTAGGATGTCCATCCCCCAGCGCGCGAAAGGCCAAGTGATGGGGATGGTCTGTAGCGATGTGGAGGGCAAATTGAAACCCTTGGCCATCTTCTGGTAGGCCTCGCATGCGGAGATAAGATCTCGCGCGTCGCGGACCACTGTGGGCCAGTAGAAGCCCTGGAGAAGAACCTTTGCCGCGACGGCACGTGGAGCCAGGTGAGACCCACAGCTCCCCAAGTGGATCTCCTCGAGGAGTTGAAGCCCTTCCGCCCGTGGGAGGCAGCGAAGCAGGGCGGAGGCCCCCCGCTTGTAGAGCTTCCCTTCTAACAGAAGGTATGCCCGTGCTTTGGCACGAAGTCGCTTTGTCTCGATCTCTCTGGGAGGGTCCCCTTCCCCCCTTATGAAGGAGATGAGGGGATCCATCCAGTACGCCACCCGGGTGATTTTGGAGACCTCTGGGACACAGTATTCAGGGTCCGCATCGGGGGGGTCACTGAGGGCTTCGCGATGATCTCCAGGAAGGCACCTCCAGGAAGTGGTTCCCGAGCACTGGTTGCCCGGGCTAGGGCATCGGCCTGGTCGTTATCCCTTCTGGGGATGTGTCGGGCCTCCAAGCCCTCGAAGTGTTTCTCTATCTTGCGCACCTCCCCCAAGCACAGGCTCAGGTTCGCGTCATGGCAGAAGTAAGACTTGTCCATCTAGCAGACCACGAGCTGGGATCTCCTTTGACAAGGAGATGACGGATCCCCAGGGAGCGCGCGAGGCGCAGTCCCAAGAGAAGGCCTGATAAGGGACCAACCTCCTGTTGAGCCAAGGATGGCCCAATCTTTCATGGTACAACGAAGATAGCTTGATGGTACTCACACTCGAATAGCAAAAGAGCCGATCAAGAAGCAAGGAACCGGTCACACAAACCGTGATCAGCACTAGAACGCGAATTGAGTGTGGGAATCGTATAGATTCTGTGGACAATTACAAGAACAGGACGTTCTTGACTTGCACCAACAATAACAAACCCAAGAACGGGAAGAACTTAACATGAACACATGGTATTTGCTCCACAAACAACCATGGCTTCTGCTATCTATTTCTGAAATTAAACTCTGACCTCTAAACAGATGGAATACATAGATATTTATACTAGGAACATCCCTCTTAGTTTAGGTGTGAGACCAAACAAGATACTAAAAGGGGTTTTCTTGGGTAGATAAGAGGTTTAAAGCCTTGGAAGTTGGTCAGCAGCATATGGTCTCGGCAGCTCTTGACAGCCTGTGCAACTCCCACCAAAACAGTCATTACTCCCACCTCGGAACTCCAAATCACACACGGTTTGATGCGTTGGAAACTAGACTTCAGTATCCTTCCATTGATGTGGCCCATGACCATGTTTATGGTCGTTATTAGCACCAGAATCACGATCACATGGATGGACAGATTTGAGTGGGCCTCCCTTGCACATGTAACTCTCCTTCCATGCTAACGGATCGCTGTCAATAATGCTAACAAATATGGATCCAATTAGAATTCCCTCCTGAGGTGGCATATCTTCAAATGAAATGGATATTACTCCTTGTGGATGCATGGCCATGTCACCTTTCTTCTCTCCAATATTTGTATTGCAATTCTCAGCCCGTAGCACATCATGAACACAACTTGCATCGGCCTTGTGACTCCCTTGCACTATAGCAGCAGCAAAACAAGTAGTGTGATCATTTGGAGACTTGGAGTCATGAGAAGATACAGAAACAGAGGATATATCCGCATCAAGGGCCTCATATTCGGCGACGTTATTCGTGGTGGGGTACTCGAGCCTCGCTGCGTACTCCAGCGCCCTTCCTTCGGGGCTCCGGAGCACTACTCATGCGCCGGCCCCGGCGAGGCACAAGGAGCCATTGAACATGAGTGTCCAATGGTTATTGCACTGGGGCGGCTCGCAGAGAGTCCCCCCCCCCATCCTGGGAGTGGAGGTCCATTCCACCACGAAGTCAGCGAGGACTTGTGATTTAATGGCAAAATGCCCTGTGAGGGAGAGCGAGAAGGGAGCGAGCTCGGCCCCCCATTTCCTGATCCGGCCAGTTGCCTCCTTGTTCCGTAGCACCTCCCCCAAAGGGAGAGACAACGGGACCGTGATCGATTGTCCCAAGAAGTAGTGGCGAAGCTTTCGGGATGCCATGAGGAGGGCGTAACAGATCTTCTCCATCTCCGTGTACCGAGTCTTAGCCCTTTGAAGGGCTTCACTCACGTAGTACACGGGGTGCTGCTGCCTGTCCTGCTCCTTTACCAATACTGCGCTCATAGCGATTGCGGAGCAAGGGTTCTCTCGGAGACAGGCTCACAAGCATTGGAGGCTTGTGCGATACCTCTTCAAGTCATCGAAGGCCTCCTGGGCCTCGGGAGTCCATCGAAACCCCTCGAGGGCCCAGAGGAGTTTGAAAAACTGAAGGCCATGTTCTCCCGACCGCGAGACAAAGCGGCTCAGCGCGGCCAGCCGGCCGTTGAGTCGCTTGACAACTTTGACGGAACGCGGGGGACATGTCTAGGAAGGCCCAAATTTTTCCGAGGTTGGCCTCTATGCCTCGCTGAGACACAAGGAAGCCGAGCAGCTCCCCCCCTCGTACGCCGAAGGCGCACTTTTCTGGGTTGAGCTTTAACCCGTACTCGCGGAGGCTGCGGAAGGTCTCTGCTAGGTCGTCGACGTGACCAGTCGCACGGGAGCTTTTGACAACCACATCATCGACGTAGACCTCGACGTTGCGGCCGATTTGGTCTTTAAAGACCAGTGACATGAGTCGCTAGAAGGTTGGTCTAGCGTTCTTCAGCCCGAAGGACATGTGGACGTAGCAGAAGGTCCTGAGGGGAGTTATAAAACTCCTCTTTTTCTCGTCCCCTTCCGCCATCCGGACTTGGTGATAGCCCGAGTACGTGTCCAAGAAGCTCATCAGCTCACACCCCGTGGTCGAGTCGACAAGTTGGTCGATCTGCGGGAGGGGAAAGTTATCTTTTGGGCAAGCGCGGTTGAGGTCGGTGAAGTCCACACAAATCCGCCACTTGCTGTTCGACTTCTTCACGAGGACAGGGTTTGCCAGCCACTCAGTGTGCAAGACCTCCCGAATGAACCCTGCCTCTCAGAGTTTGGTAATCTCCACCTTGATGGCCTCTTGGCGTTCAAGGGAGAGCTTTCTCAACTTTTGTTTGACCAGGGGGTGACTGGGGATCACAGCAAGCTTATGCTCGATGACCTCCCGGGCGACGCCCTGCATGTCGGCGGGCTTCCACGCGAAGACATCAGGGTTCTTGTGTAGGAAGGTTGCGAGTTGTTCCGCATGCTCTTCGGGGAGGTCCGCCCCGATCTTGACGGTCCTGCCTCCGTCGTCCGGGAATAGCGGGACCTTCCGTAGGTCCCCTCCCGGATGCGGCTTGGGGCGAGACCTCCTGGAGGGGACGGCCGTGGCGTCCGGCACCAAGGGAAGAGGTCTCTCCCCCCGGGGTCTTGATCATGTTGATGCTCCCGATCATCACAGTGGCGCGCTCGTACAAAGCACGGTCCACGTCTTGGTCGCCTCAGGCGATGATCACGGCGTGAGGCCCAGGGATCTTCACGTAGAGATAGCTCTGGTTGATCACTACCCCCAAGCGGTTGATTGTGGTCCTCCCCATGATTGCGTTCTATGAAGAGGGGAGGTCCACTACGTCGAACCGGACCATCTCCGTCCGGTAGTTCTCTGGGGTACCGAAGGTCATGGGGAGATCCACCTTGCCCACCGGGTGGATGGTCTTTCCTGGGACGACACCTTGCAAGGGGCCGGCTACGGGCTGCAGCAAATTCTCGTCGACCTGCATCTCCTTAAACGCCTTCAAGTACAGGACGTCGGCGGAGCTTCCGCCGTCGACGAGGATACGCGCTAGTTGGTAGTTGTAGATGGTGGCAGAGACGATGAGCGCGTCATCATGGGGGAAGCGAACCCCGCGCGCATCTTCCACTGTGAAGGTGAGGGGGATGTTCGACCATTTTGGCGGCCAGGATGTATGTAGCACCCCCACAATCTTTACCTCTCGCGCGTACTCCTTGCACTGGCACTTGGAGTCTTGCCTGAAGCGGACCCCCCCCCCCCCATAATGATGTTGACGCGCCTTTGGGAGGTTTGAAAGGGGAGCTCTTCTGTTCAGCCCCCTTCCCGCCCTTGTCCTTGCTGCTCCCCGGAGGGGGCAAGAAGGGCTGGCAAAGCCGACTAGGGGGGCAAGGAGGTAGGACTCCCTCCCCCCTACCCACGCTGTTCGAGGAATGTGGTGAAGTGTTGGAGAAGCTGGTGGCATTCCCGGGTAGCGTGGGTATTGGACTTGTGGAAAGTGATCCATAGGCCCTCCTTGCTTCCCGTCGCGGGGCCTTCACGGCCGCAGGATGGCTGTCCCCCCACCCCCCCCCCCCCCCCGGCCCCCCACGGCCTTTCGGCTTGGGGAAGGGACGGTTGCACTTGGGGGGATTGCGCGAGCCGCCTCCACCCTCGAGGACAAAGGTGTCCCGAGGCTGTGGCTCGCTGTGGTTGCCCCTCTTGGAGCGCTTGAGGGGGTCCCTAGTGTAAGACCCTCTCCCTTGAGGAATCTCGTGGCAACTGCCCAGGTAGATTGCACACAAAAAGGTACATCACAAGCTCACAACAACAAGATTCACTTTAAATAATAAAGCTGGTAGATAAAGCAAGTACAAGGTCACGAGGACCACTATTACAATATCATAATGCCAATGATGGCATTAATTAAAGTTGATACAAAAGTAGAGAGCTTTTCAAAATCCAGAATCAGTATCGAAGTACCGAACACAGAAAAACAACACAAAAAGCAACCACAAGGGTCTTCATTTCCTTCTACAGCGGCTCTGGAAGGGCTTCCTCCACATCGGACTCAACTTGGCTCATGACCCTCCTAGAAACTCAAATCATCTGGAAAGGCTCTTTCCTCTTCTTGGTGCTCACAGTTAAAGGGATCGGGATCCTCGAATCCTTTCTTTTGAATTGTTTGCAAAGGCAAGGGTGAGCATGTTTTTACACAATGCTCAGCAAGTCTCGTTACAAGAATACGGGCATATAGATGACGAGTGATCAAAAAAAGGGGGTTTTGGTTTTATATATATATAAGAATAGAATAGATTTTCACTCTAAAATCATAAAGAAAAGCTTTTAGTTTCGAAGAGCAATACTTTGAAATCTTAAGTTATACTTTGAAAGTTGTTATGTGATGGTCTCCCATAAGTCATCACTTTTATTAACCCATATTATGAAAACATTCCAAATCATTACTTGTGCTGAAACCCATGGATAACATCAACTACGAAAAGACTCCTGAACCTGGGAGTACAGAGTATCTGATACTTCTTTTACACTTTGCAAAGGTGTACCTCTTTTTAAATCCACTGGTTCACTCGGCTTTCAAGTCGGTACAGCTCCATGTGACTTATACACATGTGACAAGGCTGAGATCACACAACGCTTTTGCAGTTCAGTATTAACAGTATCCCCGCCCGGTAAATAGACAATTAAGTCTCAAGTATCGTTGTGGGTCCTCCCCACTGCCTTACTTCCTAGCCTCTGGCCTATGTTCCCGCAAGACACATAGCCTTGGTCTGTGTCCACGCAAGACATATAACCGTTTAGGATTACAACCGCGCACGGCTTAATCAGGTCTAGGGCGCCTTCCTTCTTTCCACCTTTTCCTCTCATTATTTTTCTGAACTCACATCACTCATGGCCGAACTGCGGCCCACCAGTTTCCACGCGAGAAACCAGATCAACAAACCATGCAGGGAACTGCTAATACCAAAAAGCTACTAAGTTGTGCCTGTCCCATACCAGGCAAGTGGTTGGTACGTTTACAATTTGCATAGAGACACAGCACAAGGTTCTCGTCCTTATGAATCAATAGTAAGGAGCCATCCACATTCCCTGGTGCGCACCGCACCCTCTCCATACAAACCAATCCTCACTACTGATCATTTTTATCAGTTTTCTTTACAAAACGGTTTTCATTATAACTTCTCATGTATTTGACCATTTCAAGTTTAATGTGGATATTCAGTATATGAGTCCTAGGGTGACAAAAGCATATATATAAAGGTTCAATAACAAAGGGGTTTCATGATTCATTAGGTGATATCTATTCATGTCATTCAAACATAACTTGTATCTCAAATAAGCATGCATAGTAAGAAACAGTGAATATACTTCATATGAAAATATTGGGTGAGACATGATCAAAGGAATGAGGCTTGCCTTGCACTGCTGGCTCTAATTACTCAGACGAATCTTCAAAGACTTCTTCCGCTCCTTCAGCTTCGGGCTCTGCGGCGGACACAAGCAATACAACACATACACTATATAAGCATACAGAAGATAGTTTCCATAGAAAATAATAAGTAAATATATCATGCATGCAGAGGAGATGCTCTGGACAAGGCTACTCGAGCGCTGCTCGAAGAGATGGGCTGAAAAGATCGAACGCCAAAGGGTCGACATTTGGTCCACGGCTAGACATAGCCATAAGTTGGTCTTAGGTAGGTTTTCTGGAGAAGTGGCAGAAGAGAAAGATGTAGATCACAACTCCAGGAATCTAAGGGACAAAGTGGAATTTCCATTTCTCAACCAGAAGAGGTCAAACAAGGCTAATGCCAGTGGCTGACATGCACTGACATAGTGCAGACATTGCCAAAAACTAGGGCAAAGCTTAACTTTTGATCCAGGGCTCCAATTGATGCAAAACTTTGTCTGGGACGTAGGCATTGATAACAGGAACAAGATACTCAACAGGATCAAGGGCTGAAAGTAGCCAGAGGGAGGCCAAATCTGGTGATGAACTGTGGTGGCGACACGGCACAGACACAGTTCTGGACAAAAGCTTGACAAGGGCATATCTTCCAATCTGGGCAGATTCAGATGTCGAGCTAGAAGGCAAAGTTGCTCAGGAGGCTGAGGCAAAGCTAAGAGACAAAGTGGTGTCGGCTGAATCAGCCGGGAAGCAAACTCCGGTGAACTGTGCCTGAGAAGAAGACACAGAATTGGGGATTTTTGATACAAGGTAAAAGAGCTCAATTCCAAGCTTGAGAACAATCTCTGGGGTATGACAAGGCTACTGGAGGGGTCAATTTTGCTGGAGGACAGCCGGAGAAGCTCGACGACGAGGTCCAGCGAACTGATGAAGTTCCAAATCGGGATTTCTTCGATTTGGGCAGAATTGAAGATTTTGATCTCACAGGCTTGCTAAGGAATGGCTAAGGATCAATTTCTACTACAGGAACAAGAGCTGATTTGGATTGGAACGGGCAGCACTGGGGAAATAGGGCAAATCGGGAATCCGGCGATCACCGGCGATGGGGATCGATCTGGTGCAATTGGCTGCTATGACACAGAGAGGGGAAAGAGGGGAACTCACCGGTGGCTTTGGATTGAAGAGAGGGGCTGTGAGGTGGGCTAGCACCGTGAGCTCTCTTACTGGCTCGCCGGAGAAGAAGGCATTCAAGGCGGAGCTTGGGACTTAGCCGATTTTCTGGAGGTTTGGAGCTTTCACAGCACAGGAGGGGTTTAAATAGGTCCAGGGGCGGAGCCAACGAGGGAAAACATGAGGGGAATTGCACCGGGGACGAGACCGGCCGGGCGCAGGCGCGACAGCGGCGAACGGCGATGTGATTGCGCTCAAGCGGTGTAGCAGCTTTGTTGACCTTGTCGGGTGCATTGGAACTTCACCTGGGACGGCGCAGATGCGGAGGCAGCAGCACAGCTCCGGCAACGACAAGTAATTGCATCCAATTGCCACGGCAACGGGTGTGCGCGCGCGAAGACGGTGCTCTGGAGCGCGGGCGTTTAACCGCTGGACTTGGCAAGGTACTGGTTGCTGGCACATGCGCGCGGGGTGGCTCAAATGCTCACAAGCACAGGCGACAAGAGGCGATGGCCAGCGGTGAGCAAACGCGGCGAGAAACACGGCGCGGCTCCAGCGAAGTGCACTGGTCGAAAGCAACGACCAGGTGCTGGTCGAAAACAGCAGCAAAGGACAGAAGGGCAGATTTGCAATTTCAGAACTTGATTCCAGGGACTGATCTGCAAAGAAAGTTTGAATTGGAATTGGGCTTGATTGTAAATCTGGAGATCTGGAGGGCTGATCTGAAATCTGATTTCAGGAATGAGTTGCATAAGATTAATGGAACTCATCTGGCCAAAGTTTGACAAAATCGGGCAAGATCTGAAGGGTTTCGACAAAAATGGGGAAAACGACTTAGGGTAAAATAGAGTAATTAGGGTTTCAAAAACGGCAAGGGCCGAAACTCAGATTTAGGGCAGGATTTGGAAATTCTTCCAGAAGGGAAAAATATTCAGAATAGTGAATGGGAGATATTCACTGAATCAAATCAAAGTTTGGAGGTGGTCTGAGACTTTGTCTTTTTGGGGCTTCTGACAAATCTGAAAAGGGCTTATTTGTGAAAAAGATCTGAACGAAAGAGTTTGACTGCTAACTTTTTGGGGTAAGCTGCTGGCACAACTGGGATCTCATTCTGAAATAGAGAGAGACGAGGCAGGCCAGGATTTGGGAAAAATAGGGGTGTTACACCTAGCCTCCCGATCAACGGGGGCGGGAGCCCCCAGGTTCTTCTTCCAAAGGTCGTCCTCCTCCGCCCGAGCGTATTTCTTGAGCACAGTGAAGAGCTCGTCGGCGGAGGAGGGGCAGCTCTGGGAGAGTCTCTGATGGAGCTCCCCGGGGAGGATCCCGCTCTTGCACGCCCAATGACGGTGGAGTTAGGGACGTGAGCCACTTTGCTCTTGACCTGAGCAAAGTGCTTGAAGAAGCTACGGATGGTCTCCCCGGTCCTCTGCTGGACGGTGTAGAGCTGCGATGAGTCCATGGGACACACGTAGTTCCCCTGGAAGTTCACACAGAATTCGTTCTTGCGTTGTGCGAAAGACTTGACAGAGCCGGCTTTAGGCTGTAAAACCACGAGCGGGCGATCCCGGTAACGTAGAGGGGGAAGACGTTGTACTGCACTGTCTCATCCCCCCAGCCGCGGAGATGGCGGAGATGGCAGTGGAATACACCTGCACAAAATCGTAAGGATCGACCTCACCATTGTAGTGCTCGATGTGTGGCGAGCGATAAGGTCGCGACCATCGAATACACCGGAGTCGGCGGCACAGCACTTGGTTGGCCCCCTCCACCTCCCGGGGAGAGTCTCGGTCGCTGTCCCTTTTGACGGGGGACGCGCGTTCGTTGTCGGAGTTGGCGAGGAGTCCAAGAGGTCCGCCGGCACTACGGTACCGTCTCTTCTCCTACGATTTAGTCGAACTAACCTCCTGGATGACTGGGCACCCCTCGGAAGCGGCGGTTGCTTCCTCAGCGGGTCTCTTCCCTCGGCTTGGACGGGAGTGTGGCTCACCGCGTCCGCGAACCAGGGGGGCTCTGTCCGGTAGCGTGAGGGAGCCTCTCCAGACTTCGTGGTATGCATTTGCTCAACCTCCTCCCTAGTAAAGTGGACCTGATCCTCTGGGGGAGCCTTCGGGGGCGGCCCCGGGGGAGGAGGGAGCTCATGTGCGGCGATTACCGACTCGGAGGGTGCTACCGTGACGCAGGAAGAATCCACCACTGGGTAGGCCCCCGGAGTGATGGCCGGAACCAGAGAGGGGGGGCCCTCACAGGGGAGGTCCCGTGGCGACGTGGGAGCCGTCCGGCGGCCGCCTCCAGTGCGGCAGACGCAACCGGCTGGGCAAAACCGACTCCCAGCCTCGGGAAATCCCCAATGTGGGGTGAGCCCCTGATATGGGGAAGGCTCCTGGTATAAGGTAAGCCGCCAGCATTGGGAAGGCTCCCGACGCCAGGAAGGCTCTGAACGATGGGCCCGCCGGAGGGACATAACCCCCAGTTGGATCGTAGGTCCCGGGAGTGGCCGGGCCTCTGAGGATCGGAGGGGCCACCAGGTGTCCCATAAACAGGGGCATTGCCCCCATAAACGAGAACTGCGACGGATAGGTGGGGGCCGGCGGCCGCGCCAAAACGCGGAGTAGCTCATCCATGTAGCGCTGGGCGTGGAGTTGGCCCTCCACAAGAGCTTCGAGCAGGGTGTCCCGGGAAGATGGGGGAAGGCCAATCCCCACCGGGGCACCCGCGGTCAACGGGCTAGACCCGAAGGCCTGTCCACCGGATACAACCGGAAGGGTTAGAGGTGGTACCTGGGTTTGCCCGTGTCTGGCCAGATGTTCCGGGGCGACCGTGTCTCGAAGGGGTGGCGCCGAGTCATTGGGACCGGCGTCACCAGGTGGGGCGCGAGACCTCGTTCTTGGGGGAGCCATGGCGATTCGTCACGATGTCCCCACGGACGGCGCCAACTATCGTGGTATTGCGAACACCTCGGCAGGTTTTATGGAGGTTCCTAGCTAAGCAAAGACGACACGAGCAAACCGAGTGATCGGTCCTCTCTAGTCGGGCAAAACACAGCAAGTGACACGAGGATTTATACAGGTTCAGGTCTCAGTGGAGACCCTAGTCCTGTTGACGTGCTCCCAATAGAGGTTGGCTAGGGGAGTTCTCTCGTGGGGAGAGTGCTCCTAAGCACGCCTATTCGTTTTTGTGTATTGATACAAATGAATTGTCCTTAGTTACATGAGTGGGATACAAGGGCTTATATAGGCCCAAAAGCTGCAAAAAGACTAAGCTACCCCGGTTGTAGCCGTTGGATTAGAGGGCACTAGCGTCGTTTTCCTGGCCAAGGGGGCTGGATGCTTGACAAGTGTCCTTGCCGATTCCCGAAGCGCTACTTGCGTGACACTCACATGACCCCGCCCGAGACGGGGGTCACCGGGGCCCTTGCCCCCGGCCAAAAGGCGCCACCCGAGACGGGGGTCACTGGGGCCCTTGTCCCCAGGCAAAAGGCGGCGCCCGGGACGACGCACCGGGGCCTTGTCCCTTACCGGGATTAATTGCACGGAGATTTCCCCCAACACGATGCGACACTTCCCAATCTGAGTATGTATCGCAACTTGGTATTGGAGACTGAAGATATCAAGAGACAACTTGGTGAGTTGCTCAACGATGGTATCATTCAACTGAGTAGTTCACCTTGGGGATCTCCTTGATCCGAGAGGATCTTCAGGTCGAATCGTATATGGCTTCGCGACCTTAATCGAGTTCAGAAAGGTTTCGCAACCATGATTGGTTCGCGACGTTGAAGGATTTGAACTCTAGTCAGAATTGGAGTCCGATCTGAATACATGTAACTAACTCTTATCTGTTAGGTTTAGTTAATTTCTGAGTCTAACATCTTTAGGTTATTGAGTTTGATACGTACTCATACGATTGGACTATAAATACGTACCTTGTAATAGGTTAGAGTAATCTATCTAGCATCTACCAGGTTATCTACCTTGATATAGATCAGATCGAGTCTAGTTCATCGACGTAGACGAGTGTGTCTAACATTCGACGTGTAAAACCCTCTTTGAAATAAAGAGTTGTGCAATTACTTGAACTGTGTTTCGATCATCTTGGGTTTCGCTAATTTCGAGTAAGATCCTGTTATTCCGCATATTAACATCTGGGTGAGCCTAGTGCGAAAACCAAGGCTAGGTCTCAAACAGATCACTCCTGTAGTGTTACTGCCAAAGAAAGATGGCACTTGGCTTATGTGCATCGACTATCGAGCACTGAACAAGATCACCATCAAGAACTAGTACCCCCTTCCTCGTATTGATGACCTGCTAGACCAATTGAAGCTCGCTACTGTCTTCTCAAAGTTGGATCTTAAGTCAGGTTACCATCAAGTCAGCATCCGAGGGAGGATACATGGAAAACCGCATTCAAAACGCACAAGGTTTGTTCGAATGGCTGGTCATGTCGTTTGGCCTCTGCAATGCCCGGACTACTTTAATGCGTCTTATGAATGACATATTGAGATAGTTCATGACGACTTTGTGATCATTTACCTCGACGACATATTGGTCTATAGTCGTTTGTGGGACGAGCACATCATTCATGTTGAAAAGGTGTTCGAACAGCTTCGGCAACATCGACTTCGCCTCAACCGTAAGAAGTAGGAGTTCGGCCAGCAAACTCTACTTTACCTGGGATTAATGCTCGGCAATGGTACTGTCGACGATTTGGACTCGGGGTCCTTGGTCGTTCTTATGCAAATTTGTGAGTTGCGGGACCTTTCAGGGCGCTCCTTCGGAAAGGTAGGATAAGTAATGTCTATATGGACACAAGAGAATTTATACAGGTTCGGGCCCTCGATGGTGGGAGTAATAGCCCTACGTCCTGTTGTGATTTGACTATGTGAGATAAAATGTTTACAAGAGGATGGAAGAGATGATCACAGGCGAAGATCTCTTCTATGTTAGTGTCTATCTAACTATGTTTAAATCTTCAGGTTTGTTGGACTCCTGGTAATGCTTGTACGCTTAACCGCCCTTAGAACATGCATTGACCACCCTTTTATATCGACCAAAAGGGCGCCAACGCAAAACAACATCGAACGATTACTGGGATGCAGTTTTGTTAACCGCACTTAACTTCCACGCAGGCTTAACACGTGTAATCAAGGGATAACCGCACATGCTAATCTCCTGGTAGTTGTCTTCAAACGTGGAAAGATCCTCGTGATATTCAGGATATGCCTATTCAAAGGGTTAGGCTTTCCCGAGTTACTCTGGTCGTACATAATCAATGACCCTCTGAGCGCGCACTGTCTGCAGTCTTCTGACTGCGCACTGTCTGCGGTCTCATGATCGCGCAAGGGCTGCAATCATAAATCATCTTTATATCCGCGCCCTTCTGGTCATCTGAGGCCAAAATGACGGACCTATAGACACACGTCTAATCTGATTCTGTCTTAGATCAGAAGTGTATTATTTTGAAATAGCTCGGGTGATAATCCTCGTCAGGTACATTACAAATCGACCCAGATAAGGTAAGAGTGATCCGCGAGTGCCCGCGACTGCAAACAGTTACGGAAGTGCGTAGTTTTGTGGGAGCATGCCAATACCTTCGGAAGTTCATCCGAGACTTGTCGATTGTGGCTTCTCCATTACATGCATTAACCAGGATCGATTAGAAGTTCGAGTGGGCAAGGAAACATGAGGATACGTTTCTCTTGTTCAAGAGGAAGATCAGCGAGGCACCTATGTTAGCTTTCCCGAGTCTGCAAAAACCATTCGAGCTAGAAACCGACGCATCATGTTATTGAATGGGCGTAGTAGAAGGTCAACTAGTGGCATTTCACTCCGAGTTATTCCAGGGAGCTCATAAGAACTATCCGACGTACCATAAGGAGTTGTATGCACTGCACTAGGCCATAAAACATTGGTGGTGTTACCTCTTGGGTAAAGAGACTGTTGTCCACACTGATCACCAGCCTTTGCAATATTTGCAAACACAATCGAAGCTACAACAAGCTCGATATATTAAGTAGATGTCGTATCTGCAATAGTTTAACTTAGTGATTAAGTACAAGAAGTGTGTACACAATAAATTGGTTGACATGTTGTCGCGACCACCAATTACGACCCTCTGCTTATGAATGTTCATGTAGATCGAGCCCTTATGTCATGATGACTATGCCACAATGTACAATGAAGATCCTGATATTTGATTAGCACTGACTGAGCTCAAAACAGGGAAACCTACGGAGTTCGTTTGTCGAGAAGGACTTTTGGACAAAGGCAATTTACTTTGTATACCTCGTAGAGCACCTCGAATCTAGTGGTTGCGAGAAGCGCATACATCGAAGGTCGCTGGTCACTTTGGGGTTACAAAGACTTTGCAAAATCTTCACCGACATGTGTTCTGGCCGCGAATGCAGCAAGATGTGGCTAGTTTAGTTCGAGGCTGTGGTCTTTGCAGCATCTCGAAACACGCGAACCAAAAATTAGGTTTGTGCACTCTTTTGCCAGTTCCATCACGACCATGGGAAATCATATCCATAGATTTCTGGGAGGATTGCCTAAGACCCGACGTGGCAACGACTATCTTTTTGTGGTCGTTGATTGGTTCTCCAAAATGATCATTCTCATACCTTGTCGAAAGACTATCATGGGAGAAGAAACAGCTCGGGTATTGTTTCAGCACGTTTCGACACATTTCAGACTGCCGACTTCTACTGTGTCTGATCGTAATACCCGATTCCTTAGTCACTTTTGGCGATCGCTCTGGACAATGATGGACACAAAGCTAAAGATGACTACTTCTTTTTGTCCTCAAACTGATGGTCAAACTGAGGTGATAAATCACACAATCGTTCATCTCTTGAGAGGGAATAACTCTAAGCATTCGAAGACCTGGGATGAAAGCATACCGTACATGCAGTTTGCTTTTAACCGAGCAGTGCATGGTTCGACTGGGAAATCGCCTTTTGAGGTCTGTTAGGGATTCCTACCACAGCACAGAATAGCAAGAAAGCATCTGATAAGGATCGAGCACAAAAGTTCCTGGAAGGTATTCAACGGCTCCATCGCGAGATTGAACAGAACTTGCTGAAAGCTCAACTCAAGTACAAGGCACAACATGATCAGCGCCGAGTTGATGCTCAATTCCAAGAAGGTGATATGGTCTTATTACATCTGAGTAAGGAGAGACTTAAAGGCGAAGGTAAGAAGCTTAAACCCATTCGTTATGGTCCTTTTCGGATTTTGCAGAAAGTTGGTAATAATGCTTGTCAGCTCGAGTTACCTCCGTATATGGATATTTACTCGGTTGTCAATGTTAAACACCTTAAACTCTTCGAGCCTTTAATGCTGGATGATGAGCCAGATACCATAGTATCATCTATTGAAGACTTAGTCTATCAACAAGATGAACCCCTACGCGAAGATGTGCTTCTAGAGAAGAAGTTGACTACCACCTACAGTGGCACAAAAGAGACTTTTCAAATCGGCCGGAAAGATCAACGAGCACATGCGACAAAGTGGTACACTAGAGCAGATGGTCAAGCCCAATTTCCCCATCTTCAGTTTGATCGAGAGGTCCCAACGGAAGTTGGCTCCTTCTCAACAAGGGAGCCATGATCCTGGAGGATCTTCAGGTCGAGTTGTATAAGGCTTCGTGACCTTAACCGAGTTCAGAAAGGCTTCGTGACCATAAATTGGTTGACGACCTTGGAAAGGTTTCATTCTCTTGTCGAAATAGTAGTCCGAACCGAATACATCTAACTAAGTCTTATCCGTTAGGTTTAGTTAGTGTCCGAGTCTAACATGTTTAGGTTATTAAGTCTGATACGTATTCATATGATTGGACTATAAATACTTTGTAATAGGTCTAGTTTATATCATCGAATATTATGGAGTCTAGATTGAAATTTTAGACACATAGTTCCTTTGTCGTAGGCAATTGCGTCCTAACGTTCGACGTGTAAAACTCTCTTTGAAATAAAGAGTTGTTCAATTACTTTGAGCTGTATTTTCGATCAACCTTTGGGTTTCGGTAATTTCGAGTAAGATCATATTATTCCGCATATTAGCATTTGAGCGAGTCTAGTGCGAAAACCAAGACTAGGTCTCAAACGGATCACTGAATTTCATGCTCGACTGGACGTTTTGGTAGACGACCATGGATATCTTCAAACAGATCACTGTATTTCTCCAGTAGTGATACCTGCCTAGACCGACTCGCAAGAGAACGAGATTGGAGCAATAAGACAAGTATTCAGTCGTTCTTTCCTCAGGGACTAGAGAAGCGATATCGTATAAAACTAGACTAAATCGGTGGATAATAAAACCAAAACAACAAGAGAATGAGGGAGAAAATGTCAAAAGAAAAAAAAAAAAGAAAGAAAGAGGTGATCATCTCGGCAAACGATCCGTGCTAAATCTATACATACATTCATGAGTACATGCGATAGAATCATTGTCGTTTAGCAACGTCGCAAGAGCACGGTGAAAACAGCTAACACAAGAGGTCTATCAATGATATCAACGAACAATGCATGATGAAATAGCACAGACCCTAATTCCACTTCACTCAATGACAACCACAACTAAACAGCAAGCATGAATTCTCCATATACATTCAAAGAGGCATTCAGTTCAACAGTGAATAGCTAGACATAATACTGAGGGTAGTGACAAAACAATTCACTTAATAGAAAATCTCAAACATGGTAGTCTATAACAGATAAGCAGTTGAAGCCCTAGAAATTTAATTGAACCAATAACCTGACAACTTTGTCACTAGAGATGGATACTAAAGGAATGCAATTACCAGAAGATTTCAATTTAACTCAGGGCAATGCAATAGTGACAAATTGGGATTAGAGATAGACTGAAATAGTTCTTCAGTACCTCAATCCAAATAGCCAAATGGAAGAAACCAGAATTGAGATGCAAATATTTCCAAAATTCTGCCTCAAGAGCATCAAGATAGATTCAACAGTGAGACAATCATAATAATTCAGTTCATAATAACTCTGCAATTTGTGTTTGATTCCAAAAATACAAATTATTCCCACACAAATGAGTTCGACAAGAATATCGCAAACAAGCAAATTAGAGGCAGTTTATCTCATTCAACACTGGTAAATTCTGAAATTAAGTTTTGATCTAGAGACTGAATTTCCATTCACTCATGTACATTCATCATTCATCTCATACATACAGTCATTGTTCATCATGGTGCAGCAAGGATAGCAGAAACAGGGGATGAAGAGGGGAGAGAAATGGACCACTTATGCTTGCTGTCGAATTGTTGGAGAAGCTCATTGGAGAACTGAAGTCATGACAATGGAAGTGGAAGGAGAGTTGGAGTTGTCGAGGTTGAGGAAGCAGCTGGAGCGGTCGAAGTCTCGCCTAGAGCAGAATGGTCATACCCCACAGGATGTGGTCACAGATGCAGTCGAAGTAGTCGTCGGAGAGGCCGTCGGAGTAGTCGATGGCGGCACGGCGGTGTCTCAGTGGGGCGAGATCGGTGAGGGAGGCGGCGGCGAGACGCGGTGGCGGCGGCGGCGCGCAAGGGGCGTCTCGGTGGCGGTGGTGGTGTGTGTGGGCGAGATCGGGGGCGGCTCCGGCGTCGGGAGGTGGATCCGGAGCAGGGCCTGGATCGGCGTGGTGGAGGCAGAGATGTGGAGAGAGGGAGGAACGGAGAGGAAGAAGAAGGGAGGAAAAGCTGCTCAAACGGCGATGCGGCGTGAGAGGCGGCACAGCATGCGTGAGGCGGCCAGCGCGGGAGTGGATCTAGCGGCGGTGCAGCATAGGGCGATGGCGGCGCGGTGCTGGAGCGGAGACGGCGGTGGTGCGGCGCGAAATGGCACAGGCGCGGTGGAGCGGTCAGCTCGCCGAGGCAGGCGGCGGATTGGACTCGGGAGGCGCGGTGCGGAGAAAAAGGGCGCCGGATCTGAGAGAGGAGGTGGCGAAGGCCGCGAGATCTAAGAGGGGAGAGAGAGAAAGAAGGGGGCCAATTTGGGGCTTTGATGCAACGGATCTGGGTGTGGAGGAAGCGACGTAGGGATGGTGGCGCTGCGTGGTGAGTGAACAGGCGTTTGAGATCTGGAGCAAGAAAAGGACAGGGAAAAGGAAAAGGAAGAGGAGGAAGAAGAGACCGGCTAGCGCTGCGGGTGGACGGGGATCTGGATCACTTTAGAGCGAGGTAGAAAAGAAGTTCGGGTGAGGAGAAGAGGAGGAGACGAAAGTTGTCATCGTCGTTGTCACTACGGCGGCGAATGGCGTCGGAGAAGAAGAATCAGAAGTGGCGGCTACTGGAAAAGACGATGAAAAACAGAGAAGAATGGAGAGGGAAAGAAAATAAAGGAAGGAGAAGAAGGTGTAAATAGAAGGGCACCGACGGTCTACGGCCTGGCGGTCGTCGGTGAGGTGGTAGGAGGTGTGGAAATTTTGGAAGAGGCAGAAGGAGAACATAAGATATAAAAAATTAGGCTGAAGAAAGACGATTTTGTAAAAAGACCCTTGGGATTTTAGAAATTATAGAAAGGTCATTCCCGAGTTAGGGTTTAGATTTCTGAGTGTAGCCTGTTTTCCAAAGGGCGCTTGAGGTTTACAAAATTTACAGGAATGTCCATGGCTGAAAGGAATTGAGATTCCAGGCCGCCGGAGACTCTGATTTCATCATGGTTAGTTTCTATGCGTCCGTAGAATTACGTGCTTCTATCCGGAATCTACCGAGGATCAGGTAAAGTCAAAGAAATATGTTCGGAACACTTGAGGATTAGAGAGCAAGATGTCAATGATCATTGCTTGTCTCCAAAATTCCGTTGTATAATCCTGGACAGATTGGTCGCGGCGCTAATACAATCTATGCCAACAATCCCATCTCTCCTCGAGATAACCCATCGGGTAGAATTCCTGTCGTAGGAGTCATTTGAATTGACTCCACGTAAGGTCGTTAGCTTCACCACTAGCGAGAAGGGCCTTCCACCATGTCTTGGTGTGGTCATTTATCTTCAAAGGTGCGAACTTTACCTTTTGAGTGCTACTGAACCCTCGTAGATCAAAGTAGGTCTCAAGCTGGTCGATCCAAAATCTAGCTTCTCGGCATCAATCACCCCATCGTATATGGATATATCAACCTTAGCTTTGACCTTGAAAGATCTGACAACTAAGGAGGTGCTGGCGAGGTCGTCGACCTTATGGTCGCCTTCGTCTTCATCTTCGTCTACCCTGCGCAAGTCTTCACCAATCTTCACACCCTTCACCTTACCTTTTGAAGCATCAACTTCAGAAAGTACACCCATGGCCTTCTGCTTAATGAAAGCAAGCACGGTCTCCATGTCGGTGGAGAGCTTAGCCACTTGTTCTACTAGGTTAGCTTGAACAGAGGTATCGTCAGACATCTTCGAAGACACGACTGTATGGACAGTCGAATTTTCGCCTAGAGTTTCGCCGGAGGTTTTGAAACCTTGGCGAGTCTTCACTATCCACAGAATAGGAAAGTTGCTCTGATACCAACTTGATCTGATTACGGGCTGGACTGGGTTTTAATCTAGCCTCGACCAGATACTGCTTTGCCCTGAAGTATAGACGGGCTTTGACTATACTCGATCAGATGCTAGTATGCGGAATAACGGGATCTTACACGAAATTACCAAAACCCAAGTTGATCGAAAAACACAGTTAAAAGATGCACAACTCTTTATTTCAAGGAGGGATCTTGTACACGTAGAACGTTAGGATGCACTCGCCTACGTCGATGAACTATGTGTCTAAAAGTTAAATAAGTTCAACCTAGACTCGATGATATTCGATGATCTAAACTAGAGCTATTACAAAATATTTATAGTCCAATTGTATGAATACATATTAGACTCAATAACCTGAATGTATTAGACTCGGACAACTAACTAAACCTAAACAGATAAGACCTAGTTATATCTTGATCAAAATACAATACGACCAGAGATCGAATTGAGGTCAAGAACCCTTTCTGAGGTCGCGAACCTTTTCGAGTTCGTGAACCTTTTCCGAGGTCGCGAATCCTTCCCGAACTCGAATAGCTTGCGGAGCCTTTGCGAAGTCATTAAGTCTTTGCGAACTCAGTCCGAAAGATCCGAAGATCCTCCTGGATCAACAAATCCCTTGATATCCTGAAAAAATTGAATGTGATTGTGCCTTTCGCTAATCTTATCACTGAAATTCCTTCATGTGGAAAATTCTTAAAAGAAATTCTTACAAATAAAAGGGATTTGGATAATTTGGACAAAGCTCAAATTGATATATGTGAGGGTATAATTTCTTTTCACATGGGGATTGAGAAAATATTGTTCACTGCCTGAAATTACTAATTGCCCTATATATAAGCACCACACATGCAGGATAGACCCTCTTGAGACTATATTGCAGGATAAACAAATTGAAGATGATGCTCTTGATGACAATACAGAGACGAGCAAAATACAAATACATCATCATTGCCCAATCGACTCTTAATGGTAAGAAATCATGACAATGCTTGCGTGAACAAGGTACCAAATCTCACACCCCTTCCTTCCTCAGTGAAATATATGCTTCTTGATAGAGATAAACATAATCCTATGCTTGTAAATGCCAATACAACTGATAAACCATCAAGCACATTGATCAATACACTAACATTGCATCGCAAGGCATTAGGATATTCTATTAATGATCTAATTGGTATTGAGCCTCAACACCGATTGAACCTAGTTATGATGAAAACTGAAAAATCTGAACTGCTAGACAATAGGCTTAGTTCTCCAACTGCACCAAATATTCAAAATCACTATTGGGAACCTCCATAAAGATCATGGTAGGCTCTACGTCGAGTGGGACGTTAAACCAAATCTTGTTGGGAGGCAACCTGATGCGTTTTTTTTCTTTTATTTTTCTTTTATTCTTTCTCTTTCTTGTTCTTTGTTTTCTTTTTCTTTCTGTTTTTAAGGACCAACCAACTTCAGACTACGACATTCAGCTCCACATCACATCATCTTCCTTGAAAAAAATTTTGAAATCGCAATGGACTGGGCCATCCGCTATAGAAAAAGTCTTTCCGTATGATGCCGTAGAGCTTTAGGTGTATGACGGTACCACTTTCAAGGTAAACATGCATCGCATCAAGTTATACAATGTAGGAGACTAGGTAAGTGCACTGAACTCGGTTGATTCTTTCAATTCTATATATTTTTGATTGGCCGAGAACGTTCCATCAAGTGGGATGTTGAACCAGCACTAGCCAAGAGGCAACCTGGTATACTAACATGTATTTCTCTCTTTTATGAACATAGCGATCTAAGAATCACTAAATTCTGACATCATTTGACCACCCTAAACCTTTTTTCACAAACTAGGGCTGAAACTTTTGAAAAAAACTGAAAAACAAAAATTTTCCAAAACCAGTCGAATCGAGCACGACCAGTGCTGGACTCGATTTGAACGATTTCAAAAAAATCTTATTTTTGAAAACCATCGAACAGAGCACGACCAGCGGCATGACCAGTGCTGGGCTCGGTTTGATCGATTTAAAAATAATATAAGTTTTCAAAACCATCGAACCGAGCACGACTAGTGCTGGGCTCAGTTTGGTCGATTTCAAAAACAACAAAAATCATGTTTTAACAGCGCCGAGAACAACCAGCGGCACTACGTGTGCCCTGGTCGAGCACAACCAATGCTCATGGTTGTGCCCGGCTTGGTTCGATTGGTTTGTTCGAATTTTAAAATAATTTTTTTAAAACTTAGCCGATCACGACCAGTGGCACGACCCGTGTTCTGATTGAGCACGACTAGTGCTCGTGGTCATGCTAGGCTCGGTTTGCTCTATTTGTTCATTTCTAAAAAATACCTGGTAAAAAAAACCCAGAGCCGAGCACGACCCATGCCTGTGGTCGTCCTGAGCTTAGGTAGCTTAGCTGTTTTGGCTATTTTGTGCTGATTTTTTATTTTATTTGCTATTTCTTTCTATACACCTACAACTCCTACCTACCACCTCTATTTAAATAAACCCATCTTCTCCAACCCTTCCAATAGCACAAACTCCATCATTTGAGTGCCAAACTTTCACAAAATCTTTCCATCCAACCATCAAAACTTTGATCCAACCACGGATTCTGCACCACACCTCCGGATCTGAAGCTTCTACGGCAATGATGAGGCCCCGACGCAACATCAAGAAAAGCACAGAGCACCAAAGAGGTATGTCTCCACAAACCTTCTCCGACCCTGATATTCCGCACATCTATTTCACTAATCTTGATCATCTTACTCAATTTATGCATTTGAAAAAGAGACCCTTATGGCCAACTAAATGTTTAGATGTTCATACCATTAGGCCTCTAGGGATAGAAGATGATGTGCTCCTCCTCATTCATAATGTGGGTTGGGATACACTTGTAGGGGTATTGGTTTGGACTTTTGGAGATTCTAGCCTCCTTTGAACAAAATACCCTACGCATTTCTCCCAGCCAAACAGAGGGCATGAGATTTAGGTTTGGCAATGAGGATTATTGGTATTAATTCCTCACAAGTCGTCGAATCCGACCTACTGGTGGCATATGATTTTGCCACTCTGCATGCTTTCATAGAGTCCTTGTGCATTAGTTTCTCTGACTTTAGATCAAAATTTGCAGATTACAGGGCTACGATGGATTCAAGGATGGATCACCTCACTAGCCGCATGGATGGCCTCTATGACTATCATGTACACGCAGGCCACATCCTCCCGGACAGTACCTATCCAAGTGCACTGATATTCACCTGATTTGCTTGATTTTTCTATATATTTTCCCCATGCTTTTGCACATATTAGTCATATACCTCATCATATACCTAGATTATTCCAGATTTGTTGCCAAATCGACCGGATTACTTGTTTTGCAATTTTTATCACAGGTTGGCGCAAATCGGATGGATTTTGGCTAACGGATACGCCTCATCGACTAAACCCGACCCTCAGTCGATTCCAGATAGAAGTGCATGTTTCTACAGATGCGTAGGAACCGACCGCGCTGAAATTGGAGTCTCCGAGGGCTTGGAACACCTAAACCTAGCAGCCAAAGGGCCTAGTTGTCATTTCAATTCTTGTCAAGGACCTTTCTGCAAAAATTCCAAAATCTCCCTTAACCTTAGCCAGCCGCCACTGTTCAGATCTGAGCCTGTTTTTTGTTTGTTACCTTCTTCTTCTGCCTCCCTCCTTGCGATCCACACCTCCTACCACCACGCCGGCGACGACCAGGCCGTACGCCGCCGGCGGAGCTTCTTTTATGCCTCCCCCTGCGGTTTTTCCACACCTCTGTCCATCTCTAGCCTAAAGCCCGCTTTCCCTTCCTCCATTCTTCTTCCTGCCTCTTCTTCAATTGTCCCATCCACACTCCACTCTCAGATCTGTCACTGCCATCTCGCGCCTTGCGCCTCCTTCTAACTCTCCCACATCAAAAGCCCCCAAATCCACCTCTCCGGCGTCGCCCCCCCCCCCCCCCCCCCCCCCCCGTGGCCTCCACCGCCTAGATCCATCCCGCATTGCCGGATCATTTTCCACGACACCGGAGCAGCCGCTTCCCACAGCCATCACTGCCTCCGTCCTTGATCCCGCGCTCCTCCACGACTTCACCACCGTCAACGTCTTCTTCTTCACTACGTCGGCGACTTCTTCATCCTCTTCTTCAACCCCGAGCTGCTGCAGCTTCGACGACTACGGCCATGGCTTCATCGACTTCGGCCATCTTCTTCCACTGCTCTGGCGACCTCTGCGCCTGACTTCTTCCTTGACTTCAACTTTTGGCAACGATTCCCCTCTCTCAACCTCATTCTCTCCTCCCCCTAAAAACTATTTCCTGTATGTCATAAGAAACTCAGTTGAGTATATGATGAACACATGAATCAAGTTGTGCAGGGTTAGTAAATGCTTGCTGAGTGGCCCCTAAATTTTGAGAAGCTTGCTGTTTACTTCTGATCCATTCTTCTGTGGTTGTTTCCCTCTATTTGTTAAACTTTGATACTATTGAACTGCTTCTCTGTGTCTAACTGTCAATCAAAGCAATATTGTTGTTTGATGCTTGTGCTGAAAACTAAAATACTTCATTATGATTGGCTATTGAAATGCATTTATCATCTTTCTCTAGTTATTTTGTTACAGCCTGTGATATTGGATCTCTGCGTTGATTTGCATTAAACCCAATTCACTGCACGATAACTTCTTCAGTATCAACTGATATTTTGTTGGGTTAGGTTTGGATTGCTGTGTGCAGAGCCTTGAGAGATTGTTTCAGTTAATCCTTTTTGGTTGAACTGTATACACACGATAGTGTTCTCTCGGCATGCAAATTACGTTCACCGCTGGCCTAGGGTATGAGTGCAGAATCTGATAGTCGCATTCTAGTCGGTGAGACGAGTTGAGGCGAACCACCCCACATCATTTTTTGCGGTTCTGTTTGATTTTTCTGATTCGGATTTGGTACGCATATTTTGCTCTCATCTAGTCCCTTGGGAGAGAACGACATACTCGCCTACTATTGTGACCTCGTCCACTTGCGAGGCCCCATTTTAGGTGGTATCACGCACGTACCCACCACGGGGCACATCTTCACACCCACGGCCTTCCTCCACAACCCTATCCAACACCAACCACCTCCACCACCTTCAACGAGTGATCTCCATGGTACGGAAGTTTTTTATTTTTATTTTTCTTTTATTTTTCATTCCTTTTTGTTTTTCTTTTCAAGTTTTATCATGCGATGCCTTGTACCAAACCATTGGAGCTACGTGGACCACAACACCCTCTTTCATCACATCATCTGCAACAACATCCACCTCCAGACACTACGATCGCAAACGGTAATCTATATCTCTTTCTGACATTGAGGACAATGTCTGATTTAGTATGGGAGGTAGTCACTTACTGTTTGCTTATCATTCCACAGAATCATCAGTCCACCATCTTACCACCGTAAACTAAAAAAAAATATATATCAACTTGGAACGCCTGGTTTTGAAGATGATCTTTACTCAATTAGATGACTATTCTATCACATATTTGCATATGATCCATTGAATTTAGCTCTCTTAAAAATTTCAAATGCCTATGTTCAATTTTTATCTTAAATTCACCATTAAAGCTTGAAGTTCTCTTTTAGATCATTATTGACTTCTTCAAAATTGAAGGTTTCAAATAAAGTATTATCTAAACTTAATGCTCTTATGTCACTTTTTATGCTTAGATTGCTAATTGCCCTTCTCTTTAAAATAAATAAAAACGTGTAATAGTGAAGTATAATCGACCCACTGGGGGGAGGCGGTGATGAATCGTCGACTAGCTGGGGAAGAGAATATTTACTTAACTTATGCACACAAAAAATATGTTTCCTTTACTATAATAAAACGGTTGCTTACGATGAGGCTTGTAATGTATACAAAACAATGAGATTGCTATGGGGAGACGATGATGAATCGTCGACCAGCTAGTGAAGAGAAGCTATACGAAACAATGAGATTGCTTACACGGGCTTGGTAAACCGACAAAGCTGTCTTTCTGTGAGTGCACTTAAGTAATGGTCTTCAGCTGTGTCTCCTCTAGCCGTGACGGAATGATCCAGTTCAAAACATTCTGGCCAAGAGCACGAAAAAGTTGAAGAAAATAAAAAAATGAATAAATAAAAAATTAGAAATAAAAGTGTTTAAATTTCTCTCTAAATAGGGCAATTTAGCAACTTCGTATAAATTGTAGTATAATGATTGTTTTCTTTGGCTATTGTTTATTCTAAACCCTATATGAAAGAAGTTGTCAAGATGATTTAATGGATTAAGTTCTCTCTTTTCTAATGTTGAGATTTGATAAGCTGAATATTTGCATTTGGAGAGTTTAATTTGCTTAGATCAATTGTTTCATATGCATAGATGTGATGTGAATTTCCGGAAGTTGTTTATTGAGAACCTGATTAACCAAGGCATTCCAATTTTTGGAAAATTCATTCACATTCTTTACTTGAGGACAAGCAAAATGCTAGCTTAGGGGAATTTGATAAATACTAAACTGGTAGTATTTTTACCTTAAGTTTGCTATTGAAAACGTGCAAAAACATGCTAAAAACTCCTTTGATGCAACATTTCATGTGTATTTTTATATTATTTTTACAATCCACTTTCACAGCTGTGTTCGCCATGTCTAAGGGACCAAACCTACCAAATTTGAGAATATTTTGACTTCGTTTGGGCCAATTTCGACAAAGATTCCAAAACTGGAGCAAAAGAAACCATGCTCGAATATTCCTCGATCAAGACACCATGGTCGAACACACTTAAGGCGAGAAGGAACCATAATCAAACACAACTACACAAAAAAGAGCTATGATGAAACACGAACACAGTTGGTCGAACAAAGTCCCGATTGAACACGAAGACAACTGGTCGAAACGAGTCTTGATCGAACACGAACACGTCTGGTCGAAAAGAGTCCCGATCAAAGACGACTGTCTCCTGGTCGTTCTTTGACCGAGCTCAGCACTACCTCGAGCTCGACTAGGACACTAGTCGAGCACGACTCGGTGTGAGGGACCCACCCACTGTAGTGGGCCCCAGGTGTGCACTTACCCCGACTGCCCAGGATGCAGTCGTGCACAGAGCAATAAACAGACAGCCAGCTCCATTTGGTTCAATCAGATTACAATTCGAAGATGAATTGGAGAATTTAGCCATTTTGGGCTTTTGCAAATAGGAAAAGAACTGATTTGTGATGAAATCTGAACTGAATCGCGAAAGTGGTCAAATAAACTTGTTTGGCTGAGAAGTTTTAGGACTGGTATGCAAGCACATTGAGGCTTAAGATTTCAGAGAAATCTAGGAGGAAGCTCTTTTGGAATTAGTTGAACTGAAGTCTGAAAATGTTAAGTTAGGGTAATTAGGAATTCTGGTTTTTGAAAATAGAACTAGGGTTTAGGTTCTGGGGTTAAAACAAAAGGAAATCATTTAGGAGTAGGTCTTTTTAAAAAAAAAATTTATGCTCTATTTTTGGGATGTTACAGATCTACCCTCCTTAAAAAGAATCTCGTCCTCAAGATTCGATGATCTCGACTGACTCGGAAAGGTGAATTCAAAGATGTTGGGAAGATAAAGGAATAGAAACTCATTTATGAGGTTTGATACTTGGATGAAATTTTTTTTTTACATGCCCCATGTGGGCTAAACTAGCAATCAATCAGACATCTTAGTCAATCTATCGGTGCTACAACTAAAGTTTAATACTTACAAACCAAAAGACATGCTATTCAATTCTAAATAACTTAACCAACAGTCAACTTTATCCCCCTTAAGGTAAAGGCTCTTTTGCTCCAAGAACATAACAAAATTACAAATTCTCAAGGAAAATCAGCAATTCAAGTGAAAAATAGCTCCAACATGATGCATGTATGCAGAAAAATAACCAAATAAAGACATATCAAAGCATTATAAATAAAAAATATTGCAAATAAAATCAAAAACACGATAAAATAAAATCAACAACCCTTGAAAAACCCAAAACGTTCAAGGAAATTCGAATAAAATTGGAGCATTCGAACACCTAATGGTCCTTTCTTACCTAAAACTTTACTATTTGAGGTCTTCTAAACTCTATACCTTCGACTGACTTAACCACTACCACCACACTTTCACTGCGCCACTCTGATACTTATGTACAAATCAAAAGATTTTATAAACAAAACAGTAGAAAGGAAAATTAAAATTGGAATTAAAATATTTCCACGTAATTATTTTCCATACCAAATTAGGTTTTAGTAAATTAAGTACAATCCAAAATAGTTTTTCACTAAGATGCTAACAAGTCCTATCTACAAGGGTCACGTCCTGCAGTGGGTCCCAGGTGTGCACTTACCCCGACTGCCCAGGATGCAATCGTGCACAGAGTAATAAACAGACAGCCAGCTCCATTTGGTTCAATCGGATTGGAATTCGGAGATGAATTGGAGAATTTAGCCATTTTGGGCTTTTGGAAATAGGAAAAGGACTATTTTGTGATGAAATATGGACTGAATCGCGAAAAGTGGTCAAATGAACTTGTTTGGCTGAGAAGTTTTAGGACTGGTATGCAAGAACATTGAGGCTTAAGATTTCAGAGAAATCTAGGAGGAAGCTCTTTTGGAATTAGTTGAACTGAAGTCTGAAAATGTTATGTAGGATAGTTAGGGTAATTAGGAATTTTGGTTTTCGAAAATAGAACTAGGGTTTAGGTTCTGGGGTTAAAACAAAAGAAAATCATTTAGGAGTAGGTCTTTTTTTTTAAAAAAAATTTATGCTCCATTTTTGGGATGTTACACTCGGTTTCCAAAGGTGTTTTTGGTCAAATATGGTTGGTTTTGACTCGGATTTGTTTGTTCTCATTCCGTTTGAAGTTGGATTTCATCGCCTGCACGTCAAGTAGTTATATTTGGGCATGTTAACCCATGTATCATAAATAAAGAAGCTTTGGCTCAATTAGGTGTGCTTTCTTAGGTAGTTTTGAGAAGTGTTAGATAGTTTTCTTAGTAGAGCCCCTTTTGTCCACAATTGGAACCAGGGTTTTTCTAGTCGAACTTACATGAATTTAGTTTGTTTATTAGGGAGACAATCACGGGAATCAATGACCTGAACTTCATCTAAGTACAATGATTATGCCTTTGGTCGCAGGGAAAATTCCTCCTTGACGAAAAGAATGGCTGATCGACGAGATCAGGAAGAAACTACGACCATGAAATTTTCCTCTATGGAGAAAGAACTCAATGAGGCGCAGTTAAAACTTGCCCATAAGTTTATTTCAGCCAAAACATGTTATTTCCTTACATGAACTGCTGTAACTTCATTACTTTGTTCATGTAGTACAAGAGGAACAGATAAGCATTCTTTCTAAGGAAAGGGATGACTTCCAGAAGAAGTGTGCCCAGGCTGAAACTCAGAACGGCCAACTTCGTGCAACCATTGAATCATTCAACAAGACGACAGAGACCGTCTGCAAGGAGAGGAAAACCCTAAAGGCGACAATCTCAACCTGCAGTAGCATTCAGTCAGACATCTTTGAAAAACTGAAAATGGTTGCGGATTTGCTGAAGGCTAATATCATCGATCCGCAAAAGGAGAACTTAAGCCTCAGTGAATCATGCAAATTGGTTGCGGCTCAAGCTGAATCACTTCTCGAGTACTTTCCTGAAGATACAAAGCAGCAAGAAGTGGCATTGAAGACCAACGTAAGATCTACGGCCTCTGCCATTTTGTGCAAATTAAGACATCACCACGGCCCAAATTTGGATTTGAATCTAGTGGTGGGAGATGTTGAATTCGAGAGTGAGGATTAGCTTAAGCCATAATGGAAGAAATCAAGCCCTTAGTTGAAAACCTCTTGAAAGAACTCGGCTTATCGTGATCTCATTGTAATGAACAATGATCTTCTATTTGAATTGTACCTGCACATATACAATTAAAATATGTAGATGCATGCCTTTCACTTTTGGAAAAAATGTACTTAATCTCATCTTATATTATGGCTATGTCCCCCTAGCCCCCTCCTGAGATCATACATACTGAAGGCATTGTATTATAATCTCGGGAAAGATATGGGTTAAAGATGATCGAGGAATATCTAGCAAGTTTCTTATACGTTAAGAAAAGGTTTAGAAAGAAATGTCTAAACTAGATATGATCATCTGGTCGCACCAATAGTGATCTTAACATAATACCAAAGTTTATTAAGAATTGGCAGCCCCTCGAATGATCAGAAACATACTAGTAAGTCCCGTATGTGTGGAGAAACGGCTTACTTAGGGATGTCTTATCTAGATGCGACCATGAGATTGTCCAGCGAGTCCAACTTGGTTAATATAATAAGATGATCATTGGCAGCCAGCTCCCGAGCATAGCTTGACAAAAAGAGGGTAAAGGTCAGGGACTAAACCATAGTATAACGCGACAAAAGGTACATGTTATTTTTAGTAAAATCATGCTAATTGAAAAGGAAAAAAGGAAATGGAAAAACTTACACGTAAAACTTGCATAGCTGATCTATGTTCCAAGTATTGGACAAGATCCTTCCATCTTCCATCGCCAATCAGGCTGATCCTGGTCGTGGCACTGAGACCATAGTATAAGGGCCTTCCCACTGAGGGGAGAATTTGTTGCGATTAGAATGGTTTTGGATTTTTCATTAAATCAGGTCACCCACGTGAAGACTACGAGGTCACACCTATTTACTATGGTATTTACGTAAAACTTGTAAATATGTTGTAGACTTAATCAATGCTCGATCGCGTTTCTCCTCAAGGAGGGTAATATCTTGGACACGTTGGTCATGTTGATCGGAATGATCAAACTGATCTACACGAACAGAGCCAATACGAATTTCTGTAGATAAGATAGCTTTAGCACCATAAACCAATTGGAAAGGTGTCTCACCCGTAACTCGACTACATGTAGTGCGGAGTGCCCATAGAACGGAGTAGAGTTCATCTACCCAAGTCCCCGAGCGCATCTTAAGGCAATCAAAAACCCGTTTCTTAATGCCTTGTAATACCTGCCCGTTTGCACGTTCGACGGCACTATTTCTCTGTGGATGAGCCACAGATGCAAAACACATTTTGGTCCCAATATCATCGCAATAGTCTAGAAAAAGACCACTAACGAATTGAGAACCGTTTTCGGTAATAAGACGACTTGGAACATCAAATCGTGTTAAAATATTCTTATGGAAGAATTTATTTGCCGCAGCGGTGGTAACATTGCTGATTGGTTCAGCCCCAATCCACTTAGTAAACGTATTAATGGCTATGAATAAGAACTTGTACCCATCAATCGCTTGGGGCATAGGACCCACTATATCTATTACCCAAACTGCAAAAGGCCAGGTTAGAGGAATAGTTTGTAAGGAATATGCAGGTTGATGAACTTGCCGTGCATGAAACTAACACTATGGGCATGTCTAGACCAAATAAATGGCATCATTAAGTGCCGAAGCCCAATAAAAACCCTGTCAAAAAGCCTTTCCGACCATCGTCCGATAAGATGCATGTGCACCACAACACCGTCCTAAATTTCTTTCAAGAGAGATTTACCTTCCTCTTGAGATATACAGCACATGAATACTCCTTGAGTACCCTTCCTATATAAAATTCCATCAATTATTTTATATAGACGCGCCTTTCATACTAATCGATCACTCTCGGTTTCATCCTTGGGTAAGGTCCAATGTTCAAGATAGATCCGCAATGGTCAGATCCAATCTTTTTCATGTCCAAGGTCAGTAACGTAAACTGTTACCAAGTCATCCTCGACGGAAGCAGTGATCGAAGGGTACTGTAGGTGTTCGACGAACACTCCTGCTGGAGCGGATGTATGTGAGGACCCAATTTTCGATAATTGGTTTGTGAGTATATTATCTTTCGTGGAACAAATTAGACTTCGAAATGACTGAAGTGTTTTTCCAATCTCCTCACTTCTTCCAGGTAATGAGCCATTGTCTCATCGGAGGTGCTATACTCCTTGTTTACCTGGTTTACGACTAGTTGTGAGTCTCCCCTCACCACTAATCGACGGACTCCAAGGAATTTGGCTACTTGGAGCCCAGCAAGAAGACTTTCATACTCTGCTGCATTGTTGGTCGCAACAAAGTGTTACCATGTTCATACTAACCGATCACTGTCGGTTTGGTCCTTGGACAAGGTCCCATGTTTAAGATAGATCTACAATGGTTGGGTCCAATCTTTTTCATGTGCAAGGTCGGTAACATAAACTATTACCAAATCATCCTCGACCGGAGCCGTGATCGAAGGGTACTGTAGGTGTTCGACGAACACCCCTGCCGGAGCGGATGTACATGAGGACCCAATTTTTTATAATTGGTCTACGAGTATATTATACTTTCGCGGAACAAATTGGACTTCGAAATAACTGAAGTGTTTTTTCAATGTCCTCACTTCTTCCAGGTAATGAGCCATTGTCTCATTGGAGGTGCTATACTCTTTGTTTACTTGGTTTACGACTAGCTGTGAGTCTCCCCTCACCACTAATCGACGGACTCTAAGGAATTAAGCTGCTCGGAGCCCAGCAAGAAGGCCTTCATACTCTGCTGCGTGGTTGGTCATAATAAAGTGTAATTGAATGACATACTTGAGTTGGTCGCCCTGAGGCGTAATTAAGACCACTCCAGCACTCGAGTGCTGAAAACTGCGAGAGCCATCAAAATACATTGTCCAATGGTCGGTGCATTGTAAATCTTTAGATTCTTGCGCAAGAGGGTCAGGATTAGTCCATTGAACCACAAAATCTGCAAGAATTTGAGATTTTACTGCGATACGAGGGGTGAAATGGATATCAAATGCTCCAAGTTCCACTGCCCATTGCACAATGCGACCAGGGTTTTCCGGATTTTAGATAATATCTCCTAATGGAAAGGACGAAGGCGCAGTAATCTTATGTGCTTGAAAGTAATGTCGTAGTTTGCGGGAAGCCATCAGAAGAGCATAAAGTAACTTCTCGACTTCAGGGTAACGCTCCTTTGGTCCCTGAAGTACTTCTCTTATATAATAGATTGGTTGCTGTACACCTCTCTCTGCGACCTGAACTACGCTGACCGCGTGAGGGGTTGCTGCCAAGTAAAGGAGTAATGGCTCCCCCAGAATTGGAGAGACCAATACTGGAGGGCTAGATAGATATGCTTTGACCTCTTGAAAGGCTTTCTCGGCTTCATCCGACCAGGTAAAACCATTGTGCTTATGGAGAACCTTAAAGAAAGGCAATCTGCGTTTGCCTAGTCGCGATATGAAATGGCTTAGAGCCGCCATGCGACCTGCTAGGCTCTGGACATCTTTCATGGTCGGAGGAGATCTCGTTTGCTCAATGGCCCTAATTTTTTCAGGATTAACCTCAATTCCTCTCGAACAAATAAGGAAACCCAAAAGTTTACCAGAAGAAACTCCGAAGGAGCACTTTTTAGGGTTCAACTTTATTCCATGCTTATTCAAATTACAAAAGGTTTCAGCGAGATCATCTATGTGACTAGATCTTTTCAAACTCTTTACAACCAAATCATCGACATAAGCTTCCAGGATATGCCCTAACTGGGAAAGAAAGGTGCTTTGCATCAAGCTGTGGTACGTGGAACTAGCGTTCTTGAGACAAAATGGCATTCTGACATAGCAGTAGGTGCCAAATGGTGTGATGAGGGTAGTTTTCTCTTTATCTTCTTCTGCCATGCTAATTTGATGGTACCCTGAGTAAGCATCCAGGAAGCTCATTAGTTCGCAAGCTGCTATAGAATCGACCAACTGATTGATGTGAGGAAGGGGAAAATCATCCTTCGGGCAGGCACTATTTAGGTTGGTGTAGTCGATGCACATGTGCCACTTACCATTTGACTTTAGGACCATGACCGGATTTGTGAGCTATTCAGGATGATCAACTTCTCAAATAAATCCTGCTTATTAGAGTTTGTCCAACTCCACACTAATGGCTTCTTGTCGGTCAGTAGCAAAGCGTCTGAGCTTTTGCTTTATTGGTCGCTATCTAGGCCGAATTGCTAGCTTGTGCTCAATCACTTCCCTTGGGACTCCGGGCATGTCGGATGGTTTCCACGCAAACACATCTGTGTTAGCCCAGAGCAAAGTAACGAGCTCGAGTTCCTATTTGTTATCCAAACCTGATCCAATCCGAAAGGTTCTGGATGGATCGTCTAGGTACAATGGAACAAATTTCAATTTCTCATCTGGTCGCGGGGCAACTTTGATCGCATCTGAGGCTGTAGTCACAATCTTAACATCCCGAAGGGGAAGCTGATCCACCAACTCCAGAGATAGCCGATCACAAGTAAGTTTCGTGTTCCGGCTGCCGCGGATCGAAATAATGCCTTTTGGACCGGGTAGCTTGATGCATTGATAAGCATAATGCACCGCCGCCATGAATTTAGCAAGTGTTGGCTAGCCAAAAATAGCGTTATATGCCGACTAGCAGTCAATTACATCAAATGTAATTAATTCTATTCAGAAATTGTCTGGTTCTCCCAATGTTACCAGTAACACAACTTAACCAATCGGCATCATTGAGGCACAAGAAATTATACCATAGAACGGATGAATTATGGGTTTAATCTTTGAGTGCGGAATTTGCATCTCGTCAAGTGTCTTGACCAATAATAGGTCCAAGGAACTGCCACCATCGATCAGAACCCTTTCGACCCTAGCATTGCTAATTATTGGGGTAATGACCAAAGGAAGCCGCAATGGTCATGTGAGCCCCTTGGGACAATCGTCCCGGTCGAAGGTTAAGGGAGTTTCTGACCAACGAGGATATTGAGGCTCTCCAAGGGGAGCTTCCACTTATTTACCTCATGGTAACAAGTTTTAAATTGACGCTTAGAAGCATAAGAAGAGGAACCACCAAAAATTATATTGACATGGTTTTGGAGTACCTGGTAGGACATTTCTTCATCTCCATCAGCGTCTCTAACCTCACAGGCTTGATCTTGCCGTGGTATGGTCAGCATGGGACCAATTCCCTGGTAAAAGCTTCCAAGCTTTTCAACCAGTTGCGACAATTCTTGAGATCATGTCCGAAAGAATTGTGCAGTGGACACCACTTCTTATTTCCCTGCGGGTTAGCCAGTTTTCCCGAATGGTCGCTGTCGCGGCCACCAGAAGAAGTTTTATTTTTAATCAAATACTTATTACCTTTTCCTGGTGGCGGTTTGTCGGCAACGGCATCATCTCGGTATTGTCCAGCCCTATTCTTCTTGGGCTTTTTTGATTTCCCGCCAGTTGATGACTGTCGACGATTGGGACTCGGGGTCCTTAGTCGATCTTACAAAGATTTGTGAGTAAGGAGTGAGACCTTTCAGGGTGCTTATCAGGGAAGTTAAGGTAAGTACGAGTTATTAACACACAGAATTATATAGGTTCGGGCCCTCAACGGATTTAGTTGTTGCATCTAGGCTATTATGCCTAACCTAATTTTGATGATTAATGAAAATAAAGTGTTTCAGACTAATTGTGCTGTTCAGATATTTGATACAGAGTTGTGTTGGGAAGAAATGCAAGATGATCAAGATAAACCCGACAAGTTGCAAAGCACAAAAGATGAGAAGAAAATCGAGATGCAAAGGACATGAGGTAATATGAGTTTTTGTTTTCACCGATCTCGGCGTATGGAGTTTGATCGGTTTAGGATTTTATTTCTTAGATTTAACCGTACTATAAAGAGGGGTTGCAAGTCCTCTCTAAATTTCCAACATAAACTGAGAAATTACTAGGTCACTGCATTGCATTCATTTTGGTTGGATTTGGTTTTGAAAGTTTTGGATTTTTCAGTTGAGTTTTTGACAGCAGACTAGTTTTTTTATTTTCTGAAAAGATTTAGGCAGATCTGGCTTTTCTTTCTGTTGACAAAAAGATAGCACCTTAAAATATCTTTCAAACAAGCTATTAAACTCTTCAATCGGATCTTTGGATAGAAAGTTATAACTATTTTTGTCCATGCTGACTGTCAGTTTGAATTGTCAGTTTTGTTAACTGGCAGTTGTCCAGAGAGGTTGCTTTTTGAGCTAAAACATTTTGAACTAAACTGACTGTCAGTTTGATAAATTGATTGTCAGTTTGCATTTCGACCTCAAGCTGATTTATTTGAGTTTCTGTTTTAACTGGTCGATATTTTGGTCGAAACTGACTGTCAGTTTGGGGTATCAGTTTCCATATACGACCACAAACGGCTAGCAATTTTTTATCCATAAATTTTGTCAACTGTTGTGTTTGAAACTGACTGTCAGTTTGTGCTGCTGATTTTCAGCTCGAGCTCCAACGGTTCTTTTGATCTTTGAGGCCATATATAGAGGCTTTGAGCTATCGTTTTGTATATCCAACAGTCTCACATTCTTATACACTCTTGAGTTTTAGTTCTTTACACAAAATCTTGATCTGTTGATCAAGTCGAGTGTTTCTGAGATCCACCAAGTTTTTTGTTCGCATTGTTCTTGCATACTTAGAGGTTCTCGGTGATTGTTGGACGTCTAGACAAGACCTTGCTACTTATTACTCCTGGTGAACGCCCTCACCTAGATGGTTTGGTGGCGTGGCCGTTGACCTCTCATATTCGGAGATTGTCGGAGAGGCTCGGCGTATTTGTAAAAGGCATCGGTGCTCGCCTTTCCGGAGTGGACAAGGAGCAACTGTCGTGTCTGCCACGACTGTGACATCACCTGTGAGGAGTCCAGCTCGGTGCAGCTGGTCCCTTAAACCACTTGACTTCCCAGGATGAGTCAATCACAGGGATACATTGAAGCAGAAAAATAATACAGTAGTCATAATTGCATGGCCATCAGGCCTTAGTACAAAACGAGGTACAGTGCCTTGCAAGGCACCAGGGTCTAACAAAATAACCCATCTAGTCGGCGGAAGCTAGGCCCAAAAGCAAACCACAGGAAACAGAGGTTGACAGCAGACAGCACCACATCAGGGCTCCGGAGGGAACTGCTCATCATCTCCTGGGTCCGCAGCATCTTCAGGGTATCCTTCAAGGTCGTAGAACGCTCCATCTATTGAGGAGTTGTTGCAAGGGTGAGTACTTATGTACTCAGCAAGTCATAGGGGAGGTAGAGATATAGTTACAGTATAAATGACATGAGCCTATGCTATTGGGGAAAAGGGTGAAAGGTTTTTCAAAATACATTTCTTTCTCTGTTCTTATTCAAATCCCGATCATACCCATGGCAGTGAATAAATCATAATGATGGTGATACATATATCTCATATCCAAAGCGATATAACCTCATATCACACTATTTTTATTCAAGTCTTTCGATCATAAACTCATAGCAGTATTTCATAACTTAGGGCATAAACCACATGCCTCTTAATTATCATATGATCTCTATATTATGGTATTACCACGACACGTCAACACATGACAGCCCACGGCAACGCCCCTTATCATGACAACACATGCCACTTGGGTAATCTTGAGCTAACAAATTTTAGTTTATAAAACAATACTTGTGTCACACCCCGTGGATTTAATCCACCGCGGCATACTCCTAAAACTCGGGAGCACGAAGTATTCGAATACATTTTTAAACTCTGCAGAGATGTATCTCTTTTTAAATCCACTTTTTCACTCGACTTCCAAGTCGGGCCAACTCCATGCGACTTATACGCATGTGACAAGGCCGAGATCACACAACGTTTTTGCAGTCTAGTATTAACAGTATCCCTGCCCGGTAAATGGACAATACCGCCCCAAGTACCGTTGTGGGTCCTCCCCACTGCCTTTCTTCCTAGCCTGGGTCTATGTTCCCGCAGGACACATAACCTCTTTTGATTACAGTCGCGCACGACTTAATCTGGCATAGGGCGTCTTCCTTCTTTACACCTTATCCTCTCATAATTTTTCTGATCTCACACCACTCATGGATGAACTGCGTCCCACCAGTTTCCACACGAGAAACCGGATCAACAAGCCATGCAGGGAGCTGCTAATACCAAGAAAGCTACTAGATTGCGCCTGTCCCATACCAGGTAAGTGGTTGGTACGTTTTTCATGCCACTAGACGCACAACACAAGGTTCTAGTCCTTACATGCCAGTGACCAGATCATACCACAAACCATGCACCTTCAGTGCCTACACATTCAGTGCAGCCAAGCACCTCCAGTACTACCACCATTCCATACCAAAATACTGGTCACGGCTAGGGGTTCTATTTCATGAATATAAATGTACATGTTTATACTTTTATTAGTTCGTGGCTTACTATCTTATCAAGTTTACATTCCTCAAGTATTCAATCTATCACTGCCATAATATCATTGATCTCAACACATGCAATATTAATGAGATATCTACTAATGGAATAGCATAGCAATTCATAAAATATGGGTTTCAATATGATCAAAGTATGACTTGCCTTCCGCGTCGTAAGTATCAGCAGTTGATGATGGTTCAGCGACAAGATCTTCAACCCCGGACTCTTGCTCTAAACAAGATCAAACAAGCAAACAGGCATTACAATTCATTCTATTCTTACTAATTCACTACATGCAAAGATGCAAGGAGAAAATACTCTGGGAGAACAAGGTTTAGAAGCGATTAGAGTTAAACTATGGGAATCAGGGTTAAAATTAGTTGTTAAGGTTTACAAGGTTCCAAAATATCAGGGTAATATCAAGGTGGTGACTGGTTCGCCCAAAAACAGCGAATGTCTTTAGGTTGGCATTCGGTTCAAGGCATCGACATAAGGTCGATGGGTGATAGAGGGCTCAACTCAAGTTGTGACAGTAGAGAAAAGTGTAGATCACAACATCAGGAGTCTAAGGGACAAAGTTATTTCCAAGTTTCATGGCTGGAAGTGGGTGAAAAGGCTCAATGCCACTGGCTGACACAGCCTGGCATAGGGTTGACATGGCCAGAAACTAGGGTTAGCCTTATCTTTTGACTCAGGGCTCCAAATGATGCACCACTTTGTCTGGTGGTTAGGCATTTGTAACAGGAACAAATGTCTCAACAGGACCTAGGGTAGGAGATGGCCGAAAAGTGATGAAAACTGGCGAAGAACACGGTGGCCGAGCTGTTCTCAACAGTTTCTGGACCAAACTTTGGCATGGCGATACCTCTTCATCTGGGCCGATCCAGGTGTCGAGCTAGAAGGCAAAAATACTCATGGGGTCGAGGCACATCTGCTAGACAAGGTGGTTGGGGTTGAAACGGCCGGGAACAAAATCCGGCGACCGAAGCTAGGGAAGAAGACACAAAAATTGGGCATTTCTGTTCTAGGGCAAACGAACTCGAATCCTTGCTTGAGGAGGGTCTCTGGGGCATACAAAAGCTATGTGTGAAGTTGGATTCGCCAAACATTCAACAGATAAGCTAAATCAGCAAGCACAGTGAACATGCACGGTTGAATTTGGGGGTTTTTCAGATTTTAGCAAAATTGATGATTCTAGTTGCTTAGATGTGTTCCACACAGTCCACTGATCAATATTGATCACAGGCTCGAGAGCTAAATCGGTTTAATTGGGGTTTAATTGCTCGCCGGAGTTGTCGGGGAAAAACAGCAATTCCCGGCGATGAGGTGCGGTAGAACTCAATTGGCTGCTACTACACAGGTAAGTGGTTGAGAGTAACTCACTGGTAGCTTCAATTTGGAGTTCGGTGCAGTGGATTGGCCTGGCACCGTGAGCCTCTTCTCGAGCTCGCCGAAGAAGATGAAGACACTGGCGTGGTTAAGAACTTGAGTGGTTCTGGTGTGAGTGTGTTTGAGCTGAGCTGGGGTGGCTTTTATAGGCTCAGCAAGGAGCTTGCAACGGCTGGAATTGCCTGGAGAATTGAAGCTCGAATCGATGGCGAATTGACCGGCCGGGCGGGACAGCAGCGAAGCGACGCGCTCCAGCGGCTGTGCCGGCTTTAGCCTGCTGCTCTGGTGGAGGTGAAGGCGAAGTGATGCTTCCCCAAGGCATGCTTGCGACGTGGCGCAACTGTGCTGCCGTTGTCGGGCGCGCGCGCAGGAGAACGAAGGCGTTGCTGGCGGGATGAAGCTGCTCCACGGTGGCGAACACGATGCACAAACGTGGCAAGGAAGCAGTGGCGGAGGTGGCGACGCTGGATATCGCCGGCGACGAAACCGCAGCGGCGGCAACGGCGATGACCAAACTCCGGCGCTCGTGGTCATTTGAACGGCCTGGTCGTGCACAGTAGCCTGGTCGAACCAGGGACTGATTTACGATGATTTTTGGTTTGGCTTTCGACTAGATTGCAAATCTGGTCTTTGAGAGGTTTAATTTGAGATTTGATTTTATGGCTGAGTATAATATTTCTATTAATACCCATTTAGCTCAATTTTGGAGAAAGTTTGATAAGATTTGAGGGATTTCACCTATTTTCGAAAATAGGGTAAAATTAGGGTAAACTAAATCTGGATTTTGTCGATCTCGAATTCTGGTGATTGGAGAGAGATTTTGATGTCTGATCAAACAGGAGATCTGTATCAAATAGCATTTGGGAGGTGTTCCCTGAAGAAATTCTGGAGTTGGAATTGATTTGCAGATTTTAGCTTTTTCAGGCTTCCAGGTAAACAGAAAAGGACTTATTCGCAGTAAAATTTGGACTAAACTGCGAAAAGTGTTTAGATGAATTAATCTTGCTCCCAACTTTTTGAAGTGAGTTGAGGATGAACCTAGGAACATATTCCAGGGGTTACTTGAGTCTGGATAAGGTTAAATCAAGATAACTCAATTATCTAGAAACTGGGGTACTTAGGGTAATTCTGAATTTTCCTGTTTTCGAAAACAGAGATAGGCTTAGGTACTGAGAGTTAGGGTCAGAATTTGATCTGGCTCCTGAAGACTTTTATCTTCAGGGTAACTGGTAGGTTAAATCTGGATGGTCAGATCTTGATCTGGATCTAGAGAATAGATTTGGAGATTTTTAGGGTTTGGGAGAGATTAGAGTTCAGCTGACCTGGCTACTACTACAGAGATACATGCATGCAGGGTTTTTATGCAAAAATTTTCACCCCCAAAACTAGGGTGTTACAGCAACCACTAGTGAGAAATATCCTTCGTGGATATTGAAGCAAGACTCAATTCACTTGAGTGATTCAACGAGGATTAGGGGAGACCGGGCGTGTCTTCAAGACCTCGGGAAAAATCTTGTGTTTGTTCTCTCTATCTTTTCTTTTTAATATATTGAGTTGCAATCTGGATCTTCTCTTTGCAAAAATTTGCTTTTATTTGAAGTTTTCAAAGCCTCCTATTCACCCCCTCTAGTCGGCATCCTTGATCCTACACGTGGTATTAGAGCAATGTCTCTCAATTAAATAGGCTTTACCGCCTAGAGAGAGGATGACATCAAATGAGGGGTTTCATCTCAGTCATACCAGACGTGCGCCTATTTTTGATGGGACTAACTATCCCTATTGGAAAGTGCACATGTCAGTATTTCTAGAGGCCATGGGGCTTGATGTATGGGACATCTTTAAACTTGGTTTTACTCCTCCGGATGATCCGGCAAGTCACTCCGATGACGACAAGAGAAAACTACATTTAAATGCCCGGCCCAAAAATGCACTCTTTGCTTGTTTGTCTTTGAACGAGTTCAACCGTGTGAGCAATCTCACCACTGCTCACAAGGTTTGGACCTCCCTCGAAGAAATATATGAGGGAACTACTAAAGTCAAAGAGGAAAAGTTGCTCATGGTAAGGCAATGATACGAGACATTCACAATGTAGCCAACCGAGTCCGTGGATTCCATATTTACTCGGTTGAACAACATTGTAAATGAACTCAAGGGGCTAGGAGTTGTTTTCACTGACATCGATATGGTAAGAAAAATGCTCAGGGTTCTTCCAGAAAGCTTCGACACTCTAGTGATGGTACTCACCAACTCCAACCTATCAACCACCACGCCTACCGATCTCTATGGGAATCTCATCACCCATGAGATGCATCGAAAGGAGAAGGAAGCTGCCGAACCTTCGGAGACAAAGAAGAAGGCAATGGCTTTCAAAGTCGGCTCCAAGAATGACTCAAGCGATGGCTCCTCTGATGAAGATCTAGCACTCACGGTAAAGAACACTCAAAAACTTCTTCGCAGGTTACACAAGAAGGGTGTCAACATCGACACACGACTAAAGGGACCAAAGCAATCGAACTTCAAGGACATCGTATGCTATGAATGTCACGAAAAGGGACATATAGCCTCAAGATGTCCAAACAAGAACAAGACTTGGGAAAAGAAGAAGAAATTCTTCAAAAAGAACAATGGTGCAAGCAAGGAAGCATGCTTTAGAGAATGGATGTCTAGAGGTGAGAGCTCCGACCCCGACGATGAATGAGGTTGCTCCAAGAAGCTAGCCAGACTAGCTCTCGGCAACATTTCAACTAGTTCATCCCTTTGTCTAATGGCTAAGGGTGATGCAAAGGTACATTCTTCTGACCCTTCATATGATGAACTTGTTGAAATGATCACTGAATTGAATGAAGTGTTTGGAATCACTAAAAAGAAGTATAGAGCACTTAAAGAAGAGCATTCTTGTTTACGTACTCAATATTCAGAATTAAAAGATTTATATGAAAGTCTGCTCATTAAAGATATTACACATGCTCCATCTAAGGTTGATGTAGCCATTTCATGTGATCTAGATGACACTCCTTCTCATGCTATTCCTACTTGTTCTCTTGATATTCCATGTGCTTCAAATGAAACAATTTTAAATGAAAATAATGAACTTAAGGCATAAGTTGAAAAACTTGGAAAAGTTCTAGAAAATTTCCACAAAGGAAAAGTATCTCTAGATCTTATTCTTAGCAAACAAAAGTGCTCATTTAGAAAAGAAGGACTTGGATACTTTCCGAAGAAAGGAAAGAAATCAAGTACAAAAACTATTTTTGTAAAAACATGCAACACATTTTGCTTTAAATGCCATGAAACTGGTCATTCCCATGAAGCATGTCCTTTAATGACTCCAAACTATTTTGATACTTGCTACATGCTTCAAAGGTCGAAGAAAGGGTATGCTATAGCAAAGTTTGTTGGTGCACCCATGCTAAATAAAAAAAAGAAATCAATTTGGGTGTCCAAAGCTTTGATTGCTAACATTGAAGGACCCAAAAAGGTTTGGGTACCTAAAAAGACCTGATTCTTTTATGCAGGTGAACTACAAGACCGGTGGGAAGAATTGGGTACTAGACAGCGGATGCTCCGAACACATGATTGGTAACAAGAAGTTCACCTCATTAGAAGACAACTCGAATGAAAATCAAAAGTCACCTTTGGCAACAATCGTCAAGGAAATGTGGTAGGCTTGGGTAAAATTACTATATCCAATGATCTTTCAATTTCTAATGTTTTATTGGTTGAATTTTTGAATTTTAATTTGCTTTCCGTTGCACAAATTTGCAATCTTGGATTTTGTTGCACTTTTTATCCAAAAGAAGTCTTAGTTGAAAGTTTGAAAGATAATTCTTTGATCTTTAAAGACTTTCGTTTTGGAAATCTTTATCTTGTTGATTTTCACTCTAAAGATGCATCTCTCTTAACATGTCTTGTCTCTCAAACCTCAAGAGCTTGGCTATGGCATAGAAGACTTGCATATATTGGAATGCATCAACTTAAAAAGTTTTTAAAATGTAATTTGGTTGTTGGCTTAAAAGATGTGAATTTTGAAAAGGATAAACCCTGTAGCGCTTGTCAAGCTGGCAAGCAACTAGCTACTTCACATCCAATTAAGCACGTTCTTTCAACTTGCAAACCTTTGAAACTGCTGCATATGGATTTATTCGGACCTTCTGAGTTCCAAAGTATCGGGGGTAACAATTATGGTTTTGTTATTGTTGATGATTTTACTCGCTATACTTGAGTTTTCTTTATTTCTCAAAAATCTGAAACCTCCGATGTTTTCAAAAGTTTTGCAAAACATGTTTCAACTGAATTCGAACTTTACATCAAGAAAATCTGTAGTGATCATGGTGGAGAATTCGTTAATTCAACCCTAGTTGATTTTTGTGATTCGCTAGGCATTAAACACGAATTTTCTACTTCTTACACTCCACAGCAAAATGGAGTTGTAGAAAGGAAAAATCGAACATTATTAGAAATGGCAAGAACAATGCTAAGTGAGTATGACACTCCTACTCGCTTTTGGGTTGAAGCCGTGCACACTGCTTGCTATTCTATTAACCGACTTTATTTGCGTCCTCTTCTGAACTTAACTCCCTATGAGTTTCTTATTGGGCGTAAGCCAAATATTTCTTATTTTCGAGTTTTTGGTTGCAAATGCTACATTCTTAAGAAAAGAAACTTTGGTGGTAAATTTCAGAGAAGAGTAGACGAAGGCTTTCTCGTTGGATACTCTACCACTAGCAAAGTTTATCGTGCTTTTAATAAGAATACTGGCTGTATTTAAGAATCTTGTGATATAGAATTTGATGAAACTAATGGCTCACAAAAGGAGCAAGTTCCTTGTGAAGTTTCAGATGAAGATCTTCAAGAAGCCTTGAAGAACATTACCATTGGAGACATCAAACCAAGAGAAGATGATCAAGAAGATGATGAGAACATTGAGGATGATGATCAACATGCATCATCATCTCACATTGATCCACCAGAAAAAAGTCAAGAAGATGCAACACAAGAAAAAGCACCACGGCAACATCATACCATCACCAAGGATCACCTTATAGACCAAATATTGGGTGATGTCAGTAAGGGTGTTCAAACTCACTCTCGCACTACGTTTTGTGAACATCACTCTTTTGTACCATCTCTAGAACCCAAACATGTAGATGAAGCTCTAAATGATCCTGATTGGGTAAATGCCATGCATGATGAACTTAATAATTTTTCTAGGAATAAAGTTTGGACTTTAGTAGAAAGACCCAAGGATCATAATGTAATTGGAACAAAATGGGTCTTTAGAAATAAGCAAGATGAAAATGGTGTAGTAATTAGAAATAAAGCTCGTCTTGTTGCACAAGGTTTTATGTACTCAAGTCGAAGGTTTAGACTTTGGTGAAACTTTTGCACCTGTGGCAAGACTTGAAGCTATTCGTGTGCTTCTTGCTTATGCATCATGTTTTAATATAAATTATTTCAAATGGATGTAAAAAGTACATTTTTAAATGGTGAGATATCTGTACTAGTCTTAGTTGAACAACCTCCTGGTTTTGAGGATTCAAAATTTCCAAATCATGTGTTTAAACTGTCTAAAGCTCTCTATGGTCTCAAGCAAGCTCCTCGAGCTTGGTATGAATGACTTAGAGACTTTCTTTTATCAAAAGGTTTTAAAATTGGGAAGGTTGATACAACTCTCTTTACAAAAATGATTGAGAAGGATTTGTTCATTTGACAGAGATATGTTGATGATATTATCTTTGGATCTACTAATGAACATTTTTGTTATCAGTTTGGAGAAATGATGTCTAGGGAATTTGAGATGTCAATGGTCGGTGAGCTAAGCTTCTTCCTTGGACTACAAATCAAGCAACTCAAGAACAGTACATTCGTGAGTCAAACGAAGTACGTGAAGGACTTGCTCAAGCACTTTGGGATGGAAGATGAGAAAGCAATCAAAACTCCCATGGCCACAAATGGACATCTGGATATGGACAACAATGGAAAATTGGTTGAATTTAAACTCTATAGGTCTATGATTGGTAGTTTGCTTTATCTCACTGCATCTAGGCCTGATATCATGTTTAGTGTGTGCTTATGTGCTAGATTTCAATCAGCCCCTAAGGAATGCCATTTAATTGCTATTAAAAGAATCCTTAGGTATTTGAAATGCTACCCTAACCTAGGCCTTTGGTATCCGAAAAATGCAAACTTTGAATTGATTGGTTATTCGGATTCAGATTATGCTGGTTGTAAGATTGATAGAAAAAGCATATCTGGAAGTTCTCAATTATTGGGGAGATCATTAGTGTCGTGGTCATCTAAAAAGCAAAATTCTATAGTTCTCTCCACCGCTGAAGCGGAATATGTGTCTGCAGGAAGTTGTTGTGCTCAAATCTTATGGATGAAGCAGACGTTTTTGGATTATGGAATTAAATTTGATAAAGTGCCACTCCTGTGTGATAATGAAAGTGCCATTAAAATTGCAAATAATCCTATTCAACATTCTAGAACTAAACATATTGAAATTCGGCACCATTTTATAAGAGATCATGTGGCAAAAGGAGATATTGATGTAAGTTATATCAGAACTGATTTGCAACTAGCAGATATTTTCACCAAACCCCTAGATGAGACTAGATTTTGTTTTCTCAGAGGTGAATTGAACATTATTGATATATCTAATGCTAGTTGATGTGATAATTGTATTAACATATATTGTATTCTCTCTCTGGTCAAAATCCTCTTTCTGGTTGAATTTGTCCATAGTGACAGTCAGTTACTAGAACAGGAGCCTGATCGTAGCCTCTGGTCGAAGTCATTGACCATGCTGACAGTCAGTTTGACAAATTGACTGTCAGTTATGTACTTCCACTTTGATCATTTCATCTGGTCTCAGTTGGTGACTCAAACTGACTGTCAGTTTCAAAACTCAGTTCTGTGAACTGATTGTCAGTGTTGTACACTGATTGTCAGTTCCATGTTTCTGGGTTTGGAACTGTTAGTATACTGACTGTCAGTTTCAAAACTCAGTTCTGTGAACTGATTGTCAGTGTTGTACACTGATTGTCAGTTCCATGTTTCTGGGTTTGGAACTGTCAGTATACTGACTGTCAGTTTGGGCCCCCGAACCCTAAAACCCCCTTTTATGTTCTTTGTGTCTCTTTGCCTTCTCCTCTTCGCCGCCATTGCCTCGCCGCCGGTGTCTCCTCGCCGTGCTGCGCTACCACCGTGCGCCGCCACCACCTCGCCGCTCCTCACCGCCGTCGAGCTGTGGGCCGCCGCCTCTTATTTCATCGCGCCGTCGCCTCACAGCGTCGCACTTCGCCACCGCCACTGCCTCACCGTGCACCGCAGTGCCGTCGCTCACCGCTGTCTTGGCCGCACCTGTACCACTTTCTTGCCGTGGTTTCATTCATCTCTCACCAGCCAAGTTTCTATTCGTCGCCGTTGTTGCTTCAATGACCTGCAGTTTCCTCTATTTGGCCTCCTCTGTTCAGGTCTCTGTTTCTCTCTTCCCTCTCTGTTTCTTTTTCGCCATGTTAGATTAGCCGTCCTCATCATGTCGCGTTGCTCGACAGAAGAACGCTGCAAACAACAGTCGTTCATCGGGTCAGCCAACTGAGCCCCGCTCCTCGCCTTCGCCTGAGCGTGTCGCCGTGGATTACTCCCGGTGGCACGTGAGTCGCCTTCGCTCTTCAAACCCCTATCTCTCGCCGCGTCCCACTGGTCGCGACGCATGAGATGTTCTCCCCTTTTACACAAACCTACAGCTCGATCTTTTCACCAGTGTCTATAGCCGCGTCCCCATATTTGTCCACCGCTCTCTGTCCTGCCAGACGATTACCTCTCGCACAGGCATCGTCTCCCTAGCAGATTCTTTCGTCTCTGTTAGGATTCGTGATCTAGTCGCTGATTCCTCCCTCCACTGGGCCGATGAGCCCATTCGCCAGTTCTATTCCACCGTCTTCGTCTCTCCTTAGCGCGACTTCATCACGTTCATGACAGGCTTCCAGGTCTATACTATCACGAAGGAGCAGATAGAGGCCGCGCTTGGACTGGTTCGTCCCGCTTTGGGCGCCAGCTCCACACCCTACCAGACGTCGAGCATCAAAAGGTGGGCATGCTCTATTCCGGCCCCTTCAGCTCCGTCACATCGCTGGCCTACACTGCGATGTTGACCTGGCTCTTAGGATTCTGCGTCTCACTTTGGTCCCTATGACTGCAGACAGAGCCAAGGTCACCTACCTTTCCCTCCATGTTCTTATATCTATCTTCTAGGAGGAGCACTTCGACGTTGCTGATCTCATCATCAGTGAGATTCAGCATGTTCTTCTTTCTTCGTGTCATCAGCTGCTTTACGCTCCATACATCATGGCGGTGCTTCTGCACATTCAGGCCGTCGATTTTGAGCTCCCGCGGCCCCATCAGCCTCTTCAGTTCTATCCTCTGGGCCGGCGGATCGCCGTCTCGGTGCCCGCCCTGCAGCTGCTAGCCCTGCCTATCCCGCTTCTGATGATGATGTTGTGGGGGAGTCAGAGGACTAGGCTCCAGCTCAGGAGACTGATCCGGTTCCAGCTGCAGATGCGAGCATCGGGTCCTCCTCATCTCAGCTCCAGCAGGTCATCCAGAGCCAGCAGCAGATCCTGCGCACTCAGCAGGAGCACCATCGGATGATGCTTCGTCTGCTTGCTCAGTAGGAGGAGATCTTGAGTCGGCTGCCTTCTTCAGCATCTCCAGTCCCTCGCAAGAGGGCCCACCCCGCGTCTTCTTCACTGGGCTCAGCTTCAGGGCCTACTGCACCAGTTCTGGCACCTATTGCACCAGTTTCGGCACCTGTTGCTCTAGTAGCACAAGCTTCTCTAGCTCCACCAGCTACTCCTTTGGTGTCCCCAACCGTCGACGCGACTGGATCTCCTACAGGCTCCGGGGATACAGCCGTGCTAGGCTTTTCTGATGATGAGCCTTAGGCTCTATTTTTGTATTAGCTCGCTTTTTGTGCTTGATGCCAAAGGGGGAGAATATTATATGTTTTATGTCTTTGTTATACGATGGAGTTTATGATTTTTATGTTGGATGATTTTGATATATGGATATTGACTTTTTATATATGATGGTTGATTATTCTGAGATCTATTATGTGGATATGTTGGTTTATATATTTGTGATGCTCTGATATTTGTTGGTTGTGATCTATTTGTATATTGGCCTGTGATGTATGCTCTGAACTTATATTTGTGATTATACATGTCATATGTGAAGCATACACTCAGGGGGAGTCAGGGAGAGTTATTCATTTATTATTTTTGTATTGAACACTTGTTGTCATCAATCATCAAAAAGGGGGAGATTGTTGCATCTAGGCTATTATGCCTAACCTAATTTTGATGATTAATGAAAACAAAGTGTTTCAGACTAACTGTGTTGTTGAGATATTTGATACAGAGTTGTGTTGGGAAAAATGCAAGATGATCAAGATAAACCCGACAAGTTGCAAAGCACAAAAGATGAGAAGAAAATCGAGATGCAAAGGACCTGAGGTAATATGAGTTTCTGTTTTCACCGATCTCGGCGTATGGAGTTTGATCGGTTTAGGATTTTATTTCTTAGATTTAACCGTACTATAAAGAGGGATTACAAGTCCTCTCTAAATTTCCAACATAAACCGAGAAATTACTAGGTCACTGCATTGCATAAATTTCGGTTAGATTTGGTTTTGAAAGTTTTGGATTTTTTAGTTGAGTTTTTGATGGCAGAAGAGTTTTTACATTTTCTAAAAAGATATAGGCAGATTTGGCTTTTGCTTTTGTTGACAAAAAGATATCCCTTTAAAATATCTTTCAAACAAGCTATTAAACTCTTCAATCGGATCTCTGGAGCAAAAGTTATAACTATTTTTATCCAAATTGATAGTCAGTTTAGTAATAACCCTACATCCTGTTGTAGTTGCACTATGTATGAGGATGTTTACAGGGAAAGGAGATTGTTACAAAGGCTAATCAATCTCTCTTAATACTTCTGCCTATTGTCTATTGCTTGTTTTCTTGTTGAAGTCTTCGATCTTTTCTGTCTCTCCAGATTCCATACCCCTATACATCTGTCACCCTTTTATACTAATCGAAAGGATGCCAATGTAGAGCAGTTTTGGGAGTTTAGATGGTTGCTAATATGCAGTTTGCATAACTGCACTGATCTCTTCACCGGTTGACACATGCAGTTATAGATAACCGCATATCCTAACTCTTTGACGGTTGACTTATCATGTGGGAGAATAAGTTATCTTTATCCTGGAACGTGTTTGGTAAAGCTCAGTTAAAGGTAACCCTTGGGTCACCTTGTTCGTGCATAGCCTGCGACCTTATGGTCACGCAAGGTCTGTGACCATAGACTGGTAATGTGACTACGACCTTCTGGTACACAAGAAATTGCCTCTGCGACCGTAGTGGCTGCTAATGCACAAATTTATATATCATACTCGAAAGGTCTTAAATATGATATATTAAATAAATAACTAGCTCTGGTAATAATCCACATGAGCTAGCCCCCAAATTTGAAGCAATAAAAGGTTTATAACTTCAAATTTAAAAATCATCGAATATAATACCCGACACTTCACCTTCTTCTGTGGCACTATACACCATGTGACGGTTTGTTTCCCAAGGAAATACTCTAGGTTTAACTTGACAGGTAATCATGAAGTCTTTTACCACATAATCGAGGTAAAATGTAAGTGCGTTTAGGAGCTCGAGGCCTTTGTGAATGCGAATCGTCGCCTTCGGGCTCTATAAATAGCGAAGCTCTTCAGTTCTAAGACTCACAAGTTTTCCATTGGCTAAGTCATTTAGAACTCCTTCTCATCTTCTTACATCACTTTTCCTTCTCTACTCTCATCTTAATGGTGAACCAAGACTCCAAAAGGATTGTTGAGAGCGATAAGGAAGAAATAGAGATAGAAGACAAGATTGAACAATCTCTTCAGAAGGTAATTCTCTTCTGAAATATCTGTGTGAATCATCTCTTTGTACTTTGAGTATTTCCAAAGCAATGCATTTTGGAATTCTCAGATGTTAGAGGACTCGACATCTTCGAAGAAGTGGTCTGGAGATGTTGCAGAATCCTCAAGTGGAGCTTCATCAAGAAGCTAATGGGAGCAGAGAACTGGGCTGCCACATTACCCTCAGCTCTTTCTTTGCATCCAACTTCTGTTCTAACTTCAACAGCTTCTTTGGATCCATCTTCTGGGGACTTAGGTATTATTGCACCCGCAAAGCCTTTGCCACCAAGTCCCCTTCTATGCTCATCTTTTGCCACGCAACTTGTGACCCAGGTTATTATCTTTATCCTCTCTACTTGTTATATATTTTTGGAACTGACTCATGTATGTACAAGACGAGAAGGCTCTTTGGGTCCTTAGTGAACAGCTTGCTGAGATCCAGGTTCTTCTGAAGGAGAAGTCTGCTTTGTGTAGAACTCTCCAAGAAGAAAAAGAGGAGCTGCACGAGCGCTTCGATAGGCGAGGGCATAACCTTGAGACTACCCTCACGGTTATGGAGCGTCTGGGAGAGTGCTATTATGATGGAGCTCACGAAGTGGCATGGAATAGAGAGGGATCTTTCTCGAGAACAGAGGGACCTCTCTAATGCAATTAGGGACAACTGCTTCTTCACAATAAAAGACGACGTCGATAGACTGAGAGACGTTGCGAATTCCCTTGGGGCGGCTAGTGTTGATCCCACTAATATCAACATGTCCCTTGGATAACTTTGTAAATTACTTGTGGATTAGGTTGATGCTTTGGTCGCTTGCATCCCTTTTTTATGTAAAGAATGTAAGAAATAAAATTCCTTTTCTTTACATCTTGAATTCTTTTAACGATTACACATAATCTATAATCATTGGTTGGAATTCTTGAATGAATATCTCTGTGTGAAAAATGGTTATAGGTAAATATCTCTGCGACCATAACATCCACAGGTAATAAATACTTTGTCCATGATCGAACCAGGACAGTACTGAGATCACAGAATAGCAGTGAGACCATAAGGAGCACCGAGGTCACAGAATAACATTGTGATCATGATTGCACCGAGACCATGCATAGTAATGAGATCAAAGAATTCACTTTGAGATCATGACAGTACTGGAATTACGAGATTACCCTGAAACCATAGGGTATTGAACTAGCAAAAAATTCTCATATAATTATCTGTACCGCAGCCCCCGAATGTGAAATAAAATGACCTTTTAATTTCTAAAAAGATGTATTTTGTTTCAGATTCCACCAGGGTTAACAATATGATTTCGGGTTCCATCCGTGAAAGACGCATTATGAGAAAATACTAAAATAATTACCACAATAGGTAGTGGCTTTGGGTGGATAAAATGAAGGTACCTTGCTTGAGAAGCTTCATAAAACCCTATTTCGCAGTAGCCACTCTACCACAAAAAAACCCTCGTTTGTTCACTTGTGATCTCATAACCACCAAAGCCTTCATCTTTCCAAAGAATCTTACAGCGATGGCGTCCTAGAGCCGATCAAGCCACTAGAATGTTGAGAGTTTGATGGCACTGGAAAAAGAGGAAATCCTTCCCCCGCGACTGTTTATTAACTAGCGGCCAGCGGAGAAACAAGAAGAAACCCCAAGTGTCTAGGAAAGTGAACTGGTGATTTTTCAAGACTTCCTGCGATGTGGATTCCTCTTGTCGGAAAGTAAATTCCTGCAGGATGTCCTGACGCATTTTGACTTAGGGCTAGTAAATCTCCACCCCAATGCTATCCTCATTCTGGCTGTCTTTTAGCACTTGTGTGAGGCCTTTTTGGGAGTGCTGCCGTGCGTAGATCTGTTTCGACGGTTTTACTTCTTAGCATGGTCAAAGAGCCCCAGTGTGGCAGGGTGTGTATATTTCCACCTGCGGGAGAAAAAAAGATTACCCTCCCTTTCCACTATGTGATTATGTGCATAGCTGGAACCAAAGATGGTTCTACTGCTTGACATCGGCGGAGAGCAACCTCTTATTTGAGAACTGGCGGCTGGTGAAAAGCAGCGAAAGGGACGCCGTTCCAGTGTTAGGCGCTGACTTGCAGAAACAAGTGCAAGTGATTCTTCACTTAGTCCACCAGGGATTAACCGCATGAGATATTATTCGCGACTTTGTGAAGAACAGAATAAGCCCTCTAAAGAAGAGAGAGCACCTTGCCTGGGAGGTGCAGTCCATGGCAGATAACTCCTTGGACTATAATAATGGTAAGTTTTACATGCCCACAAAATACGCACTACTACTGATGATTAATGTCATACTGAGTAATTGCGATTTGTGAAACAGTCTTGTCCGTATCAGAAATTGATAGGAGGACAAACAGCCTTCTGAAGCCATATAATGTGACAATAGAAGGAGTTCTAGGATCACCTCATCCTCAAAGCTTGATCAACAGCGGCGACGATTTGAGACAAGAATGTCAAAAGGTAAGACTTCTTTTGGAAAGCTTGCTCAATAATGTCTGTTGATCTCAACCATCAAATCACCCATTATGGAATGATGCAGCTACTGAAGGGGCAAGTTATTAGGACAAAGCGTCCTGAGTATGATGTTGGACCTTCTAGGAGGCCAGCATCAAAGAGAATAAAAGTGATCTCTTCCAAAGCCAAGAAGATGAAGGAGCCAACCCCTAGAGCATCCAAAGTAAAGAACATAGGAGAGGCTTCATCAAAGGCAAACAAAACCGCCACAAAAACCGCTACGGTAAGGTTTTCTCTTCCCCCTGTTATACCATGTATGAATAGGAGTCACTTCTTAATCGTACGGTGGAAGGGGAGTGAGGATGAGGAAGACGACGTTCCTCTCATCTGCCGAAAGAGAAAAGTGGCGAACCCTCTAGAGATTGATGTTCCAGAGAGGCCATCCTTCCCCACCATTGCCAACATACTGTCCTCAATGGCAGAAACAGCTGCTGAGGAAGGGGATCTCATGGCCGCAGGAGAACTCACGGTCACAAAGGAAATTACCAGCCCTGAGGCCAGCATTTCAACAACCATGGTCACGGAAGACTCTGTGGCCATAGTTTCAACAACTTCAGGGCTGGTAACTCCTTTGACCACCGAGGGAGTTGTTGTGGTAGGAACATGACATCCCATGAGTTTTATTCCATTGCATATATTAATTATCCCTTGCATATGCAGGAAGAGGTGTCTACTTGTCCTGTTCAAGAAGAGAAGAACAAGGACAAGTCCCAATGACGCTGCAACAGGAGCGCATAGCACGCTCCTCTCTACAAGGAGTGCATCACCGAAACACAAAAGTCGGATGGGGTTTCAAATTAGGTAAGGATATCGCGTCTTACCAAATCCTATTTTTTGAAACCATAAACCTTGCAAATTATGATTTTTCCAGGAACCCTGCACCTGGCACCTTGCTGACCTCACAAAAAACTAGGGCAACACCTCCCGTGGAGGTCACGAGGAATGTAGGCGTAAGCACAATGGCTGAGATGGCTCCTCAGGCCATTGTGGAGGAAATAATTGTGGATCTCCAATCCCATCAGATGGAAACCGCAACCTCGACTGCGAGAGCAAATCAGCAAGAAACAACATTTGCTGCTCCTATTGTCAAGGAAAAGACTGGTCTCATGGTTCATCCTTTAGATGAACCCAAGAGCATGCTGAAAACCACTGTCAGCAATCACATAGAGGTAAGTAAAAAACTTTTTTACCTTCTCTGGAATGGAAGATCTTAGGAACGTTCAGGTTTAAACAACATGTTTTACTGTGTTTCAGGATCTGACCCAAATGGCGACTAGGTCAAAAGCTCTAGCAGAACAAATTGAGGTCGCGCAAAGGGAGATCAGCCATCTACAACAGTAAGTATCCATACATTGCTTATACTAACCTGAACTTCATCTAAGTATAATGCTTATTTCTCTGGTCGCAGGGACAATTCCTCCTTGATGAAAATCATTGCTGATCGACGAGGTCAGGAGGAAAATGTGGCCATGAAATTTTCTTCAATGGAAAAAGAACTCCATGAGGCGTAGTTAAAGCTTGCCTGTAAGTTTACTTTCAACCAAAGGATGTTATTTCTTTACATGAACTACTGTAATCTCATTGATTTGCTCATGTAGTTCAAGAGGAACAGATAAGAATTTTTTCTAAAGAAAAGGATGACTCCCAGAAGAAGTGTGCCCAAGCTAAAACTCAGAACGGGCAACTTTGTGCAACCATTGAGCACCAAAGTGCAACCATAGAGTCATTCAGAATGATGACTGACACTATCTGAGAGGAGAGGAAAACCCTGAAGACAACAATCTCAACTTGCAGCAGCATTCAGTCAGAAGTCTTTGAAAAGCTGAAGTTGGTTGCAGATTTACTGAAGGCTAATGTCATTGATCCTCAAAAGGAACACTTAAGCCTTAGTGAATCATGTATATTGGTTGTAGGTCAAGCTGAATCACTCCTCGAGTATCTTCCTGAAGATACAAAGCGGAAAGAAGAGGCATTGAAGACCAATGTAAGATCTGCGACCTCTGCCATTTTGTGCAAATTAAGACATCACCACGGCCCAAATTTGGATCTGAATCTGGTGGTGGGAGATGCTGAATTTGAGAGTGAGGATCAGCTTGAAACCATAATGGAAGAAGTCAAGCCTTTAGTTGAACATCTATTGAAAGAATTTGGCTTATCCTGATCTCATTGTAATGAACAATGATCCTCTTTTTGACTTGTACCTGCACGTATACACTTATAGCAGAATATACGTAGATGCATGCCTTCCATTTTTGGAAAAAATGTACTTAATCTCGTCTTATATTATGGCTGTATTCCCCTAGCCCCCTCCTGAGATCATACATACTGAAGGCATTGTATTATAATCTCAGGAGAAATACGGGTTAATGATGATCAAGGAATATCTAGCGAGTTTCTTATACGTTAAGAAACGGTTTAGAACCAATTGTCTCAACTAGATATGATCATCTGGTAGCACCAATACTGATCTTAACATAATACCAAAGTTTATTATGAACTGGCAGCCCCTCGAATGATCAGAAACATGCTAGTAAGTCTCGTATGTGTTGAGAAACGGCTTATCTAGGGATGTCTTATCTAGATGTGACCATGAGATTGGCCAGGGAATCCAACTTGGTTACTATAATAAGATGATCATTGGCGGCCAGCCCCTGAGCATAGCTCGATAAAGGAAGGACAAAGTAATTAGACCATAATGTAATGCAAAAAAGGCACATGTTGTTTTTAACAAAATCATGCTAATTGAAAAGGAAAAACTTACACGTAAAACTTGCATAACTGATCTATGTTCCAAGTATTGGACAAGATCCTTCCATCTTCCATCACCAATCGGGCTGATCCTAGTTGTGGCACTGAGACCACAATGTAAGGGCCTTCCCACTGAGGGGAAAATTTATTGCGATTAGACTAGTTTTGAATTTTTCATGGGTAAGACAGCCTCAGCACCATAAACCAATTGGAAACGTGTCGCACCCGTAGCCCGACTGCATGTAGTGCATAGTGCCCATAGAACTGAGTAGAGTTCATGTACCCAAGCCCCTGAGCGCATTTTAAGGCGATCAAAAACTCGTTTCTTAATGCCTTGTAATACTTGCCCGTTGGCACGTTCGACAGCACCATTGCTCTGTGGATGAGTCACAGAAGCAAAACATACTTTGGTTCCGATATCGTCGCAATAGTCTACAACAATACCACTGACGAATTGAGAACCATTGTCGGTAATAAGACGACTTGGAATACCAAATCGTGTTACATTATTCTTATGAAAGAATTTCTTCGCCACAGTGGCGGTAATATTGCGGACTGGTTCAGTCTCAATCCACTTAATAAATGTAACACCCCTATTTTTCCCAACCCTAGCCTGCCTTGACTATCTGCATATCAGGATGAGATCTTGGTAATGCTAGAGTGTTACTCTAAAAAGTTGGCAGCCAAACTCCTTCATTCAAGTCATTTTCGCGGATCAGTCCAAAAGATTCACAAATTAGTCCTTTTCAGATATCTGAGGAACCCCAAAAAGGCTAAAAGTCACAGATCATTTCCAAATCCTAATTTGATTTAGTGAACATCTTCCCTTCACTATTCTAGACATTTTTCCCTTCTGGAAGAATTTCCAAATCTCTCCCGAAACCCTAGTTTCAGCCTTGTCAAATTTCTAAAATCAGATTACCCTAATTACCCTGTTTTCAGTTCATCTCAAAACTTGTCTAATCTCCAAAATTTTGTCATCCCTAGCTGCTGATCAATATCTTAGACTTTGTGAATTAATTTAGCAAAGTCAAAACTCTTTCTACCTAAGCCAAATGCCAGATTTACAGATCAGTCCCTGGAATCAAGATTCTGAAATTGCAAATCAGCCCTCCTATTCTTTTCTGCCGTTTTCGACCAGGGCCTGGTTGTTGCTTTCGACCAGTGCATCTCGCCGGAGCCACGCCGTGTTTGCTCGCCGCCGGCCATCGCCTCTCGTCGCCTGCGCTCATGAGCAATTGTGCCACCCCGCGCGCACGTGCCAGCAACCAGCGCCTCGTTGAAACCAGCGGTTAAACGCCCGCGCTCTAGCACCGTCTTCGCGCGCGCGCAACCGTTGCCGTGGCATTGCATGCACATACGTGTCGTTGCCGGAGCTTTGCTGTTGCCTCCGCATCTGCGCCATCTCTGGTGAAGTCCCAATGCAGCCGACAAAGCCTGCAGCGCTGCTACATCGCCAGCGCTCCTTCACATCGCCGGTCACCGCTGTCGCAGCTTCACCCGGCCGGTCTCGTCCCTGGCACAAGTTCTCGCGCCGTTTCCCCTCGCAAGCTCCGCCTCAACGCCTATTTAAACCCCCCTCAGTGCTGTGAAGAAACACACCTCCAGGACTTAGCCATTTTCCCAGATTTTCACTGTTTCCCCTTCTTCCCCGACGAGCCGATTTTGAGGCCATCGTCGCCAGAGCAAACCATAGCCCCTCTCTTCAATCCAAGCTCACCAGTGAGTTCCCCACACCCATCTTCCCATGTCCAAGCAAGCAATTGCTTTCAAGTGATCTCCATCACCGATGATCGTCGGAAAACCAGAAACCCCCTGTTCCAGAAATTAAACTCACTCCAGCCCTCTTCACCACCCCTCTCTGTAGGATCAAATGATCCTTAGCCACCCCTCAGCAAGCCTGTTCTGCCAGTTTTCAAATTGATGCAGTGCCGTGTGTTTTCCAAATTTTTGCACGCCACCGTGGACGTCGCACGTCGCCGGCGTGCCTAGCTGCAGCTCTCCCCAAACTGAAGCCACCTGCACCTTCCCTGTAAACCCTAGATGGTGTAGTCCAGAGCTCATAACCTGCATTGCTATGTGGAGCCAGTTCGTCGTTCACCGTCTTCTCCAACTCCGGTGACAATGTCGACGAGCTCGCACACTTAACCACTGCCCAATTCCTCTCTCCAGAACAATCCACACCACCCCAGGAACATTTCCCCTCAACCAATTTCAGGTTCAATCCACTCCAGTTCTCTGTCACCGTGGCTCGTCCTTGTCTCAGGCGGCCAAAGGTTTCAACCTTGCCGTTCGTCGCCGACAAGCCACCCCAACTAAATTCCTTCCACCAGCAACCTTTTCTTGATCCCGCCTACCTCCCTGACATGTTTGGCGAAGCAATGCATGCGTGATTCGTCCAGATGCATGTGCCCTAGTTCGCTGCTATACAGTGGCATTCGTTTTCCTGTGTCCTGAGCCTTGCTGTGATTTTTTGTTGATTCAAGGGCTTTTCTGAAAAGTCCACTTTGTCATTTAGGTCCCTCACAGCATTTGGCAAACAATGCCACCTCTTGCACCAGTTTTGATCATCTAGAAGCCCCAAATCATTCTTGTGTCCTTCTCGGACATTGTCTGTTCGCGAACCGAATGCCAACCCTTGGCTTTCGTCGCAACCAAGTCTTGTCCAGTGAACCTAACCCTAGAATCCTTTTCTCCGCTGTTCAGTTTCTGCCCAAATCCCCTCGTCTGCATACATGTTTATATTTAACATATATTTTTGTATAAAGCCTATTTTCTGGATGCTTATATCTTGTATGTGTTGTGTGTGCTCTCGTGCGAATGTAGAGCAAGGAGCGGAAGATTTGGAAGGAGCATTTGAAGACCCAGCAGATTTCTTAGACCCAACTTGGCAAGGCAAGTCGCCACCCTTGATCATGTCTCACCTAGTATTTTGATATAAAGTAGACTAATTGTTTTAAAGATATATGCATGCTGAGTATTTGATAAAACTATGTTTAGAAGCATGTGAATAGATATGACCCAAGTTTTATGTGAGAACCCCCTTTTTGAGATTGAATCATCATGCAACCTTGTCACCCTAGGATGCTATGCTTAAACTCTACTTTTATTTAAATGTACATGTTGAGTGTGAAATGGCTAATACGTGAGAAATGGATTTGAAATCCCTTTTGTGAAATGAAATGTGAAATAAGAATTGGTAGTGAGGATTGGTTTGGATGGTGAGGGTGTGGTGCGCACCAGGGAATGTGGATGGATCCTCACTATCAATTCATAAGGACAAGAACCTTGTGTTGTGCCTCTATGCGGCATGAAAAACGTACCAACCACTTGCTTGGTATGGGACAGGCACGACTTAGTAGCTTTTTGGTATTAGCAGTTCCCTGCATGGTTTGTCGGTCTGGTTTCTCGCGTGGAGAAACTGGTTGGACGCAGTTCGTCCGTGAGTGATGTGAGTTCAGAAAAAGTATGAGAGAAAAGGTGGAAAGAAGGAAGACGCCCTATGCCTCTGATTAAGCCGTGCGCGGTTGTAATCATGACGGTCAGATGTCTCGCGTGGACAGACCAAGGCTATGTGTCCTGCGGGAGCATAGGCCAAAGGCTAGGAAGTAAGGCAGTGGGGAGGACCCACAACGGTACTTGAGACTGAATTGTCTATTTACCGGGCGGGGATACTGTTAATACTAGACTGCAAAAGCGTTGTGTGATCTCGGCCTTGTCACATGCGTATAAGTCGCATGGAGTTGGCCCGACTTGAAAGTCGAGTGAAGAAGTGGATTTAAAAAGAGGTACACCTTTGTAAAGCGTAAGAAAAGTATTAGATACTCTGTACTCCCAGTTCATGGAGTATGTTCGCGGTGGATTTATCCATGTGGTTCAACACAAGTAATATTTGGGAAAAGTTTTCATAATATGACTAATTCAAAATGGTGGATCACGGAGGATCGCCATTCACAATGTTTTCTTAAAGTCTATTATAAGGTTTTCAAAAACCCCGCTGTTGAAAATAAAACCCTTATTTGAAAGATCAAAGGATTGAAATCTATACTATTTATGATTATAAGACTTAACCCCTTTTCTTGATCACTCCTCATCTGTATAATTGCATTTGTAAATAAACGACTTGCTGAGCATTGTGTCAAAGCATGCTCACCCTTGCCTTTTCAAACAAATCAGAAGAGGGATTCGCCGATCCTGATTCGTTTGGTTATGAAGATGAAGCAGAGGATGGGAACGCCCCAGATGATTCAGAGTTCTAGGAGGGTCTCGCGCCGAGTTGAGTCCGATGTGGAGGAAGCCCTACCAGAACTGTTGCTGCCAGAAGTGAAGATCTTCGTTGTTGCTGTCTGCTTTGTTTTGTGTGTTCGGTATCTTGATACCGACTCTTGTATTGATAAAACTGTTATTTTCATAGCAACTCTAAGTAGCGTCATTCTGGGCGCTATGTTAATGTAATATTGGTCCCTGAGACCTCGTACCTGTTTAATTATATTTTGTGCAATAACTACTTTCCGCTTGTTGTGAGCTTGTAATGAACCTATCTGTGCGCAATCCACCTGGGCGGTTGCCACGGGATTCCTCAAATGAGGGTCCCACAATAAACGTGTCAATGGCTACGAATAAGAACTTTTACTCATTAACTGCTTGGGGCATAGGACCCACTATATCTATTCCCCAAACCGCAAAAGGCTAGGAACCGACTTGAAAGCTGAGTGATTGGTGGATTAAAGTGGTACACCTTTGCAAAGTTATAAAAAGTATCGGATACTCTGAGCTCCCAGGTTTATGGAGTCTGTGCATGGTGGTTCTTATCCACGTCGATGTAGCACAAGTAGCTTTTGAAAGATCTTTGTAATATTGATAAAAGTGGTGACTCATGAAAGACCGCCATGCATAACATCTTCTAAAAATCTAGTTTAGGATTTTAAAGTCTCACTTTTTGAAAGCAAAACCTTTTCTCAAAACTTTAGAGTGAAAAATCTATTCTATCCTTATCTATAAACCAAAGAGCCCATCTCTTGGAAATTCCCCTCATCTATATACCTCCATTCTTAAATTGAGACTTGTTGAGCACCGTGTGGACAACATGCTCACCCTTGCTTTTGTAAACAAATTTAGAGGAAGGATTCGTTGATCCCGACTCCTACGGTCTTGAACCCAATGAAGAGGAAGGAACTAACCTTGAAGATTCAGCTTACTAGAGGGTCACTCACCAAGTGGAGTCCAATGTGGAGGAAGCCCATGCAACACCGCTGCCAATGAAGATGAAGACCATCGTAGTCTTATTGCTTGTTGTTGTTCTGTTTTTGTGCTGACCTTTGTGTCGAAGAAAACTCCTTAATTTTGTATCAACTTTAAATTGCGTCATCTTTGGCGCTATGATATCATAATATTGGTCCTTGTGACCCGGTACTTGTTTTAATTATTTGCATTGCAATATAATGCATTTTGTTGTTGTAAGCTTGCGATGTATCATTCTGAGTGCAGCCCACCTGGGCGGTTGCCACTGGATTCCTCAAAAGACTGTCCCATAGAGCTTGGTATCAGAGCAAAGGCTCGACTGTAGGTCGTGACCCTTAGATAGACCTTCGTGTCCCTAGAAGCTGAAGGATCGCTAGTTATTTGACTAAGTTTAATTGTGAAAATCTAATTTGTCTAAGAAAAATATATTATGTAAGATATTTTTCGATTATTTGAAAAAGGTTTTAGATTTTGTTTTAACTCTTAGGTGCTTTTGCGTTCTGTCCCCTCAGATGGCTTTCGATAGGAGATTCATTCACGGTGATGAGCTTGGATCATGGGCACTACTCCTGTGGATGATGCTACAGTTCCTTGGAGTGCGAGATAGCCAGAGGCCAGTATACTGCGTTTGACAGGATGAGGTCGATGGACGACCGTACGGTTACTGTGCTTCAGTGATAGTCTACGAGATTCCTGAGCATGGGAGAGGTTCAGTGAGACACGAGGCCCGCAGAGCAAGAGAGGATGATGCCATCCGAGATGCTGCCCGTCGCACTGTAGGTACCATTCGGCAGTTATACAGTGATTATCTTTCGGATTCCGCCTATCGCTTCATACCCTATCAGGTTCCCAGATCGGAGCACCGAGTCGTTCTTCCATCCAACGATCGAGAGGACGCCATTTTGACAAAGACCTGAGACCGGGTTTACCCGCTTACATCGTGAGTATGAGAGTGCTTGTGATGACCACCATTATCTCGAGGTCATGCTTGCGAAGACCCGTGCAAGCCTCTAAGAGAAGGAGAAGCGAATTCAAGAATTGGTTGGACCAAGTGGAGATCAGGACCCCGATGTTTCAGAGTCCGCTGTCAAGAGAAGCCGTCCAAGACTAAGGATTACTGCTCGCAAGAGAGTGGGAAACTTGAAGGAGTACCTTAGTGGTTTCACACCTTCGTCGCGCGGCATTATTATCAACTGTCCTGCACCCAAGCTTCCCAGCACCGCAGAAAAGAAGGAGATCCCCAATGGGAAAGGAAAGGAGATCGCTGATATCGACAGTGACATTGATGATGACGATGACTTGGAGTTGGATTCGATGGACGCGGATGATGACCAAGAGGAGGATCCCGAGGAGGTAGAGCCTTGTGGTTCTTCCAATGCCAACGAGTGATCCCAAACTTCCTTTGGCTTAGCCTTTTTGTGCCTGACCCAGCAAACGTAAGATCTTTCTTTTGGTATAGTAGTTGTTCTCAGTTATGGTTGATGTATGCTTGTATGCTGGTTGTTAGATGAAATCTGTAAGCCCGATGAGGCAAAAAGCTATGTACTCTCCAAAAGCTAATTTATGAAAAGGCATTTTGCATGATCCTATCCTTATCTCTTGAGTTAATGTCAGTGTTCTACTTGCATCCCTATGTGTGATTCTTTCTGAATCAGTGTCTATATCCTTGACCCCCTGTTTAATAGGATGGTTAATACGCGTGGAAGACCTCAGGAGGGAGAACCTAAAGGAAACCCTAGCAATGCGAGAGCCGTGCTAGGAATAAGAGACCGTGCTAACCCAGACCAGATAGGATCGTCATCGACTATGCCACAAGGAGGCAACATTAGCGACGTGCTAATGTGGATGGAGTGAAACTGATTGGAAGCAATGGTTGTGCAAAATCCGATCTTAGGACAGTTAATGCAACATTTACCATCGGGACAAGCCGAAGAATCAGCGATCGGTGCGAGATTGACTGATTTCCAGAAAACATGTCCTCCAACCTTATCAAGTACCAAAGACCCCGTCATAGTAGACGATTGGTTAAGAGATGTGGAAAGAAAGCTAAATACAATTAGGTACAGTGACGAAGAGAAACTCCTGTATGGACCGCATCAACTAGCTGGACTTACCGCCGCCTAGTGGGCAAATTATCAGACTGTGCACTCCAACAGAGATTCAATCACATGGAATGAATTCAAGGAAGAATTTCACAAGTACCATGTTCTAAAAGGCCTTGTTCAAGCAAAACGCCGAGAGTTTGTGAATCTGAGACAAGGAAATAAGTCCGTCAAACAGTACCTACACGAATTCATTCAATTGGTAAGATATGCCCCCGAAGATATTGCAACGAAGGAGAGAAAGATCGATAAATTCTGCAAAGGTCTACAAAACTCTCTGCAATACCAGCTGTCATCCCATGAGTTTATGGATTTTCATGTTCTGATCAACTGATTGCTCAAAATGGAAGAAAAGAGAGGAGTAATCAAAGAAGACAGGAAGAGAAAAGCCTTACCTAACTCTTATCAAGGAAATGCTAGTCGAGGAAGACCAATGCCACAGAGACCCCAGAGGCCTGCGCCAACTACAACACCGCAATGTACCAAATGCAAAGGAAATGATTTCTTCAAGGATTGTCCCATGAAGAATGTGGAGTGCTTCCATTGCAGAAGGAAAGGACATCGCAAGGACACCTGTCCACTTCAACATTTGTCGTTCACTGTTGCTCGAGCCCAAGCCGCAAGACCTCCCATCCCAACTCAAAGCTTCGCTAGAGGTGTTCCGCCATCCAGAGGAGGAAGAATCCAGAATAGTAGAGGAAAAGGAGCACCTACTGCAGGTCATGGCCGACTCAACTATGCATTCGCCATTGAAGCAGGAGAAGCATCCGATGTCGTGATCAGTAGGATCTTGATCCATTCTGAGCTTTCAGTTACATTGTTTGATCCTGGTGCTACTCATTCTTTTGTGTCAAGATCTTTTGTGCTCAGAAATAAGTTACCCATATCTGCATTAGAGTATCCTATCTTAATCCAATCCCCCGGGGCTAGAATGCCTGCTGAATCTATCTGTAGAAATATCACCTTTTGTATTGGCAACATAGGATTCCTTGGAATGGACTGGCTAGTTTTGGATCTTCAAGGGCTAGATGTTTTCCTTGGAATGGACTGGCTAGCGAAACACAAAGGCCAGATGGACTACGAGAAGAAGGCAATCACTCTGACGAACACTGAAGGAGAGAAAGTCACATTCTACGCGGAAAGGCCCATAGTGAATGACCAAGTGTGCAGTTTGAATAGCATGGGGAAGGTTGAGTTTGAAAAGGTCCCGATAGTGAATGAATACCCAGAGGTTTTCCCCGAAGAACTCCCTGGAGTGCCACCAGACTGAGATATAGAGTTCATAATTGAATTAAAGCCTGGATCTGCTCCATATGCAAGGAAGCTTGCACGCATGACGAGTGAAGAGCAAGAGGAGTTGAGAAAACAAGTGGAAGAGTTGGAAAGAAAAGGATTGATCAGGTTGAGTTTCTCACCTTGGGTAGCCCCTGTTCTCTTCGCCAAGAAGAAAGATGGTAGTCTACGACTCTGTGTCAACTACTGAAGGCTGAATGACATGACAATCAAGAGCAAGTACCCTCTACCAAGAATTTACGATCTCTTTGGTCAGCTCAGAGGAGCCAAGATATTTTTGAGAATTGACTTAAGGTCCGGATATCACCAACTAAAGATTCGAGAAGAGGACATCCCAAAGACTGCATTGATAATGAGATATGGACTACATGAGTTTACCGTGGTGCCATTCGGTTTAACAAATGCACCAGCAGTGTTTATGAACTTGATGAACAAAGTCCTTATGGAATTCTTAGACAAGTTTGTCATCATATTTGTCGATGACATTCTTATCTTTTCCGAATCAGAGGGAAAGCATGCACAACATCTCAGAATAGTACTAGAGAAGCTTGCAGATCATTAGTTTTATGCCAAATTTGAAAAGTGTGCCTTTGGTTGAAGGAAATCTCTTTTCTAGGTCAGATCATTTCTGGAAGGAATATCTATGGATCCATCAAAGACTCAAGCTATCATGGAATGGAAGCAACTGGAAACTGTGACTGAAGTGAGAAGTTTCCTTGGACTAGCCGGTTATTACCGAAGATTTGTTGAAGGCTTTTCCAAGATCACTAAGCCGCTCACCAAACTACTGACGAAGGATGTTCCACTGGAATGGACTGAGGAGTGTGAATAGAGTTTTGAGGAGCTGAAGAAAATATTGACAACCACACCTATTCTAACGTTGCCAGACAACAAGAAGGACTTCGAAGCCTCTTGTGATGCATCAAAGCAAGGACTAGGTTGCGTTCTTATGCAAGAAAGAAGAGTTGTGGCATATGCATCAAGACAGTTGTGACCACACGAAGAGAACTACCCGACACATGATTTGGAATTAGCTGACATTGTTCATGCACTGAAGATTTGGCGACACTATCTGTTAGGAAATAGATGAGATCTATACTGACCAAAAGAGTTTGAAGTATATCTTCACCCAACAAGATTTGAATATGAGGTAGTGAAGGTGGTTAGAATTGATTAAGGATTATGACCTTGGAATACAATACCACCCCGACAAAGCAAACGTAGTGGCCGATGCTTTGAGCAGAAAGTCCTACCACTAGTACAGAAATGCAGTCTTCTATCGGTAAAAAACACCCTTCTAGTATCGGTTTTTGTACCGATAGAGATAGACACGATAGAACAAGACTGGACATTTTCTATCGGTAAATAACCGACAGAAGAAGTTCCCTATTCTATCGGCATATTATGAATCTACCGATAGAAAACCCGTCGTAGTCTTACGTCCAGCGGCAGGGAAAGTACCATTATTCTAACAGTTAATTACAAGATTACCGACAGAAAAAATCATAATATTCTATCGGCATATTAGGAGTGTACCGATAGAAAACTCGTCGTCAGCGGTTGGAAAAGTACCACTATTCTAACGGCTAATTATAAGTTTACCGATAGGAAAAATCATAATATTCTATCGGCATCTTACAAGTTGACCGATAGAAAACTCGTCAATAGCGGATTGAAAAGTACCACTATTCTAACGGTTAACTACAAGATTACCGACAGAAAAAATCATACTATTCTATCGGCATATTAGGAGTGTACCGATAGAAAACTCGTCGTCAGCGGTTGGAAAAGTACCACTATTCTAACGGTTAATTACAATATTACCGATAGAAAAAAGCTTAGCACTCTATCGGATATGTATGAGTTCACCGGCAGGAAAGGTCACACTCTTCTAACGGTTAATTTTGATTGTACCGATAGAAAAAAGTACAGTAGTCTCTCGGTTGTTGATGAATTTACCGATAGAGCATTCACATATACAGTACTTTATTTGCATTCACAATACAGTACATTCACATATACAGTACAGATGCAATACAGTATAGATTGGATACACAATACAGTACAGATGCAAGGTAAATTCACAGAACAAATTGACACATTAGGCAGTTATTCACATTTATTCACATATGTATGGACAAATACAGATTGCAATCCAATGTGGACATTTATTCACATATATATATTTATTCACATGTATATGAACAGTCTATGCAGAGTACACAAAAAGGAGAAAATTGTCATGCTGAATGGTTGGGCGCTACTTCCTCCATGACATATTGTGCCCAGATTTGTCGAAGATATATAATCTTTGCATTTTCATATTGGTCTTTCGACATGGCGATCTGCAAGCATGTGTGCATACTAATTAACTAACTTCGATCCTAATTTAGAACGTGACACCCATTTTTGAAATTTGAGTTAGCTATCGATGCTTACCTGGGGGAATCGGGAAAAGTTTGTCTGCACTAGGTCGTACATGTAGCGCAGCACATAAAACCCGCATTCCCACGATTGCGGCTGCTGATGGCACTGAGATAATTGCATATGCGAAGACATGTTAGCTATATATTGTTTCCATAAACTAATTAAGCATAAACAAAAAGTCTCGTGAGTACCTCATATTCTTTCCAAGCTAGTACGGAGCCCTGCGGTGCGGCATGCCTCCCTCCAGCGGACACATATTTATCAAAAGCCCTGCATTTCAGTTAGTATTGCCAGTTAATGTATTATCATTAGCTAGTGAGGTCAAAATGTAAATCAAACATATAAGTTACTTACGCCTCCATATTCCCCTTGAGCACATATTCCATCGATAATCTGTCACGCATCGAATCGAGGTAGTACACCTCGTTCCTCGGCGGATAGATCACGATGAGGATCCAGTGGCCCCTGCATTGTACGTAAAAGAGGACCGCTAGCTCAAAGTACATCTCAGGTGTAACATACAAGATTGAGTTAAATTAGTACGAAATGCACTAACCTTTGGTGGTACGGCACCAGAATGAAGTCCCTGTCCTGCTGCGCCATCAGCGCGCTGGATATGTACTGCTCAGCGTGCGCGGCGTCCTGCTCTAGCATCGTGAGGCTTATTTTCTCTGGGTCAAGGAAACCCACCTTGTCACACGCAGCCTCCGATGCTAGCCTGTACATGCACCTACATGCGAAGGACGAGATTAATATTAATTTCACAGAAAGTTACTCAGTATTCAAATGAACTGCAACATTAATGCAGAGTTAGCAAACAGAGTTAGAAAACAGCAATACATAGCATCAGCAAACTCACAGGACTCCAGTCCGTATGATGGACATATCGAGCTCCCGCCAGTTGTAGAGGTCGAACAGATCCTCGTGTGCCACGGATATAGTCCCGGGCTCACGGTGGAATTGCCCAGGCCTGTAGGGAACTAAGAAGTTCAGGCTGCGCCGAGCTCGATGTAGGTACCAGTCGTGGAGGTCTCTGGTTGATCGATCCAATTTCCGCAAAGATGCCTCCGACAGGAGTGGGAGCGCGTTCGTGAACGTCCGCGGCAGTCCCTGTCGCCCTTTGCCCTTGCCTTTGCCGCCCTTGCCTTTTGCCGGGGACTGAGCGCGTACCTTCGAAGGCAAGGGCGAGGTGATGGCGGCTTTCTTCCGAGGTGGAGGCGTGGATGCGCTGGGTGGGGTCGAGGCCGTCTTTGATGTGTCCAGGTTAGCACGAGATCGGCCCTCATGCCCCGAGCTGGGGGCGCAGTCCCCTGGTAGCCCCGCGGCAGGCCACTTCAATTAATGAGCACGTATGTTAGATTATGCAAGTTGAGTGTACTGAGTAGGATGTAATTTAAAATGTGTAGGATTTACCGGTTGTATTACAAGACACTTCTTGGGCCACTGTACGTAGGAGCCCACTGCCTCAGCAAGTGTCTGCAGTTCCTCTGTTGGGACTGGCAACGGAGAATCGTTGTAGCCCGGCATGGCCATGTCCACCTGTACCTTTGCGAAACCCAACCGCAGAGGTACACAGTGGACCCGGACATCCGGCCCAGACGGATATACGAAGCCGTGTCCAACCACTTCCTGCCCGGCGCCTACGTGATTCTGTAGGATGCAGCCCTCCGGCCCCTGCAAATTTGTAACAATTAAAATAGGTTAGCGAAACAACTCTAACAGAATGGGAGTGGCATCAACTTAAGTGCACAGATGAAGGCTTGCAGTACCTCAAGTAGATCCACTGGATCCGCGAGTACTTTCGAAGCGCAACTGCTTATCTGACCCCGCGGGGTACCGTCGTCCTGGGGATCCGCATTTGCACTCTTGGCCAGCAATGTTTCTCTCAACCGTGCAAACTCTTCCCTCATTTGTGCGACCTCGGTCTGCACCTCAGACTGTACCTCAGCCCGTATCTCAGCCCGCATCTCCGCCCGTATCTCCTCCCGTACCTCAGCCCGTATCTTATCGGAGAGGTCAGCTTCCTTTTCCTTCCAGGTGCGGGCCTTCTTCCTCGATGGAGCCGGATCTACGAAACCGGCCTTCCACGACACAATAGCTCCCACGGCCCGTGTCCGCCCGGGATGCTCCTTATTTCCTAGAGCCCGGGTGAGGATGTCGTTCTCCCTCTGCGGGGTAAACAATCCCTCTGCTGCCTCCTTCTCAAAAGAGATCTGTTACATTTGAAGGTACCTTGTGAGACAAATTGCCTTATATACACATTGTGCGCACACAGTTTACGAGGTTAGCCAACTTACCATTCGCCTCACAACGTCGGCGTCCCCAGGGGTTGCGAACTGCACAGACCCCGTGGACGACACGGACCCCCTCCCCCTCCACCATCGCTTGCACCTCTCATCCCGGATCTCGGAGAGCAGCAACTCAGGGGTGTCGATCACAGGATTTTGTTCGTCTTCCTTCTTCCACTGTTCCTCCTTCCCCGCATAGCCCCGGGATCCGAGCCGATGCGGGTGGTCGTTCCTCTTCTGGATCACCCTATTCTTCTCGCTAAGGGCCTTGAACTCCTCAGTCCCCTTCTGCTTGGTGAATTCCTCCCATACCTCCTCCGATATGAAGGGGTACTTCTCGCAAGGAGATTTCCCCGCAGCTAGGAAGTTACTGACGAGCCAGCTCTTAAAGGTTTTCCATGTTCCGTTCATGTCCTTCAAGCAGGCAGTCCTAGGTGTATCGTCGGGGATGTTCCACTTAGCCTGTTTCCGAAAAATGCATACAATTAATCACGAGTTAGTTAAACTTTAGTGTAAGCCAAGAGAACGTGATTACGAAAGAGTTCAGCGATTTCAGTTCATTTAACCTTCACTTCCGCCCACAACCTATCCCTCTCGTCCGCCGTCACGTCCTTCCAGCTCTGGACGGTGATCTTCACCCTTTCTTTCGCCAACAGCCCAACGTAGGCCGCGTACCTCCCAGCATTCTTTCCAATCGGCCTCCCAAATTGGTTGAACTCACAAGAAAGATCAGTGCGTTTGGCCAAACGCCCCAACGTCGTCGCGCCTCGCCCCACCCTCTTGCGCTGGGATGTAACAGCCCCATCTTCAGTAGTTACGATGGGGTTGGCCCTAGTCGAACCACTAGTACCATCCGATGAAGACGACGACATGTCTTCCCCTACAAAACCTTCAACAAACCATATATATGGCAATTAATTCGCCTTGGAGTTCCATAACTCAGCCCAGGACTGGAGACTAACTAGGGCGGCAAAAGGGAAAATAATACAAAAAGAAAGACATGCATAAATTACTTACTGAACTCTTCAGAAATATTTTCTATCGGTAAACACATGAGCTGCCGATAGACCATAACAATTACCTCCACACAAGACAATTTTTCTATCGGCAAACACGTGAGATACGGATAGAACATAACAATGTTCTCTACATATGGAATTTTGTTGACAAGCCACCATTCACTATCATCACATAACATTCTCGATGATTTTCTACACTAATATTCATGGGCCAGCATTATTATTTCACATGTAAATATGCACACAAGCATCTAAGTGCCACTGTGCATAATCTTTAGCCTAGCCTGTATGTGAGTCATCAGGACTTCACAGCTATTAGGTTGGGAAAAGTCATGTATATAGGCATTTGAAACATATACATCGAAGACCCATCCACATTGCCATATATTCATACGAAGTGAGTACAAATTCCCAACCAAACTAGTACATTGCATGGCTCATGTCCTTCCAGATCCAAATTAAGTTTTACTACTTGTGCAGAAAAATTTTCTATCGGTAAACACATGAGCTGCCGATAGAATATGTGTAAGAACACCTCCAACATATAATCTGCATTACATGGCAGTTGGATACAATTGATCACACATACAGCAGTATAGAGAAGTTAAAATCTCAAAACAGGTGCATTACAGCACTGGAACATATTATGTAAACCCTAATTAAAATCAACATTGCCTGCGGAATGTACATAAGCCAACACAATAGGGAACCCTAGTGTAATTGCAAAACTCGAAGAATTAGTACGTGCAAAACACTAGGATCAAATAAAGAAGATGCTGGAAATAGAACGACGAATTAGGGTATTTACGGCGGCGATCAGTTCTGGTGATGGAGAGGCGGTGTAGAACACAGCAGCGGCGGGCGAAGGACGAAAATAAGAACTGGTGGCAGTGACGAACCAGTGTCCAGCCGGCGATCGTCGTGTGGGAGTGAGGAAGTGAGTGCTCACGGCGGAGGTTGGGGTTTTCTTCGCTCTCGAAGAGACGCAGTGCTCTAAGGTGGAACTGTTCGAGTGGAGGGAAACTAAAGGGCCGTGTACGAGTAATAAAGTAGCGGATGAACTTTTCTATCGGTATAACAAAATGATACCGATAGACTTATGTAATTTTCTATCGAAACAACAAAATAATACCGATAGAAAAAGTAAATTTCCCGGAAAAATATTCGAATTAGTGGATGCATTTTTCTATCGGTATAAACAATAAAATCCCGTGAGACCAATTTTCCACAGAAAATTTTTTAAAGTGCTTGAGATTGAGTGGCATTTTTCTATCGGTAAAAACAACAAAATACCGTGAGAGTAATGAAAAGGTGCCCTTTTCTATCGGTATAAACAAAAAAATCCCGTGAGCCCAATTTTCCCCAGAAATTTTTTTTGATTAAGTGCTTGAGATTTGTGTGTCCTTTTTCTATCGGTAAAAACAACAAAATACCGTCAGAGTAATGAAAAGGTACACAATTTAACATGAAACAGACCTGGTTGAAAGCTGCAGAATGTTAAAGAAAGAGGGAAGATAGCCGGAAAATTGGAAAATTGACATAAAAAGAAATTGTTCATTCATTGTTGTTTTATCACTTACAAAAAAAAATAAAACCCAAATTGCTAGGTCAAGGGGTGGTCTTAGCCCTGGCTACATGTAGAATAGAGTCAGTTAGACTTGCAGCCAGGACGCAGGACTCCTCTAGCGACAAGTTGTCCCTAGGATCAACTACTACCGCGTCAAGAAGGCTTGCGACCTCCCTCAGCTTCGCTATGGTATCCTTCATAGTCAAACCGCAGCCAGCGATGGTCATATCCGCGGCTTTCTTCTCCTCGCGAAGACGCCTCGTCCTCGCCCTAGCATTGTCACCATCCGTCTTCATGCGCTTAATGCGCTGGAAGAGATCGTCAAGGTCAAGCCGTAGCTGAGTGTGCTTGTCTGTAAGGAGCTTGTGCTCCTCCTGGAGGGCCCTCAGGTCAGCCTTCACTTTGGCAGTGTCTTCGACGGCTACCATTCCCTGTGCAAATCAACAGGTCAAGAATGAACTGAACATGGATTAACAATACAGGGGTAAACCGAGGAGATTTAGAGTTCTTACCGGGGAGGCCGTGGATGACAATCCCATGGAGGTTGCCATTGTGAAAGAGAAGATGAGGAGTCGAACCGTTCGAGAATTAGAAAAACAACAAAATACCGCGACGCATGGCGAGGTACTTATAGAGTTTCCAAGGCGACGCATGGCGACACGTTCGAGAATTCAAAGCGGTAGAGTCTTATTCTATCGGTAAAAACAGGAAAAAACCGTCAGACAACAAATACCGTGAGACAAACGAATTTATTCTAACGGTAAAACAGAACAATACCGATAGAAAACGTTTTCAAGTGCCTGAGAGAAGATGTCCTTCTCTATCGGTATAAATAACAAAATACCGTCAGAAAAAAGGGATTTTTGCTGAACTTAATTTGAAGAGGCTGCGATGAGATTTTTGCAAGTGCTATTTGAAGGGAAGAATTAAATATTTACAGGATAAAGGTACTGTACATGTTAGAACTCATGCTGTGGAGTAAAATTGAGATGTATTAATGCTGTGAACTAGCTTATCATTAAATTCTAAAGAAAAATGTACTGCCTGATGTATTAATGATAAGTTCCTCACCTTGCTGCAGAACTTGTGGGCTGTTTGCTTGGCATTTATCCCTGAAATAGAAATTAATCATCAATGGTTTTCAACCCATAATCCTTCTTCGTGGTCATCTCGCAGATACGTTGTTTCGTCGATATCTTCAGTACGGATAGATTGAATGTCCTCTAAAAATGGAGGTATTTCATCGAATTGGTTATACTCCTCTTCGTCGACAACATCTTCGACCCCAACAATACGTCTCTTGCTGTGGAGGACAACATGCAAGTTTGGATTGGCCGGGTCAACGATGTAGAATACCTGTGTGGCTTGCTTTGCAAGTATGAATGGATCGTCTTGGTGTCCGGCTCTACCAAGATCGACGAGAGTAAACCCATGACTGTCAACTTAAACACCTCGAGGGATTTCGACCCATTGGCATCGAAACAGGGGAATCTTAAGTAATCCGTAATCGAGCTCCCATATTTCGTCAATAACACCGTAATATGAGTTCAGCGCCCTTACTGACCTGGCATCCTCGGAAATAGGAAACAGTGTCACTCTGCTACATTGCGTGCTACTCTTGGCGTCTTGAGCTCTTGTGTAAAATGAATACCCATTGATGTCGTACCCCTGCCAAGTCCCTACAGTGAATCTTGGGCCTCTAGCCAACCATGTCACAGTTTCACTTACGGAGCCCTCGGCAGCTCGCGTGACTCTTTCTTGGATCCACTCAGCAAATTTCCTGTTATGTTCTCTGCTTACCCAAACGTCTGACTTCGAAGGATTCTGTGACCGTAACATTACCTTGTGCTCGTGTATGTATGGCTCGACCTCCGTCATGTGTTGTAAGACCCAAAAATGTGATTTTGCGTACACATCACGAGCGGGGACGATAGCTTTGAATCCAATCGTTCCAATTCCCTCAAGCCTACCCTCGTGTCGGGACCTAGGAACACCAATTGGGTCAACCCCGGCCATATAATCTGTGCAAAATTCAATCACCTCCTCGGCGGCATAACCTTCCATGATACTCCCCTCGGGTCGACGACGAGTCCTTACGTATCCCTTCAATACACCCATAAATCTCTCAAATGGATACATGTAGCGCAGGCACACAGGTCCACAAAACTTAATTTCTCTGATAAGGTGAACAATCAGATGGACCATAACATCAAAAAAGGATGGAGGGAAATACATCTCGAGCTGACAAAGAGTTGCAACCACGTCGCGTTGCAAAGCGTCCAGTCCATCGGGATCAATTACCTATGAGGACACAGTTGCGCCAAATATTCATATCAGAAAAATCTTCTAATTAAGCTCCACAAATGGAGGTAGTGAACTTATAGTACGAGTGTACGTACTTACCTTGGAAGATATTGCGTTGAAGAAATAACATAGGTTTGTGATTGTCTCTCTGACTTTAACTGGGAGAATGCCTCTGATAGCAATGGGAAGCATCTGTGACATCAAGACATGACAGTCGTGGGACTTCATGCCAACCAGTCTTAGGTCCTTCATAGACACAAGTTTTTTCAAGTTCGCGGAGTACCCACATGGAACTTTAACACCGTGCAGGCACCGACAGAGTTCTGTTTTTTCGCTCTTCGACAACGTGTAGCAGGCCGGGGGGAGGTATGTACGCTTTCCATTCTCTAAAGGTGCAAGCTCAGTCCTTATCCCCATTTCCACCATGTCACGACGAGCTTTCACACCATCCTTTGTCTTTCCCGGAATGTTCAACAACAAACCAATCAAACTGTCACAGACATTTTTCTCTACATGCATGATGTCAATGCAATGTCGAACTTGTAAGTGCTCCCAGTACGGTGGATCCCAAGAATCGATCTCTTCTTCCAAACATTTTTTTCTCGAGGTTTAGAATGCTTACCGAACTCAACTTTGATGTCGTTCACGCGTGAGTAAATCTCCTTACCGGTCAGAAACACTGGAGCTGATCCCTTCTCAGGCTTCCCGTTAAATGATTTCCTCTTCTTACGGTACGTGTGATGCACCGGAAGAAACCTGCGGTGACCCATGTACACTGTTTTCCGGCAGTTTCGCAGCCACATGCTCTCAGTTTCATCTAGGCAAATAGGGCAAGCCTTGGCTCCTTTCGTACTATACCCCGACAAATTGCCGTAGGCAGGAAAATCATTTATGGTGCAAAATATCAGGGCCCGCAAGATGAAATTCTCTTTCTTGTATGCATCCCACACCTGCACACCCTCGCTCCACAATTTCTGTAAGTCCTCGATTAAAGGCGCTAGAAACACGTCAATATCATTTCCGGGTTGTCTGGGTCCTGAGATTAGTAACGCCATCATGATGTACTTGCGCTTCATGCATAACCAAGGAGGAAGATTGTAGATGCATAAAAGAACCGGCCAAGTGCTGTGCCGGCTGCTCATATTACCATGTGGGTTCATACCATCTGTACTCAGCCCGAACCTTACATTCCTAAGTTCGCCGCCGAACTCAGCAAATGTTCTGTTGATGTTTCTCCATTGAATAGAATCAGCTGGGTGTCTCAGTTTTCCGTCTTGTTTCCGGGCTTCAGCATGCCAACGCAAGTGCTTCGCGACTTTCGGATTTGCAAACAGCCGCTTCAATCTAGGTATCACAGGCAAGTACCACACAGTTTTTGCCGGGGGCCCTTTCCTTACCTCGTGACGTTCACTGTCAATCCGGTCCCTTCGCGTATACCTCGATGCGCCGCATCTTGGACAAACATGCAAACTGGAGTACTCGTTACGGTACAACACACAATCATTTGGGCATGCGTGTATTCTTTCGATTTCCATTCCCAACGGACACAACAGTTTTTTGGCTTGGTAAGTAGATCTTGGCAACTCATTTCCCTCTGGAAGCATGTCCGCTAGAAGATCTAATAGTGCCGTGAAACTCTTATCACTCCAACCGTTTCCTGCCTTCAAGTTATATAATCTCAGCACAGAAGACAGTTTTGTAAATGTTGCACATCCAGGGAACAGAGGCTTCTCAGAGTCAGCAATCAGTTTCTCAAATTCACAGAAGTCATTTTCGTTGTAATCTTCCTCTACATCACGTAACATCTCATCTAGATTGTCATCATCATCATCTACGTGCACATCGGAATGAACATTACCAAAATTGGGATGATCATCGATATTATTGCAATCCACATCCGAGTCGTGCTGATTGGTAGTAGTGGTGCTTGTTTCCTCAAGATCTTCGCCATGCCATATCCAACGGGTGTATCGCGCGTTAAAACCACGACGAATCAAATGACTCTTAAATTGATCAGAGTTGCTAAACCTCTTCAAGTTCATACAATCTGTACAAGGACAGAGCATATTTTTCTCTCCCTTCCTCTCCTTTTGTTGCTCAGCAAATTTAATAAACTCATTCACACCATCCAAATATTCAAGAGTAGTATGTTTTATTCCATACATCCAATATTTCCTGTCCATCTACAATTAACAAAATTTAACGAGTAAGCCATGCATGAAACCTGCCCGATTAAGTTATGTATATGTACATGTACAGCCTCTTACAACAGATACATGTGTTGAACCCTAACCTGACGAAATTAACACTAATTAACCTAGCTAACTACACAATACAAGCTAGTTAGCTCCTAAAACATGACGCATTTCCAGCTACCAAGCTCCCAAGCTTAGAGCTACAAACTTGGAACTACACAATACAGCTAGCTTGCAAGTAGAGAGGAAGGGAGATCTAGAGGGAGAGAGAGATAAGTGTCGACGATTAAGCATACCTTAAAGAGAGGGGCGCAATCAACTTCCCTCCAGCCTGCGCTGATCACCCTAGCAGTGTAGCTGGAACTTTCGTCACAAACAGAGGGACACAGAGTGCAACAGAACAAATTAAAGAACAGCTCAGCAATGGTCGAGTGGGGTTTTCCTTATAATGGACATTTTTCTAACGGTAAATACATGAAATAACCGTCAGACTAACTTAGGTAATTTGCCGCTCACATATTCTATCGGTACAAACACACACATACCGTTAGAGAATATACATTACTGAGCAAATATATGTGTTTTTCTATCGGTATATATGTGTACTTACCGTTAGATGATTCATGGCACTCGAGCATTAGTTTTTGTATCGGTAAATATGTGCATTTACCGTTAGACTATGCATGACTGAGCAAATATATGTATTTTTCTATCGGTAAATATGTGTACTTACCGTTAGAATATGCATGACTGAACAAATATATGTATTTTTCTATCGGTAAATATGTGCATTTACCGTTAGATTATGCATGACTGAACAAATATATGTGCTTCCTATCGGTAAATATGTGTATTTACCGTTAGAATATGCCTGACTGAACAAATATATGTATTTTCCTATCGGTATATATGTGTACTTACCGTTAGAGGAGGTACTGTTACCAAACTGGGACAAACATGCACATGCCATTTCTCACATTCAAGGAATCATATCAATGTAACATCAAACAGATCTTACATCAAACGGATCTTAACTAGAAGATAAAGCAATATATTTCAAGAAATGCTAATTTGTGGATTAACTAGGAGACACAAAAATACTTTTCGTAGGTAGTTGGGACTTCATCTTGCCAAAGAAATTACAGATGCCAGTTCACAAATTCAGGTACAAACATACACATGCCAGTTCACCAATACAAATTCAGGTACAAACATACACATGCCAGTTCACAAATTGAAGTGCATGTCTGAAACAGCAGTACAAATACACACCTACCTACCAATACAATTAAATACACAAATGCTCCCTGCACATTCAAGTTCATGTCCCAATTAGCAATACATGATACACAAATATACAACAATATACAAATACAACAATTCACACATTCGATGTATATTACAAAAGCCACGTCTGAAATTAACAACAGATCACGACGAGGACCCAGTGGCCCATACATGCATTTTACATAAAAGGGAACCTTTGCAGGTTGCCACAATGCAACTACCGACTACAAGTTAGACCTGATACATCACAAATCCATTCATCCAAAACAGCAAATGTCTGAACCACATTGGACTTAACCATAGGAGTTCAGTTCGAAGACGCTCGAGGAGTTGGAACTGCCGTCGACATACATTTGTACGTATTGGTGATTTCCTCGGACTCAAACTCGATCAACTCAACTCAACTCAACTCAACGATATTAACAAAAAGAACCTACCTTCCAAGATGTTGTTCTGTGTAGTGATGGTGTAGAATGGCTGTGCAAATAACAACAATTCTTCTTCTCCAAGCAGGTAAGCATCTGGCCACAAGCTGGTGCATGCAAAAACATGTAAGATGCTTTCTATAGGTCCTGATTTGAGAAAAACGCCGGGCTTAAGCATCTTCTCGACCGAGCCAACCAAGATCTCGTCCTTCACGTCCTTCCAGCTCTCGACGGTGATCTTCACCATTTCTTTCGCCAACAAGCCAACGTAGGCAGCGTACTGCGATGAAGAACCGTGAAATACGTTGCCCCTCACGAGCATCATCCAAGGACCTGAACAGATCATAATCATATTGAAAAGAAGACACATCAAAATGAAGGATACAAAAAAAGCAGAATTATTGCCATAATCGGATTAGAATAATCTAACAATATTGCAGAAATTTTACGTACCTTCCTTGGGATGCCGACGTCTAGAGGGCGTCGATGGAGGTGCGGAGGTGCAGCGGTCCCCTGTAGAGGTGCGCCGGCCGTCCATGGAGCTTACGGGTTAGGACTACGAGCCCCAGATGAACTGTGAGAATGAAAGAGACATACCTGTGTATTTATACAATTATATATTTTCTATCGGTAAGAAAACAGAATACCGTTAGTAATAAAAACATCTGTAGAAGCCGAATGGTTCTATCGGCACAATAAATATTACCGATAGGAATTTTTGTACATACTCTATCGGTATGTACGTACATTACTGACAGAATATTACTAGTTGTAGAAGGCCAACAGTTCTAAGATATTTTGTGCAATATTCTACCGGTATAAACATTCATTACCGATAGAATAAAACTATTAGAAGACGAACAGTCCTAAGCAATTTTCTATATATTCTAACGGTAAAAGAATCCATTACCGATAGAATAAAAATATTTGTAGAAGGTCAACTATTCTATCGGCGAACTACATATTGCCGATAGGAATTTTTAATATACTCTGTCGGTATATTCATACAGTAGCGATAGAATAAGTCTAGTTGTTGAAGTCGACCAGTCCTATCGGCGCACAACATTCTTCCGTCAGTACTTATGCATCTCTTCTAACGGAAAATATGTTATCACCGCTAGAGTAAATCATACTATTTATTCTATCGGTAAGTTTCTTAGAAACCGATAGGGAAAATACATCCATCGGGCTTTTATGTCCGCGAGGCACATTTTCTATCGGTTTTCTGCTGTTTCGCTAATAACCGATAGAAGATAGGGGTTAGTAGACTGTATTTCTGTACTAGTGTACTTCAATCAAGTAAAGACCCTAGAAGTGCCACCCCAATTACTCAAGGATTTTGAAAAGCTGAGCTTGGAGTTTGTTGAGCAAGGGACCGTCGCCGCCTTAAAGGTAGATTGCAAGTTGAAGGATCAAATTCAAAAAGCTCAAGAAACAGATCAGAATGTTCAGAAACTGAAAGTGGATATGGAGTGTGGAGATACAATCAATTTTTGTGAAGATGAGCAAGGAATTCTATGGTATCACAATCGAATTTGTTTCCCAGATGACAAAGAAATCAAGGACATAATATTGTAAGAAGCTCACTGTACCCCTTTGTTGGGGGAAATCTCCGCGGGACCAAGTCCAGGTGAGAGGCCGTCCATTTGCCCAGGGACAAGGCCCCCCGGTGGCTTATCCCGGTGCCGCCTTCTGCCCGGGGACAAGGCCCCCCCGATGGATTGTCCCGGGCGCCGTCGTTCTCCCGAAGGCAAGGGTCTCCGGTCTCGGGTTACGTGAGAAGCGCCTTAGGAACTAGCAGACACCTGTCGAGCATCCGAGGCGTCCGGCAGGAAGAAGGACGCTAGTGCCCCTCGATCCAATGATGGCTAGCGGGGTAGTTTAGTCTTTTTTGCATCTTTTGGGCCTATGTCATTTCTGCGAAGGCCTGGGGCTCACCATCCACTTCGCCTCGGTAGCTCATCCCCAGAGCAACGGGGCCGTCGAAAGGGTCAACGGCGTGATCCTACAAGGGTTACACCGACGGCTCGAACAAGCTGCCTCCAAACGGGGTTCGTAGGCGGAGGAGCTCCCAAGCATCCTCTGTTCCATGCGAATGACCCCGAGCCGGGCAACGGGACATACGCCCTTTTCCCTTGTATATGGGGCTGGGGCGGTCCTTCCCTCGGAGATTGGCTTCCGGTCACTGCGGGTCGAGCTCCTAGAAGGAGCCACGACCACGACATACCAAGCCAACGAGGCAAATCAGCAACTGGAGGTCGACCTCATGGAGGGGGAACACGGCCGAGCGCTCTTGCTCCACGCCATCTACGAGTGCGAAATGGCGCGCGCATACAACCAGCACGTCCATGAGAGGGCTTTCCGCCTCGGGGACCTCATCCTCAAGGGCGTCACAGGCCCCCATGCCCAGGGCAAACTCTCCCCCAAGTGGGAGGGCCCCTACAGGATCTTGGCAGTCCTGGGCTCGGGGCTTACAAGCTCTCCAACCTTCAAGAGCAGGAGCTGAAGCACACGTGGAACTTGCGTTTACTTCGCAAGTTTTATGTCTAGCCTACACGGGCTCGTCCCCTCCCCCGGAGCGATTACGCCGGAGGGGGAAGGGGAACCTTGTACTCACTGTCCCATCCCCCGGAGCGATTGCGCCGGAGGGGGAGGGGAGACATTGTAATCACCATTCCCTCCCCCGTCGTGATTTCGTGGGGGGAGGCGTTGTATTTTGGTTCATTGTTAATACAACTGGATTTTTTTCTCTTCAGCTCTCTCAATGCAGGAGCTGAAGCACACGTGGAACGTTCGCTTGCTTCGCAAGTTCTACGTCTAGCCTCCAGGCTTGTTCCCTCCCCCGGACAAACTATGCCAGATGGGAGGGGGGACATTGTACTCACCATTCCCTCCCCTGTCGCGATCTCGCGGGGGGGAGGCGTTGTATCTTAACTCATTATCAATACAACTGGTTTTTTCCTCCGCTCTGGCTTACTGTAGGTTATTACATTACCATCTCTCACGGCGATGCCCTCCCCATGAGGATGCCCTCTTAGCAAGGATGCCCTCCGCGCGAGGAAGTGGGCTATCACGACCCAACAAGCCCCTACAACGGGAGTCCCACTCCCGTAGGGCGACTTACGATCACCCCTCATGGACTGAGGGTATAAGCGGCAACCCGGTCCTCAAGGACCGCGGTAACGAGTCAATTTGAGAGACTAGTCCCCTACTCAAACACTCAGACCCGTCATCGGGCGCATCCTCCTCTGGGAGTCGATTGTCTCCTTAGCGAGACGGAATTCTTGGATATTATTTCTTGGAGATCTCGTTCCCGGCTCCCCGCTCTCACGGCGACCGGAGGGTTTTCTCCCGGAAAGATTATTCCTGGGAATTTCGGATGTCCTTGGATGTTCTTCCCCGGAGACCTCATTCCCGGCTCCCAGTTTTCACGGCGACTGGAGAGTCCTCTCCCGGAGGAATTCCCAGAAATCTCGGGCACTGTCCCGGACAGCTCTTTCCTGGCTCCCTGTTCTCACGGCGACCGGAGGATCTCACCAGGACTTATAAAAAATTGCTCCCGGATGTTTTTCCCGGCTCCCCGTTCTCACGGTGATCGGAAAAATTTTCTCACCGGAACCTTTGCAAAACGTGAGGAATTCTTAATTGAAGGGTTCTTACCCCAGGGCTTTGTCACCTCCACAGTGCGCGGAGCTACCCTCCGGCCCGTTATGGAGGGGGGGATAACCTGTACCCGGGGATCACCCTGTTCTGGACCATTTAAAAATTCACAAAGCACACAAGCAAACTTAGCTTTATTGAAAACATTCAACTGGAGGACATCTTCACCATCCAGTGGGCATCGTTACATTAAACATGACACAACCCGGGTTCAACCCGGAAAGCTCCTAGGCCTAATAATCCCGGAGGCCCTTTGATAGCTCCCGGGCCAGGTCTCGGTACAAGCCTCGTATACGACACTGGGCCTCCTGGAGCAAGTCTTTGGGCCAATATTCATAGCCCACCGGTGGAAGTATTCGAAGAGGGGAAACCCTCCGGGTGCCCGGTTGCGGAGGGGATAGTTCAGCGCGGTGATTGTCGAAGTTGTCCAGGTGCCACTCTGGATGCCACCCCAACTGGATTGGCTCCTAGGAAACACCCCTGCCATGTCCCCTGGAAAACAGACTTAACAAGATGAAGGCAGCCTGGGCATCCCCCGGGTGACACCCACTGAAGCTCGGAGGCTCCACCTTTGGAGAGGCTCCTCGCTATCTTGGGGGCCTTTGCCCGGAAGTAACCTCTCGAGGTCTGGGAGGAACCTCCCGGGAAACCTGGTAAATTTAATTTGAAGGCTTAGCAAAAAATTCCATATTTCTATTGCATCAAAATGTTTTTGTACAAATGTCCGGGGCTTCTTCTAAGAAGCTACCGGGAGCAAAAACCCTAAAACAAAAAAGGGTCCTATTTAAGGGCCCGGGGGGAGGCTCATACTTCTTCATTGGTATCCTCCCCCCGGGAGGCTCCCGCCGGAGCCGTAGCATCCGCCCTCGGAGGCGCCGGCGCCGGGAATCGCACCCGAACTATCCGGTCGTAGAAGACGGCTCGAAGAACTCCGGAAATCTCCGGGAGATCTAGCCCCCGATCGCCCGGGCACCAACCCCCCGGTGCTCCACGAGCCCGGCTGCAGCAGCCACCACAGGAATCGCCCGGCCCCGTACCCAGGCATTGGCGGCCTCTGGGATCACAGAGACTTGTGCGTTGAGAAAACGTACAGCCTCCGTGAGCGTCGCTGGTGCCGCCTCAGAGGTACCTCCCAAGCCAAGGCTCACTCCGAGCCCCTCGAGGGCTAAGCGGATGGAGCGGCCCGCGTCCGTCACCGCCCGAACACTAGAGCCCTCGAGCTCACGGAGGGCATCCTCCTAGGCCTTCACCTCCCTCCGGAGCTGGTCGTTGTCATTCTCGGAGGCGTGGAGCTGAGCCCAGACCTGGGCCAACTCCCGGAGGGCACCATCCTGCTCCTCCAAGTAGGCGGCGGCCTTCCCCTCGGCCTCCTTCAGCGCCTTATTGAAGCGCGCTTCGATGCCCCAGGAGAGTTAGTTAAAATCTGAGTTGGAGTCCCGAAGGGAATGAGCCACCGGTTCGAGAATGAACCTGGATCTGGAGAGATTGAAGCTCCCCGCAGCGCTCGTGAAGCGTCCCTCGCGAGACGTATTCCTGGACCTTTTGGGTCTGCAGGCCCTCCGCAAACTGGATGACCTCCCCCGAGGATAGCAGGGGGGTCTCCCTCCCGACGTCACCGGATCCGTCGGGACCGGCAGTGGGCCCCCTAGTGAAGGTCGCGGGGGTGATCAGGACCAGAGTGGCGGTGGCCGGAGTCCTCGCCGCTAAAGAAGTGTCCGAGGAGGAGGCCAACGAGCTCTTCGAGGGGGTACCTCCCCGGGGGGGATAAGGAGCCCTTTCCCCTTTCCGGGCCGCGAGGCCCCCGAGACCTCCATTGTTGGGGCAACCTTGTAGACTGAGGGGCTCCCCCCCTCATCCATGGGCCATTCGACGCGCGGAGGGGAAGCCTCCGCGAACCGAACCTCCGGCCTCTCCGGCTCTGGTGGTGCCGGGCCGCTGGGAGAACAATCGCCGAAGGGGGCGAGGGGGCATAATCCACCGAGTCGGATGCCCCCCGTCATTGGTTGACTCCTTTTCCCGAACCTCTCCGGGGGCCTCAGGGAGGCGCGCGAGCTCCCGCGCCTCCATCGCCCCCCCGGAGTTCTCAGGGAGAGGTGGTGTCACTTCGCGCCGGGGAGTTGCCCGTGCACGCCCTGACCCTGGGGCTGCGTCCCGGGTCTTCATGGGTGTAGAGCCCGGTGTCGTTGATGGACCGGGGGCTTTCTGAGCCTTGGCCCACTTTGGCTCAAAACCCCTGGCGACCTCCTTCCCGTCTTGTGGGAACCGGGGGTGGGGAGAGGTGTCCTCGCCGGTAGCCTCAGCCTGAAGGCCTTGGCCACCAAGTTCCGGGGAGGACCCTCCCCGATGACGCGCACGATCCGCTCGTGCTCGTCGGCGTAATACCTCCCGAGGAGGTTCTCCGCCTTTTCCCGGGCGGCCAGACTACAAAGGGTAAGAGTTAGAAAAATTAACGAAAGGGCGAGAAAAGTAGCCAGGAACTTACGTCAGGTCACCGGCTTTTGCGGAGGCCGCTGTGCCGGGCACAGCCCGATCCCCCTCCTCCCGTGCGAGAGGGGGGAGATCTTCAGCAGCGTCAACTCCTCGGCGGCGTCCCTCATGGAACGGACGCCCCGGGAGCCCACCACCTTGCTGAGGAGCTTCAGCTCCTCTTCGGTCCACACCGGGGACTTCGGGGCGGACGGCCGGCTGTAGGAGGGGGGCTCCGGACAGTACGTCACCTAGTCGTCCCGGACCCGGAGGTAGAACCACCTCCGGACCCAGTCCCCCTAGTGATCCCGGGAGGCTGCCACTGGGTACTCTGCTACCTGGGATGGCAGGAGCTGGATCATCACGGAGCTGAACGGGGACTTCGGCCCTCCCTTCACCAAGTGGGAGCTCCTTGCCACCGGCTGGTAAAAGTACTGGAACAACCAGAGCGTTGACTCCCGTCCTATGGCTGTCTCGAACAGCCATATGAAGAGGCCTACCCGAACGAAGGTGTTCGGCGTAAAGTGGTTCAGTGCCACCCCGTATTCCCGGAGGAACTCCCAGAGCAATGGGTGCACCGGGAGTCGGAGTCCGGCCTCGAGGAAAGCCTCGAGGACCACCACCTCCCCGGGCCTAGGGCGGGGGGCACCATCCTTCTTGGAGGGGATCCGGACGTCCCCGTTCGCAACAACCCCCGGGTCCAGGAGGGACTCCAAGTCCCCTGACGTGAACTCGGAGGCCCAGAGGAAGTCCGCGGTGACTTCCCCCGGGGGCACCTCAATAGCCTTAGGACGTCCTTTGGGTCCCATGGATCTCTCCGGTGGCTTAGGCTCTAAAGAAGAAGGCTTTGATTTCCGGTGACTGAGCTTCCGGGAGAGGGATACCGGGAGAGCTACAAGGGCCGGTGGTTTTTGAGGATTGAGGGTTGGAGTGACTTCTCCGGGTTCCTCAAGCCCCTATTTATAGGGCTCGAACGCAGTCCCGATGGGTGCCACGTGGCTCCTCGTGGTGCATCTGTGCCGGCCAATTCGAACAGTGTGCGGGAAATGAAGGGGTGGGCACGCGAAACGAGGCATCACCGGCTTGAACCACGAGCGACCATTATGGCCGAACGGCGCGCTCCCATCGAGACGAGGCCTTAATGAACGACGTCGCGGCCATAAATTCTTGGTGCGAGGATCAAAGCTTCACGGCCCCGGAGATCCGTCCCAACAGAGATGTTCTCGGTAACACGAACCATCGCCTCCGGGGACTGGACCATCGTCCCCGGGGGGCATGGGGGGCTGCTGTTGGGGGAAATCTCCACTGGACCAGGTCCAGGTAAGAGGCGGTCCATTTTCTAGGGGACAAGGCCCCCCGGTGGCTTATCCTGGGTGCCGCCTTTGGCCCGGAGACAAGGCCCCCCAGTGGCTTGTCCCAAGCGCCGTCGTTCTCCCGAAGGCAAGGGTCTCCGGTCTCGGGTCACGTGAGGATCACGTGAGAAGCGCCTCGGGAACTAGCGACACTTGTCGAGCATCCGAGGCGTCCGGCCGGAAGAAGGACGCTAGTGCCCCTCGATCCAATGATAGCTAGCGGGGTAGTTTAGTCTTTTTGCATGTTTTGGGCCTATATAAGCCCTTGTAACCCCTCATGTGAGGAGGACAATTCATTTTTACTCTAATAGACAATCAAATAGGTGTGCTCCGGAGCCATCTCTTCCCTGAGAGAGCTCCCCTAACCAACTCCGGTTGGGAGCACGTCGACAGGACTAGGGCCTCCACTGAGGCCCGAACTTGTATAAATCTTCGTGTCATTTGCTGCGTTTGGCCGACAGGAGAGGACCGGTCAAGCAGTTAGCTCACGTCGTCTTTTCTTCGCTAGGAACCTCCACAAAACCTGCCGGGGTATTCGCAATACCACGACACCCTTACTCTATTCACCTAGGCAGTATGAAGATGTACAAGGACCTAAAGGACAGATTTTGGTGGAAAGGAATTAAGAAAGAAGTTGCTAAGTTTGTAGCTTCTTGTGACACCTGTCAGAGGGTGAAAGTAGAGCATCAGAAACCTGCAGGACCACTGCAACCCTGACGAGGATTGTTACCCGAGCTAACACGTCTGGTTCAAGGCAGATTCGAACCAGGTGAGTGTCCGTTGATATGATCTCAGCTTTCCTGGGAAGCGTGGACACATGGTCGCAGGCTCTACGCGATCAGGCTGCAGATAGTGCGCTGTCAGAAGCCCGTAGGCGATGCGCGGACAGAAGGTCGCAGATAATACGCGGTCAGTTGACTACAAACAATACGCGATCAGGAAATGCGGGGTTGCTTAGACCCTACAACAAGCATATCCCGAGTATCCCGAAGATTCCTCCACATACAGAGACAACCGTCAGGAGGTTAATATGTGTAGTTATTCCTTAATTGCATGTGTTAAGCCTGTGTGGAAGTTAAGTGCAGTTGCCAAAACTGCACCCGAGCAACTGTTCGAAGCCGTTATGCATTGGCGCCCTTTCAACCAGTATAAAAGGGTGAGCTAATGCACCAGACGAGGAGAGGACACATCGATAGACAACACAATTAACATCGACAAGCTTTCATATGCTAGTTTTAGCAGTGTTTTTCATAACCACACGGAAAAGATCTTCGCCTCTGATGATTTTTTCCACAACTTTGTAATCTTTTTCCTACACATAGTGAAATCCCAACAGGACGTAGGGCTATTACTCCTACCATCGAGGGCCCGAACCTGTATAAATCTCTCTGTGCTCCAATCGACTTTGGTTCATCATCCCTTCCTGGAGGGACACCCTGAAAGGTCTCACAACTCACAAATTCTGCATAAGTTCGACTAAGGACCCCAAGTCCGAATCATCGACAGCTGGCGCCCACCGTAGGGACTTTCTCAAGGCGTCCTTATTTCCTTCCAGAGGTTCGGTGAACCATGTATGGAGCATATGATTCCGAGAACGACTTTGATCTCGTGGATTATGCCCACATCCCGATGCTTTCGCCTAGTGATCCTGTTCCGATGGAGGAAACCGGAGGGGAAGACGTCCCGGAGGTCGACTCGACCACTTAGGTCATGTCTATCAACCAGGAGGCGACCGACGTAGAACCAAAGCCTACTGAGGTTCTTAATGCGTTAGAGGTTGAATCCGGTCCATCGTACGACCCTGCTAAGGGTAAGAATGATTTTGACCAGGAGATTAGCCCGGGGAGGTTTGATCCTGATAACCTCCATCATCTCTTTGATTTCGAGTCTCACTCGGAACAAACGGAGATGTTTTCTCCATCGGCGACCTCGCTCCATAGACAATTTGCTGCTTTATCAGAAGAAACTTCCGATCAACAGGCTGCTAGGGAAGAACAGGAACACAAACAAAAGGAAGATCAAGATCGCGAGCAAAAAGACAATAAACTTCGCAGAACAGTCCTAAAGGGTCTTCAAAATGCGCAGGCTCGTTACGATGCTGCTCCGAGTTCTTCCCGCCAATCACGCGGTCGTAGGTGCGACCAGACACCGTCTTTACCCCCGGAGCGCTTCCCAGTGGACGAAGAGACGGTCACACTTGGTGCCCCTAGGAGAAGTACGCATGGCCGGCTTCGATCTATCGCAAAGGTCCTGTGTAATTTTCCTCCTACAGTCACAGATGCGCAGAAACCAGCCTTCGCCAGAATCCTGGCGGAGAGGTTGGATGAGGTCGCATCTGAGGCAACCTCAACGGCCTCTTCCCGATCAGCGACAAGTTCCCATAACTGAGACTACTCTAACTCTGGTTCTGGTAGACGTAATCGTCCACCACCCGTCCTGTTTCGGCATGACAAAGACAGACAGGCGGAGGATTCTCGTGATTGGGAATGAATTTCTGTCCACTCTCGCTTGGGACCACGAGTGACCTCTCCTTTGCATGAGGTCGCCCGTGATCAGGTCGAGAGTCGGAGGTCCATTCATGGCCCCTATGTTGGTTACAAAGCTTTCTCGCCTGGCCTTCATGCGGTCATTTGGCCAGACAAGTTCAAACCAGGGGCCATAGAGAGGTTTGATGGAACTCAGAATCCATCCGAGTTCCTCCAAATCTACATCACTGCCATTCAGGTAGCAGGCGGCGATGACCTGGTCATGGCCAACTATCTGCCTACAGTCCTCGAAGGACTGGCAAGAACCTAGTTGTTCAATCAACCTGAGGGTTCAATCTATAATTGGGAAATGTTGTGCGATGCCATCCTCAGCAATTTCCAAAATTGTTATCAAAAGTCGGGTAAAGAGGACGACCTCCATCGACTACGGCAAACTTCGGCCGAAACTCTTCGTCAGTTTGTCAAGAGATTTGTCAGGGTGAGAAATACCATCTTGAACATATCTGATAACTCCATTATCAGGGCATTTAAACAAGCCGTTCGATATCAGAGGTTCACCGAAGATTTGCTCATCCATCGTACTCGATCAGTAGCCGATCTCTTTGATATGGCCGATCGATATTCCGATGTAGCCGAGGCTGTTAAATGGAATCAGATGGTTGATAAAGGTAACCTACCGCCTCAACTAGCTCTCAAGGATGTTAAAAGGGAGGATTCAAACAAGAAGCCAGAATCTTCATCAGGCGGCAGGTCGAAGAAGTCAAAAAGGTGTCGATCTAGACTATACTGAGAGGTCGCGGTCGCAGAGAAGCCTCCATTGACCAAAGGTAACAAACATTCGTTTAAAAATAAAACTGCTTCTGGTGGTCGCAGTGCCGACTAGCCAGAGAAGTCGACTAACCCGCAGGAAGGCAAGAAGTGGTGTGCACTCCACAACTCCGCAGGCCACGACCTCATGAATTGCAGGAGTTGGTTGAAGCAGTTGGATGACTTCTACTAGGGGACCGGACCTATGCTGACCTTGCCAACTAAGGAACAGGCTTGCGGGCTAAGAGACGCTGATGGGGACGAAGAGATGTCTAACCAGGTACCTCGCAATCATGTTAATGTTATTTTCGGAGGTTCCTCCTCTTTTGTTTCTAAGAGGCAATTTAAAGCCTTTTATCGAGAGGTTAACCAAGCGGAGACTTCCTTTGGTGAACCTCAGTACCCCTGTTGGTCTGATACACCTTTGACGTTTGATCACTCTGATTGTCCTGCGGGGCTTACTCAACCATTGAGGCTACCTCTGGTCATTACCCCGATTATCAGCAATGCGAGAGTCGAAAGGGTCTTGATCAACGGAGGTAGTTCCTTGGACATCTTATTGGTCAAGGCGCTCAACGAGATGCAGATTCCTCGTTCGAAAATCAAGCCCATAATCCATCCTTTTATGGGATAATTCCTGGTCCCTCTATGATGCCCTTGGGACAAGTGGTGCTCCTGGTCACGCTGGGAAAACCAGAAACTTCCGAACAGAATTAGTTACTTTTGATGTAATTGATTGTGATTCGGCTTACAACGCAATCTTTGGCAGGCCAACTCTTGCTAAATTCATGATGGCTATGCACTATGCTTACCAGTGCGGCAAGTTGCCTGGCCCCAAGGGTGTTATTTCGGTCCGAGGGAGTCGCAACGTGGCATTGATGTGTGATCGGCTATCCCTGGAGATGGTGGACCAACTTCCCCTCCGAGATGCTCAGATCGCCACAGTGTCCACTGATACGATCAAGGCTGCTCCTCGACCAGACGAAACACTCAAACTGGTTCCATTGTACCTAGATGATCCGTCCAAGACAATTCGGTTTGGATCAGGCCTGGATGACAAATAGGAACTCGAGCTCATTGGTTTCCTCCAGGCTAATGCAGATGTGTTTGCGTGGAAACCATCCGACATGCCCGGTGTCCCAAGGGAAGTAATCGAGCACAGGTTAGCAATTCGACCTGGACAGCGACCAATAAAGCAAAAGCTCAGGCGTTTTGCTGTGGATCGGCAGGAAGCCATCCGAGAGGAGTTGGATAAACTCCGAAAGGCCGGATTTATTCGCGAGGTCGATCATCCGGAATGGCTTGTAAATCTGGTCATGGTCCATAAGTCAAACGGCAAGTGGCGCATGTGCGTCGACTACACCAGCCTAAATAGTGTCTGTCCAAAGGACGACTTCCCCCTTCCCGGCATCGACCAGCTGGTCGATTCTACTGCGGGTTGTGAATTGATGAGTTTCCTGGACGCTTATTCGGGATATCATCAAATTAGCATGGCAGAAGAAGATGAAGAGAAGACTGCCTTTGTCACACCATCTGGCACCTACTGCTACGTCAGAATGCCGTTCGGTCTCAAGAACGCAGGTTCCACGTACCAGTACTTGATGCAAAAGACCTTTCTTTCCCATATGGGGCGTAATCTTGAAGCTTACGTAGACGATCTGGTTGTAAAAAGTTCAAAGAGATCGTCTCATTTAGATGATCTTGCTGAAACCTTCTGTAATTTGAATCGATATGGAATAAAATTAAACCCAGAGAAATGTTCTTTCGGGGTTTCATCAGGAAAACTTCTTGGTTTTCTTGTTTGTTCCAGAGGAATTGAGGTCAATGCTGAAAAGATCAGGGCTATCGAACAGATGAGGTCTCCCTCGACCATCAAGGATGTTAAGCGCCTAGCAGGTCGCATGGCGGTATTACGCCGGTTCATATCGCGACTAGGCGAAAGGGGACTACCGTTCTTCAAAACCCTATGCAAACACCACAATTTTACATGGTCCGATGAGGCCGAAAAGGCATTTTAGGAGGTAAAAGCGTATCTATCCAGTCCGCCGGTCTTGGTTTCTCCCGACAAAGGAGAACCATTACTTCTCTACTTGGAGGCCACACCTCACGCGGTCAGCGCTATTCTGATCGCAGACAGAGAAGGTGTGCACAGACCCGTCTACTATGTAAGTGAAGTACTTCATGGTCCTAAGGAATATTCATGCATCCGTCAAAGATCCAAGCTACATCGCAATATCAACCAAATCTACAGTACCTAAGACCCATGACAGCCAAGTACCCGGCTTGTCACAGAAGCCACTATCAGCGTGATTGTCCCCACACTGCTATCATTTCTGAGTATATGGTAAAGTGTGACACATGTTAGAGGATGAAAGCCAAGTATCAAAGACTAGCAGGATTGTTATAGCCACTGACCATACTAGAATGGAAATGAGAAGAACTTGAAATAAACTTTATCACAGGACTTCCGAACACTAAGAATAAATATGACTCCGTGTAAATGATCGTGGATAGACTAGCAGAAGTAGCATGCCTCATACTAGAGCAGATGACTTACGATGATGCCAAGTCTGCAGAAACTTACATGACTAGAACTGTGACGCTACATGGTGTACCCAAGAGGATTGTATCAGATCGTGGAGCACGACCCACTTCAAGATTTTGGAAAAGTCTGCATGAAGCCCCAGAAACAAGGTTGAACTTCAGCACAGCTTACCACCCCAGACTGGAGGATGGATAGAACTAGTGAATTAAATACCGAAGGATAAGTTGCAAGCATGTGTGCTCAAATATGGAATTTCATGAGAGTTATGCTTGCCATACACAGAATTCACCCACAGCAATAGTTACCATACTAGTTTGCAGGTGTTCCCACTTGAAGCTCTATACAGTTGCAAGTACATAATGCCTTTACATTGGTCAGAAGTTGGAGAAAGGCAACTAATTAGCTCAGAAATAGCTCAAGACGTAGGAACTCATGTACGAATCATTAAGGAGAGGCCGAAGATTGCACAGCCAAGACAAGAAGAGTTATGCTGATAATCGACAACGGAAAAAGGGAATTATCTTTCGAAAAAGCTGAATACGCATATCTCAAAGTAACACCTTAAAAATGAGTATGTCGATTTGAGATGAAAGGAAAACTAAGCCCAAAATACGTTGGACCCTACAAGATTCTAGCAAAACAAGGAGAAGTAGCATACAAACTTTACTACTCGAATTAGCAGAAGTTCATGACATATTCATGTGTCTCAATTAAGGAAGTACCTAAAGAAGCCAACATAACAGATATCTACTAAGGAAGAAACCAGACTTGACATATCAGGAATACCCAGTTAAAGTGTTAGAGGTCGGTGAAAGGAAATTGAAATCAAGGACCATTCGATTCTGCAGAAATTCAATGGAACAACCACTCAGAAGAAGAGTCAACATGGAAAAGGGAAGAGAGACTGCATCAAGATTTCCCTTACTTGTTTTCAGATCTACCGGAATCTCGAGGACGAGATTTTTTTTAAGGAGGGTAGGTTGTAACATCCCAAATTTTGCCACCTCTTTAGCTTGCCAGTCAGCACATCTTCATTGGATTTTCAGATGTCTCAACCCCATTTTTGATCTCTTATTTCAGAATTATGATCTTAGGTGTGCCACTACCTTAATTTAAAAAGTTGGCATAAACTCCGCCTTTCAGACCATTTTTGCTTTTTAGCCCAAAAGTGTCGCAGATCAGTTCTTTTCAGATTTGTTAGAAGCCCAAAAAGACCAAAAGTCTCAGACCACCTCCAAATCCTGATCTGATTCAGTGACTATCTCCCATTCACTATTCTGAACATTTTTCCCTTATGGAAGAATTCCAAAAGCTCAACCGAAACCCTAGTTTCAGCCTCGCCAAAGTTTCAAACCCTAATTACCCTGTTTTTGATTTTTGTCAAAACTACAAGATCTTGTCGGATTTTACCATTTTTCCTACTGGATGAGTCCAAGTAATTTAGTAATACTCATCTGCAAAACCAGATCTCAGATCAGCCCTCCAGATCTCCAGATTTGCAAATAGGCCGAAATTCCCGAACTAAATTCTTTATAGATTGGTCCAAATCCCTTGCAGTTCAGTCCAAACCTTGCAACCAGGCCCCTGTGCCATTTTTGACCACGACCAGAGCTCTAGCCGTTGCGACCAGAACCCCGCCACCTCGCCTCGCTGTAGGAACTCGCCGCTGACGAAGTTTCCCGCGCAGCCACCACCGCAGCCATGTAGCCACCACCTGTGCGCAACCGTGCCGCCACCGTGGAGCACCTCACCCGCGCTGTGCCGTGATTTTCCCCATGCGCGCGCGTGCTCCAGCAGCAGCAAAGCAACGCCACGTTGCAGCCATGCCGAAGCTAGTGATCTCGTCGCCCTGCTCCAGCCAGTATTTGTCGTGATTCACCTCGCCTGGCACAGTCGTTGCCGCGTCCCAACACTTGCACGCCATCCCGATTCCACCTCCGGTGTCAGCCGCGAATCCCGTTTGATTTGCCTCAACTCCCGAGAGCTCAGCCCATCGCCTATATAAGCTTCCCCTCTTGCCCAGAATCACTTCGCACCACCCCTCAGCTGCAAGCCTCAGCTTCTACCACCAGAGAGCAACCAAATCCCCCAGCGCCGCCGTGAGCACTTTCTTCTCCGGCGAGCTGCTTTTGAGGCCACCGTCGCCAGCTTCACCCGTAGCTTCTTACTCCAAACCAAGGCCACCAGTGAGTTACTCTCATCCCCCTGTCTGTGTCATAGCATTTAATTGGCCCCCGGCGAACCTCAACGCCGGCGATCACCGGAAAAGCCCAAATCCCCTGTTTCCTCAATGATGCCTGATTTAATCCAAATCAGCCCTCGTGCCAGTGATGAAAATTGTTCAGCACACTCCTTTGAGCAAGCCTACTAATTTGGATTTCAAAATTGGATCAAGATCATGGCTTTCCCCCAATTTGCGCGCCACCAGCAAATCGACCCTCGTCGCCGAGCTTCTCCGGTCATCCCCCGACCAAATTGGCTTCACTAGTGCTTTCCTCACTTCACCCTCTCACTCCCTGAGCAAAGAATCGAGTTCAAGCTCCCTGTATCGAAAACGCCCAATTTAGGAGTCGTCTTCTCCAGCGCCGGTCGCCGGAATTATTCCCCAGCCGATCTAGCTCCGGTAACTTTGTCCCTTAGATAGACTCCAGTACCCTGAGCATTATTGTCTACTAGCTCGACTTCTGAATCGACCTGAATCGATATTCCAATGCCAAGATCACTGTCCAGTAGCTCAGGCCACCGTGTTTACTCGCCTAATTTGGCCACCCTCTGGCCACTTTCTGCCCTTGAGCCTATTGAGTACTTTGTTCCTGTTATCAAGGCCTAACCCCCAAACAAAGTTGTGCATCAATTGGAGCCCTGAATCAAAAGTTATGCCATGCCCTAGTTCCTGGCCATGTCCAGCACTATGTCAGTGCATGTCCACCAGTGGCATTGAGTGATTTAGACCTGTTACACTTGAGCAATTGAAATGCCACCTTGTCCATTAGATTCCTGGAGTGATGCTCTACAACCTAAGACCAACTTAAGGCTAAGTCTTGCCGTGGACTGAATGTCAGCCCTTCGACATTCAACTCTTTTTAAGCCCGTCTCTTCGATCAGCACCCAAATGGCTTTATCCAAATCTTTCCCCTGCATGCATGATATATTTTACGTATCATTTCCCATAAAGACTATCTTCTGTATGCTTATATAGCGAATGTGTGTATTATTTGTATCCGCCGTGGAACCAGAGGTTGAAGGAGCGGAAGAAATCTTCGAAGAATCGTCTAAGTAACTAGACCCAACATTGCAAGGCAAGTCTCAAACCCTTGATCATGTCTCACCTATTATTTTGAAATGAAGTATGTTAACTGTTTTCAAGTATATGCATGCCTTAAATTCAAATAAGAGCTATATTCAAATAAAGTGATTAGATATGACCTAAATAATTGTAAAGCCCCTTTTGACATTGAATATCCCTGCACCCTTGTCACCCTAGAACATCATGCTTAGGCTATGCTATGCTCAAGATTATATGTTAAATGTTGAATGGTCACATATGAGAAAAGCATGTTCAAAACCCCTTTTTGTGAAAGAAAATGTGATTGGAATCGATAGTGAGGATAGTTTGATTGTATGGTGCTGTGTGCGCACTGGGAATGTGAAAGACTCCTCACTAAAGATTCATAAGGACTAGAACCTTGTGTTGTGCTTCTATGCGGCATGAAAAACGTACCAACCACTTGCCCGGAATGGGATGGCCGCAACTTAGTAGCTTTCTTTAGTATTAGCTTTTCCCTGCAATGGTTGTCAATCCGGTTTCTTGCGAGAACTGGTGGGCCACTAAGGGCCATGAGTGATGTGAGTTCAGAAAGATCATGAGAGGAAAAGGTGGAAAGAAGGAAGACGCCCTATGCCAGATTAAGTCGTGCGAGGCTGTAATCAAGAGAGGCTATGTGTCTTGCGAGAACATAGACCCAGGCTAGGAAGTAAGGCAGTGGGGAGGACCCACAACGGTACTTGAGACTTAACTGTCTATTTACCGGGCAGGGAATTGTTAATGCTAGGATTGTAAACTGTTGTGTCATCTCGGCCTTGTCACATGCGTAAAAGTCGCATGGAGCTGATCCAACTTGAAAGCTGAATGATCGGTGGATTAAGGTGGTACACCTTTGCAAAGTTATAAAAAGTATCGGATACTCTGAGCTCCCAGGTTATGGAGTCTGCGCGCTGTTCATTCTATCCACGTCGATGCAGCACAAGTAGCTTTCGGAAAGTTTTTCACAAAATCTGAGTAAAGTGGTGACTCATGGAAGACCGCCACACATAACATTTTCTGAAAATCTAGCTTAGGATTTTAAAAGCCTTGCTTTTGAAAACAAAAACCTTTTCTTCAAAACGGAGTGTGAAAATCTATTCTATTCCTATATATAAAACCAAGACCTCTTTCCTTGAAAACCCCTCATCTATATATCTGCATTCTCATAAAGGGACTTGCTGAGCATCGTGGAAAAATATGCTCACCCTTGCCTTTTCACACAAATTCAAAAGAAAGGATTTGAGGATCCTAATTCCTTTAGCCTTGAGCACCAACAAGAGGAAGGAACCTTTCCAGACGATTTGAGCTTCTAGGAGGGTCATGCGCCAAGTTGAGTTCGATGTGGTAAAGGCCCGAGCCGAACCGCTGCAGAAGGAAATGAAGACCTTTGTTGTTGCTTTTGTGTTATATTTCTGTGTTCGGTACTCCGATACCGATTCTTTTTTATTCTTGATTTTGAAAAACTCTCTACTTTTGTATCAACTTTAATTAAAGCCATTCTTGGCATTATGATAATGTAATAGTGGTCCCCGTGACCTTGTACTTGTTTTATCTATTTGCTTTATTGCTTAAAGTAAATCCTGTTGTTGTGAGCTTGTGATGTACCTTTTGTTGTGCAATCCACCTGGGCGGTTGCCATCGGAATCCTCAAATGAGGGTCCCACAGAAATTTGGTATCAGGGCAAAAGGCTCGACTGTAGGACATGACCCTTCTATAGACATTGGCGTCCCTAGAAGAGAAAATCGTTAGAGTATTTGACTAAAATCTATTTGCGAAAACCTAATTTGTCTAAGAAAAATATATTATGTAGCTATTCTTTTTGATTATTTGAAAAAGCTTTAAACATTATTTCCAAATTTTAGGTGTTTTTACTCTATGTCCCCTTAGATAGCTTTCGTGCCTCAGTAGTAGTCGACGAGATCCCAGAATGTGGAGTTGGACCTGATGGACGCAGATGAAGATCGGGAGGACTCAGAAGAGGTAGAGCCTTACGGTTCTTCCAATGCCGACGTGTGATCCCAGACTTTCCCTGGTTTAACCTTTTGTGCCTAACCACAGCAGACGTTAGATCTTTTGTGTAGAGGTTGCTTGTCTTGATGTGTGTTCGTTGCTAAATATTCCTATAAGCCGTAGAGGTAAAACTATGTATTTTATAAAAATTTAATTTATGAAAAACATCTTGCACTTTCCAATCCCTGTCTCATGGATTGATCTCAGTTTTTCCTCTTGTACCCTATCTGTGTTTCCCTCCGAGTCAGCAATCATTTCCTTGACCACCTATTAGAGCAGTTTGGTTAACACTAGAGGAAGATCTCATGGAAGGAAATCCAAGGAAGATGCCAGTAATATGAGGATTACATCTAGAAACAGAAACTGTACCAACCAAAATCAACCCGGATCATCATCTGTTATGCCGCAAGGAAGAAATGTCGATGATGTACCGATTTGAATGGAGCAAAATAGACAGCAGGCAATGTTAGTGCAGAACCAGATCTTAGAGCACTCTATTCCAATCTAATCCCCTAGAGCTAGAATGTCAATCAAATCCGTCTGTAGAAATATTGCCTTTTGTATCGGCAACCTAGAATTCCTGGCAGAATTGCTAGTTTTAAATCTTCAAGAGTTAGACATCATTCTTGGAATAGGTTGGTTAGCAAAACACAAAGGCCAGATAGATTGTGAGAAGAAGACCGTCACTTTAACCAACGCCGATGGGGAACAAGTCACATTCTGCGCAAAAAGGAAAGATCTCCACTAACCGACCGTATGGACAGCTTGAACAGTGTTGAAGAGGTCAAAGTAGAGGATGTCCTAGCAGTCAACGAGTAACCGAAAGTTTTTCCTGAAAGAATCCCCTGGAATGCCACCAGACTGAAGTATAGAGCTTGCCATCGAGCTGAAACCTCAATCAGCCCCATACGCAAGGAAGCTTGCATGTATGACGAACCAAGTGGAAGAATTGGAAGAAAAAGGATTCATCAGAACAAGTTCTTTATCTTGGGGAACCCCAATACAATGCAATCCAATCCAATGTAATGCTATTTTTTGGATAATGAACCCTAATGTTGTTCGCCAAGAAGAAAGATAGTGTAGGGGGAAATCTCTGCGAGACTAAGTCCAGGTAAGTTGTGTCACGTGCGCTCGGGGACGTGGCCTCCGGTGCCGGCCCCGGGCGCCTCCTTTTGGCTCCCGGGACTTGGCCTCCGGGGCTGGTCCTGGGCGCCGCCATTTGCCCGGGGACGTGGCCTCCGGTGCCTGCCCCGGGCGCCGCCTTTTGGCTCCCGGGACGTGGCCTCCGGTGCCGGCCCGGGTGCGGCCATTTTCCTGGGGACGTGGCCTCCGGTGCCGGCCCCGGGTGCGGCCATTTTTCTAGGGGACCTGGCCTCCGGTGCCGGTCCCGGGCGCCGCATGCGCCCGGGGACGTGGCCTCTGGTGCCTGCCCCGGCCGCCGCCTTTTGGCTCCCGGGACCGGGCCTCTGGTGCCTGTCCCGGGCGTCGCCTTTTGGCTCCCCGGACCTGGCCTCCGGTGCCGGTCCCGGGCGCCGCCATTTGCCCGGGGACGTGGCCTCCGGTGCCTGCCCCGGGCGCCGCCTTTTGGCTCCCGGAACCCAGCCTCCGGTGCCGGTCCCGGGAGCCACCTTTGGCTTGGGGACCTGGCCTCCGGTGCATGTCCCAGGCCTCATCGCCCTTCTAAAGGTAAAGTCTCTGGCTGTTAATCACATGCAGGTCACGCAAGGAGCACCTCAGGAATCAGCGACCACCTGTCAAGCATCCAAGGCGCTTGACCGGGAGAAGGACGTTGCTACCCCTCAATCCGACGGTAGCGTCCCGGGTAGTTTAGTCTTTTTTGCTTCTTTTTGGGGCTATAAATAGCCCTTGTACCCTCAGTTGTAAGGACAAGTGATTCATTATTGGAATAGCCAAAACTCACTGGTGTGCTCCGGATGCCTCTCCCCCGAGAGAGCCTCCCCAGCCGACTCCGGTCGGGAGCACGCCGACAGGACTAGGGCCCCCACCGGGACCCGAACCTGTATAAATCCTCGTGTCAATTCTTGTGTTTGTCCGGTGGGGGAGGACCGGTCACCCGGTCAGCCCGCGTCGCGTTTTCTTCGCTAGGATAGTTCACAAAACTTGCCGGGGTATTCGCAATACCACAACAGTTGGCGCCGTCCGTGGGGACTCGTGACAAGACGCCAGGGCTCCCCCAAGAACAAGGGCTCGCACCCTTCCCGATGACGTCGGTCTCGGAGACCCGGCGCCGCCCGTCCGGGACACGGCCGTCCCGGCGCTTCCGCCCGGAGGCGGCCAGGCCCAGGTACCGCCTCCCGCCTTCCCGCTTAACTTAGATGCTTCTATCTCCAGGTCGCTCCCGGTGACCGCGGGGACCTCGGCTGGGACCAGTCTAGCCCCGATGGCTCCCCCGGCTCCCCGGGACGCCCTGCTTGAGGCTTTAGTGGAGGGCCAGCTCCGCGCCCAGCGCTCTATGGATGAGTTGCTCAGCGTGTTGGCGCGGCCTCCGGCCCCTACATTTGCGCCGGACCCATACCCGGGGACTATGCCCCCGTTTATGGGTCACCCGGCAGCCCCTCCGGTCTACGGAGGTTTGGGCGCCCCATATGACCCCGCAGAGGGGTTCCCTCCCCTTGCGGGCTACTTCCTGCCAAGGCCCTTCGTGGCGCCTGGGGGATACCCCGTTCCGGGCCCGTTCCCGGGGCCGGCGGCCCATTACGTGCCGGGGGTTTTCCCTACGCTGGGAGCCAGTCCTGCCCCGCGCATCACGTTTATCGCACCGGGGGCGGTCGACAGAGCAGCTCCCGTGCCTCAGTGGACCTCCCCCCGCATCGGCTCCCCGGCTCGAGACGCCGCCCCGGGGGCTCCCCCAACGCCGGTTCCGGATATTTCAGGGGCTTCCCCCTTTCCGGTTCCGGTCATTGCCATGGGGGCTCCCTCCACTTCGGTTCCAAACGTCGCCGTGGGCGCCCCCTCCCCGGTTCCAGATAATACAGGGGCTTCCCCCTTTCCGGTCCCGGGGGTTTTTGCAGGGGGCTCCCCCCAGCCGGCCCCGGAAGCCTCCGGGCCGGCAGCTACAGTGCATAAGCTCCCTCCCTCGGCGGAACAGGTCCGTTTCTCCCGGGGGGAGGTCGAGCGAATGCATTCACCTGAGCGCGGCGAAGAACTTCCCCCTGGCCGGGGGTGTGGGGAGCCTCGCTCTCGCACCGGTCGGGGGAAGAGACCCGCTGAAGAGCCAGCCTCTCCGGAGGAGAGCCTGGACATCCGGGAACTCAGCCCCGGTCCGGAAGAAAAGCGTCGCCATAGCCACTCCGGCGGACCTCTCGGACCGCTCCCAGACTCCAATAACAAGGGTGTGTCCCCCATCAAAGAAGACAGCGACCGGGACTCTCCCCGGGAAGTGCAGGGGGCTAACCAGCCCCTATGCCGAAGACTTCGCATCATCCGGTGGCCGCAGCCCTACCGCCCTCCGCATATTGAGCACTATAACGGTGAGGCTGATCCTTACGAATTTGTGCAAGTATACTCCACAGCCATCTCCGTGGCCAGGGGGGGGACGAGACGGTACAGTGCAACGTCTTCCCCCTCTACCTCACCGGCATTGCCCGCTCCTGGTTCTACAACCTGAAGGCCGGCTCCATCAAGTCTTTCACGCAGCTCCAGCGGGAGTTCTGCGCGAACTTCCAGGGGAACTACGTGTGTCCCCTGGACTCCTCGCAGCTGTACACCGTCCGGTAGAGGACTGGGGAAACCATTAGAAGCTTCTTCAAGCACTTTGCTCAAGTAAAGAGCAAAGTGGCCCACGTCCCCTACTCTACGGTCATCGAAGCATGCAAAAGAGGGATCCTCCCGGGGGAGCTCCACCGAAGGCTCTCCAGGAGCTGCCCCTCCTCCGCCGATGAGCTCTTCAACGTACTCGAAAAGTACGCTCGGGCGGAAGAAGACGACATCTGGAAGAAGACCCAGGGGGCTCCCGCCCCCGCTGACCGGGGGGCCTGGGATCCCCTCAAACGCCCCAGGCAGGGGGGATGTAGTGAGCCACGGCCTCGGGACAACTTTGTCCTCAAGGGTGGAGGCGGCTCGCGCGAGCCCCCAAGGGGCAACCGCCCCTTCCCCAAGCCGAAAGGCCATGGGGGAGGACAGTCTTCCCACGGCCGGGACGGCCCCGCGGGAGAAGTCGAGAAGGACCGTGGTGCAGTTTCCATGGGTCCAGTACCCACGCTACCCGAGACTGCCACCAACTGCTGCAACACTTCGCGGCGTTCCTCAACAAGCGCGGGCAGGGGGGACTCCAGCCTCCTTGCCCCCTCGGCCAGCTGTTCTGGCCCTTCCCGCTCCCGCGGGGGGTCCGCAGGGGCAGCCGTAGGAGGGGGAGCCTTCAGAAGCTCTCCCCTTCCAAACTTCTCAGTGCCGCATCAACGTCATCGTGGGAGGGTCCGCCTCCGGGCGGGACTCTAAGCGCCAGCGTAAGGAGTACGCGCGCGAAGTAAAGGTTGTGGGGGTGCTACACACAACCCCGCCACCCAAGTGGTCGGACGTCCCCCTCACCTTCACTGCGGAAGACGCGCGAGGGGTTCGCTTCCCCCACGACGACGCGCTCATCGTCTCCGCGACCATCTACAACTGCCACCTGGCCCGCATCCGACGTCCTATTCCTGAAGGCCTTCAAAGAGATGCAGGTGGATGAGAAGCTCCTGCAGCCCATGGCAGGGCCCCTGCGAGGGTTCGTCCCCGGGAAGGCGATCCAATCCGTGGGCAAGGTAGATCTCCCTATGATATTCGGCACCCCGGAGAACTACCAGACTGAACTGGTCCGCTTTGACGTAGTGGACCTCCCCTCATCCTACAACGCGATTATGGGGAGGACCACAATTAACCAGCTAGGGGCTGCCACCCATCAAAACTACCTCTGCATGAACATCCCCGGGCCGCGCGGCGTGATCAATGTCCGGGGAGACCAAGACATGGCCCTTTCTCTATACGAGCGCGCCGCCGCCACAATTGGTAGCATCAACCTCATTAAGGCGCCCGGGGGGCAGGCCTCTCCCCCAGAATCAGACGTCGCTGCACCGCCTCCCGGGAGGCCCCTCCTCAAGCCGTGTCCCGAAGGGGGCCTCCGGAAGGTCCTGCTGTCTCCGGGCGACGGGGACAAAACGGTCCGGATCGGGGCAGAGCTCCCCGAGGACCATCTAGTGCAACTTGCAGCTTTTCTGCGTGAAAACTCTGATGTTTTTGCGTAGAAGCCTTCGGACATGCGGGGCGTCGCCCAGGAGGTTAATGAGCACAAGCTTGCGGTAGCCCCCGGTCACCACACCGTCAAACAGAAGCTGAGGAAGCTCTCCCTCGAGCGCCAAGAGGCAATCAAGGGGGAGATCGCCCGGCTCCGAGAGGTGGGGTTCATTCGGCAGGTCCTGCACCCCGAGTGGCTCGCGAACCCCGTTCTCGTGAAGAAGTCAACCGGCAAGTGGCGGATGTGCGTGGACTTCACCGACCTTAACCGCGCCTGCCCCAAAGACAACTTCCCGCTCCCGCGGATTGACCAGCTCGTCGACTCCACCGCGGGGTGCAAGCTGATGAGCTTCCTACATACCTACTCGGGTTACCATCAAGTCCGGATGGCGGAAGGGGACGAGGAAAAGACGAGTTTCATAACTCCCCTCGGAACCTTCTGCTACGTCCATATGACCTTCGGGCTCAAAAACGCGGGGGCAACCTTCCAGCGGCTCATGACGCTGGTCTTCAAAGATCAAGTCGGCCGCAACGTCGAAGTCTAGTAGACGACGCGGTCGTCAAAAGCCCTCGCGCAGCCTCCCACATCGACGACCTGGCGGAGACCTTCCGCAACCTCCGGGCGTTTGGGCTCAAACTCAACCCGGAGAAGTGCTCCTTCGGCGTGCGCGGGGGGAAGCTCCTGGGTTTCCTCGTGTCCCAGTGGGGCATAGAGGCAAATCCCGAAAAGATCCCGGCATTCCTGGACATGCCCCCGCCGCGCTCCGTCAAGGACGTCCAGTGGCTCTCCGGCCGCCTAGCCGCGCTAAGCCGCTTCGTCTCGCGGTCGGGGGAGTGAGGCCTCCAGTTCTTCAAGATCCTCCGAGGGCTCGAGGGGTTCCGTTGGACCCCCGAGGCCCAGGAGGCCTTCGACGACCTCAAGAAGTACCTCATGAGTCCTCCAATGCTCGTGAGTCCGTCTCCAGAAGCGCCCTTGCTCCTCTACCTTGCCGCGACCCCGGTCGCCGTCAGCGCGGTATTGGTGAAGGAGCAAGGGGGGCAGCAGCGCCCCGTGTACTACGTGAGTAAGGCCCTCCAGGGGGCCAAAACTCGGTACACGGAGATGGAGAAGATCTGCTACGCCCTCCTGATGGCGTCCCGGAAGCTTCGCCACTACTTCCTGGGGCACCCCATCACCGTCCCGTCGTCCCTCCCCCTGGGGGAGGTGCTGCGGAACAAAGAAGCTACCGGCCGGATTGGGAAGTGGGGGGCCGAGCTCGCCCCCTTCTCCCTGTCCCTCACAGGCCGCTCTGCCATCAAGTCACAGGTCGTCGCCGACTTCGTCAAGGAGTGGACTCCTGCCTCCGGGTCTGGGGACGATGACCTCCCGGTGCAGCCCCAACGCAGTGACCATTGGACCCTCATGTTCGATGGGTCGTTGTGTCTTGCCGGGGCTGGCGCGAGAGTAGTCCTCCCGAGCCCAGAGGGGAAGGAACTCGAGTACGCCGCGCGGCTCGAGTTCCCCGCAACCAACAACGTCGCCGAGTACGAGGCTTTTCTCCTCGGGATGCGCCTTGCGCGCTCCCTAGGGATCCGGTACCTCCTAGTGAAGGGAGATTCTCAGCTCGTTGTTTGCCAAATGGACAAGTCTTACCTGCGCCATGACGCAAACTTGAGTCTTTATTTGTAGGAGGTGCGAAAGATGGAGAGGCATTTCGACGGCCTCGAGGCCCAGCATATCCCGCGAAGGGACAATGACCGGGCCGACGCCCTGGCCCGGGCGGCCAGCGCACGATCGCTCCCCAAGGGAGCTTTCCTGGAAATCATCACGAAGCCCTCGGTGGCCTCCCCGGGCACGGGCGACGAGCCTCGCGTCCCAGAGGTCGCCGAGATCACCCGGACTCCGTCATGGATGGACCCCCTCATCTCCTTCATCAAGGGGGAGGGGGACCCTCCCAACGAGACCGAGGCTAAGCGCCTCCGGGCTAAAGCCCGGGCATACCTCCTGCTGGAGGGGAGGCTCTACAAGCGGGGGGCTTCCGCCCTCCTGCGCTGCCTCCCCCGGCCGGAGGGACTCCAACTTCTTGAAGAAATCCACGCGGGGAGCTGTGGTTCTCACCTAGCCCCGCGTGCCATCGCGGCCAAGGCACTCTGACAGGGCTTCTACTAGCCCACGGTCATGCGCGATGCACGAGACCTTGTCTCCGCGTGCGAGGCATGCCAGAAGATGGCCAAGGGCTCGAACCTCCCCCCTGTAGCGCTGCAGACCATCCCCATCACTTGGCCCTTCGTGCACTGGGGGATGGACCTCTTGGGGCCCTTCCCCCCAGCGCCCGGAGGATACAGGTATGCGGTGGTCGCGGTCGACTACTTTACAAAGTGGGTAGAGGCAGAACCCTTGGCCAGCATCACGTCCCGGGCTGTTCAGCGGTTTTTTTGAAAAAACGTCGTTTGTCGTTTTGGTGTCCCCCGGGAAATCACCGTGGATAACGGGACCCAATTCGACTCGGCTTATTTCCGGGAATTCTGCGAAGGCCTGGGGCTCGTCATCCACTTCGCCTCAGTGGCCCATCCCCGGAGCAATGGGGCCGTCGAGAGAGTCAACGGCGTGGTCCTACAAGGATTGCGCTGGAGACTCGAACAAACCGCTTCTAAGCGGGGTGCTTGGGCAGAGGAGCTCCCTAGCATCCTCTGCTCCACCATGCGCACGACCCCGTCCCGGGCGACGGGACGCACTCCCTTCTCCCTAGTCTACGGGGCGGAGGCAGTCCTCCCCCCAGAAATTGGCTTTCGGTCGCTGCGAGTCGAGCTCCTAGAAGGAGCCACGACCACAGTGTACCAGGCCAACGAGGCCAACCAGCGGCTGAAGATCGACCTCGTGGAGGAGGAACGCGACCGAGCGCTCCTCCGCCACGCCATCTACGAGCGTGAGATGGCGCGCGCATACAACCAATGCGTGCGCGAAAGATCTTTCCGCCTTGGGGACCTTGTCCTCAAGCGCGTCACGGACCCCAAGCCCAGGGTAAGCTCTCCCCCCAGTGGGAGGGCCCCTACAGGATCTCAGCGGTCCTGGGCTCGGGGGCCTACAAGCTCTCCAACCTTCAAGAGCAGGAGCTGAAGCACACGTGGAACTTGCGTTTACTTCTCAAGTTCTATGTTTAGCCTAACGGGCCTGTCCCCTCCCCCGGAGTGATCACGCCGGAGGGGGAGGGACACTATATTTACTTTTCCCTCCCCCTTCGCGGCTTCGCGGGGGAGGCACTGTATTTCATTTCGTTATCAATACAACTATATTCTTTTCAACTCTCATTGCAGGTTCTTCTCATTACCGCCCCTAACGGCGATGCCCTCCCTGCGAGGAAGCCCTCCCCGTGAGGATGCCCTCTCCGTGAGGAAGTGGGCCCAGACCTAGCAAGTCCCTCCTGTAGGGCGGCTTACGATCAACCCTCGTGGACTGAGGGTGTAAGCGGCAACCCGGTCCCCAGCGGCCGTGGTAACGAGTCACTTTGGGAGACTAGTCCCCTACCCAAACACTCAGACCCGTCATCGGGCACTTCCTCCTCCGGGAGTTGACGCTCTCCCCAGCGGGACGTCTCTGGCTTTCTTGGATATCTTTTCCCCGTAGACTTTATTCCTAGCTCCCCGTTCTCACGGCGACCGAACGATTGCCTCCCAGAGAAATTACGGATTTCTCGGACATCTCTTTCCCAGAGACCCTATTCCCGGCTCCCCGTTCTCACGGCAACTGGACGATCGTCTCCCAGGAAGCTCGCCTCCGGAAATCTCATCGGGTTTTCTTGGGTTTCTTCCACACGAGGCCTTATTCCCAGCTCCTCGTTCTCACGGCGACCGGATGATTGTCTCATGGAAGGTCTTTCCCTTGGAAACCTCGTTTTAGAATTTTCTAACTTGAAAAAATTCTTATGCTACAGGTCATCTTCACACCGGGGGCCTTGTTACCCCCACAGCGCTCGGAGCTACCCTTCGGCTCGCTGTGGACGGGGGGGGGGGGGGGGGGGGGGGATAAGGAACCCCCGGGTGTCGACCGCACCGACCACGAGCAACCTTAGCTCATTCTTATGAAAAGGAGTCGTCCAGACCATCCAAGAAAAAACAAAAAAAAAGGGACTCAAAGAAGAAAGCAAACACAGCTTTATTGATCATTCAACCCGGAGGACATCTTCCCCCTCCGGTGGGCATCAGAAACGATACAACCCGGGTCAAAACCCAGAAATTCTCTACATCCTAAGGCTCCTACGCCTAATACTCCCGGAGTCCCTCCGCTAGCTCCCGGGCCAGGTCCCGGTACAATGCGCGTACGCGGCGCCGAGCTTCCCGGGGCACATTTCGGGCCAGTACTCGTAGCCCGCCGGTGGAAGTATCCGAAGAGGGGGTATCATCCGGAACCTCGGACGCAGAGGGGACAATTCGGAGCGATGATTGTCAAAATTGTCCAAGTGCCACTCCGGATGCCACCTCAATCGGATCGGCTCCCGGACGGCGTCCCCGCTGCGCCTCCCGGAGATGAGGCTTAGCAAGATCAAAGCCGCTTGGGCTTCCCCTGGGGGGCACCTGTCGGGGCTCGAAGGCCTCGCCCCCGGGGAACCCCTCCCGGACCTTCGCCCGGGAGTAACCTCCCGGGAACCTTGGTAACATTGCATTCAATTCCAGACTTAGAAAAATTTCTAATTCTATTGCATTCAAAATGTCTTTTTACAAGTGTCCGGGGCTTCTTCTAAGAAGCTACCGGGATCAAAATCCTAAGAAAACAAAAGGGTCCTATCTAAGACCCGGGGGGAGGCTCATACTCTTTCATTGGTGTCCAAGTGCCGGGAATCTCACCCAGACGATCCAGTCGTAGAAACCCCCGGCGAGCTGCTCGACCTCCCGGCGCGATGGCTCGAAGAAATCGGGGAAGCTCCAGGGGATGCGGCCCCCGATCGGCCGGGCACCCACCCCCCAGTGCTCGACGAGCCTAGCCGCGGCCACAAAGACGGGGATCGCCCGGCCTCGTGCCCGGGCGTCTGCTGCCTTCGGGATCACGGAGACTTGTGCGTTAAGAAAACGCACAGCCACCATGAGTGTGGCCGGGGGCACCTCTGAGCCACCCCCAGAGCCTAGGCTTACGCCAAGGCTCTCGAGGGCCGAGCGGATGGAGCGGCCCGCGTCCACCACCGCCTGGACGCTCGACCCCTCGAGCTCCCAGAACGCCTCGCCCTTCGCCTTCGCCTCCTCCCGAAGGCGGCTATTGACGGCCTCTGAGACATGGACCTGGGCCTGGACCCAAGCCAGCTCCCGGAGAGCTTCATCCCATTGACCCAGGTAGGCGGCGGCCTTGTCCTCCGCGTCCTTGAGCAGCCGGACGATGCGCTGCTCGACGCCCCAGGTAATCGCCGCCCCCTACAAATTCCAGAGTTAGAAAAATTTTGGATGTAGGAAGCCAAAAGGAAGCGGCAACCGCTTCGGGTGAATACCTGGACTTGGAGGGACCGGAGCTCCCTGAAGCGCTCGTGGAGCATCCCCTCCGCGATGTAGGCCTGGACCTTTGGGGTCTGCAGGCCTTCCGCGAAACGCTCAACCTCCCCTGCGGAAAGCAGGGGGGACTCCCGCCCGGCGCTGGTCCGTCACGGCTGGCAACGGGCCCCCAGACCTGGGCGCCCGGCATGATCTCAGTCGGGGTGGTGGTCGTCGTCGTCTTCGTCGCCGAAGAAGTGCCCCCCGAGGAAGTGTCCGAGGACGTTTCGGAGGGGGTCCATTTCCGGGTGGGATCATCAGAACTTTCCCCTTCTCGGGCGGGAGGGCCCCCGGAACCTCCACTTCCGGAGGGACCTCATAGACCGAGGGGCTCCCCCCTCGTCTACGGGCCACTCCACCCGCGGAGGCGAGGCCTTTGCGAACCTCACCTCCGGTTTCTCCTGGCTCCAATGCTACCGGGGGCGCCGGGAGGGCCGCTACCGGAGGCGGCGAAGGGACGTAGTCCGCTGAATCGGATGCCGCCCCGCCCGCGGCCGGCCCCTTCTCCCGAACCTCAACGGGGCTCCCGGGGGGAGGGGGCGTTGCCTCCTTCCGGGCCGGCGCCCGAGCGCGCCCAGTCCCGGGGGTCTCATCTTGGGGCTTCGCCGGTGTCGAAGCCGGCGTCGTCGATGGGCCAAGGGCTTTTTTGAACTCTGGCCTTCTTAGGCTCAGAGCCCCCGGCGGCGTCCTTCCCCCGTTTGTGCGACCCGGGGGTGGGGAGGGGCTTCCTCTCCGGCAGCTTCAGCCCGAAGTCGGCTACCAAGTTTCGGGGAGGGCCCTCCCCCACGAGGCGCACGACGCGCTCGTGCTCGTCGGCGAAGTACCTCCCCAGGAGGTTCTCCTCCTTCTCCTGCACCGCCGGGTACGACCAGACCACAAAAGGTAAAAAGTTAGTCAAATTTCCAAAAATTTGTAACTACAATGCATCAGGTAACCGGGACTTACGTCGGGTCACCGGCTTGACCGGGGGCCGTTGCTCCGGGCCCATGCTGATCCCCCTTATCCCGCGTGAGAAGGGGGAGATCCTTAGGAGCATCATCTCCTCGGCGGCGTCCCGCATAGAGCGGGTGCCCCGGGAGATGATCACTTTGCCAAGGAGCTCGAGCTCCTCGTCCGTCCACACCGGAGGCTTCGGCACAGACAATCTGCTGTAGGCGGGGGGCTCTCGGGCGTACGCCACCCCATCGTCCCGGACCCGTAGGTAGAACCACCTCCGGATCCAGTCGCCCCAGTGGTCCCGGGAGGCCGCCGCCGGGTAATCAGCTACCCGGCACGGCAGCATCTGCACCATCACCGAGCCGAAGGGGGACTTAGGTCCCCCCTTCACCAGGTGGGAGCTCCTCGCCGCCGATTTGTAGAAGTACCGGAAGGCGCGTAGGGTGGGCTCCCGCCTAGTCGCTGTCTCGAAGAGCCAAATGAAGAGGCCCATCCGGACGATGGCGTTCGGGGTGAGGTGGTTTAGGGCCACCCCGTACTCCTTCAAAAACTCCTGGAGCAACGGATGCACCGGGAGCCGGAGCCCCGCCTCAAGGAAGGCCTCGAAGGCCACGATCTCTCTGGGCTTGGGGCGGGGGCTCCGTCCTTCTTCACGGGGACTCGGATGTGCCCGTCCCCAACAACTCCACGTTCGACCAGGGACTCCATGTCCTCGGCCGTGAACTCGGATGCCCAGAGGAAGTCCAGAGTGACCTCCTCCGGGGGCACCTCCGTCGTCTTCGCTCGACCCTTCGGTGCCATCAGGTTTGTTTTTTTCGGTGGCTAACGTTTCAGGAGGCTACGTCTAAAAGTTCCGGACACTTGGTTACCGGGAGCTAGCTACCAGGAGAGGGCTACTGGGAGAGCTCAAGACGCTGAAGTTTGGAAGTTTGGAATGAACCTCCCGGGCCCCCCAAGGCCCTATTTATAGGAGCGAAGCGCGGCCTAGATGGGCGCCACGTGGCACTTTGCGGTGCATCTGGGCCGTTGAAGTTCAAATCGTGTGCGGGAAACGAAGGGACTGGCGCGCAAACTGAGGCGCCGGTTCGAATTGCGAGCTCATTTATGGCGAAGCAGCGCGGTCATAAGCGCACGGCACGGGAATCGAAGCGTCACGGCTCCGGTGGCTTGGTCCGGAGATTTTCCAGGTGACATGTACCATACCCACTGGGGACTCGAGCATCGTCCCCGGGGGGCATGGGGGCCTGCTGTTGGGGGAAATCTCCGCGAGACTAAGTCCAGGTAAGTTGCGTCACGTGCGCCCGGGGACGTGGCCTCTGGTGCTTGCCCCGGGAGCCGCCTTTTGGCTCCCGGGATCTGGCCTCTGGGGCCGGTCCTGGGCGCCGCCATTTGCCCGGGGACGTGGCCTCCGGTGCCTGCCCCAGGCGCCGCCTTTTGGCTCCCGGGACATGGCCTCTGGTGCCGCCATTTGCCCGGGGACGTGGCCTCCGGTGCCTGCCCCGGGCGCCGCCTTTTGGCTCCCGTGACATAGCCTCCGGTGCCGGTCCCGGGCGCCGCCGTGCGCCCGGGGACGTGGCCTCTGGTGCCTGCCCAGGGCGCCGCCTTTTGGCTCCCGGGACCGGGCCTCCGGTGCCGGTCCCGGGCACCGCCATTTGCCCGGGGACGTGGCCTCCGGTGCCTGCCCTGGGAGCCGCCTTTTGGCTCCCGGGACCCGGCCTCTGGTGCCGGTCCCGGGAGCCGCCTTTGGCCTGGGGACCTGGCCTCCGGTGCATGTCCCGGGCCTCATCGCCCTTCTAAAGGTAAAGTCTCTGGTTGTTAATCACGTGCAGGTCACGCAAGGAGCGCCTCGGGAATCAGCGACCACCTGTCAAGCATCCAAGGCGCTTGACCGGGAGAAGGACGTTGCTACCCCTCAATCCGGCGGTAGCGTCCCGGGTAGTTTAGTCTTTTTTGCTTCTTTTTGGGGCTATAAATAGCCCTTGTACCCTCAATTGTAAGGACAAGTGATTCATTATTGGAATAGCCAAAACTCACTGGTGTGCTCCGGAAGCCTCTCCCCCGAGAGAGCCTCCCCAGCCGACTCCTGTCGGGAGCACGCCGACAGGACTAGGGCCCCCACCGGGACCCGAACCTGTATAAATCCTCGTGTCAATTCTTGTGTTTGTCCGGCGGGGGAGGACGGGTCACCTGGTCAGCCCGCGTCGCGTTTTCTTCGCTAGGATCATTCACAAAACCTGCCGGGGTATTCGCAATACCACGACAGATAGTAGTCTGCGACTTTGTATCAACTACAGGAAGTTGAATGATATGACAATCAAGAACAAGTACCCTATACCAAGGATCGATGATCTCTTTGATCAACTCAGAGAAGCAAAAATAATTTCGACGATCAACTTGAGATCCGCTATCATCAACTGAAAATTCGAGAAGAGGATATCCCAAAGACTACATTCATGACGAAATATGGATTGCATAAGTTCACAGTGATGCCAGTCAGACTAACGAATGCACCAGTAGAATTCATGAACCTGATGAGTAAAGTTCTCATGGAGTACCTAGACAAGTTCATTATTGTGGTTGTGGATGATATTCTCAATTTTTCCAAGACGGAAAAAGAGCATGTTCAACATCTCAGACTAGTGTTAAAGAAGCTAGCAGATCATCAATTGTATGCCAAGTTTGATAAGTGTAAAGGATATTCCTTTCTTAGACCACATCATTTCAGGTGAAGGAATATTCATGCATCCGTCAAAGATGCAAGCTACATCGCAATATCAACCAAATCTACAGTACCCGAGACCCATGACAGCCAAGTACCCGGCTTGTCATAGAAGCCACTATCAGCGTGATTGTCCCCACACTGCTATCATTGTGGACGATTCGGTCACCGCCGAGAGAAATTCCCTATAGGAGTTTGCCAGATCCAATAGCTAAGAGAAGTGAAGGTCAACAATAGCCCGCAGTTCAGACGCAAATCCAAATGCTGCCCCAATACAACAGTATAGACAAAAAAAAAACTCCAGCTGCAAGAGAAAGATTTCCAACTAACCATAGAAGAGATAGAGGAAACCCAGTACCAACTCAAGGCAGACTCAACTATGTCACATCAGAAGAAGAAGGAGGCCCGTCAGACATAAATTTTTGCTATTTAAAGTGGACTGAATATGACGTATCTAGAGTATCATCTCGCTATTCAGTTTTTCCAAATCTAGAATACAAGTAAAGTCAGTGTACAAAGGAGTAAAATTTAATATAAGCATAAAAGAGTTTTCTGTTAAACTACTGGCACTAGAGCTACAAAGTTGAGATATTATATTTGGAATGAACTGGTTGTCGGAACATAACAGACAAATGGATTGTGAGCATAAGACCGTTACCCTTACTAGTCCTAATGGAAAAGAAGTTTTGTTCCAATCCTGAGAGAACGTTAGTAGAACACCCAGCACAAAATCCGCACAGTTTGAAGAAAGAGGTGAACCAGATCCCCGAAGTTGGAGGATACTCGAGAGTGTTTCCAAAAGAGTTACTAGAAGTACCCCTGATCAAGATTTTGAACTCAATGATGAATAGAAACCTGGACGGCACCCGTATCAAAAAAACGCCACATCGAACATCAGTCAAGAACCAAGAGGAACATGCTGACCACCTATGAAAAGTTTTGGATAAACTAAGGTAGCAACAATTTTATGCTAAGCTGGATAAGTGCGAATTCGGACACAGAAAATTTCATTTTTAGGCCATCTAATGACAGCCAAGGAATATAAGTAGATCGAGTTAAAAGTCGAGGCCGTGAAAGAGTGGAAACAACCAGAATCAGTGACAGAAGTGAGAAGTTTTCTTGGATTGGCTGAGCACTATCACCGATTCATTGAAGGACTTTTCCAAACTAGCCAAGCCACCCACTAGTTTGTTGAAAAAGGATGTCCAATTTGAGTGGACAGAAGATTGTCATAAGAGCTTCGAAGAATTGAAACGAAGGCTAAACAACTACACCAATTCTAGTACTCTCTGATAATAGGAAGAATTTTGAGATATGTTGAGATGCATCTAAGCGCGAACTGAGTTGTATCTTAATACAAGGAGGAAGAACAGACGCATTTGCCTCCAAGCAACTGTGATCACATGAGGAGAATTATCCGACCCAGGACATGGAGTTAGCACCAGTGATTCATACACTCAAGAATTGGAAACATTACCTACTAAGGAATCGATATGAAATCTACTCAAGAACTTGAAGTACGTTTTGTCCAATAGAATTTGAACATGAGGCAACGTCGATGACTAGAGTTAATAAGGAACTGTGGCCTAGACATGCATTACCATCCTGGTAAAGTTAATGTCATTACGGACACCTTGAGCAGAAAGGTTTACTGCCGCACCATTGTTGCACCAGAGTTAATGGAGTATTGCATCAGCAAATGATAGAATCAGTGAATCAAGGTTCTGTGGCCATGTACATTGTCAGTTACACCTGCCTTGGAAGAAGAGATTCGAAAATCATGAGGAAGCGATGGAGGAAATCAAAGAGGATATGAGGATCAGAAAAGCAGTAGAATTTCGAGAAGATGAGCAAGGTGCAATTTGGCATGATAAAAGGACGTGTGTTCCAGAGGTTAAGGAGATCAAGACACTAATTTTGAAAGAAGCTCATAACACCACATACTCTATTCACCCCGGAAGTATTTCGGACGTGAAGAATCAATTTTGGTAAAGTTGCATGGATAGAGATTGCCGAGTATATGGTAAAGTGTGACACATGTTAGAGGATGAAAACCAAGTATCAAAGACTAGCAGGATTGTTATAGCCACTGACCATACTAGAATGGAAATGAGAAGAAGTTGAAATAAACTTTATCACAGGACTTCCGAAGACTAAGAATAAATATGACTCCGTGTGAATGATCGTGGACAGACTAGCAGAAGTATCATGCCTCATACTAGAGCAGATGACTTACGATGATGCCAAATCAGCAGAAACTTACATGACTAGGACTGTGACGCTACATGGTGTACCCTAGAGGATTGTATCAGATCGTGGAGCACGACCCACTTCAAGATTTTCGAAAAGTCTGCATGAATCCCCAGAAACAAGGTTGAACTTCAGCACAGCTTACCACCCCAGACTGGAGGATGGATAGAACTAGTGAATTAAATACCGAAGGATAAGTTGCAAGCATGTGTGCTCAAATATGGAATTTCATGAGAGTTATGCTTGCCATACACAGAATTCACCCACAGCAATAGTTACCATACTAGTTTGCAGGTGTTCCCAGTTGAAGCTCTATACAGTTGCAAGTACAGAATGCCTTTACATTGGTTAGAAGTTGGAGAAAGGCAACTAATCAGCTCAGAAATAGCTCAAGACGTAGGAACTCATGTACGAACACTAGTATAGAAATGCAGTCTACTAACCCCTATTTTGTATCAGTTATTAGCGATTTAGTTGAAAACCGATAGAAAATGTGCCTCGAGGTCATAAAAGGCCATCGGGTGTATTTTTCCTATCGGTTTGTAAGAAACTTCCCGATAGAAGAAGCAGTATGATTTACTCTAGCGGTGATGAACAAATTTGCCGTTAGAAGAGATGCATAAGTACTGACGGGAGAATGTTGTGCGCTGATAGGACTGGTTGACTTCTACAACTAGACTTATTCTATCGGTACTGTATGAATATACCGACAGAGTATATTAAAAATTCCTATCGGCAATATGTAGTGCGCCGATAGAACCGTTGCCCTTCTACAAATATTTTTATTCTATCGGTAATGGATTCTTGTACCGTTAGAATATATAGAAAATTGCTTAGAACTGTTCATCTCAAATAGTTTTATTCTATCGGTAATGAATATTTATACCGTTAGAATATAGCAAAAATATCTTAGAACTATTGGCCTTCTACAACTTGTAATATTCTATCGGTAATGAATGTTTATACCGTTAGAATATAGAAAAAAATATCTTACAACTGTTGGCCTTCTACAACTTGTAATATTCTATCGGGAATGTACATACACACCGATAGAGTATGTACAAAAATTCCTATCGGTAATATGTATTGTGCCAATAGAACCATTCACCTTCTACAGATGTTTTTATTACTAACGGTATGCTGTTTTGGACCGATAGAAAATATATAGTTGTATAAATACACGGGTATGTCTCTTTCATTCTCACAGTTCATCTAAGGCTCGTAGTCCTAACCCGTAAGCTCCATGGACTACCGGCGCACCTCTACAGGGGACCGCTGCACCTCCGCACCTCCATCGATGCCCTCTAGACTTCGGCATCCCAAGGAAGGTACGTAAAATTTCTGCAATATTGTTAGATTATTCTAATCCGATTATGGCAATAATTCTGCTTTTTTTGTATCCTTCATTTTTATGTGTCTTCTTTTCAATATGATTATGATCTGTTCAGGTCCTTGGATGATGCTCATGAGGGGCAACGTATTTCACGGTTCTTCATCGTAGTACGCTGCCTACGTTGGCTTGTTGGCGAAAGAAACGGTGAAGATCACCGTCGAGAGCTGGAAGGACGTGAAGGGCGAGATCTTGGTTGGCTCGGTCGAGAAGATCCTTAAGCCCGGCGTGTTTCTCAAATCAGGACCTATAGAAAGCATCTTACATTTTTTTGCATGCACCAGCTTGTGGCCAGATGCTTACCTGCTTGGAGAAGAAGAATTGTTGTTATTTGCACAGCCATTCTACACCATCACTACACAGAACAACATCTTGGAAGGTAGGTTCTTTTTGTTAATGGAGTTGAGTTGAGTTGAGTTGAGTTGATCGAGTTTGAGTCCGAGGAAATCACCAATACGTACAAATGTATGTCGACGTGTGAGACCCCCATTTGAGGATCACCTTGGTAACCGCCCAGGTAGGTTACACACAGCAGGATGCCACATGAGCTCCAAACCAGACAAGCATAATAATAACATTAAACAGGTAGCAGGCCAGCTTGGCCAATATTACATACCCAAAGCACCGAAAATGGCGCTAAGTAGAGTTGCTAAGAAAATAACAAGTTTATCATAACCAGAATCGGTATCCAAGTACCGAACACACAACATAAAGCACAAGGCAACAACGAAAAGCTTGACTTCCATCCACAGCAAGGTTGGAGTGGCTCCTCCCACATCTAACTTGACTTGGTGCGCAATCCTTCTAGAACGTGGGCTCGTCCGGGGCACTTCCATCTTCTGCCGGGAACTCATAACTGAAGGAATCGGGATCCTCGAATCCCTCTTCTACAGTTGGATGTAAATGCAAGGGTGAGCACTTGGTGCTCAGCAACACTCATTCCGGGGATTATAGTAATTGTACTTATATGAGGGTGAAACATATGATTCAAGGGCTTTAGTTTCATATGGATAGAGATATATAGATTTCCAAGTTATTTGTTCAGTAAAACAGTACTTTGTCATGAAAGCAGTACTTTAAATATTAACAGGTTTTCAATAAAAACATTAGATGTAGTGGTCTCCCATGAGTCACTACTTTGTTCACCGCATTATGAAAATATTCCGAAACATTACTTGTGCTATAACCCATGGATAACATCCACTACGAAAAGACTCCTGAACCTGGGAGTACAGAGTATCTGATACTTCTTTTACACTTTGCAAAGGTGTACCTCTTTTTAAATCCACTGGTTCACTCGGCTTTCAAGTCGGATCAGCTCCATGTGACTTATACACATGTGACAAGGCCGAGATCACACAACGCTTTTACAGTTCAGTATTAACAGTATCCCTGCCCGGTAAATAGACAATTAAGTCTCAAGTACCGTTGTGGGTCTTCCCCACTGCCTTACTTCCTAGCCTCTCTGGTCTATGTTCCCGCAGGACACATAGCCTTGGTCTATGTCCACGCGAGACATACGACCATTTAAGATTACAGCCGCTCACGGCTTAATCAGGTCTAGGGCGACTTCCTTCATTTACGCCTTTTTCTCTCATCATTTTTCTGACTCACATCACTCATGGCCGAACCTTGGCCTTCCAGTTTCCACGCGAGAAACCAGATCGTCAAACCATGCAGGGAACTGCTAATACCAAAAAGCTACTGAGTTGTGCCTGTCCCATACCAGGCAAGTGGTTGGTACGTTTACAATTCGTATAGAGACACAGCACAAGGTTCTCGTCCTTATGAACCAATAGTGAGGAACATTCACATACCCTGGTGCGCACCGCACCCTCTCCATACAATCCAATCCTCACTACTGATCCCTTTTATCATTTTTCTTGTCAAAACGGTTTTCATTATAACTTCTCATGCATTTGACCATTTCAAGTTTAATGTGGATATTCAATATATGAGTCCTAGGGTAACAAGAGCATATATACACGAAGGTTCAATAACAAAAAGGGTTTCATGATCCATTAGGTAATATCTACTCATGTCATTCAAACATAACTTGTATTTCAATTAAGCATGCATAGTAAGAAACAGTGAATATACTTCATATGAAAATATTGGGTGAGACATGATCAAAGGAATGAGGCTTGCCTTGCAATGTTGGGTCTAAAAACTCAGACGGCTCTTCAAAGACCTCTTCCGTTCCTTCCGCTTCTGACTCTGCGGCAAACAATTAACACACAAACACATACCACATAAGCATACTGAAAATAGTTTCTATAGAAAGTATTAAGTAAATAAGTCATGCATGTAGGGGAAAAAGTTAGGGCAAGGTCACAAGGGCTCTGGTCGAAGAAACGGCTAAAAAGGATTGAACGTCGAGGGGTCGACATTTAGTTCATGGCTTTGACATAACTGGAAACTAGTCTTAGGATGGTTTTCTGGAGAAGTGACAGTAGAGAAAGTTGTAGATCTCAACTCCAGGAATCTAAAGGACAAGGTGGCATTTCAATTGCTCAACCAGAAGGGGTCAAACAAGGCTAATGCCAGTGGCTGACATGCACTGACATAGTGCTGGACATGGCCAGAAACTAGGGCATGGCTTAACTTTTGATCCAGGGCTCCAAATGATGCACCACTTTGTCTGGGAGGTAGGCATTACTAACAGGAACAATATACTCAACAGGCACAAGGGCTGAAAGTGGCCGGAGGGTGGCCAAATCCGGCGATGAACCACGGTGGCCTGGACATGAACTGAGCTACTGGACAGTGATCTTGGCATAGGCATAACTCACAATCTAGGCAGATCCAGGTGTCGAGCTAGTGGACAATATTGCTCAGGGTACTGGAATCTATCTAAGGGACAAGGTTTTAGGCGCTAGATCGGCCGGGAACAAATTCCGGCGACCGGCGCTGGAGAAGACGACACTGGACAAAGGGGGTTTTCGATTCAGGGCGAATGAGCTCAATTCCAAGCTTGGGAATGATCTCTAGGGCACAACAAAGCTACTGGGGAGGTTAATTTCATTGGATATCGGCCGGAGAAGCTTGGCGCCGAAGTCCGGCGAACGGCCGAGGTTCAAATTTGGGATTTCTTCGATTTGAGCTTAATTGGGGATTCTGGTTCTACAGGCTTGCTCTACTAGGCTTACTGATCAACTTCTTCTACAGGATTGAGGGTTAATTTGGGCTGAATCGAACGGCATTGGGGGAACAGGGTAAATCGGGAATCCGGCGATCACCGGCGATGGGGATTGATCTAGTGCAATTGGTTGCTATGACACAGAGAGGGGAATGAGGGGGACTCACTGGTGAACCTGGATTGAAGAGAGGGGCTGTGGAGAGGGCTGGCACCGTGAGCTCTCTCACTGGCTCGCCGGAGAAGAAAGTGGAAACGGCGAGAAGCTGGAATTTTGGCTAAGTCCTGAGCTTGTGCTTCTTCACAGCGTCGAGGGGGTTTAAATAGGCACGGGGACGAAGCTTGCGAGGGAAACGCGACAGCGGTTGCTTGCGCCGGGGAGAAAATTGTCGGGCGCAGGCGCAACGACGGCGACGGCGACGTGATCGCGCTTCAGGCGGTGCTGCAGCTTTGCCAGTTGCCTTGGGACTTCACCAGTGATGGCGCAGATGCGGAGGCGACAATGTAGCTCCGGCAATGACACGTAACGCCATGCAACTGCCACGGTAACGGGAGCGCGCGCGAAAACGAGGCTCGGGAGCGCGGCCGTTTAACCGCTGGGCAAGGCGATGCCACGGCACTGGCACGTGCGCGGGAGGTGGTTTGGTTGCTCACAACACAGGTGACAAGAACGGTGGCCGGCGGCGAGCAAACGCGGCGAGAACGCGGCGCGGCAACGGTGGCTCGGGCACTGGTCGTGGCAACGACCAGGCGCTGGTCGAAAAGGGCCTGAAAATAACATTTGGGCTGTTCTGCAATTTCTGAAACTTATTCCAGGGGCTGTTCTGTGAGGATAATTTGAATAGGACTTGGGCCTGTTTGCAAATTTGGAGATCTGAGGGTCCGATCTAAAATCTGATTTCGCAGCTAAGTTGCAAAAGATTAGTAGAACTTATCTGGCCAAAGTTTGGTAAGATCGGGCAAGATCTGAAGGGTTTCGACAAAATTGGGGAAAACAGTTTAGGGTAAATAGGGTAATTAGGGTTTTAAAATAGCAAGGCTTGAAACTCAGCTTTAGGGTGAGATTTTGGAGATGGTCCCGAAGGGAAAAATGTTCTGAACAGCATTTAGAAGGGAATGGCTGAAGCAGATTAGGTTTTGGGGTCCGGATGTGGATTTTGGCTATTTTAGGGTTTGGCAAAAACAGGGGTGTTACACGACGGCAGTTCCAGCTCCTCGGGCGTCTTCGAACTAAACTCCTATGGTTAAGTCCAATGTGGTTCAAACATTTGCTGTTTTGGATGAATGGATTTGTGATGTATCAGGTCTAACTTGTAGTCGGTAGTTGCATTGTGGCAACCTGCAAAGGTTCTCTTTTATGTAAAATGTATGGGCCACTGGGTCCTCGTCGTGATCTCTTGTTAATTTCAGACGTGGCTTTTGTAATATACATCGAATATGTGAATTGTTCTATTTGTATATTGTTGTATATTTGTGTATCATGTATTGCTAATTGGGACATGAACTTGAATGTGCAGGGAGTATTTGTGTATTTAATTGTATTGGTAGGTAGGTGTGTATTTGTACTGCTGTTTCAAACATGCACTTGAATTTGTGAACTGGCATGTGTATGTTTGTACCTGAATTTGTATTGGTGAACTGGCATGTGTATGTTTGTACCTGAATTTGTGAACTGGCATGTGTAATTTCTTTGGCAAGATGAAGTCCCAAGTACCTAAGAAAAGTATTTTTGTGTCTCCTAGTTAATCCACAAATTAGCATTTCTTGAAATATATTGCTTTTCTTCTAGTTAAGATCCGTTTGATGTAAGATCTGTTTGATGTTACATTGATATGATTCCTTGAATGTGAGAAATGGCATGTGCATGTTTGTCCCAGTTTGGTACCAGTACCTCCTCTAACGGTAAGTACACATATTTACCGATAGCAAAATACATATATTTGCTCAGTCATGCATATTCTAAAGGTAAATACACATATTTACCGATAGAAAAACTCTTGCTCGTGTGTCATGCATCATCTAACGGTTCGTACACATATCTACCGATAGAAAAACACATGTACGTGCTGTGTAATGCATGATCTAACGGTCAATACACATATTTACCGAAAGAAGAAGTCCTGTAGTTGCTCGGTAATGTACATTCTCTAACGGTATGTGTGTGTTTTTACCGATAGAATATGTGAGCGGCAAATTACCTAAGTTAGTCTAACGGTTATTTCATGTATTTACCGTTAGAAAAATGTCCATTATAATTAAAACCCCACTCGACCATTGCTTAGCTGCTCTTTAATTTGTTCTGTTGCACTCTGTGTCCCTCTGTTTGTGACGAAAGTTCCACGCCCGCAGTTACACTGCTAGGGTGATCAGCGCGGGCTGGAGGGAAGTTGATTGCGCCCCTCTCTTTAAGGTATGCTTAATTGTCGACACTTATCTCTCTCTCCCTCTAGATCTCCCTTCCTCTCTAGTTGCAAGCTAGCTGTATTGTGTAGTTCCAAGTTTGTAGCTCTAAGCTTGGGAGCTTGGTAGCTGGAAATGCGTCATGTTTTAGGAGTTAACTAGCTTGTATTGTGTAGTTAGCTAAGTTAATTAGTGTTAATTTCGTCAGGCTAGGGTTCAACACATGTATCTGTTGTAAGAGGCTGTACATGTACATATACATAACTTAATCGGGCAGGTTTCATGCATGGCTTACTCGTTAAATTTTGTTAATTGTAGATAGACAGGAAATATTGGATGTATGGAATAAAACGTACTACTCTTGAATATTTGGATGGTGTGAATGAGTTTATTAAATTTGCTGAGCAATAAAAGGAGAGGAAGGGAGAGAAAAATATGCTCTGTCCTTGTACAGATTGTATGAACTTGAAGAGGTTTAGCAACTCTGATCAAATTAAGAGTCATTTGATTCATCGTGGTTTTAACGCGCGATACACCCGTTGGATATGGCATGGCGAAGATCTTGAGGAAACAAGCACCACTACTACCAATCAGCACGACTCGGATGTGGATTGCAATAATATCGATGATCATCCGAATTTTGATAATGTTCATTCCGATGTGCACGTAGATGATGATGATGACAATCTAGATGAGATGTTACGTGATGTAGAGGAAGATTACAACGAAAATGACTTCTGTGAATTTGAGAAACTGATTGCTGACTCTGAGAAGCCTCTGTTCCCTGGATGTGCAACATTTACAAAACTGTCTTCTGTGCTGAGATTATATAACTTGAAGGCAGGAAACAGTTGGAGTGATAAGAGTTTCACGGCACTATTAGATCTTCTAGTAGACATGCTTCCAGAGGGAAATGAGTTGCCAAGATCTACTTACCAAGCCAAAAAACTATTGTGTCCGTTGGGAATGGAAATCGAAAGAATACACGCATGCCCAAATGATTGTGTGTTGTACCGTAACGAGTACTCCAGTTTGCATGTTTGTCCAAGATGCGGCGCATCGAGGTATACGCGTAGGGACCGGATTGACAGTGAACGTCACGAGGTAAAGAGAGGACCCCCGGCAAAAACTGTGTGGTACTTGCCTGTGATACCTAGATTGAAGCGGCTGTTTGCAAATCCGAAAGTCGCGAAGCACTTGCGTTGGCATGCTGAAGCCTGGAAACAAGACGAAAAACTGAGACACCCAGCTGATTCTATTCAATGGAGAAACATCAACAGAACATTTGCTGAGTTCGGCGGTGAACTTAGGAACGTAAGGTTCGAGCTGAGTACAGATAGTATGAACCCACGTGGTAATATGAGCAGTTGGCACAGCACTTGGCCGGTTCTTTTATGCATCTACAATCTTCCTCCTTGGTTATGCATGAAGCGCAAGTACATCATGATGGCGTTACTAATCTCAGGACCCAGACAACCCGGAAATGATATTGATGTGTTTCTAGCGCCTTTAATCGAGGACTTACAGAAATTGTGGAGCGAGGGTGTGCAGGTGTGGGATGCATACAAGAAAGAGAATTTCATCTTGCGGGCCCGGATATTTTGCGCCATAAATGATTTTCCAGCCGACGGCAATTTGTCGGGGTATAGTACGAAAGGAGCCAACTCTTACCCTATTTGCTAGATGAAACTGAGAGCATGTGGCTGCGAAACTGCCGGAAAACAGTGTACATGGGTCACCGCAGGTTTCTTCCGGTGCATCACACGTACCGTAAGAAGAGGAAATCATTTAACGGGAAGCCTGAGAAGGGATCAGCTCCAGTGTTTTTGACCGGTAAGGAGATTTACTCACGCGTGAACGACATCAAAGTTGAGTTCGGTAAGCATTCTAAACCTTGAGAAAAAAATGTTTGGAAGAAGAGATCGATTCTCTGGGATCTACCGTACTGGGAGCACTTACAAGTTCGACATTGCATTGACGTCATGCATGTAGAGAAAAGTGTCTGTGACAGTTTGATTGGTTTGTTGTTGAACATTCCGGGAAAGACAAAGGATGGTGTGAAAGCTCGTCGTGACATGGTGGAAATGGGGATAAGGACTGAGCTTGCACCTTTAGAGAATGGAAAGCGTATATACCTCCCTCCGGCCTGCTATACGTTGTCCAAGAGCGAAAAAACAGATCTCTGTCGGTGCCTGCACGGTGTTAAAGTTCCATGTGGGTACTCCGCGAACTTGAAAAAACTTGTGTCCATGAAGGACCTAAGACTAGTTGGCACGAAGTCCCACGACTGTCATGTCCTGATGTCACAAATGCTTCCCATTGCTATCAGAGGCATTCTCCCAGTTAAAGTCAGAGAGACAATCACAAACCTATGTTATTTCTTCAACGCAATATCTTGCAAGGTAAGTACGTGCACTCGTACTATTAGGTCATTACCTCCATCTGTGGAGCTTAATTAGAAGATTTTTCTGATATGAATATTTGGCGAAACTGTGTCCTCGTAGGTAATTGATCCGGATGGATTGGACGCTTTGCAACGCGACGTGGTTACAACTCTTTGTCAGCTCGAGATGTATTTCCCTCCATCCTTTTTTGATGTTATGGTCCATATGATTGTTCACCTTATCAGAGAAATTAAGTTTTGTGGACCCGTGTGCCTGCGCTACATGTATCCATTTGAGAGATTTATGGGTGTATTGAAGGGATACGTAAGGACTCGTCGTCAACCCGAGGGGAGTATCATGGAAGGTTATGCTGCCGAGGAGGTGATTGAATTTTGCACATATTATATGGCCGGGGTTGACCCAATTGGCGTTCCTAGGTCCCGACACGAGGGTAGGCTTCAGGGAATCGGAACGATTGGATTCAAAGCTATCATCCCCGCTCGTGATGTGTACGCAAAATCACATTTTTGGGTCTTACAACACATGACGGAGGTCGAGCCATACATACACGAGCACAAGATAATGTTACGGTCACAGAATCCTTCGAAGTCAGACGTTTGGGTCAGTAGAGAACATAACAGGAAATTTGCTGAGTGGATCCAAGAAAGAGTCACGCGAGCTGCCGAGGGCTCTGTAAGTGAAACTGTGACATGGTTGGCTAGAGTCCCAAGATTCACTGTAGGGACTTGGCAGGGGTACGACATCAATGGGTATTCATTTTACACAAGAGCTCAAGACGCCAAAAGTAGCACGCAATGTAGCGGAGTGACACTGTTTGCTATTTCCGAGGATGTCAGGTCAGTAAGGGCGCTGAACTCATATTACGGTGCTATTGACGAAATATGGGAGCTCGATTACGGATTACTTAAGATTCCCCTGTTTCGATGCCAATGGGTTGAAATCCCTCGAGGTGTTCAAGTTAACAGTTACGGGTTTACTCTCGTCGATCTTGGTAGAGTCGGACACCAAGACGATCCATTCATACTTGCAAAGCAAGCCACACAGGTATTCTACATCGTTGACCCGGCCAATCCAAACTTGCATGTTGTCCTCCACAGCAAGAGACGTATTGTTGGGGTCGAAGATGTTGTCGACGAAGAGGAGTATAACCAATTTGATGAAATACCTCCATTTTTAGAGGACATTCAATCTATCCGTACTAAAGATATCGACGAAACAACGTATCTGCGAGATGACCACGAAGAAGGATTATGGGTTGAGAACCATTGATGATTAATTTCTATTTCAGGGCTAAATGCCAAGCAAACAGCCCACAAGTTCTGCAGCAAGGTGAGGAACTTATCATTAATACATCAGGCAGTACATTTTTCTTTAGAACTTAATGATAAGCTAGTTCACAGCATTAATATATCTCAATTTTACTCCACAGCACGAGTTCTAACATGTACAGTACCTTTATCCTGTAAATACTTAATTCTTCCCTTCAAATAGCACTTGCAAAAATCTCATCGCAGCCTCTTGCTTCTTCAAATTAAGCTCTGCAAAAATCCCTTTTTTCTGACGGTATTTTGTTATTTCTACCGATAGAAAAGGACATCCGCTACTTTCATGTGTCTCAGGCACTTCAAAAGTTTTCGAAAAGTTTACTTTTTCTATCGGTATTATTCTATTTTACCGTTAGAATAAATTCGTTAGTCTCACAATAGTTGTTGTCTGACGGTTTTTTCCTGTTTTTACCGATAGAAGAATACTCTGGCACTTTGAATTCTCAACCGTGTCGCCATGCGTCGCCTTGGAAACTCTATAAGTACCTTGCCATGCGTCGCGGTATTTGTTGTTTTTCTAATTCTCAAACGGTTCAACTCCTCATCTTCTCTTTCACAATGGCAACCTCCATGGGATCGTCAGCCACGCCCTCCCCGGTAAGAACTCTAAATCTCCTCGGTTTACCCCTGTATTGTTAATCCATGTTCAGTTCATTCTTGACCTGTTGATTTGCACAGGGAATGGGAGCCGTGGAAGACACTGCCAAAGTGAAGGCCGACCTGAGGGCCCTCCAGGAGGAGCATAAGCTCCTTATAGACAAGCACACTCAGCTACGGCTTGACCTTGACGATCTCTTCCAGCTCATTAAGCGCATGAAGACGGATGGTGACAATGCTAGGGCGAGGACGAGGCGTCTTCGCGAGGAGAAGAAAGCCGCGGATATGACCATCGCTGGCTGCGGTTTGACTATGAAGGATACCATAGCGAAGCTGAGGGAGCTCGCAGGCCTTCTCGACGCGGTAGTAGTTGATCCTAGGGACAACTTGTCGCTAGAGGAGTCCTGCGTCCTGGCTGCAAGTCTAACTGACTCTATTCTACATGCAGCCAGGGCTAAGACCACCCCTTGACCTAGCATTTTGGGTTTTATTTTTTTTGTAAGTGATAAAACAACAATGAATGAACAATTTCTTTTTATGTCAATTTTCCAATTTTCCGGCTATCTTCCCTCTTTCTTTATCATTCTGCAGCTTTCAACCACGGTCTGTTTGATGTTAAATTGTGTGTACCTTTTCATTACTCTGACGGTATTTTGTTGTTTTTACCGATAGAAAAAGGGCACCCAATACTATAATCTCAAGCACTTAATTAAAAAAATTTTCTGGCGAAAATTGGTCTCACGGGATTTTATTGTTTATATCGATAGAAAAAGGCATCCACTACTTCAAATATTTTTCCGGGAAATTTACTTGTTCTATCGGTACTATTTTGTTGTACCGATAGAAAAGTACATAATTCTATCGGTATCATATTTTTGTACCGATAAAAAAGTTCCTCCACTACTTTATTACTCGTACACGGCCCTTGAGTTTCCCTCCACTCGAAGAGTTCCACCTTAGAGCACTGCGTCTCTTCGAGAGCGAAGAATGCGTCTCTTCGAGAGCGAAGAAAACCACAACCTCCGCCGTGACCACGCACTTCCTCTCTCCCACACGACGATCGCCGGCTGGACACTGGTTCGCCACTGCCACCGGTTCTTATTTTCGTCCTTCGCCGGCCGCCGCTGCATTCTACACCGCCTCTCCATCACCAGAACTGATCGCCGTCGTAAATACCCTAATTCGTCATTCTATTTCCAGCATCTTCCTTATTTGATCCTAGTGTTTTGCATGTACTAATTCTTCGAGTTTTGCAATTACACTAGGGTTCCCTATTGTGTTGGATTATGTACATTCCGCAGGCAATGTTGATTTAAATTAGGGTTTACATAATATGTTCCAGTGCTGTAATGAACCTGTTTTGAGATTTTAACTTATCTATACTGCTGTATGTGTGATCAATTGTATCCAACTGCCATGTAATGCACATTATATGTTGGAGGTGTTCTTACACATATTCTATCGGCAGCTCATGTGTTTACCGATAGAAAATATTTCTGCACAAGTAGTAAACTTAATTTGGATCTGGAAGGACATGAGCCATGCAATGTACTAGTTTGGTTGGGAATTTTTACTCACTTGGTATGAATATATGGCAATGTGGATGGGTCTTCGATGTATATGTTTCAAATGCCTATACATGACTTTTCCCAACCTAATAGATGTGAAGTCCTGATGACTCACATACAGGCTAAAGATTATGCACAGTGGCACTTAGATGCTTGTGTGCATATTTACGTGTGAAATAATAACGCTAGCCCATGAATATTAGTATAGCAAATCATCGAGAATGTTATGTGATGACAGTGAATGGTGGCTTGTCAACAAAATTCCATATGTAGAGAACATTGTTATGTTCTATCGGTATCTCACATGTTTGCCGATAGAAAAATTGTCTTATGTGGAGGTAATTGTTATGGTCTATCGCAGCTCATGTGTTTACCGATAGAAAATATTTCTGAACAGTTCAGGAAGTAATTTATGCATGTCTTTCTTTTTGTATTATTTTCCCTTTTGCCGCCCTAGTTAGTCTCCAGTCCTGGGCTGAGTTATGGAACTCCAAGGCGAATTAATTGCCATATGGTTTGTTGATGGTTTTGTAGGGGAAGACATGTCGTCGTCTTCATCGGATGGTACTAGTGGTTCGACTAGGGCCAAGCCCATCGTAACTACTGAAGATGCAGCTGTTACATCCCAGCGCAAGAGGGTGGGGCGAGGCGCGACGACGTTGGGGCGTTTGGCCAAACGTACGGATCTTTCTTGTGAGTTCAACCAATTTGGGAGGCCAATTGGAAAGAATGCTGGGAGGTACGCGGCCTACGTTGGGCTGTTGGCGAAAGAAAGGGTGAAGATCACCGTCTAGAGCTGGAAGGACGTGACGGCGGACGAGAGGGATAGGTTGTGGGCGGAGGTGAAGGTTAAATTAACTGAAATCGCTGAACCCTTTCATAATCACGTTCTCTTGGCTTATACTAAAGTTTAACTAACTCGTGATTAATTGTATGCATTTTTTGGAAACAGGCTAAGTGGAACATCCCCGACGATACACCTAGGACTGCCTGCTTGAAGGACATGAACGGAACATGGAAAACCTTTAAGAGCTGGCTCGTCAGTAACTTCCTCGCTGTGGGGAAATCTCCTTGTGAGAAGTACCCCTTCATATCGAAGGAGGTATGGAAGGAATTCACCAAGCAGAAGGGGATTGAGGAGTTCAAGGCCCTTAGTGAGAAGAATAGGGCGATCTAGAAGAGGAACGACCACCCGCATCGGCTCGGATCCCGGGGCTATGCGGGGAAGGAGGAGCAGTGGAAGAAGGAAGACGAGCAAAATCCTGTCATCGACACCCCTGAGTTGCCGCTCTTCGAGATCCGGGATGAGAGGTGCAAGTGATGGTGGAGGGGGAGGGGTCCATGTCGTCCACGGGGTCTGTGCAGTTCGCAACCCCTGGGGACGCCGATGTTGTGAGGCGAATGGTAAGTTGGCTAACCTCGTAAACTGTGTGCGCACAAGTGTATATAAGGCAATTTGTCTCACAAGGTACCTTTAAATGTAATAGATCTCTTTTGACAAGGAGGCAGCGGAGGGATTGTTTACCCCGCAGAGGGAGAACGACATCCTTACCCGGGCTCTAGGAAATAAGGAGCATCCCGGGCGGACACGGGCCGTGGGAGCCATTGTGCCGTGGAAGGCCGGTTTCGTAGATCCGGCTCCACCGAGGAAGAAGGCCCGCTCCTGGAAGGAAAAGGAAGCTGACCTCTCCGATAAGATACGGGCTGAGGTACGGGCGGAGATACGGGCGGAGATGCGGGCTGAGATACGGGTTGAGGTGCAGTCTGAGGTGCAGTCCGAGGTCGCACAACTGAGGGAAGAGTTTGCATGGTTGAGAGAAGCATTGCTGGCCAAGAGTGCAGATGCGGATCCCCAAGACGACGGTACCCCGTGGGGTCGGATAAGCAGTTGCGCTTCGAAGGTACTCGTGGATCTAGTGGATCTACTTGAGGTACTGCAAGCCTTCATCTGTGCACTTAAGTTGATGCCACTCCCATTCTGTTAGAGTTGTTTCGCTAACCTGTTTTAATTGTTACAAATTTGCAGAAGCCGGAGGGCTGCATCCTACAGAATCACGTAGGCGCCGGGCAGGAAGTGGTTGGACACGGCTTCGTATATCCGTCTGGGCCGGATGTCCGGGTCCACTGTGTACCTCTGCGGTTGGGGTTCGCAAAGGTACAGGTGGACATGGCCATGCCGGGCTACAACGATTCTCCGTTGCCAGTCCCAACAGAGGAACTGCAGACACTTGCTGAGGCAGTGGGCTCCTACGTACAGTGGCCCAAGAAGTGTCTTATAATACAACCGGTAAATCCTACACATTTTAGATTACATCCTACTCAGTACACTCAACTTGCATAATCTAACATACGTGCTCATTAATTGAAGTGGCCTGCCGCTGGGCTACCAGGGGACTGCGCCCCCAGCTCGGCGCATAAGGCCCGATCTCGTGCGACCCTGGACACATCAAAGACGGCCTCGACCCCACCCAGCGCATCCACGCCTTCACCTCGGAAGGAAGCCGCCATCACCTCGCCCTTGCCTTCGAAGGTACGAGCTCAGTCCCCAGCAAAAGGCAAGGGCAAAGGCAAGGGAAAAGGGTGACAGGGACAGCCGGTGAGGTTCAAGAACGGGTTCCCACTCATGTCGGAGGCAGCTATGCGCAAATTGGATCGATCAACCAGAGACCTCCACGAGTGGTACCTACACCGAGCTCGGCGCAATATGAACTTCTTAGTTCCCTACAGGCCTGGGTAGTTCCACCGTGAGCCCGGGAGTATATCCATGGCACACGAGGATCTGTTCGACCTCTACAACTGGCGGGAGCTCGATATGTCCATCATACGGACTGGAGTCCTGTGAGTTTGCTGATGCTATGTATTGCTGTTTTCTAACTCTGTTTGCTAACTCTGCATTGTTGTTGTTCATTTGAAATGTAATAACTTTCTGTGCAATACTAATGTCGTCCTTTGCATGCAGGTGCATGTACAGGCTAGCATCGGAGGCTGCGTGTGACAAGGTGGGTTTCCTCGACCCAGAGAAAATAAGCCTCACGATGCTAGAGCACGACGCCGCGCACGCTGAGCAGTACATATCCAAGGCACTGATGGCGCAGCAGGACAGGGAGTTCATTCTGGTGCCGTACCACCAAAGGTTAGTGCATTTCGTACTAATTTAACTCGATCTTGTATGTTACACCTGAGATATGCTTTGACCTAGCGGTCCTCTTTTACGTACAATGCAGGGGCCACTGGATCCTCATTGTGATCTGTCCGCCGAGGAACGAGGTGTACTACCTCGATTCGATGCATGACAGATTATCGATCGAATATGTGGTCAAGGGGAATATGGAGGCGTAAGTAACTTATATGTTTGATTTAAATTTTCACCTCACTAGCTAATGATAATACATTAACCGGCAATACTAACTGAAATGAAGGGCTTTTGATAAATATGTGTCCGCTGGAGGGAGGCATGCCGCACCGCAGGGCTCCCTACTAGCTTGGAAAGAATATGAGGTACTCACGAGACTTTTTGTTTATGCTTAATTAGTTTATGGAAACAATAGCTAACATGTCTTCGCATATGCAATTATCTCAGTGCCATCAGCAGCCGCAATCGTGGGAATGCTGGTTGTATGTGTTGCGCTACATGTACGACCTAGTGCAGACAAACTTTGCCCAATTCCCCCAGGTAAGCATCAATAGCTAACTCAAATTTGAAAATTGGGTGTCACGTTCTAAATTAGGAAGTTAGTTACTAAGTATTCACACATGCTTGCAGATCGTCATGTCGAAAGACTCATACGAAAATGCAAAGATTAGAGATCTTCGACAAATCTGGGCTCAATATGTCATGGAGGAAGTTGCGCCCAACCATCCGCCATGATAATTTTCTCTTTTTCGTGTACTATGTGCATAGACTGTTTATATACATGTGAATAAATATATATGTCAATAAATGTCCACATTGGATTGCAATTTGTATTTGTCCATATATATGTGAATAAATGTGAATAACTGTCTAATGTGTCAATCTGTTCTATGAATTTACCCTTCTTTGCATCTGTACTGTATTGTGTATCCAATCTATAATGTATTGCATCTGTACTGTATATGTGAATGTACTGTATTGTGAATGTAGATAATGTACTGTATATGTGAATGTTCTATCAGTAAATTCATTCACAGCCGACAGACTACTACAAATTTTCTATCGGTAAACTCATCCACAACCGAGAGACTACTACCCATTTTTCTATCGGTAAACTTTGAAATTAACCGTTAGAATAGTGTGACTTTTCCTGCCTGTGAACTCATCCACAACCGAGAGACTACTGTAGTTTTTTCTATCGGTAAGCTTATAATTAACCGTTAGAAGAGTGTGATTTTTCCTGCCGGTGAACTCATACACAACCGAGAGAGTACTAAGATTTTTTCTATCGGTAATCTCCTTTCCAACCGAAAGAGTGCTAAACTTTTTTCTGTCGGTAAACTTGTAATTAACCGTTAGAATATCGGTATTTTTCCCAACGCTAAACGTCAGACGACGACGGGTTTTCTATCGGTACAATCATAAGGTGCCTATAGAATAGTAATATTTTCCTGTCGGTAATCATGTAATTAACCGTTAGAATAGTGGTACTTTTCCGACCGTTAATCGTCAGACTACGACGGGTTTGCTATCGGTATACTCCTAATATGCCGATAGAATTGTTTATTTCTTCTGTCGGTTATTTACCGATAGAAAATGTTGTCTTGTTCTATCGTGTCTATCTCTATCGGTATGAAAACCGATAGTAGAAGGGTTTTTTTTACCGATAGAAGAAAGCTTTTCTGTACTAGTGGAATCATTAAGGAGAGGCCGAAGACTGCACAGCCAAGACAAGAAGAGTTATGCTGATAACCGACAACGGGAAAAGGGAATTATCTTTCGAAAAAGCTGAATACGCATATCTCAAAGCAACACCTTAAGAATGAGTACGTCGATTTAAGATGAAAGGAAAACTAAGCCCAAAATACGTTGGACCCTACAAGATTCTAGCAAAACAAGGAGAAGTAGCATACAAACTTTACTACTCGAATTAGCAGAAGTTCATGACATATTCATGTGTCTCAATTAAGGAAGTACCTAAAGAAGCCAACATAACAGATATCTCCTAAGGAAGAAACCAGACTTGACATATCAGGAATACCCAGTTAAAGTGTTAGAGGTCAGTGAAAGGAAATTGAAATCAAGGACCATTCGATTCTCACTATAAGATAGCACTTCAATGCTAGCAGTAGACCAGCTGGTAAAAGCCAGTATTCCCAGCACTTTAGTTGCTGGGAATAAGGTTTGCTACAGCTGGGTGAAAAGGTGCTGCGAAAAGTTTTCCTAGCTGTAATTTTTTTCCCAGCTGTAGGTCCAATGGCAAAGAGTATTCCCAGCTGTAGACCGCTTGGAAAGTTTGAACTTTTCCCACCTGTATGTCCACTTGTAATATATTATTCCAAGCTGTATAACTATTTGGAATATTTTTTTCCCAGCTGTAGGTCTGGTGGCAAAGAGTATTCTCAGCTGTAGGTTGTCCACTTGTAATATATTATTCCAAACTGTATAACTATTTGGAATATTTTTCCCAGCTGTAGATCTGGTGGTAAAAAGTATATTATTCCAAGCTGTATAACTATTTGGAATATTTTTTCCAACTGTAGGTCTGGTGGCAGAGAGTATTCCCAGCTGTAGGTCGCTTGAAAAGTTTGAAATTTTCCCACCTGTATATCCACTTGTAATATATTATTCTAAGCTGTATAACTATTTAGAATATTTTTCCCAGCTGTAGGTCCGGTGGCAGAGAATATTCCCAGCTGTAGGTCACTTGGAAAGTTTGAACTTTTCCCAACTGTATATCCACTTGTAATATATTATTGCAAGCTGTATAAATATTTGAAATATTTTTCCCTGCTGTAGGTCCGGTGGCAGAGAGTATTCCCAGCTGTATGCCTCTTGGAAAGTTTGAACTTTTCCTACCTATATGTCCACTTGTAATACATTATTCCAAGCTGTATAACTATTTGAAATATTTTTTCTAGCTGTAGGTCCGGTGGAAAAGAGTATTCCCAACTGTAGGCTTGAAAATTTGAACTTTTCTCACCTGTATGTCCACTTGTAATACATTATTCCAAGCTATACAACTATTTGAATAAATTATTACCAGCTGATCTGTTATTGAGAATTTAGACTATCAAATTTAAATATGTGAATTATTTGTAGTAAATTTACCGCTAGGAATTGTGTCAATAATTAATTTTAAATATATATTTTTTTAGTAATTAGGCAACAATATTACAACTAAAATTATAATATGCACTATTCTAACAGAAATCACACCACATTTTATTGAATTCTTTGCTTTATATAGCCATTGACAAGATTCGTAATGGTCACAAATTATTCAATTGACAAAACCAAACAAAATAGATATAGAATCTCTGAAATAATTGCGATAAAAATATCACTTAAGAATTCTTTACACCAAATGTATGCCCATATATAAAATTCTTAACTTTATATATTTTGTTCCAACTACAACTATCAAAAGTAAAATATTCCACTTTCAAACTCCTCTTATGACGTAAAATATCTTCATCACTTCATATGATTTTAACACCTTACTGTAAACCACCTGCATAAGAAAAGATATTGATTACAATAGCCTTGAGATAAATATATACAAATCAATAACTTTTGCTTTAAGCAACATATAAAACATATGACAATTATAATAAAAGATGGTTGGTCGATTGTTGTATAACAAGTACAAGCTGTTGCTTATGCGAATGAAAAAATTGTGTTGGTTGACATGACTTGCATACACTTGATAAAATAAATTAATCATATGAAAGTGAGCTACTAGTTCAAAGCACAATTAACATACACTTAAAATTTAAAAAAGAATAATATGTGGATTGTGTTGATAACACCTCACCTTTATAAAATTATTAAGTATTTCCATTTAGTTTCAACTAATTCTCTTGTCTCTTTCACCTGTAAGCATTGTTTTATTAATAACAAAACAAGACAAATGGAAAAATAGTAACTAACCAGGTAAATAACAGGTTAGAATTATATATACCTAGAACACGAGATGGACCACCACCTATTGTAGTATCATCTTGGATCTACAAGTAAAAGTTCATAGTTTGTTTACTTAGATGGTATTAGTAAGCAAATAAGAGTGATTATACTAGATAGAATAGATTACTTTTTCACGTGGCCATGCAATTGATCGTCCAAGTGCATCAGACATTTTTCTAACATTTCCATATGGACGTAACAATGGAGCATCTCTTTTCAACACATAGTTCACAACCACCTCACAACACTCGGGCCCAAGAGGTGTGTCACCAACTATTACACTTCGAGATGCCCTTTGAAGCGTACCCTTAGCAACAGGAACATATGGCCTCATAAAAGAAATCAAAATAACTTCCTTTCCTCCCTAAAGATCAAATAGAATTGCATATAAGCTCCATGGTTACCTTAATAATGAGCATCCAAATTCAATATAGTATAATTAACTGGCAACTATTACCTCCTCATGCCTATAGCGTGGTACATCATGTGTCTTACCAACTCTCCTTTGCATTATCTATACAAAAATTAAGGATAAGTTGATAGTCTAAGTATTGTTAGGTTAGGTACAACTTTGAGGTAAAATAATAAAATGTAAACTTACGTTTCGTGGAACCCTATTTTCACCTGCAGATGACTCTATAGAACAACCATCACTTTCGTCTCCCGTGTCCTACAGCAATTAGTACATAACATTTGAGCAATTTAGTAAATAACCATATGTATATTATTGCTTAAATATTATAAAGAACACATATAAAAAAATCACCTGCACATGACCCTTAGATCTCTGATTGTAATCATTATCTATATTTTGCCTAGCCTGTGAAGCAAGCATTTGCTTCAATTCTTTAATTTCTTTTTCCATCCGTGTCAATTGCTCTTTGTTTCCCACACTCTCACTCTCCATTTTATCTAGCCTCTTTATCAAAAGATTATTCTGATTTTGAAGTCTTATCCTTGCTGCATTAGCTAGTTGAGGCTTAGTGGATGAATACTTTTGTACCCCCGGCATCTTTAAGTCTTGAGGAGTAGGGCCCAAACCAATAGCACGCGCGTACACGTGAGCGTTTTTCTTTTCCAAAGACATGGTAAAATAGATCTCCTTCTGTTATGGTTTTTTTAGCGAGTTCTGGCTTGTTGGCACATGTCTCCGCAATTGTTTTCTGAAAATTACATAAAGCTCATATTTTAAATGTTGCTATAATATAACCTTGAATATAGGCAATATTGCATGTGAAAGATTGAGAATGGTTGATTTATGAATTGGCAGTACTAGACTGGTTATATGTGAAATGTGAAATAAACAAGTTTTGAGCCATGAACTATTATATGTATCTATATACTTATATTCATGAAATAAAACCCCTAGCCGTGACCAGAAAAATGGTATGGATGGCTGTAGCACTAGAGGTGCTAGACTGCAAAGGAATGCAGGCACTGAAGGTGCAGGGTTGTGGATGGTCTGGTCATTGGCATATAAGGACTAGAACCTTGTGTTGTGCGTCTAGTGGCATCAACAACGTGCTAACCGCAAGCCTGGTATGGGACAGGCCTGAACAAGTAATTATGTGGATCGCACATGAAACCCCTGCATGAGATGTGTTGTGATGCACGATAAACACGGAGCGCGGCTCCCACACATATCACTGAAGGTGATCAAGCACGCTGACCCAGTAATGGGAATAAGCAATGGGGTGGAGGTTTGGATACAACCTGCCACAACTGTGTCTCGCTGAGAGCCACAGGGTCGGGGGTGAATTGTGAGTAAAACATAACAAAAGTTCTTGTTATTTCCACCTTGCCGCTCACAGTATGAAGTGAGTTCAGGGGTCCAATCATTTTGTTATGATAGGAAAGGTTTGAAAGTGGAATATCTTGCGGGTAAATTGGTACCTCTCTGCAGAGTTAAAAACGTATTCGAATACTCCGAGCTCCCGGGTTTATAGGAGTCTGCTGCGGTGGATTAAATCCACGGGGTGTGACACAAGTACTATTTTCTAAATAAATATGTTTAATCAAGATTACCCAAATGACATGTGTTGTCATGATAAGGAGTGCTGCCGTGGGCTGTCGTGTGTCGACGTGTCGCGGTAGTACTATAATCTAGTGAACATGAATAATGATGTTATATTATGAAAAGTGCTGCCATAAGATGAGATGAGAAAGGAAAAGATTATTTTACAAATATCCATAATTCTTGACTAGTCTAGGTTCATATCATCACTACTATATGTATCTACTCTTACCTATGACTTGCTGAGTACGTAAGTGCTCACCCTTGCAACGTTCAACTCAATAGATGGAGACTATTTTGATCAAGATGATGGCACGGAGTACTACATGGATCCAGAAGGAGGAGAATCAGTTCCGCCAGAACCCTGAAGTGTGTTGTTCTGCCGTCAACTTCTTTTGTGGGAGGGTCACCTATCTTCTGCTGTGTAGTTAAATATTTTGTTAAACCATGTATGCCGTGAAGGCATTGTAATCCTCTTTATGTAATATTAAGGCCAGCAGGCCACACTGCTTAATATTTTGTAAGTACTCTGTTGCAATGCAATATACTCCTGTGTTTGACTCATCCTGGGAAGTCAAAGGTTTGTGGTTTGAGACTAGCTGCAGCGAGCTAGGTCTCTACAGGAGTAGTCGTTGTCCCAGTCTCGGGGCGCGACAATATACTATTATACTATACATGTCTATGGAATACATAGATCATGAGCTTACAAAACTTGTCACTAGTTACTATATTGGATGATTTTAAATAACTATAAAGGAATGCTATCCAATTTATGAAGTAAAATTCAAAATGCAAGTAAAAAATCAAATATGGGATCAAACTCTCTCTTCATATTAGAATGACACATCTAATAATAAGTTGCAAAGCTCCACATATATATTTTCACCCTTAATTAGAAGGAAAATTAGTCAGTGCTATGTATAGTAAGAGGAGCTATTGAAGCATATCTCAGTTCTATTAAAATATACATGTTAGGCTGAAATGAGATTAAATTAATTTAGACTTCTTATTCTTAGTAGTATACAAATGTACCTTTACAGTAGCCCAAACAGATTCCTTTTTATCTGCATCAATTTCTTTCCAGTCTTTATAGGAAAGTGGTATTCCTGATCTCACTATTGTAGAAATAAAGTTGGTTAATGGTGAAGCTTGATCACCAACTGGTTGATTATTCATATTATGGTCAACATGAATTTTTGGTTCATTCCTTCGCTTCCATATGTCATGCTTGGTAGTGGGTCCTCGTCCCTTCCTTTTATTTTTTTGACCTAGATGAGTTTGCTCTACACAAATATGCAATTGAAAATAATAACCAATGATATAAAAAAGAGAGCAAAATAATGCAAAACTATACTTAAATATACCTATATTCAATGTTTCATCTTCATTATCACCAAGTTGTTGTTCTTCCAAATGTCGTCAAGATCTTCATTTTCAATACGTTCATTGCTAGTGATATGTCTTTGACGTTGTGATGGCTCTTGATGGGGAACTATAGGCTGATTGTTGGTGTGCTATGACATAATCAACATGCATCATATTGGGAGATAATTACAAAATAGTTCTTAGAAACAGAAATTAGCAACACATCAAGTAAAACAAATAACCTTTTTAGTTCTTGTAGATGGTCTCAAGACATTTTCACTCATTTCATTTCCAGGAAGTCGTATAGGCAAGTGCAATGCTCTCAATACCTCATTGTTTCTTTCAATGTTTGCTTGCCGTAACTCTTCGTACTCATTCCGCATAACTCCATTATTTCTTCCTCTTGCGTTTTGCATCTTTAAGGCTACAATAAAATTTTACAATATTAGACAAAAAAATAAAAGAACATAGACATAAACAACACATTCAATGCATAGCATCTTACTTCCCCATTTGAGGTGGAGATTTCTCAACAAGTATACCATCAATGTTTGTTCTAACACAATTATTGTTGCCATCTGGAAGATTTATTTCAGCACCAACATTCAACTCAGAGATTTCGCTAACTTTGTCAGTTACCACTGTATTTTCAATTTCTTCCTCCGCAGACATGTCATAGAGGTCTCTTGGCCTTGACTCAATGACAGCTTTCCAGTCTTTATCGATAGGATCCTCAACATAATAGACTTGAGTAGCTTGTGATGCTAAAATATATGGCTCATCTGATAATTTTCCCCCGTATTAATTAAATGCTTGAAGTTCACTGTCGTAATCCCAAATCTATCTTTCTTAACCCATTTGTCCTTTCTGAGAACATCAACCCAATCACATTTGAAGAGAACAACATTACCCTTTCGACGACAATCTAACTCAAGTATCTCAGTTATGACACCATAGTATGTTATATCTCCTATTTGTGGATTTTGATCCTTTGAACTAGAAAAACTACAAGTTTTTGCAACAATAGCTGTCCCACTACTCTGAACTGATCTGCCCTCATCATAAGATATTGTATGAAAATTGTATCCATTTATTGAATAATCGTTATATTTTGTTGCGACCATAAAAGGCTCACTTGCTAGTATCTGAATCTCTTCTCCTACATCTTCCCCAGTTGATAGTAACTCATTCACCTAGAAAAATTTATTTATACGATTAATACAAAAATATTGCAATATGTATTTAGCTAAAATTGTTGTTTATAAACTTACATGCAATCTAAACCACTCATGAAATGTTGCATGATGTATACGCTCTCTCTCATGAATCCTTTGATAACCAATAGATGAAAGATATCCCAAATGTTTTCTGCAAATATTTTTTGAATGTAAGATATTATAAAATATATATTTGAACTAATTTAATAACATTTAATAAAAAATTAGCTAGAGAACATACATCAAATATGGCTAAATATGCTCATAATTAAATAAGACATATCTGTGAGCTTGAATCCATGTTTTATGGTCCAACGTAATAGTGCACTTGCCAGTCAAACCGCGACCTATGTTATTCAAGTATGTGGTACCAGTTGACAAGGTATTGAATTGTGCATCATCATTTCGACTCGACTGATTAAATCTAGTCTCACAACCATGCAAATAACGAGAGCAAAATGTCATACTCTCATCAAATATATAACCTTCCGCAATTGATCCTTTTGGGTGACTTCTAGTTCGAACATAGCTCTTCAACCTCATCAAAAATCTATAAAAGTTTTGAAATAATTAATTAATGAAAATATTAATAATAGTCTAATGAAATTGTGCCTTCTACTATGAAATTAATATACCTTTCTATGGGATACATATTGCGGTACTGGACAGTGCCAGCAATCCTTGCCTCAGTAGGAAGATGGACCATTAAATGCACCATAACATCAAAAAATGATGGCGGAAATATTTTTTCGAGAAGGCACAAGGTTTCAGAAATTTCAGACTCTAATCTCTCCATATCAGTTACATTGATTACAGGAGAAAATATTTTCTTGAAGAAGTTGCTTACACGAATCAATGCAGTACTAACATTTTCTGGTAGTATCCTTCTAACAGCCAATGGAAGCAAGTGTTCTAAAAGAATATGACTGTCATGGATTTTTAACCCAATTATCTTCTTATCATGAACATTTACATGACTTCATATATCAGCTGCATATCCATCTGGAAATTTAACTCCTTTTAATACTTCACAAAGCATTCTTTTCTCTGCAGAACTCAATGAGTAAGATGCAAGAGGTAAATAGAACTTGTCCCCTACTGAGATAGGATGCAGATCCTTCTTGATACATAACAGTTGGAGGTCCAAGCGAGTGTTCAAATTGTCTTTTGATTTGCCATCAATATCCAAAAGTGTGTTAATTATATTGTCACAAACATTTTTCTCGATATGCATCACATCAAGATTATGCCGCAACAAAATATCCTTCCAATAGGGCAATTGCACCCATATTGGTTGTTTTTTCCAAATAGTTTTTGGTTCACCATCCTTACCCTTACACTTTCGGGATGGTCTTTTCCCTGTTGGGTCCTTCCCAAAATCATTTTTTACATCTTTTGTTTGTTCTATAACGTCATGTCCAGAAAGAGAAACTGGGGCTTCCCTATACTCTTTGGTACCATCAAATGACTCACTATCATTTCTAAATTCATGACAAGAATGCAAGAATCGACGATGTCCCATGAAGCAATGTTTTTTACCATTTTTAAGACGAAGTGAGCAAGTATTTGCATGGCAAACAACACATCCAACCTCACCAGAAGTAACTTGTCCAGATACATATCCATATCCTGGATAATCAGTAATAGTCCAGAACAAGGCGGCGCGCAATTGAAACCATTGACCAGATGATGCATCACGAGTTTTGACACCATGCCACATCTCTAACAAATCATCGATCAAAGGTTGAAGATAGACGTCAATATCATTTCCAGGAGCTTTAGGACCAAGTATAAGCAGAGAGAGGATAAAATTTGGTTGCTTCATACACATCCATGGTGGAAGGTTGTAGGGAATCAAGACAACAGGCCATATGCTATGTAATGAACTTAAGCTTCGGAAAGGATTAAAACCATCTGTTGCCAAACACAGCCTAATATTGCGACAGTCAGAACTGAAGTCTGGGTACCTGTGGTCGAAATCCTTCCAAGTGGGAGAATCAACTGGATGGCGTATCAACCCATCTCTAGTGCGCCCTTCACTATGCCATCTCATATCAGCTGCTATCTTTGATGACATATACAGTCTCTGGAGCCTCTTTTTAAGTGGAAAATATCGCAGAACCTTTCTAGGAATTTTGTGTACGCGCTTCCCATCAGGGCTCTTCTTTTCTATCTTCCATCTGGAAGTTCCACATTTTAGGCATGAGTCTATATTTGCATGCTTTTTCCAAAATAGTATACAGTCATATTCACATGCATCAATATTCTCATAACCCAACCCGAGACTTCTCACCATCTTCTTTGCATCATGGAAGTTTTTTGGGATTGTGGCATTCTTTGGAAATGCTTCCTTCAGCAAGTCTAATAACAAATCAAAGCTACTGTTACTCCATCCACCTAGGAATTTTATGTGAAGAAGCCTCACAATAAATTGTAGCTTTGTGAGTTTGCACCTAGGGTAGAGCTCTTGACTAGCATCACTTGCTAACCTATAGAATGTCTCAACATCTACATCTTGATCCTCCGAATCAGAACCATCACCACCTATATCACCAACTTCTTGGTATCCACATCCTATGTCATGGATCATTTCAGTGATCTCATCTAGCTGCGGCTCACTATCCATATTAGGAACATTTTCTATATTAGATTTCTTGTTTGTCCTGTGCAATGATGTTTGTTCACCATGAAATATCCACTTGGTGTATCCTTCTAAAAACCCATCACAAATCAAGTGTTCATAAACAACTTCAGCTTCTCTCCAAACACAGTTCACACACTTTCTACAAGGGCAGAGAATTTCATTTGCTTTTGCAGAATTTGCAAAAGCAAACTCTATGAAGTCCTTTATGCCTTGGTTATATTCAGTTGAGTACCTACATTTAATTATCATTAGTTTCAATCAAAAGAATAACATAAAGTAGCTTTGTATTTGATTTAGTGACTGAGTGTTTGTTTTCTACCTAGCCGCACTCATCCAACGCTTGTCCATAATAAATGCCAAAGACCTTAAAATCCTCGTAGTCTTTCCTTATTATATGGCTTACTGTAAGAATCAGCTAGTATATCTGAAATAAAATCAGCTAGTATCATTACTAGTTTAATACGGATTTTAGTCTGAAATGAGTTTATAAACAAGAACACAAATAGATGGGGGAGGGTGTGAGACCCCCATTTGAGGATCACCTTGGTAACCGCCCAGGTAGGTTACACACAGCAGGATGTCACATGAGCTCCAAACCACACAAACATAGTAATATCATTAAACAAGTATCAGGCCAACATGGCCAATATTACATAGCCAAAGCACCGAAAATGGCGCTAAGTAGAGTTGCTAAGAAAATAACTAGTTTATCAGAGCCAGAATCGGTATCCAAGTACCGAACACACAACATAAAGCACAAAGCAACGACAAATAGCTTGATTTCCATCCGCAGCGGGGTTGGAGGGGCTTCTCCCACATTTGACTTGACTTGGTGCGCAATCCTTCTAGAACGTGGGCTCGCCCGGGGTGCTTCCATCTTCAGGTGAGTACTCATAACTGAAAGAATCGGGATCCTCGAATCCCTCTTCTACAGTGGGATAAAAATGCAAGGGTGAGCACTTGGTGCTCAGCAACACTCATTCCAGGGATTAATGTAATTGTACTTACATGAGGGTGAAACATATGATTCCGGGGTTTCAGTTTCATATGGATAGAGATATGTAGATTTCCAAGTCAATTGTTCAGTAAAACAATACTTTTGTCATGAAAATGATACTTTAAACATTAAACAGGTTTTCAATAAAACATTAGATGTAGTAGTCTCCCATGAGTTACTACTTTGTTAACCGCATTATGAAAACATTCCAAAACATTACTTGTGCTATAACCCATGGATAACATCCACTACGAAAAGACTCCTGAACCTGGGAGTACAGAGTATCTGATACTTCTTTTACACTTTGCAAAGGTGTACCTCTTTTTAAATCCACTGGTTCACTTGGCTTTCAAGTCGGATCAGCTCCATGTGACTTATACACATGTGGCAAGGCCGAGATCACACAACGCTTTTACAGTTCAGTATTAACAGTATCCCTGCCCGGTAAATAGACAGTTAAGTCTCAAGTACCATTGTGGGTCTTCCCCACTGCCTTACTTCCTAGCCTCTCTGGTCTATGTTCCCTCAGGACACATAGCCTTGGTCTATGTCCACGCGAGACACACGACCAATTAAGATTACAACCGCTCACAGCTTAATCAGGTCTGGGCGCCTTCCTTCTTTTACGCCTTTTCCTCTCATCATTTTTCTGACTCACAACACTCATGGCCGAACCTTGGCCTTCCAGTTTCCACGCGAGAAACCAGATCGTCAAACCATGCAGGGAACTGCTAATACCAAAAAGCTACTGAGTTGTGCCTGTCCCATACCAGGCAAGTGGTTGGTACGTTTACAATTCGTATAGAGACACAGCACAAGGTTCTTGTCCTTATGAACCAATAGTGAGGAGCATTCACATTCCCTGGTGCGCACCGCACCCTCTCCATACAAACCAATCCTCACTACTGATCCCTTTTATCAGTTTTCTTGACAAAACGGTTTTCATTATAACTTCTCATGTATTTGACCACTTCAAGTTTAATGTGAATATTCAGTATATGAGTCCTAGGGTGACAAAAGCATATATACGAAGGTTCAACAACAAAAAGGGTTTCATGATTCATTAGGTAATATCTACTCATGTCATTCAAACATAACTTGTATTTCAATTAAGCATGCATAGTAAGAAACAGTGAATATACTTCATATGAAAATATTGGGTGAGACATGATCAAAGGAATGAGGCTTGCCTTGCGATGTTGGGTTTAAATACTCAGACGGATCTTCAAAGACTTCTTCCGCTCCTTCAGCTTCTGCCTCTGCGGCAATCAACCAACACACAAACACATACCATAAGCATACAGAAAATAGTTTCTATAGAAATTGTTAAGTAAATAAGTCATGCATGCAGGGGGAAAGGTTAGGGCAAGGTCACAAGGGCTCTGGTCAAAGAAACGGCTAAAAAGGATTGAACGTCGAAGGGTCGACATTCGGTTCATGGCTTTGGCATAACTTTAAACTGATCTTAGGATGGTTTTCTGGAGAAGTGATAGTAGAGAAAGATGTAGAACACAACTCCAGGAACCTAGGGGACAAAGTGACATTTCCATTGCTCAACCAGAAGGGGTCAAACAAGGCTAATGCCAGTGGTTGACATGCACTGACATAGTGCTGGACATGGCCAGAAACTAGGGCATGGCTTAACTTTTGATCCAGGGCTCCAATTGATGCAACACTTTGTCTGGGAGGTAGGCATTACTAACAGGAATAAAACACTCAACAGGCACAAGAGCTGAAAGTGGCCGGAGGGTGGCCAAATCCGGCGATGAACTGCGGTGGTGACATGGCACAGGCACAGCTCTGGACAAACATTTGGCAAAGGCATAACTCACAATCTAGGCAGATCCAGGTGTCGAGCTAGTGGAAGAAATTACTCAGGGAGGTGAGGTGAAGCTAAGGGACAAGGTTTCAGGGGCTAGATCGGCCGGGAAATAATTCCGGCGACCGGCGCTGGAGAAGATACACTGGAGCTCGGGGATTTTTGATACAGGGCGAATGAGCTCAATTCCAAGCTTGAGAATGATCTCTAGGGCACAACAAGGCCACTGGAGGGGTTAATTTCATTGGAGATTGGCCGGAGGGGCTCGGCGATGAGGTCCGGCGAACTGGTTGAGGTTCCAGTTTGGGATTTCTTCGATTTGAGCGCAATTGGGGATCCTGATTCAACAGGCTTGCTAAGAAATGGCTAAGGATCAATTTCTACTACTGGGACGAGAGCTAATTCTGGATGAAATGGTTAGCATTGGGGAAACAGGGCAATTGGGCCTTTCCGGCGATCACCGGCGATGGGGATCGATCTGGTGCAATTGGTTGCTACCAAACAGAGAAGGGAACGAGGGGAACTCACTGGTGAACTTGGATTGGAGAAAGGGGCTGTGGAATTGGCTAGCACCGTGAGCTCACTCACTGGCTCGCCGGAGAAGAAGGTGAAAACGGCGAGAGCTCTGGAAAAATGGCTAAGTCCTGAGATGAGGCTTAAGCACAGCACTGGAGGGTTTAAATAGGTCCAAGGGCGGGGCTTGCGAGGGGAAAACGGCGCGAAACTTGTGCCGGGGACGAGACCGGCCGGGTGTAGCTGCGACAGCGGTGACCGACGATGTGATCGCGCTCAGGCGGTGCTGCAGCTTTGCCAGCGACGCCAGGGTGCCTTGGAACTTCGTCCGGGACGGCGCAGATGCGAAGGCGACAACGTAGCTCCGGCAACGACACGTACACGCATGCAATTGCCACGGCAACGGGAGCGCGCGCGAAAACAAAACTCTGGAGCGCGGCCGTTTATCCGCTGGGCGAGGCGAAGCAACGGCGCTGGCACGTGTGCACGGGGTGGCACAGCAGCTCACGGGCACAAGCGACAAGAAGCGGTGACCGGCGGCGAGCAACCACGGCGAGAACACGGCGCGGCAACGGCGACTCGCGCGCTGGTCGTGGGCAACGACCAGGGGCTGGTCGAAAACAGTTGAAAAGATTAGAGGGGCTGATTTGCAATTTTCAGAACTTTGCTTCCAGGGACTGATCTGCAAATCTGGAGATCTGGAGGGCTGATCTGAAATCTGATTTCGCAGATAAGTCGTATAAAATTATTAGAACTTATCTGGCCAAAGTTTGGTAAGATCAGGAAAGATCTGAAGGGTTTCGACAAAATTAGGGAAAACAGTTTAGGGTAAAATAGGGTAATTAGGGTTTTAAAATGGCAAAGGTTGAAACTCAGCCTTAGGATGAGATTTTGGGGATGATCCTGAAGGGAAAAATGTTCTGAACAACATTTAGAAGGGAATGGCTGAAGCAGATTAGGGTTTGGGGTCAAGATGTGGATTTTGGCTATTTTAGGGTTTGGCAAAAACAGGGGTGTTACAGAGGGAGGGTTAACAAATACTTCCTATTTAGAAAGAAGTAATAGCTTACTGCAAAAATTTCTCTCTCCAAAGTGATTTGAAATTACTAGGTTAATTTTAATAATAATCTCAGCTAACTACAAAAATTGACTAGCAAAATACAATTTGATAGGATAAGTATTGGCCCATCACACCATGTTATTGTTCATGTAAGCAAGCAATAACATCATTCTATATAGTCATTCATTCATTGTTGAAATACTTCTTTTGATTCATAATATAAGTTTACTTCTTATTCACATGCGAATTAAGAGTATTGAATGAGAGAAAATAATCATAATAAATTAATGATGCCTCTATTATATAAAGTTTGGATGTGTGTGGAAAAAATGTTAATGGAGGTGTGAGAGGATACCATAGAGGATAAAGAAGTCAAACATGTACTAAATAATATATTGGAATTATAATAAGGTTTATGTTGTGAAATATAGAAAAATAAAAATAGTCTTAAATTGTGAAAAGGAAAGTGTATGACACAAAGGCATAATTACAACCTGCAAACAAATATAAGTACTTAAATGAAAAAAATATAGATCTATCAGGAAAATTGAAAAATATGGGATTAGGGGTAAAAATTACTTTTCCAAAAACCATAAAAAATTCAAATTAAGGCACACAATTGGTGAGACTTTCTTCCTACTTTTCTAATTTTTCTCACTAAAGTGAAAATAGAAACCCATTTGATATTTAACTTCTCCAATTAAGAGTCTAAAGACTTATATGATTAACATTGTATGCCAAAAAAAATATACTATTGGTCCCTCTAAATCATTGATTTCCAAGTTAAATGATAGTTCCAAAAAAAATTAAATGCTAGTTTTAAAGAATTGATGTTCAAGACTTGGTTTGGTCAAGTTTTGGATTCAACTTCTATCATAGAGAAACTGAAGTCATATATGATATAACTCTAGTTCAATATATACTAAAAACTAGAGTTCTGATAGTGTTTGACAAAAGACTATTATTTTGTTGTTTTAAATAAAATTTACATCTTATAATAGAAGGTAATTGAGTTGTAATCAATGACATAGCCATATAAAGAATTCTAACTTTATAAGTATTTGTAAACTTGAAGTTAGAGCTGTTAAAGCACATAAAATTATTTAGTGTAAAAGTGGTTTCAGCTTCAGGCAGAAGCACCAACACCACAATGGATCTAACCTGCGGATTCTGTAGGAGCATATATATGCACAAACACAATCACATAACTAAGAGTATTTCCATACATTTCACATGTATACACCAAAATTATAAAAAATTCACTAATGTCTATCTAAAGAGATAGATACAAAATTGTTAAATAGTTATGACTATATAACATAAGACTACTATTTTTTCTGTTTAGTGAATACATTATGTAACACCTATAAATTAAAGGTCATGCATGCCTTTTAGAATACAATGATTGACTCTGTCCAGCCTTCCTGACATATAGAACTTTTTAAGGGTGATTAGTGATGGAAACTACTCAAAATATAGTATTATTAGTATGTACATTATCTATACTCAAATTCTTTGTTCTTTAGGACCATGTGCACCAACTATTATAGAATCCACTTTGTTGCTGATCACTGATCACTTGAGTCCTTGCACTTTATTATTTTGGTCAAAATAGTCCTGAACATTCATCCACCTATGCAACATGGGAATAGAAGAGCCTATTAACAAGAATTTGATCAATATAAGACTAGAAAGTACAGAAATTTGGTGTTACAATTTGAATTTATAAAAATCATATCTAAATGACTAACTCTTGTTGATACTATATTACTCCAAATAAACTAAAATCTTTATACCATAGCCAATTACAAAAATTTGGAGTTATAATTTGAATCTCTAAATATCATATCTAAATCACTAGCTCATACCAATGCTATATTACTCCAAATGAACTAAAATATTTGCACAATAACCACTAGTTAGCTCCTCTCTTTGACATACTTCTCAAAGAATCTATAGCAAACAAACTCCTTGTTCATATACAAATAGCATAAACAAGAATCATATAACAGCAAAAATAATAATAATATTACCTGATTGCAACTAATTTTTTCAAAGATAAAACCTGACAGAAACAATCTCCAAGTTGGAAGTCCAATCTATGAAATCTGAAATTATGCAAACAGAGAAAGTAGATTGAAGAAACAACTTTCAAGGCAAAAAAATACAAATGCAATTTAAGAACAAAAAACATAAGTTAGGGGAGGTGTGATTAGAGGCATCGTGGTGGGTAATCGTAGCAATTAATTTCCATAATCATGTTTCTCATCCCCAAATAAACTAATATGCTGAAATTTTCTTGGAACATAAACTACTTCTCTGTAATGTGAGGGAGTGGTGTCACTGAAATTTAAATACACACACACAAAAGATCTTCAGCAAAATGCAGGAGTAATATATCACCACAAAAAGACGAAATTTCAATCGCAAAGCGTGAGAACAAAATATGATAATATGTTTCAGAAACTTCAATGGTAACTGTTGGTAGTTTTACAACTGCTACTAGATTGAAAATGACTGCCCAGTAAAGAAAATAATATCAAGGATATGCAGCAGCAGTACATTATAGCAACTTTCGCTGCAAATGCCGCTCAAAAATATTTCCAAACAAGTTTGGGTAAAGCCACATCCAGATAGAGTCCATGGGGTTCGATACTACGCACATGGATAAAGATAAGGAAGCTACTGTTTATCAATACTAAACAATTGTTAGGAACAGGGAACCATCTGCGGATAGCAAGAATGCATGAGTTATTTGAGACATAATCACATATCAACTGAGCTTCATTGATATAATATAAGAGTCTAGCTTCATTAACCAAGTCTTTTATGTATGAGGAAATATTATCAATATTCAGTTAAAACAAGGCAACATCCAATAAGAATCTAGATCTAGATGTATTCATCTATGAATTATATAAACATTTTTTACCAGTTTTCAAGCAAGATCTGATGAACCTTTTCAATGACTTCTATGAACACAGGCTAAATTTGGAAGTAACAAGTTTAGCATTCATCATTCCTATGTCTAGAAAAGAGAACCCAACTCTAGTCAGTGAATTCAAACCAATCTCTCTGATTCACAACATGGTAAAGATTAGTTGCAAGGTATTCACTAACATAACCAAGCATATGATGCCACACAATGATAGATTTAGGGGTGTAAATTCAGTGCATATAATCTAAAAAAATCCGAGATCTGAAACTGAAAATTGTCATTTTGGTATAGTTGGTTGGTTTTTTTTTTGGCACCGGAATTATAAGCTGAATTCAGATTCCGATTTACATATGTGAAAGTTCTCAAGTTCAAGAAAATAAAAAGACATTAAAATGTAAAAGTTGTATTTAATTTCAATACCTATGAAAAGAAAAAAAATTGAATGATGTAGACAATTTTATTGGCTAAATTAACAAGAAAAGTTAGGGACCTAATTTGGTAAGTTAAATTTTGAATTTGGAAACCTAAATAATACAATCATACAAGTTTAAGGGCTAAGAGCATAATTTATTTTTCTTTTGTTTTTTTTTGGGAGTAACATGATACACACTTCTTGGTCGACGCTACATCGACTCTACTTTGTAACATTAAGTTTAAGGGCTAAGTGATCACTGTTTTTGAACCGGTGATCACTTCACATACAGTTAATTTGTAAGATTGCAAGTGCAAGTTGTTCATAATATATTACTTCTAATGCACTTGTAATTAGCGTTAGGTCAAATCAATAGTACTACCAACTTAGTACTAGTTACGAGCTTCTTGGTAGCGATGCAATATCGTCAAATGTCAACTCAACTAATTTTATAGATCAATCAGCCGATGGATGAATCAATTAATTTCTAAATGTGCAGATTTATTTAGGTCATGGTTTACTTCACTGCCATATGCATGGATCCAACTGGCAAAATTACAACTAATCACTTCATGTATTGATTAATTTCTAAATGTGCAAGTTGTTCATAATAATATTGGATGGTCAAATGTAGACCTGGTATTGGATAATACATCCCTAATTTGCATCTAGTATAGGCTAGTAGATAGCTTCATGCAAGATCCAGCTCATGCAATCTCTACTTCAATACTTACACCCTCCCTTCCAAACTATAATGGCTATAGTTTTACAATGGAGCTAGTATATAACAAAAAATTATATAAATCGAAGTCACATGGTAGTAATTGATATCTTACTTTCATACCACAGAAGTTTAAGAAATTGAAATACAATTTACTCTTCAATATAAAAAAAAGAGGGAGTGAATAGACTCATAGGGTAGTTGGAGATAGACATGTGCAAACTACGGGTTAGGCTACCCTACCAAAAAGATCAAATCTATCAAGGTGGGTTCGGTCCAAGCTAAGTCCTATGAGCATCTGGGTTTATCTGAGTTGATCAGATATATATCTAGTAAAACACAACCGAATTAGAATGATCTTTCTGCAAAACCAAATTGAGCTGGTCTTTCGAAACACCCTATTCATGTAAATTGAGCTAGTCTGTAATTAGTATTTCACCACTCGTGAAATGTGTGGTTGTAAATTTCTAAAAAATATTTAAATTGTGCATTCAAACATTTCAATTGTTTCTTAAAAACTATGCCTTCTGACATTTCAGTTCTAGTTATCTTGATCAAGATCTAGTTCTAATGAAGTGTTTGTTCTGAAATGGAGTTTCTAATTGAGTGTTGCCAGCATTTTCTTGGTTGGTGTCTGAATCAATCACAAGAGAATAAACTTGAACTCTTCCACACAAGGCACAAAATGCTAGATCTTTAATATGCTCTGAGTCTAAGTACAATGGATAATTTCCTATCATATCATTTGATATACTTGATAGTTGCAACTGTTCCAAGATTTAAGCAGTCTATTTCTGAAGATTTCGGCAGTCTTTAGCAATGATAAAACATGCATCTGGAGTTCATCAGGATGCAACATTGCAAAGCCAGGAAAAGAACACTGCAACCAGAAGTGTTGGAATAGTTCTGCTTACCTCGGATTGGTGCCTTGCGCCTCACCCCTCTGTTGCGCACCTGCTTCACCGCTGTCGCTCCACCTCTGCCGTACACCGCACACCCTGTCGCTAGCGTTTTGAGGGCCACACCGCGAGACACCTCACACACGGTGGGAGACCAAATCGAAGATTGGGGAGGTTTCTCGGCGAATTGGGAGTGGTTTCTCGGTGGAGGAGATTGGATCGGGGAGGTTTCTCGGCAGAGTGCTGGAGATGGAGAGGATTGGGGGTGGTGTCTCGGTGGAGGAGGTTGGATTGGGGAGGTTTATCGGCAGAGAGTTGGAGATGGAGAGGATTGGGGGACGTTTGTCGATGGAGGAGGGTTGATTGGGGGAGTTTTCTCGGCGGCCGAAGAGCTGGAGATGGAGAGGATTGGGGGAGGTCAGTGGAGGGGGTTTGATTGGGGGTTTTCTTGGCGGCCGGAGAGAGGTTTAATCCTCGGTGGAGGTTGGATTGGGGAACCGATTGAGGGAAGAAGGGAAGGTAACTAAAAATCTGCAGAGGAAGATTTTATATTTGGCGCAAAACCAACAAATCAGCAGAAAATATTTTTTCATGAAAATTTCCCTCCCAAAATAATAAATCTGTTATTATTCTGCTGAAAATTTTCAGTTTTACGCCAAAAATATATAAATTAATTATTCCTAGCGGTAGATCTACTAAAAATAATAATTTTTCCCAGCTGGCATATCGGTGAAAAATAAAAATTATATTTTCAACTATAGAACTGCTGGTAAAAAAAAATTTTCCCAGCGGAAAAAATATTCTCAGCTGTAGATCTGCTAAAAATTTTTTTCCCAAACTGATCTACAGCTTGCTATATATTATTTATTCCTAGCAGTAAATCTGCTAAAAATAATAACTTTTCCTAGCTGACACATCGGTGAAAAATCAAAATTATATTTTCATCTGTAGGACTGCTGGGAAAAAAAGTTTTTCCCAGCAGTTTTACAGCTTGCGCTGGCCTACCATGTTGTAGTGTCTGCAGAAATTCAATGGAACAACCACTCAGAAGAAGAGTCAACATCAAAAAGGGAAGAGAGACTGCATCAAGATTTCCCTTACATGTTTTCAGATCTACCGGAATCTCGAGGACGAGATTGTTTTTAAGGAGGGTAGGTTGTAACATCCCAAATATTGCCACCTCTTTAGCTTGCCAGTCAGCACATCTTCATTGGATTCTCAGATGTCTCAACCCCATTTTTGATCTCTTATTTCAGAATTATGATCTTAGGTGTGCCACTACCTTAATTTAAAAAGTTGGTATAAACTCCACCTTTCAGACCATTTTCGCTTTTTAGTCCAAAAGTGTCGCAGATCAGTTCTTTTCAGATTTGTCAGAAGCCCAAAAAGACCAAAAGTCTCAGACCACCTCCAAATCCTGATCTGATTCAGTGACTATCTCCCATTCACTATTCTGAACATTTTTCCCTTCTGGAAGAATTCCAAAAGCTCAACCGAAACCCTAGTTTCAGCCTCGCCAAAGTTTCAAACCCTAATTACGCTGTTTTCGATTTTTGTCAAAACTACCAGATCTTGTCGGATTTTACCATTTTTCCTACTAGATGAGTCCAAGTAATTTAGTAATACTCATCTGCAAAACCAGATCTCAGATCAGCCCTCCAGATCTCCAGATTTGCAAATAGGCCCAAATTCCCGAACTAAATTCCTTACAGATTGGTCCAAATCCCTTGCAGTTCAGTCCAAACCTTTCAACCAGGCCCCTGTGCCATTTTCGACCACGACCAGAGCTCTAGCCGTTGCGACCAGAACCCCGCCACCTCGCCTCGCCACAAGAACTCGCCGCCGACGAAGTTTCCCGCGCAGCCACCACCGCAGCCACATAGCCACCACCTGAGCGCAACCGTGCCGCCACCGTGGAGCACCTCACCCGCGCTGTGCCGTGATTTTCCCCGTGCGCACCCGTGCGCGTGCTCCAGCAGCAACAAAGAAACGCCACGTTGTAGCCATGCCGAAGCTAGTGATCTCGTCGCCCTGTTCCAGCCAGGATTTGCCGTGATTCCCCTCGCCTAGCACAGTCGTTGCCGCGTCCCAACGCTTGCACGCCATCTCGATTCCACCTCCGGTGTCAGCCGCAAATCCCGTTTGATTTGCCTCAACAGCCGAGAGCTCAGCCCATCGCCTATATAAGCTTCCCCTCTTGCCCAGAATCACTTCGCACCACCCCTCAGCTGAAAGCTTCAGCTTCTACCACCAGAGAGTAACCAAATCCCCCAGCGCCGCCATGAGCACTTTCTTCTCCGACGAGCTGCTTTTGAGGCCACCGTCACGAGCTTCACCCGTAGCTTCTCACTCCAAACCAAGGCCACCAGTGAGTTACTCTCATCCCCGTGTCTGTGTCATAGCATTTAATTGGCCCCCGGCGAACCTCAACGCCGGCGATCACCGGAAAAGCCCAAATCCCCTGTTTCCTCAATGTTGCCCTATTTAATCCAAATCAGCCCTCGTGCCAGTGATGAAAATTGTTCAGCACACTCCTTTGAGAAAGCCTACTAATTTGGATTTCAAAATTGGATCAAGATCATGGCTTTCCCCCAATTTGCGCGCCACCAGCAAATCGGCCCTCGTCGCCGAGCTTCTCCGGTCATCCCCCGACCAAATTGGCTTCACCAGTGCTTTCCTCACTTCACCCTCTCACTCCCTGAGCAAAGAATCGAGTTCAAACTCCCTGTATCGAAAACGCCCAATTTAGGAGTGGTCTTCTCCAGCGCCGGTCGCCGGAATTCTTCCCCGGCCGATCTAGCTCCGGTAACTTTGTCCCTTAGATAGACTCCAGTACCCTGAGCATTATTGTCTACTAGCTCGACTTCTGAATCGACCTGAATCAACAGATATTCCAATGCCAAGATCACTGTCCAGTAGCTCAGGCCACCGTGTTTACTCGCCTGATTTGGCCACACTCTGGCCACTTTTTGCCCTTGAGCTTGTTGACTACTTTGTTCCTGTTATCAAGGCCTAACCCCCAAACAAAGTTGTGCATCAATTGGAGCCCTGAATCAAAAGTTATGCCATGCCCTAGTTCCTAGCCATGTCCAGCACTATATCAGTGCATGTCCACTAGTGGCATTGAGTGATTTAGGCCTGTTACACTTGAGCAATTGAAATGCCACCTTGTCCATTAGATTCCTGGAGTTATGCTCTACAACTTTCTCTACTGTTATTTCTCCAGAAAACCTACCTAAGACCAACTTAAGGCTATGTCTTGCCGTGGACCGAATGTCAGCCCTTCGACATTCAACTCTTTTTAAGCCCATCTCTTCGATCAGCACCCAAATGGCTTTATCCAAATCTTTCCCCTGCATGCATGATATATTTTACGTATCATTTCCCATAAAGACTATCTTCTGTATGCTTATATAGCGTATGTGTGTATTATTTGTATCCGCCGTGGGACCAGAGGTTGAAGGAGCGGAAGAAATCTTCAAAGAATCGTCTGAGTAACTAGACCCAACATTGCAAGGCAAGTCTCAAACCCTTGATCATTGATGAGGATTGACACCCGAGTCAGTTCAAAATAAGTGCACGATTGGTTCAAGATAGATTTGAGCTAGACACGTGCCTGGCGGTGCGAACTCAAGACATTTCGAGAAGTACCCACCCAAGGTCGCAGGCTGTGCGCGATCAGGGCGCAGTCTTTACGCGATCTGACCATAGCTAGTGCGCGGTCAGAAGTTCGTATGCTGTGCGCGGACAGAAGGCTGAAGGTGTTGCGCGGTCAGCCAACATCTCGCGGTCAGAATTCTTTCGACCAGGGACGTGGGATTAATCTATTTCTGCTACAGGAATATCCCAAATATCCCGAAGATTCTTCCACGTAGAGGAGTAACCGTCAGGAGGTTAATACATGCAGTTATTCACGAATAACACGTGTTAAACCTGCGTGGGAGTTAAGAGCGGTTCTCCAAACCGCATCCAAGCAACCGTTTGATGCCGTTACGACTTGGCACCCTTTCGACCAATATAAAAGGGCGGCATGGTGCATCAAACAGGACAGATCATCATCTCTGATCAAAAAGAGATACAACACATCTCAAAGAATCAAGCAGCCAAGACTACGGCCTAGATTAGATAGATTCCATAAGTCTTCCAGGCTTCATCTTGTACACTTATATAGCGAAAATCTTCGTCTGAGAAGGTTTTTTCCCATCACTCTGTAACTCTTTACTACACATAGTGAAATCCCAACAGGACATAGGGCTATTACTCCCACCATCGAAGGCCCGAACCTGTATAAACTTCTCTGTGCTCCAGTTCTCCATAATTCTACATACCTTCCCGGAGGGTCACCCTGAAAGGTCTCACTGTTTATAAATTATGCATAAGTTCCGCTAAGGACCCCGAGTCTGAATCGTCGACAGCTGGTGCCCACCGTGGGGCCTTTCTCAAGGCGTCCTAATTTTCATCCGGAGGTTCGCTGAAATATGGCTGGAGTATATGATTGCGAGAACGATTTTGATCTCGAGGATTATGCTCACATTCCAACGCCTTCGCCAAGCGATCCTGTTCCGATGGAGGAGGTTGGGGGCGAAAATCTCCCAGAGGTTGAATCATCTCTCCAGGTCATGTCCATCAACCAGGAAGCAACTAGCGCAAGGTCAGAACCCACCGAGGTCCTTAATGCGCTAGAGGGTGAGTCCGGTCCGTCATACGACCCCGCTGAGGGGAAGGATGATATCGACCTGGAAATCAGCCCGGGGAGATTCGACCCTAATAACCTCCACCATCTCTTTGATTTCGAGTCTGACTCGGAACAAAGTCAGATATTTTCCCCATCGGCGACCTCTCTCCCTAGACAGTTTGCTGCCTTATCGGAGGAAACTCCTGATCAACAGGCTGCTAGGGAAGAACGGGAACATAAACAGGAGGAGGATGAAGATCTCGAGCAACAAAACAACGAACTACACAGAATGGCCCTAGAGGCTCTTCAAGATGCGCAAGCTCGTTACGATGCTGCCCCGAGTTCTTCTCGACGATCACGTGATCGCAGACGCGACCAGACCCCTTCTTTGCCTCCAGAGCGTTTCCCGGTGGACAAAGAAACGGTAACACCTAGTGTCCCTAGGAGAAGTACGCACGGACGACTGCGATCCATCACGGAAGTCATGCGTAATTTTCCTCCTACGGTCACGGATGCGTAGAAACCGGCCTTCACCAGAATCCTAGTGGAAAGGTTGGACGTGGTCGCATCTGAGGCGACCCCAACGGCCTCTTCCCGCTCGTTAACACGTTCCCGCGAACGAGAGTGCTCTCACTATGGTTCTGGTCGACGAAGTTACCCGCCGCCTGTACCATCCCGCCAGGACAAGTATAGGCGGACACAGGATCCTCGTGGTAGGGATCGAGTCCCTGTCCACTCTCGTTTGGGACCGCGGATAACTTCACCGTTGCGTGAAGTCGCTCGTGATCCGGTCGAGAGTCACAGGGCAGTTCACGGTCCCTACGTTGGTTGTAAAGCTTTCTCGCCCGGCCTTCGTGCGGTCGTTTGGCCTGATAAGTTTCGACCAGGGGCCATTGAAAGGTTCGACAGAACTCAGAACCCATCCGAGTTCCTTCAAATCTATATCACTGCCATCCAAGCGGCAGGAGGTGATGACTGGGTCATGGCCAACTACCTGCCTACAGTCCTTGAAGGACGGGCTAGAACCTGGCTGTTTAGTCAGCCCGAAGGTTCTATCTACAATTGGGAAATGTTGTGCGACGCTATTCTCAGCAATTTCCAAAATTGTTATCAAAAGCCGGGTAAAGAGGATGACCTCCATCGACTACGACAAAATTCGACCGAAACCCTTCGTCAGTTTGTCAAGAGCTTTACAAGGTTCCAAAATATCAGAGTAGTATCAAGGTTACGACTGGTTCACCCAAAAACAGCGAACGTCTTTAGGTTGATATTCGATTCAAGGCATCAACATAAGGTCGACGGATGATGGAGGGCTCAACTCAAGTTGTGACAGTAGAAGAAAATGTAGATCACAATATCAGGAGTCTAAGGGACAAAGTTATTTTCAAATGCATGGCTGGAGGTAGGTGAAAAGGCTCAATGCCACTGGCTGACACAGCCTGGCATAGGGGTTGACATGGCCAGAAACTAGGGTTAGCCATATCTTTTGATCTAGGGCTCCAAATGATGCACCACCTTGTCTGGTGGCTAGGCGTTTGTAACAGGAACAATTTACTCAACAGGGTCTTGGGCAGGAGATGGCCAGAAGTTGGTGAAAATTGGCGAAGAAACCTGCTGATCTGGAGTACATGCAATATAAACAGTACAGATCTAGAGCATGGTTATAACTTCTGTTCTAGGCCGATTCAGCTGTCGAGCTAGAAGACAAGAATACTCAGGAGGGTGGGAAACATCTAAATGGAAAGGTGGCTGGAGCTGGGTCGGCGGGGATCAACGTCCGGCGACCAGAGAAGAAGAAGAGAACTCAAAATTGGGCATTTCTGATTCTGGGAAAAAGAACTCGATTCCTTGCTTGTGGATGGTCTCTGGGGTAAAAGAAAGCTAGGTGTGAAGGTAGATTATCTGAAGATGAACCAGAGAAGCTTAATCAGCAAGTTCAGTTCACATGCAAGGTGTAAATTTGGGGTTTCCAGATTTTAGTAAAAACTTCAATTCTGGTAGCTTAGGGGTGCTTAGATGAGTTCACTGATCATGTTTGATCACAGGATCAAGGGCTGAAGAGGTCTGGTTCGAGCTGAATTGCTCACCGGAGTTGCTGGAGAAAAATCGGCAATTGCCGGCGTCAGAAAACATTTATACTTAACTCCATGCTTGAGTAGGATGAGGGAGATGAGAGAAGCTCACTGGGGGTGTTGGATTGAAGAAGGAGGCAGTGGAGAAGCTTGGCACCGAAGCCCCTCCTTTCTGCTCGCCGGGGAAGAAAAGAAACACGGCGAGTTTTACTGGTTGCTATGTGAAGAAGTGTGAGAGAGTTGCTAAGACCAGGGGGGGTTCAAATAGGCGTGGTTGGGAGGCTCCCAACGTCTACAGTTGTACGGGGAGTTGAAACCGGCTGAGTTGACTGGAAAGTGACCGGGCGGCGAAGACAGACAGTGAAACGACGTCCTCACCGGTTGTGTCAGCTGCGTGCTGTCTCTGCGGTGAAGGGATGGTGAAGTGAAACCTGATCGTGGCATGGCTGCAACGTGGCACGGTTTTGCTGTTGCTGTCGGGCACACGTGTTAGGGTGAAGATCTGGCCGGTGCTGGAAGAGGTGATCCACAGTGGGGAACCACGTGGCTTCGAGGCAACGGCTAAGATGGCTATGCTGGTGATCAATGGCTAGAAGTTCACGGGCGCAGCGACGGTCGAGTCGTGTGCTCATGGTCTCGTGCGAAGGGAGTTGAGAGTTCTGGTGATCGAAAGCACAGCAGTGGTCGATGGCAGTAGGTGAGGTCGAAAATAGTTGCTGAGGTCGAAGGCTGAAGCTGTGGTCGATTGAACAGGGCTGGTCGAAGTTAAAAAAGCAAATCTGGTCGGTTTGAGTAGCTTGGTCGTGAACAGCAGCCTGTGGTCAAATCAGGGGCCTGATTGTGATGATTTTTTATTAGCTTTGGACTGGATTGTAAATCTGATCTTAAAGATGATTAATTTGGGATTTGATTGAATGGTCGAGTATAATATTTCTATTAATACTCATTTAGCTCAAATTTAGAGAAAATTTGATAAGATTTGAGGGATTTCACCTATTTTTGAAAATAGGATAGAGTTAGGGTAAAATAGATCTGGATTTTGTCGATCTCGAATTATGGTAATTGGAGTGAGATTTTGAAGTCTGATCAGAAGGGAAACCTATATCCAATAGCATTTGGGAGGCGTTCCCTAAATAAATTCTGGATTTGGAGTTGATTTGTGGATTTTAGCCTTTTCAGGCTTCCAGGTAAACAGAAAAGGACTTATTCACAGTAAAATTTGGACTAATCTGCGAAAAGTGTTTAGATGAAACAATATGGCTCCCAACTTTTTGGAGTAAGTTGGTAATGTAGCAGGGAACATATCCCAAAAGACACTTGAGTCTAGATAGGGATAGATTAAGACAACTCCGTTATCTGGAAACTGTGGTACTTAGGGTAAATCTGAATTTTTTGTTTCCGAAAACAGAAAGAGCTTAGATACTGGGAGTTAGGATCAGAATTTGATCTGGCTCTTGAAGACTTTTATCTTCAGGGTAACTGGTAGGTTAAATCTGGATGGGCAGATCTTAATCTGGATCTAGAGAATACATTTGGAGATTTTTAGGGTTTGAGAGAGATTAGAGTTTAGCTGTCTGGTTACTCTACAAAGATATATACATGCAGGATTTTTATGCAAAAACTTTTCACCCCCAAAACTAGGGTGTTACAGAACCCAAGAAAAACTTTGGGTGCGTGTGTCAGATTTATTGTGATAGGCATTAAATGCAAAACTTTTTGTCAAAAGGAAATCTGTTGGTGTGAACACAACGGTTGGGAACCCGAGGGAAATTGCCTTAAAACCTATGTTTCAAGTTTTCTTTGGCACAAAAACCACTCTCAAATTTCCAAAGTTCTTTCAGAGTCTCTTAGTTCTTCTATGTTTTTCTGAGTTCTTATCTTTCTTCTTCTTCTCTCAAAACCCAAATCAATGGCTTGCTGGATGCCTTCTAGCCACTAATCTGTTGGCTTTGGAAACAGAAGGTTATCTCCCCTCAAGGTCACTGATCCCATAGTGCCTACTAGGGAGAATGAAGAGAGCCTTGTGGTGCAAGAGGGCGAGTTAGTGATTTTCAAGAATTTCTTGTGCTGCGGATTTCGTCTACCAGAAAGTGACTTCTTTCGAGAAATTCTCGCTTACTATGGCTTGGAATTGGTAAATTTGAATGCCAATTCCATTTTGATCCTCACAGTCTTCCAACATCTCTGTGAGGCATACATTGGAGTGTTGCCCAGTGTGGTTCTTTTCTACCAGTACTATTTCCTAGCTAGCTTGAAGGGCACGGCTACTCCTGGGTGCGTTCACTTCAGCCTGCGGGAGAAGGACTTCCTGCACTTTCCACTTTGAGATTCTATTCACAAGTGGTACCAACGGTGTTTCTATTGTTTGGCTCCCAAGGACAGCCATCTCTAGTTCACAGATTGGCGACCAGAGAATAGGGGGAGAAGGATGTTGCTCCTCCTCTTGATGATGAGCAAAAAAGGCAAGCCCATGTAATTAAATACCTGATGAACAAAAGCTTGACTGCTCGCAACGTGATCAAAGATTTCGTGAAGAATCGGATCAACCGTCTAAGGAAGAGGGATCACCCTGCCTGGGAGGTTAGGGTGATGGAAGATGCTACCAGGGACTACCACTCGGGTAATTGTCCCAATTATAGGATTGGTCAGATTGGTAAATTCTTTCTCAATCTGTTTTTCCTTTAGAATTGAATTTTTGTGATCTTATCCTGATTGCTATTATTTTCATAATCCTATCTATTTCTGGTGTTGAAATAAGGACAAACTTTCTTCTTAAAGCTCACAATTTGATCGAGGAAGGCGATATCAATGCGCCGAGACCGCAAACCTTTGTCGGCAATGCCGATGAATTTGAGTAGGTGCGTCAAAAGGTATCACTCTTTTGAAAAGCCTGTTTATTCTTGATTTCGAAGGATAATTTTTATCAAAGGAAATTTCTTTTGGATTTGTATAGCTGTTCACGTGCCCAACAGCCCAAAAGAGGCTTATCTGCGATGATGTTGAATCCTCTAGTGGTTCTTCATCAAATAAGCCGAAGAAAGCTCTTGCTACTTCAAAGACTTTGGCCAGGGTGAGAGCTTTACAAATAAACCCCATCTCCCCTCCCGCGACCTTAGCAGCAGCAGCTGCAACAACTGCCACGATGAGGGTCCTTGTGATGATATCATCAGCTGCGGCCACATAAATTCTTGCGACCAAGGCAACAGCAGGCCAACAAAAGTAGGTCGCGGCTGGGTTTACAGCTGATCCCCAGGTCGCAACTAAGAGAATTGTCGCGATAATGTCTTTAGCTTCTCAAACTTTACCTTATTCAATCATGACTCAACTCAAGGTCATGTAGGGAGAGGGAAGCAACGTGGAGGAGGAGGAAGATGCCTCCTTGTTTTTGTTGAGGGAGAGGACAACAACTTCCTCTGATGATTTTGAACCAGAGGCCTTATCCACACTCTTATCTCCCAAGGGTGTGGCCTCAAAAATCCTGTGTCTCCATTAGGATCGAGGATGTCGACTAGAGGGGGTGAATAGGAGGCTTTAAAAATTCTTTTCAACTAACACAATTTTTGCAAGATATGAAGGAAAACCGAGTTTTTGCCAAAGGGTCTAAAACTGTCTAAGATCAAGTTTCATTCAACAAGATAGAGAATGCAATACAACAAACAACAAGAGTAAGTGGAAGCAATTTAGTCAAGGTAAATACAAATTGTGCAAGAGAGAAACAATTGACAACAATAATTTTTACCGAGGTCTCCCCTACTCCTCCAACAACCATCTAGGCGATGGCGATCCCCAAGAGGAATAAATCGAACTCCTTCACTGTAATGAATCAAGTGCTAGAAGCTCAAATGATGCAAATGAATCCCACACTCTAGCACTAGCTTGCAAAATGATGGATGATGTGCACTAAGCACTCTTAGCCTCTCACAAATTATTCTCTTCTCAAATGCTGTGAAGAATTTGGCTCAAATCTTGGCTCTAGATGCAAGAGATTGAATTCAAAGGATTTGGCTAGCTTTTGGACAGGATTTTTGAGTTGTTGAGCACCTCAAATGCTAGCCATGTCGAGGTATATATAGCCCTCGCAAAGAAACTAGATGTTTACAAGAAGCTGAGCAAATTTTGTACAGCCCGGACAATGTCCGGACAGTACATGTCAATATGACTGTTGCAAACGTGTCAGTTACCGTTCAGCTACTTTTGTGAAGGCCAGACAAATAACTTTTTGTTTGGACAAAATGCCCGGACAGATGTAAACATCTCTGGTTCACATTTTAATTTTGCCTCAAAAAGGATTTGTATTGGGCGGACATTGTCCGCTCACACCGGACAAAGTCTGCTCAATCCCAGACAGATGTTCCTAGACAAACTCAATTGTCTTTGGTTCAATTTTGCTTAGCACTTAAAAATTTTGTACTGGCCGGACATTGTCTGGCCATCACAGACAATGTTTAGCCTACTACGGACAGATGCCCCCACACAAATCTCTCTATCTCTAGTTTCTTTTTGCACATAACTAAAATAGTTTTGTACTGGCCGGGTAATGTCCGGTCACCACAGACAATGTCCGGCCTGTGCAAACCAAAAATAGGACTTAGGAATTTTTACTATAATTTGAGTTGAGGCCTTATGCAAATGCAATTTGATTGTGTCCACACAAATATGCATGCTGACAGTCAGCATAGGCCACAACCAATTTTGATTGAAGAACTCTAAGCCATTGGTCAAATATCCGGTTGAAAGCAGGTAGTCGAATGGATATGGTCGAATGTTCGCATTAGAGTAATGTACTGGTACGACTAGTTTGAACTTCTACGACCACGACCAGCTCCAAATACTGATACAGCCAATTTGTGCATATACGACCACGACTAAGTGTAGTTTTCAAATATTATCTATAATTCAAACAAACTACACTTGTTTTTGAGCAATGCAAGAGGTGAATAAGCACTAGTGCAATATGCTATGAATGCATTTGAGCTTCCACACTAGATCGACTCAAGCTATTAACTTCCGACCCCTCTTGCCAGTACGGTTAAACTAGCAAAAAGAAACCTATCAACTCGGTCTATCTCCAAATATCGAGACCGATAAAATCCTAAGAAAATGATCCTTAATTTTAGATCTTACCTACGGTGAAGCTTGACCTTGCTCAAGGTACACTACTACAGAAATGCAATCTGGGAAAAATCCGATAGAGTAGGACGACAGCGGTGGAGAAGAGGTTTTTTACTATCGGTTATATTCTGGTATACCGTTAGTGAAATGCAAATAATTTTTACTATCGATCATTACTGTACCAACCGATATAATAGATGAAATAGTACTATCGGTTTGTCTTTCGTAACTGATAGTGAAATTACGGACTTTATACTATCAGTTCGTACTGTACCAACCGATATAATAGAGTAAATTTTACTATCGGTTTATCTTTGGTAACCGATAGTGAAATTACGGACTTTTTACTATCGGTTACTATTGTACCAACTGATATAATAGAGTAAATTTTACTACCGGTTATATAAAACAAACCGATAGTAAAATGACGTCATATAAACTAATGGTTATGACAGTAGGAACCTTAGTTTACTATCGATTGTGTTTTTGAACCGATAGTAAAATTGTACAATTTATCTCGACCCCTGCTCTGCGCTCTGCATCCCCGATTCATTTCTACCGTACGTGCATCCACGCTCCAAGCTAGAGTGATCTGGAGAAGCTAACTGAGAGGTTGATAATTCGATCCCCCTCGGTATTGTCATCTTCTCATCACCTCTTTCTCTCTCGATCACTCTTTCACACTCTGCCTCTCTCTCTCTCTACTTGCAATTCATTAAACTAGATACATGTAGCTCCAAACTAGCTAGAAAGGCTAGGTTGGCTAGCTAGCTATAGCTTGCTGAAGTTAAACTAGGAATGATTTATGGCTGAAGTTAACCAGCTAGATAGCTGGCTCTTCCAATTAATGCATCAAGTTAATTAGGGTTTCATACATATCCATTTAATGTAATGAAGCAGCTGTACACACATATGACCTAGCTAATTGATGATGTTTCATGCATGCACGCCCTGAGTCATTAATTATTTATTTCAATTTGTCAATTTTGTGAAATAATTGTAGATGGACCGAGAATATTGGATGTATGGAATAAAGCATACTACTGTTGAGTATTTGGAGGGTGTGAATGGGTTTATTAAATTTGCTGAGTAAGAAAAGGCGAAGAAGGGAGAGAAAGATATGCATTGTCCTTGTATAGATTGTATGAACTTAAAAAGGTTCGGCAACTCTGATCATATTAGGAGTCATTTGATTCGTCGTGGTTTTAACTCATGCTATACCCGTTGGATATGGCATGGTGAAAATCTTGAGGAAATGAGCACCGCTACCACTCAGCAGCACCCGGAAGTGGATTGCAGTAATGATGATCATCAGAACATTGGTAATGTTCATTCGGATGTCCATGTAGATGAAGACAATTTAGATGAAATGTTACGTGATGTAGAAGAAGATTATAGCGAAAATGATTTAGCTAAATTTGAGAAATTAATTGTTGATTCTGAGAAGTCTTTGTTCCCCGGATGTGCAAAATTTACAAAGTTGTCTTCTATGTTGAGATTATATAACTTGAAGGCAAGCAACGGTTGGAGCGAGAAGAGTTTCACGACGCTATTAGATTTGTTAGTGGACATGCTTCCAGAGGGAAATGAGTGGCCAAGATCGGTTTACCAGGCCAAAAAACTATTGTGTCCGTTGGGAATGGAAATCAAAATAATACATGCATGCCCAAATGATTGTGTTCTCTACCGAACGAGTACGAGGATTTGCATGTTTGTCCAAGATGTGGTGCATCACGGTATAAGCATGGGGACAGAATTTATCAAAATGGATGTGATGTGGTAAAGAAAGGGCCTCCTGCCAAAACTGTGTGGTATTTGCCTGTGATTCCTAGATTGAAATGAATGTTTGCAAATCCGAAAGATGCGAAGTACTTGCGTTGGCATGTTGAAGGTCGGAAACAAGAAGAAAAACTAAGACATCCAGCTGATTCTATTCAATGTAGAAACATTAACAGTACATTCGGTGAGTTTGACGGCGAAGTGAGGAATATAAAGTTTGGGTTGAGTACGGATGGTATGAATCCACAAGGAAATATGAGCAGTCGACATAGCACTTGGCCAGTTCTTTTATGCAATTGGGTTCCCAAAGCTTATAATCCTCACTTCATGGTATCCCGAAAAACCAGTCGGGTACGTTCAAGAAGGGGTCCCACTCGTGTCGGAGTACCTTCTGCGCAATATGGATCAAATAACCAGAAGTCTCCACGAGTGGTACCTGACCCGGTCTAGGCACCCCATCAACTTCTTAGTTCACTTTAGGCCAGGTCATTTTCACCGTGAGGCCGGGAGCATGTCGGTGGCCCACGAGGATTTGTTCGACCTCCTCAACTGGCGGGAGCTTGATATGTCCATCATACGGACTGGAGTCCTGTGAGTTTCCTGTTGTGTGAAGTTATCACAGTTCATTTCATAAATCTAATCACTTTGTATGCACTACTTACTAATGTCTACTTTGCATCCAGGTGCATGTATAGGCTGGCGTCGATGAGGGCATGTGACAAGGTGGGTTCCTCGACCTAGACAAAATAATCCTCACAATGCTAGAGCACGACCAAGCACATGCGGAGGAATACATATCAAGGGCACTACTAGCGCAGCAGGACCGAGAGTTCATTCTTGCGCGGTACCACCAAAGGTTAGTGCATTTTCTACTAATTTAACTCATTCTTGTATGTTACGCCTAACATATGTATAAAACGGTTCGCTTATATATGCAATGTAGGGGCCACTGGGTCCTCGCCGTCATTTCCCCATAGATGAATGAGGTCTATTACCTCGATTTGATGAGAAACAAGGTGGTGCATGTTTTCACCCTCACGTGGCACATTGACGTGTAAGTAACACAGTTGTTTTAAATTTTTCTAGGGCGATCGGAGCCGAAGACGAAGGCACCGATTTGGGCATTTTTTTTCTAGGGCGATTGAACTCAATTCCACGCTCGGGAGGCATCTAGGGTTCAACACGAAGCTACTGGTGTGCTCAATTTTGCCAGGGGATGGCTGGAGAAGCACGGCGGCGTTCTCCGGTGAACTGCCGAAGCTCGAATTTGGGGATTCGACGCTCGGGGCAAAATTGATGATTCCAATCTTGCAGGCTTACTTCTCCTAGCTTACTGATCAACTTTCTCTACTGGCACGAGGATCAATTTGACTTGAATCACTCGGCATTAGGGGAACAGGGCAACAGATAATCTCGGCGATCGCCGGCCCTAGGTCTCGTCGGAGTTCAATTAAAAGCTATGGCACAGCGAGGAAGGTGAGGGGAACACACCGGTAGCTTTGGATGGGAGAGAGGTGTTGCGGTTGAGGCTGGCACCGTGAGCTCCAGAAGCGGCTCGTCGGGGAAGAAGACGAAGGCACGGCAATGGCAAGCTCCAGAGCTAAGTCTCGGGTTGCTGGTGAAGTGTGGGTGTGGAGTGAAGCACTGGCGAGAGGGGGCTTTATATTGCCATGGGGTTGAGTCCTCGGGAGTGGCAGCAAATCGACGGGGATGCTCTCTAGCACCGGAGCGGTCAGCGAGGCGCATCGGGACATGGCGGGAGCTCTGCCAGAGACGAAGCATCGCGCGAAATCTGGATTCGGCAGAACGACGGGATGGCGTGTCTCGACATGGCAGCCATGTGGCAGTAAAGCTATGACAATGGCAGGCACGCGCGCGCGAACGGTGGAGCTGCGGTCTCCGATCATCGCCACGGTGGAGCTTCTTGGCGCAACGTGAGCACGTGCGGTACACGTAGGATTCGGCCGTTGGCTGCGGCGAATCTGGCCGGCGGTGAAGGCTACGGTGGTTCACGGCGAACAGTGGCAGCAACCACGGTCGAACGTCCTCAGGTCGTGGTCGTGCACGCAGGCTCTGGTCATGGTCGAAGAAAAGAAGCCAGGGACTTGTTTGCGAGGCAAAGGGCTGATTTGTGAGGGTTTGGACTGAATTGCGAAGGTCCTTCTCGGGATTTAGGACCTGATTGTAAATTTGGGATTTTGAAGGGCTGATTTGCAATCTGATTTTGCAGATGAGTATTACCAAAATACTTGGACTCATCCAGTAGGGAAAATGGCAAAATCTGATAAGATCTGAGGGTTTCGACAAAAATCGAAAACAGGGTAAAATAGGGTAATTAGGTTTTGACATTTTTGTCGGGGCTGAAACTAGGGTTTCGGTTGAGATTTTTGAGTTCTTCCCGAAGGGAAAAACATTCAGAAAAGTAAAAGGGGGACAACCATTTGATCAGATTTGAATTTGGAGATGATCTGGGACTTTTAGCATTTTTGGGCTTTTTGAAAACTCTTAAAAGGACTAATCTGAAATACTTTTGGACTAAAATGTGAAAATGATCTGGGAGATGAAGTTTAGCTGCCAACTTTTTAGGTTAAGGTAGTGGCATACCTAAGATCAAAATAGGGTTCAGACATCTAAGATTTCAAAGAAGATATGCTGACTAACAAGCAGAAAAGATAGCAAAAACTGGGATGTTACACCTCGTCTCTCTCTATTTCAAAATGAGATCCCAGTTGTGCCAGTATCTTACCACAAAAAGTTGGCAATCAAACTCTTCCGTTCAGACCTTTTTCGCAAATCAGCCCAAAAGTATCACAAATCAGTTCCTTTCAGATTTGTGAGAAGCCCAAAAAGACTAAAAGTCTCAAACCATCTCCAAAATTTGATCTGATTCAGTGAACATCTCCCATTCACTGTTCTGAACAATTTTCCCTTCTGGAAGAATTTCCAAATCTTATCCTAAACCCTAATTTTCAGCCTCACCACTTTCCAAAACCCTAATTACCCTATTTACCCTAGTTACTCTGTTTTCGATTTTTGTCAAAACCGCCAAATCTTATCAAATCTTACCATTTTTCTCACTAGATGTGTCCAAGTGATTTAGTAACACTCATCTAAAAAATCAGATCTCAGATCAGCCCTCCAGATCTCCAGATTTGCAAATAGGTCCAAGATCCCGAACAAATTCCTCGCAGATCAGTCCTTTTTCCTCACAAATCAGTCCTTTCATTAAATTTAGGCCCCTGGCCGTGTCTCAGCAGAACCCGCCGCAGTGCATCGCTGTGTTCTTCGTCGCCGGTGAACCTCCTGCCGTACCAACACATCAGCCACGTATCTGACACCCATGCGCACTCGTGGCACCGCCGTGGACGCCACCTCGGTCGCGCCAGCACGGCCAATTTCTTCCCCGCGCGCATGCCCGTGAACTAGCAGCTTCCGCTTCACCCGTTCGACACATCTCAGCCACCGTCGATGGAGCTTTCACTTCGCCGTTCCCTCGCCGCCTGCACTTGCATCGCCCCTGCCAAAAGCCTGCACCGCCGCGAGCCATCGCCGGCACAAGTCCCCGCTATGTCTGGTCGCTTCGCGGTCAAATTCATCGTCGCTGTTCCCCAAATTGTCGACCAGTAGACTGCTCCAGCATCTATAAATACCCCTCAGTGCATTGTTTCAGCTACCATCACCAGAAAACCACCGATTTCCCAGCGCCGCCGTGAACACTTTCTTCTCCGGCGAGCCGATTTTGAGGCCACCGTTGCCAGAGCAAACCGTAGCTCCTCCCTCCAATTCAACTTCACCAGTAAGCCTCCCTTACCTCCCTCTCTGTGTCATAGCACCTAATTGGATCGCGGCAATCCCTAACACCGGCGATCACCGGAAACGCCCAAAATCCCTGTTCCTCCAATGCCAATGGATTTAAACCAAATTGGCCCCCGTGCTAGTAGAGAAAAGTGATCAGTGAGCTTAGTAGAGCAAGCCTGTTAGATTAGAACCTTCAATTTTGCCCAAATCGAAGAAATCCCAATCTGGAACTTCATCTGTTCGCTGGACCCCGTCGCCGAGCTTCTCCGGCGATCCTCCAGCAAAATTAACCCCTCCAGTAGCTTTGTTATGCCCTAGAGATCGTTGAAAAGAATGGAATTGAGCTCATTTGCTTTAAATCAAAAACACCCAATTTCTGTGTCTTCGTCTCCGGCGCAGTTCATCGAAGTTTGCTTCCCAGCCGATCCAACCAAGGCCACTTTGTCCTTTAGCTTGGCCTTAGTCCCCTGAGCATTTCCTTCCACTATCTCGACATCTGATTTGCCCAGATCGTGAGATACGACCTTGCCAAGTTTCTGTCCATATCAATGTCTGTGCCGTGTTGCCACCGCAGTTCATCGCCGGAGTTCTCCACCATCCGGCCATCTCTTGCCATGAAACCACTTGCATTGTATTCCTAGCATCTTCGCCTATCTCCTAGACATAGTTGGCGAAGTGTTCGAAGTCCAGAATCAAATCTAATGCCATGCCCTAGTTTCTGGCCATGTCCAGCACTATGTCAGTGCATGTCCACCGGTGGCATTGGATGATTTAGACGTGTTACACTTGAGAAATTGAAATTCCACTTTGTCCCCTAGATTCCCGAAGTTGTGCCCTACAACTTTCTCTACTGCCACTTCTCCAGAAAACCTATCTAAGACCAATTTAGTGCTATGTCTAGCCGTGGACCGAATGTCGGCCTTTTGACATTCAACTCCTTTTGAGCCCATCTCTTCGACCAGCACCCAAGTGACTTTGTCAAAATCTTTCCCCTTGCATGCATGACAAATTTACTTATTATTTTCTATTGCAACTATTTTTTGTATGCTTATGTAGCGTATGTGTTGTATTGCTTGTGTCCGCCGCAGAGCCCGAAGTTGAAGGAGCGGAAGAAGTCTTCGAAGTTTCGTCCAAGTAACTAGACCCAGCGTTGCAAGGCAAGTCTCAACCCCTTGATCATGTCTCACCTAATATTTTGAAATGAAGTATGTTAGTTGTTTTCAAAGTATATGAATGCCTTAAATTCAAATGAGAGTATGTTCACATAATGTGGTTAGATATAACCTAAATGATTATGAGGCCCCTCTTGTGATTGAATACCCATGCACCCTTGTCACCCTAGGATATATGCTTAGGATTGTGCTTATTCTTGAAGACTTACGCTAAATATCAAATGGTCGCTTATATGAAAAACATGTTTGAAAACACCTTTTTGTGAAAGAAAATGTGAATTAGAATTGGTAGTGAGGATGGTTTGATTGGTTGGCTGCCTTGTGCGCATTGGGTATGTGAATGTCTCCTCACTATTAATTCATAAGGACAAGAACCTTGTGTTGTACTTCTATGCGACATGAAAAATGTACCAACCACTTGCCTGGTATGGGACATGGACGACTTAGTAGCTTTCTTGGTATTAGCAGTTCCCTGCATGGTTTGTCGGTCTGGTTTCTCGCGTGGAAACTAGTTGGGTGCAGTTCGTCCGTGAGTGATGTGAGATCAGAAAAATTATGAGAGGAAAAGGTGGAAAGAAGGAAATCGGCCTACGCCTGATTAAGTCGTGCGCGGCTGTAATCATAAGATCATATGTCTTGCGAGGACACAGACCAAGGCTAGGAAGTAAGGCAGTGGGGAGGACCCACAATGGTACTTGAGACTTAATTGTCTATTCACCGGGCGGGGATACTGTTAATACTAGACTGCAAAAGCATTGTGTGATCTCGGCCTTGTCACATGCGTATAAGTCGCATGGAGTTGGCCCGACTTGAAAGCCGAGTGAAGAAGTGGATTTAAAAAGAAGTACACCTTTGCAAAGTGTAAGAAAAGTATGAAATACTCTGTACTCCCAGGTCATGGAGTATGTCCGCGGTGGATTTATCCATGTGGTTCAGCACAAGTAATATTTGGAATGTTTTCATAATGTGGATTGATAAAAGTGATGTCTCATGGGAGACCATCACACATAACGATTTCTAAAGTATATCTTAAGATTTCAAAGTATTGCTTTTGAAACTAAAAGCTTTTCTTTATAACTTTAGAGTGAAAATCTATTCTATTCTTACATATAAAACCAAGATCTCATTCCTTGAGAATCCCTCATCTATATACCTGCATTCGCATAATGAGATTTGTTGAGCATTGTTTAAAACATGCTCACCCTTGCCTTTGCACACAAATTCAGAAGAAAGGATCCGTGGATCCCGATTCCCTTGGCCTTGAGCACCAAGAAGAGGAAGGAACCTCTCCTGGCGATTCGAGTTTCTAGGAGGGTCATGAGCCAAGTTGAGTCCGATGTGGTGGAAGCCCTTCCAGAGCCGCTGTAGAAGGAAGTGAAGACCTTTGTGGTTGCTTTTTGTGTTGTTTTCTGTGTTCGGTACTTCGATACCGATTCTTGATTTTGAAAAACTCTCTACTTTTGTATCAACTTTCATTAATGCCATCCTTGGCATTATGATATTGTAATAGTGGTCCTCGTGACCTTGTACTTGTTTTATCTACCAGCTTTATTGTTTAAAGTAAATCCTGTTGTTGTGAGCTTGTGATGTACCTTGCTGAGTGCAACCCACCTGGACGGTTGCCACTGGATTCCGCAAATGAGGGTCCCACAGAAGATGGTATCAGAGCAAAGGCTCGACTGTAGGTTGTGACCCTTCTATAGACATTGGCGTCCCTAGAAGAGAAAATTGCTAGTTTATTTGACAAAAATCTAATTACGAAAATCTAATTTGTCTAAGAAAAATATATTATGTAGTTATCCTTTTTGATTATTTGAAAAAGCTTTAAACATTATTTCCAACTTTTTGGTGTTTTGCGTTATGTCCCCTTAGACAGCTTCCGTGCTTCAGTGGTAGTCTACGAGATCCCAGAACGTGGAGTTGGACCTGATGGATGCAGATGAAGATCAGGAGGAGGACTCAGAAGAGGTAGAGCCTTATGGTTCTTCCAATGCCGACGTGTGATCACGGACTTTCCCTAGTTTAACCTTTTGTTCCTAACCACAGCAGACGTTAGATCTTTTGTGTAGTAGTTGCTTGTCTTAATGTGTGTTGGTTGCTAAATATTCCTGTAAGCCGTAGAGGCAAAACTATGTATTTTGTGAAAAGTTAATTTATGAAAAACATCTTGCACTTTCCAATCCTTGTCTCACGGATTGATATCAGCTTTCCACTTGTACCCTATCTGTGTTTCCCTCTGAATCAGCAAATCATTTCTTTGACCGCCTGTTAGAGTAGATTGGTTAACACTAGAGGAAGATCTCATGGAATAGGGCCCGAGGAAGATACCAGTGACATGAGGAACACATCTGGAAGAAGAGCCCGTACCAACTAAGATCAACCCGGATCATCAACTTCCATGCCACAAGGAGGAAATATCAATGATATGTTGATATGAATGGAGCGAGAATGCCAATTAAATCCATCTGTAGAAATATTGCCTTTTATATCAGCAACCTAGGATTCCTAGCAGATTTGCTAGTTCTGAATCTTCAAGAGTTAGACATCATTCTTGGAATGGACCAGCTAGTGAAGCACAAAGGTCAGATAGATTGTAAGAAGAAGACCGTCACTCTAACCAACGCCGAAGGAGAACAAGTCACATTCTGCGCAAAAAAGAAAAGAAAGATCTCCACTAATCGACCGTATGGACAGCTTGAACAGTGTTGAAGAGATCAAAGTAGAGGATGTCCCAGTAGTCAACGAGTACCGGAAGTTTTTCCTGAAGAATTCCCTGGAATGCCACCAGACTGAAATATAGAGTTTGCCATTGAGCTGAAACCTCGATCAGCCCATACACAAGGAAACTTGCATGTATGACGAGCCAAGAATAGGAAGAGCTGAGAAAGCAAGTGAAAGAATTGGAAGCAAAAGGATTCATTAGAACAAGTTCTTCACCTTGGGGAGCCCCAGTGCTCTTCGCCAAGAAGAAAAATGGCAGTCTACGACTTTGTATCAACTACTGGAAATTGAATGATATGACGATAAAAAACAAGCACCCTCTGCCAAGGATCGATGATCTCTTTGATCAACTCAGAGGAGCAAAAATATTTTCAAAGATCAACTTGAGATCCGGTTATCATTAATTGAAAATTCGAGGAGAGGATATCCCAAAGACTGCATTCATGCCAAGATATGGATTATATGAGTTTACAGTGATGTCATCTGGACAAACGAATGCACCGACATTGTTCATGAACCTAATGGGTAAAGTTCTCATGGAATATCTAGACAAGTTCATTATCGTGTTTGTGCATGATATTCTCATTTTTCCAAGAATGAAGAAGAGCATATTCAGCATCTAAGATTAGTGCTAAGGAGGTTAGCAGATCATCAATTGTACACCGAGATTGATAAGTGTGCTTTCTGGTTGAAAGTGATTCCTTTCTTAGACCACATCATTTCAGGTGAAGGAATATTCATGCATCCGTCAAAGACCCAAGCTGCACCACAATATCAGCCAAATCTACAGTACCCAAGACCCATGACAGCCAAGTGCCCGGCTTGTCACAGAAGCCACTATCAGCGTGATTGTCCCCACACTGCTATCATTGTGGACAATTCGGTCACCGTCGAGTGGAAACCCAGCACCAAATCAAGGCAGACTCAACTATGTCACATCAGAAGAAGAAGGAGGCTCATCAGACAAAAATTTTTGCTATTTAAAGTGGACTAAATATGACTTGTCTAAAGTATCCTATCGTTATGATAAATTCCCGACTCTAGTATGCCAGTAAAGTCAGTGTGTGAAGGAGTGAAATTTAATATATGCGGAAAGGAGTTCTCTGCTAAGCTACTGGCACTAGAACTACAAGGTTAAGATGTTATACCTGGAATGAACTGGTTGTCGGAACATAAAGGACAAATGGATTGTGAGCGTAAGGCCGTTGCCCTTACTAATCCTAATGAAAAAGAAGTTTTGTTCCAATCCTGAGAGGATGTTAGTAGAAGACCCAGCCCAAAATCTGCACAGTTCGAAGAAAGAGGTGAACCAGATCCCCGAAGTTGGAGGATACCCGAGCGTGTTTCCAAAAGAGTTACCAAAAGTGCCCTGATCAAGGTTTTGAACTCAATGTTGAATTGAAACCTGGGACGACACCCATATCAAAAACGCCATATCGGATGTCAGTAAAGGACCAAGAGGAGCATCCTGACCACCTACGAAAAGTCTTGGATAAACTAAGGAAGCAACAATTTTATGCTAAGCCGGATAAGTGTAAATTTGGACACAGGAAATTTCATTTTTAGGTCACCTGACGACAGCCAATGGAGTGCAAGTGGATCGAGTTAAAAGTCGAGGCTTTGAAAGAGTGAAAACAACCAGAATCAGTGACAGAGGTCAGAAGTTTTCTTGGATTAGCTGAGCACTATCACCGATTCATTGAAGGATTTTTCCAAGCTAGCCAAGCCGCCCACTAGTTTGTTGAAAAAGGATGTCCAATTTGAGTGGACAGAAGATTGTCAGAAGAGCTTCGAAGAGTTGAAACGAAGACTAACAACTACACCAATTCTAGTACTCCCTGATAATAAGAACTTTGAGATATATTGAGATGCATCTAGGCACGAACTGAGTTGTGTCTTAATACAAGGAGGAAGAAGAGTCGCATTTGCATCGAGGCAACTGCAGTCGCATGAGAAGAATTACCTGACCGGTGACGTGAAGTTAGCAGCAGTGATTCATGCACTCAAGATTTGGAGACATTATCTGCTAAAGATTCGATGAGAAATCTACTCAAACCACAAGAACTTGAAGTATGTTTTGCCCAACAGAATTTGAACATGAGGCAACGTCGATGGCTAGAGTTAATAAAGAACTATGGCCTAGACATGCATTACCATCCTAGTAAAGTTAATGTCATTGCAGAAGCCTTGAGCAGAAAGGTTTACTGCCGCACCACTGTTACACCAGAGTTAATGGAGGATTGCATCGACAAATGATTGAATCAGTAGATCAAGGTTCTGTGACCATGTACGTTTCAGTTACACCTACCTTGGAAGAAGAGATTCGAAAATCACAAGAAAGTGATGAAGGAATTCGGGAGATCAAAGAGGATATGAGGATCGGAAAGGCAGTAGAATTTCAGGAAGATGAGCAAGGTACAATTTGGCAAGATAAAAGGATGTGTGTTCCAGAGGTTAAGGAGATCAAGACACAAATTTTGAAAGAAGCTCATAACACTCCATACTCTATTCACCCCAGAAGTACTCGGATGTGTTAGGACTTGAAGAATCAATTTTGGTGAAGTTGCATGGACAGAGATTGCCGAGTATGTAGTAAAGTGTGACACATGTCAGAGGATGAAGACCGAGCATCGAAGACTAGCAGGATTGTTACAGCCACTAACCATACTAGAATGGAAATGAGAAGAAGTTGGAATAAACTTTATCACAGGACTTCCGAAGACTAAGAATGGACATGACTCCGTGTGGATGATCGTCGACAGGCTGGCGAAAGTAGCGCACCTCGTACTAGTGCAGATGACTTACGATGGCGCCAAGTCGGCAGAAATTTACATGACTAGGATTGTGACTATACATGGTATACCCAAGAGGATTGTATCAGATCGTGGAGCACAACCCACTTCAAGATTTTGGAAAAGTCTGCATGAATCCCCAGAAACAAGGTTGAACTTCAGCACAGCTTCGAATTTCAGCACAACTTACCACTCTCAGACTGGAGGATAGACAGAACTAGTGAATCAAATACCGGAGGATAAGTTGCAAACATGTGTCACAGAATTCACCCACAGCAATAGCTACCATACTAGTTTGCAGATGCCCCCACTTGAAGCTCTATACAGTTGCAAGTACAGAATGCCTTTACATTGGCCAGAAGTTGGAGAAAGGCAACTAATCAGCTCAGAAATAGCTCAAGATGTAGAAGCTCATGTACGAATCATTAAGAAGAGGCCGAAGACTGCATAGTCAAGACAAGAAGAGTTATACTGATAACTGACAACAGAAGAAGGGAATTATCTTTCGAGAAAGATGAATACGTATATCTCAAAGTGATACCTTACGAAGGAGTATGTCGATTTAAGATGAAGGGAAAGCTAAGCCCAAGATACGTTGGACCCTACAAGATTCTAGAGAAACAAGGAGAGGTAGCATACAAATGGGAGCTACCACTCGAACTAGCAGGAGTTCATGACGTTTTCCATGTGTCTCAATTAAGGAAGTGTTTGAAGAAACCGACAGAGCAGATATCTCCCAAGGAAGCAGGAGTTCAATCAGACTCATCCAACCAAGAACATCCCATCAAGATACTTGAGGTCAGTGGAAGAAGATTGAAATCAAGGACCATTCGATTCTGCAGAGTTCAATGGAACAACCACTCAGAAGAAGAGTCAATATGGAAAAGGAAAGAAGGACTGCATCAAGATTTCCCTTACCTGTTTTCAGACCTACCAGAATCTCGAGGACGAGATTGTCTTTAAGGAGGTTAGGTTGTAACGCCCCTATTTTTCCCAAATCCTGGCTTGCCTCGTCTCTCTCTATTTCAAAATGAGATCCCAGTTGTGCCAGTATCTTACCCCAAAAAGTTGGCAATCAAACTCTTTTGTTCAGACCTTTTTCGCAAATCAGCCCAAAAGTATCACAAATCAGTTCTTTTCAGATTTGTCAGAAGCCCAAAAAGACTAAAGTCTCAGACCATCTCCAAACTTTTATCTGATTCAGTGAACATCTCCCATTCACTGTTCTGAACAATTTTCCCTTCTGGAAGAATTCCCAAATCTTATCCTAAGCCTTAATTTTCGGCCTCGCCACTTTCCAAAACCCTAATTACCCTGTTTACCCTAATTACTCTATTTTCGATTTTTGTCAAAACTGCCAAATCTTATCAAATCTTAACATTTTTCTTGCTAGATGTGTCCAAGTGATTTAGTAACACTCATCTGAAAAATCAGATCTCAGATCAGCCCTCTAGATCTCCAGATTTGCAAATAGGTCCAAGATCCTGAACAAATTCCTCGCAAATCAGTCCTTTTTCCCCACAAATCTGTCCTTTCATTAAATTTAGGCCCCTGGCCGTGTCTCAGCAGAACCCGCCGCAGTGCATCGCAGTGTTCTTCACTGCCGGTGAACCTCCTGCTGTACCAACACATCAGCCACGTATCTGACACCCGTGCACACTCGTGGCACCGCCGTGGACGCCACCTCGGCCACGCCAGCACGGCCAATTTCTTCCCCGCGCGTGTCCCCGTGAACCAGCGGCTTCAGCTCCTCCCGTTCGACACGTCTCGGCCACGCGTCGATGGAGCTTTCACTTCGCCGTTCCCTCGCCGCCTACGCCTGCATTGCCCCTGCCAAAAGGCTGCACCGCCGCGCGCCAGTGCCTCGCCATCATCGCCGGTACAAGTCCCCGCTGTGTCCGGTCGCTTCGCGGTCGAATTCGTCGCCGCTGTTCCCCAAATTGTCGACCAGCAGATTGCTCCAGCATCTATAAATACCCCTCAGTGCATTGTTTCAGCTACCAGCACCAGAAAACAACCAATTTCCCAGCGCCGGCGTGAACACTTTCTTCTCCGGCGAGCCGATTTTGAGGCCACCGTCGCCAGAGTAAACCGTAGCTCCTCCCTCCAATTCAACTTCACCAGTAAGCCTCCCTTACCTCCCTCTCTGTGTCATAGCACCTAATTGGATCCCGGCGATTCCTAACGCCGGCGATCACTGGAAACGCCCAAAATCCGTGTTCCTCCAATGCCAATAGATTTAAACCGAATTGGCCTTCGTGTTAGTAGAGAAAAGTGATCAGTGAGCTTAGTAGAGCAAGCCTGTGAGATCAAAATCTTCAATTTTTCCCAAATCGAAGAAATCCCAATCTGGAACTTCATCTGTTCGCTGGACCTCGTCGCTGAGCTTCTCCGGCGATCCTCCAGCAAAATTAACCCCTGCAGTAGCTTTGTTATGCCCTAGAGATTGTTGAAAAGCTTGGAATTGCGCTCATTTGCTTTAAATCAAAAACACCCAATTTCTGTGTCTTCGTCTCCGGCACAGTTCAGTGGAGTTTGCTTCCCAGCCGATCCAGCCAAGGCCAATTTGTCCTTTAGGTTGGCCTCAGTCCCCTGAGCAATTCCTTCCACTATCTCGACATCTGAATCTGCCCAGATCGTGAGATACGACCTTGCCAAGTTTCTGTCCAAATCAATGTCTGTGCCGTGTCGCCACCGCAATTCATCGCCGGAGTTCTCCACCGTCCGACCATCTCTTGCCTTGAAACCACTTGCATTGTATTCCTGGCATCTTCGCCTATCTCCTAGACATAGTTGGCGAAGTGTTCGAAGTCCAGAATCAAATCTAATGCCATGCCCTAGTTTCTGGCCATGTCCAGCACTATGTCAGTGCATGTCCACCGGTGGCATTGGATGATTTAGACGTGTTACACTTGAGAAATTGAAATGCCACTTTGTCCCCTAGATTCCTGGAGTTGTTCCCTACAACTTTCTCTATTGCCACTTCTCCAGAAAACCTATCTAAGACCAATTTAGGGCCTTAGAGGCGCTATGTCTAGCCGTGGACCGAATGTCGGCCTTTCGACATTCAACTCCTTTTCAGCCCATCTCTTCGACCAGCACCCAAGTGACTTTGTCCAAATCTTTCCCCTTGCATGCATGATATATTTACTTATTATTTTCTATTGCAACTATTTTCTGTATGCTTATGTAGCGTATGTGTTGTATTGCTTGTGTCCGCCGCAGAGCCCGAAGTTGTAGGAGCGGAAGAAGTCTTCGAAGTTTCTTCCAAGTAACTAGACCCAGCATTGCAAGGCAAGTCTCAACCCCTTGATCATGTCCCACCTAATATTTTGAAATGAAGTATATTAGTTGTTTCCAAAGTATGTGCATGCCTTAAATTCAAATGAGAGTATGTTCAACTAATGTGGTTAGATATAACCTAAATGATTGTGAGGCGCCTCTTGTGATTGAATACCCATGCACCCTTGTCACCCTAGGATATATGCTTAGGATTATGCTTATGCTTGAAGACTTATGCTAAATATCAAATGGTCGCTTATATGAAAAACATGTTTGAAAACCTCTTTTTGTGAAAGAAAATGTGAATTAGAATTGGTAGTGAGGATGGTTTGATTGGTTGGCTACTGTGTGCGCATTGGGTATGTGAATGTCTCGTCACTATTAATTCATAAGGACAAGAACCTTGTGTTGTGCCTCTATGCGGCATGAAAAACGTACCAACCACTTGCCTGGTATGGGACATGGACGACTTAGTAGCTTTCTTGGTATTAGCAGTCCGGTTTCTTGCATGGAAACTGGTTGGGTGCAGTTCGTCCGTGAGTGATGTGAGATCAGAAAAATTATGAGAGGAAAAGGTGGAAAGAAGGAAGTCACCCTACGCCTGATTATGTCATACGCGGCTGTAATCATAAGATCATATGTCTTGCGAGGACACAGACCAAGGCTAGGAAGTAAGGCAGTGGGGAGGACCCACAATGGTACTTGAGACTTAATTGTCTATTCACCGGGCAGGGATACTGTTAATACTAGACTGTAAAAGCGTTGTGTGATCTCGTCCTTGTCACATGCGTATAAGTCACATGGAGTTGGCCCGACTTGAAAGCCGAGTGAAGAAGTGGATTTAAAAAGAGGTACACCTTTGCAAAGTGTAAGAAAAGTATCAGATACTCTGTACTCCCAGGTCATGGAGTATGTTCGCGGTGGATTTATCCATGTGGTTGAGCACAAGTAATATTTGGAATGTTTTCATAATATGGGTTGATAAAAGTGATGACTCATGGGAGACCATCACACATAACGATTTCTAAAGTATATCTTAAGATTTCAAGGTATTGCTTTTGAAACTAAAAGCTTTTCTTTATAACTTTAGAGTGAAAATCTATTCTATTCTTAAATATAAAACCAAGACCTCATTCCTTGAGAACCCCTCATCTATATACCTACATTCTCATAACGAGACTTGTTGAGCATTGTGTAAAAACATGCTCACCCTTGCCTTTGCACTCAAATTCAGAAGAAAGGATCTGTGGATCCCAATTCCCTTGGCCTTGAGCACCAAGAAGAGGAAGGAACCTCTCCAGGCGATTCGAGTTTCTAGGAGGGTCATGAGCCAAGTTGAGTCCGATGTGGTGGAAGCCCTTCCAGAGCCGCTGCAGAAGGAAGTGAAGACCTTTGTGGTTGCTTTTTGTGTTGTTTTCTGTGTTCGGTACTTCGATACCGATTCTTGATTTTGAAAAACTCTCTACTTTTGTATCAACTTTAATTAATGCCATCCTTGGTATTATGATATTGTAATAGTGGTCCTCGTGACCTTGTACTTGCTTTATCTACCAGCTTTATTGTTTAAAGTAAATCCTATTGTTGTGAGTTTGTGATGTACCTTTCTATGTGCAACCCACCTGGGTGGTTGCCACCGGATTCTTCAAATGAGGGTCCCACATATTAAACCACAACAAGGGAGACATCAACTTGAGGGTTTAACAAATAATATTTCAATTTACTTCTACTAAATCATGGTTTATCCAAATTGTCATTAATCATCAAAACCTAGATCCAATACCTCCCTCCTCTTTGGGGGAACAAGAATAGGAGAGGACAAAAGAAATGGCAGTTCAAAATGCCAAGATCCAGCACTCTGCCCAAGATCTTCAACAAGCACCTCACAGCTTGGCTTCTTCTATCCAAGCAATTGGATTTGTGGACTTTTCTGAGAAGTTTCTCAACGATTCTTAGAGGCAAGTAAAAATCTTTACCTTAGAATTTTGTTTTATTTCCTTTTCATTCCTAGTTTTTCTTGTTTTATGTAGGATACTGCTTGTGCAGCGACCTCATCTAGTTTTCTAGTAGAACAATTGAAGGTAACGCAGACTGAAAACAGCCAGTTAAAGCAGTAAGTATCTTGCTTTTAATCTTAGTATTTTTTAAGACTGTAATAATATTCATTGTCGCTGGGAAAAAATTTCTTTGCAAAATGAGATGGCTGAAGCCCAGAAGATGAATGATGAAAAGCTTACAAAAATTTTGGCGCTTGAGGTTGAATTAAAAGAAGCCAAAGAAAAAGCTGCGACCTTCCAGCAAACATCAGAGCTATATCATTCTCTTCAAGAAAAATCAGAATGTCTCCTGGTGCTTTGTGAAAAGAAACAAGACAGGATGGCCAGTAAGTTTTTTTTTTTGCCAAAAGTTTGCATTACCCTTGTAAACTTTATGAATTCAATTGAATTCATTTCTTCATCTTGTCAGCACAAGAAGAGCAGATCAGAAAATTGGCTGAAGAGAAAGGTCACTTTGAGCAGAAATTTATTCAAAGAGGAGTTGATATTTATACGCTCCAAAGTGTCATTGAGCGCCATAAGGCAGCCAGTGAGAAGGCCAATGATACTGCTAAGCTTTCTTGCAACAAAAAAAATGCTTTAGAAGCAACTGTCAAGTGCTATAGCAGTATCGAGCTAGATACTTTCAAGAAATTAAGGATGGCCGCAGACTTGCTGAAGGCTGATATCATCGATCCTAAGAAGGATAACTTAAGACTTAGTGACTCATGTAAATTGGTTGCCGCTCAAACTGACTCGTTGGTCGCGAACATTCCTGAAATTGCGAGGAGGTAGAAAGAGGCATCAAAGTCCAAAGTTGGAGTGGTAGCTTCTACTATCCTCTGCAAGCAAAGGCATCACCACGGTCCAAATTTGAATCTGAATCCTGTGGGAGAAGATGCTACTTTTGACAACGAAGATCAGCTGAGTGCAATTATGGATGAAGTGAGACCTTTAATTGAAAGTCTGCTCTGTGAACTTGATCTTTGATGTATATTCTTCATTGTATTTTGCCACAATGGAATTATCAATACAAATGAAAACATTTACATGGTTTATTGATATTTTTGTACCTTGCAAATATATATGGTTAGCAAAAAATTCAATGATTGAAAATATGTTAAGTACTTAGTTTTCTAACTTAATGCTATAGTTATATTTCCCTAGCCCCCTTCTGAAGGCATGGTATAATGGTCGCAGGACTATGACTTGAATGATCTGAAACATATAAGTAAGTCTCTTATGCGTTAAAAACATCTTAAAAATATGTGCCTTAGCCATATGCGATCATAAGGTCGCAAGGATAAACATCTTAATATAAATGCATAAGCTTTTTGCTAACTGACAGCCACTCAAATGATTTGAAACATACTAGTAAGTCCCTTATGCGTTAAGAAACGGCTTATAAAGAGATGTCTTAACTAGATGCGATCATGAGATCGGCCAGCGAAGCCACTTAAACATCATAATAAGGTTCTTATTGCGACCAGCCCCCGAGCATGGCCTAAAAAAGAGTAATGATGAAAATGGGAATGTAACCATAACATGGCGTGAAAAAAAGTACTTTATTGATTGTAAAAATTTACAATGAAAATGGAAAAACTTACACATAAAATTCTCACAACTGGTCTATATTCCAGGCATTAGATAAAATTCTTCCGTCTTCCATAGCTAAGCCAGCTGATCCAAGTCGTGGCATTGAGGCCATAGTGTAGGGACCTTCCCATTGAGGGAAGAATTTGTTGCGACTAGACTAGTTTTGAATTTTTCTCAAAACTAAGTCTCCTACGTGTAGACTACATGGTCACACCCACTTACTGTGATATTTACGCAAAGCTTGTAAATATGTTGCAGACCGAATCAACGCTTGATCCCATTTTTCTTCAAGAAGGGTGATTTCATCTTCACGTGTTTCATGTTGATTTATGATATTTAAGATGCGAACAGAGCCAACTTGGATTTCAATTGGCAACATGGCTTCTGCACTGTAAACCAGTTGGAAAGGCGTTTCGCCTGTAGCCCTATTGGATGTAGTGCGAAGTGCCCATAGAACAGACTAGAGTTCTTCTACCCAAACCCCCGAGCGTAATTTAAGGCGGTTGAAAACACGTTTCTCAACCCCTTGTATAATCTGCCCATTGGCGCATTCTACTGCACCATTGCTTTGCGGATGAGCAATGGATGCGAAACAAATTTTGGTTCCAATATTGTCGCAATAGTTTAGACAAAGACCACTAACAAATTGGGATCCGTTGTCAGTAATGAGATGACTTGGAACACCAAATCGTGTCACAATGTTCTTATGAAAGAACTTCTTCGCCGCAGCAGCAGTAATGTTGTGGACTGGTTTTGCCTCAATCCATTTAGTAAATGTATCAATGACTACGAATAAAAACATGTATCCATTGACCGCTTGAGCCATAGGACCGACAATATCTATTCCCCCATACGGAAAATGGTCAAGTTAAGGGAATAGTTTGTAATGCATATGCTAGCTGATGAACTTGCCGAGCATGAAATTGACATTGCGGGAATGTTTTGACCAATTGCATGTCATCATTAAGTACCGAATGCCAGTAATAACTTTGTCGAAAAGCTTTTCTGACCAGCGTCCTATAGGATGCATGTGCACCACACATGCCTCCATAAATTTCTCTCAAAAGGGCTTGTCCCTCTTCTTGAGGTATGCAACGCATAAGTACTCCTTGAGCACCTTTTCTGTACAATGTTCCTTCGACCAGTCTATACATGTGTGCTTTTCTAACTAACTGATCAACCTCAGTTTCATCCTCAGGCAAGGTCCCATGCACGAGATAGATCCTCAATGGTTGGATCCAGTCCGCTTCATGCTCGAGGGTGGCGACGTTAGTCATCGCCTCTGGTGCCTATATGATTGAAGGTTGTTTTAAGTGCTCAATGAACACTCCTGCCGGAGCGAATGCACGTGAGGAACCAATTTTTGATAATTAGTCTGCGAGAATATTGTCTCTTCACGGAATGAATTGGACTTCGAAATTTCTGAAGTGTTTTTCCAATTTCCTTACCTCGTCCAGGTATAGAGCCATTGTCTCATCGGAATAACTGTATTCCTTATTCATCTGGTTTATGACTAGCTGTGAATCTCCCTTCACCACTAATCAATGGACTCCAAGGGATTTGGATGCTCGAAGCCCGACTAGAAGACCTTCATACTCTACTGCGTTATTGGTAGTAACAAAGCGTAATTGTATGACATACTGGAGTTGGTCACCCTGAGGTGTAATTAAGACCACTCCAGCCCCCAAGTTTGAGAAACTACGAGAACCATCAAAATACATCGTCCAATGGTTGATAGTTGTCAAACTACTGGTGGTTCTTGCACAAGTGGTTCAGGATTTGTCCATTCGACCACAAAATCTGCAAGAATTTCAGATTTAATTGCTACTCTAGCAGTACAATGGAGATCAAATGCTCCAAATTCTACTGCCCACTTCATAACGCGACCAGTTGCTTCCGGATTTCAGGGAATATCCCCTAAGGGAAAGGACGATGGCACGAAAATCTTGTGCGCTTGAAAGTAATGTCACAGCTTTCAGGAAGCCATTAAGAGAGCATAAAGTAATTTTTGGACTTCAAGGTAACGTTTCTTTGGCCCATTTAGAACTTCACTTACATAATATACTAGTTGTTGCACACCTTCTCTTTCTGTGACCAGAACTGCACTGACTGCATGAGGGGTTGCAGCCAAGTAAAGGAGTAATGGCTCTCCCACGATCGGGTAAACCAACATTGGAGCACTTGATAAATATGCTTTTACTTCTTGAAAAAAATTTTCGGCGTCATCCGACCACTAGAAACCATTGTGCTTACGTAGAACCTTAAAGCACTAGTACAGAAAACCTTTCTTCTATCGGTAAAAAACAGCCTTCTACTACCAGTTTTTGTACCGTTAGAGATAGACACGATAGAACAAGACAGGTCATTTTCTAACGGTAAATAACCGTTAGAAGAAGTAAACTATTCTAACAGCATTTTAGGTGAAAACCGGTAGAAAAACCATTCTATTCTGACGGTTGTGAAAGAGTTTACCGATAGAAAAAGGATAGTACTCTCTCGGTTGTGTATGAGTTTACCGGCAGGAAAAGTTACACTCTTCTAACGGTTAATTAAGAGTGTACCGATAGCAAAAATCTTAGTACTCTCTCGGTTGTGTATGAGTTTATCGGCAGGAAAAGTTACACTCTTCTAACGGTTAATTAAGAGTATACCGATAGAAAAAACCTTAGTACTCTCTCGGTTGTGAATGAGTTTACCGGCAGGAAAAGTTATACTCTTCTAACAGTGAATTACGAGTGTACCGATAGAAGAAACCTTAGTACTCTCTCGGTTGTGTATGAGTTTACCGGCAGGAAAAGTTACACTCTTCTAACGGTGAATTACGAGTGTACCGATAGAAGAAACCTTAGTACTCTCTCGGTTGTGGATGAGTTTACCGATAGAAATACAATATAGATGCAATACAATACATTCACAAATACAATACATTCTTTACATTCACAATACAGTACATTCACATATACAGTACATATACTTATACAATACATATGCAATACAGTATAGATTGGATACACAATACAGTACAGATGCAAAGAAGGGTAAATTCACATATACATTGAACAGATTGACACATTAGACAGTTATTCATATTTATTCACATATATATGAACCAATATAAATTACAATCCAATATGGACAAATACTAACCAATAAGACTATATATAAACAATCTATGCACAGAGTATACGAAAAAGAGAAAATTGACAACAAGTGAGCGAAAAGCTTGTCATGGCGGTTGGTTGGGCGCAACTTCCTCCATAACATATTGAGCCTAGATTTGTTAGAGATCTCTAATCTTTGCATTTTCGTATTGGCCCTTGGACATGGCGATCTGCAAGCATGTGCGAATACTGAGTAACTGTCGTGGTATTGCGAATACCCCGGCAGGTTTTGTGAACGATCCTAGCGAAGATTACGCGGCGCGAGATGACCGGATGACCGGTCCTCCCCCGCCGGACAAACACGAGAAATGACACGAGGATTTATACAGGTTCGGGTCCCGGTGGGGGCCCTAGTCCTGTCGGTGTGCTCCCGATCGGAGTCGGCTGGGGAGGCTCTCTCCGGGGGACAGGCTTCCGGAGCACACCTGTTAGTTTTTAGCTATTCCAACAAATGAATCACTTGCTTACAACTGAGGGGTACAAGGGCTATTTATAGCCCCAAAAAGAATAAAAAAGACCTATCTACCCCGAAAGCCACCATCAGATTGAGGGGTAGCGACGTCCTTCTCCCGGTCAAACGTCTTGGATGCTTGACAGGTGGTCGCTGATTCTCGAGGCGCTCCTCGCGTGACCTGCACGTGATAAACAACTTGAGACTTTACCTTTAGAAGGGCGATGAGGCCCGGGACATGCGCCGGAGGCCAGGTCCCCGGGCCAAAAGGCGGCGCTCGGGACCGGCACCGGAGGCCAGGTCCCAGGGGCCAAAAGGCGGCGCCCGGGGAGGCGCCGGAGGCCAGGTCCCCGGGACAAAAGGTGGCGCCCGGGACCGGTACCAGAGGCCAGGTCCCGGGGGCCAAAAGGCGGCGCCCGGGGAGGCACCGAAGGCCAGGTCATCAGGCAAATGGCGGCGCCCGGGACGGCGCCGGAGGCCAGGTCCTGGGGGCTAAAAGGCGGCGCCCGGGGAGGCACCGGAGGCCAAGTCCCCGGGCAAATGGTGGCGCCCTGGACGGCGCCGGAGGCCTGGTCCTGGGGACCAAAATGGCGGCGCCCGGGGAGGCACCGGAGGCCAGGTCCCCGAGAAAATGGCGGCGCCCGGGACGGCGCCAGAGGCCAGCTCCCGGGGGCCAAAAGACGGCGCTCGGGGAGGACCCGGAGGCCAGGTCCCCGGGCAAATGGCCGCCGCGCCCGGGACGGGACCGGAGGCCAGGTCCCGGGGACCAAAATGGCGGCGCCCGGGGCAGGCACCGGAGGCCACGTCCCTGGGCAAAGGTCGACGCCCGGGACCGGCGCCGGAGGCCAGGTCCCGGGGGCCAAAATGGCGGCGCTAGGGGCAGGCACCGGAGGCCACGTCCCCAGCAAAGGGCGGCGCCAGGGACCGGCGCCGGAGGCCATGTCCCGGGGGCCAAAAGGTGGCGCCCGGGGCCGGCCCCGGAGGCCACGTCCCCGGGCGTATGTGACGCAACTTACCTGGACTTAGCCTCGCGGAGATTTCCCCCAACAGCAGCCCCCCATGCCCCCCGGGGACGATGCTCGAGTCCCCGCTGGGTATGGTACTTGTCACCGGGAAAATCTCCGGACCAAGCCACCGGAGCCGTGACGCTTCGGCTTCCGTGCCCCGCGCTTAAGGCCGCGCCGCTTGCCATAAATGCGCTCGCGGTTCGAACCGGTGCCTCGATTCGAGCGCCAGTCCCTTCGTTTCCCACTCACGGTTTGTACTTCAACGGTCCAGATTGCTCCGCGGGGTGCCACGTGGCGCCCATCTAGACCACGGCTCGCTTCTATAAATAGGGCCTTGGGGGGCCCAGTAACTTCATTCCAAACTCCTCATCCTTAGCGGAATTTGCTCTCCCGGTAGCTCTCTTCCGGTAGCTCATTCCAAACAGAACCTTTAGACGTAGCCTCCTGAAAAGTTAGCCTCCAGAAGAAAAACTAACCTGATGGCACCGAAGGGTCGAGCGAAGACGACCGAGGTGCCCCCGGAGGAGGTCGCTCCAGACTTCCTCTGGGCGTCCGAGTTCACGGCCGAGGACGCGGAGTCCATGGTCTAACGCTGCGTCGTCGAGAACGGGGACATCCGTGTCCCCGTGAAGTAGGACGGAGCCCCCCGCCCCAGGCCCGAAGAGATCGTGGCCTTCGAGGCCTTCCTGGAGGCGGGGCTCCGGCTCCCGGTGCATCCTTCGCTCCGGGAGTTTCTGAAGGAGTATGCGGTGGCTCTAAACCACCTCACCCCGAACGCGATCGTCCGGATGGGCCTCTTCATTTGGCTCTCCGAGACGGCGACCGGGCAGGTGCCTACCCTACGCGCCTTCCGGTACTTCTACGAACCGGCGGCGAGGAGCTCCCACTTGGTCAAGGGGGCACCCAAGTCCCCCTTCGGCTCCGTGATGGTGCAAATGCTGCCGTCCCGGGTGGGCGATTACCCGGCGGCAGCCTCCCGGGACCACTGGGGCGACTGGATCCGGAGGTGGTTCTACCTCCGGGTCCGGGACGACGAGGTGACGTACGCCCCGGAGCCTGTCTCCTACAGCAGGTCGTCCGCGTCGAAGCCTCCGGTGTGGACAGACGAGGAGCTCGAGCTCCTCGGCAAGGTGATCATCTCCCGGAAGACCCGCTCTATGCGGGACGCCGCCGAGGAGATGATGCTCCTGAGGATCTCCCCCTTCTCACGCGGGAGAAGGGGGATCGGCATGGGCCTAGAGCAGCGGCCCCCGGTCAAGCCGGTGACCCGACATAAGTCCCGGTAACCTGCTTCATTGCACTTACAAATTTTTGAAAATTTGACTAACTCTTTACCTCTTGTAGTCCGGCCGTACCCGGCGGCGTGGGAGAAGACGGAGAACCTCCTGGGGACGTACTTCGCCGACGAGTACGAGCGCGTCGTGCGCCTCGTGGGGGAGGGCCCTCCATATTACTTGGTAGCTGAAGCCTATGGGCTGAAGCTGCCGGAGAGGAAGCCCCTCCCCACCCCTGGGTCGCACAAACAGGGGAAGGACGCGGCCGGGGGCTCTGAGCCGAAGAAGGCCAGAGTCCAAAAAGCCCCCGGCCCATCGACAACGCCGGCGGCGACACCGGCGAAGCCCCGGGACGAGTCCCCTGGGACCTGGCGCGCCCGGGCGCCCACCCGGAAAGAAGCAACACCCCCTCCCCCGAAGAGTCCCGTCGAGGCCCGAGGGAAGGAACCGGCCACGGGTGGGGCGGCGTACGATTCAACAGACTACGCCCCATCGCCGCCTTCAGTAGCAGTCCTCCCGGCGCCCCCGGTACCCTTGGAGCCGGAGAAACCGGAGGTGAGGTTCGCGGAGGCCTCGCCTCCGCGGGTGGAGTGGCCCGTGGATGAGGGGGGCAGCCCCTCGGTCTACGAGGTCCCGCCGGAAGTGGGGGCCTCGGGGCCCTCCCTCCCGGGAAGGGGAAAGGGCTGATGATCCCCCCCCAGCGAGGGACCCCCTCCGAAGCGTACTCGGCCACTTCCTCGGCGGGCACTTCGGCGACAAAGACGACGACGACCGCCACCCCGACCGAGGTCATACCGGGCGCCCAGGTTCGGGAGCCCGCTACCGGCCGCGGCGGAACAAGCGCCGGGTGGGAGACCCCCCTGCTTTCCGCAGGGGAGGTCGAACGTTATGCGGAAGGCCTGCAGACCCCAAAGGTCCAGGCCTTCATCGCGGGGGGGACGCTCCACGAGCGCTTCGCGGAGCTCCGGTCCCTTCAAGCCTAGGTAATCATCCGAAGTGGTTGTGGCTTTCTTTTGGCTCCCTGCATCCAAAATTTTTCTAACTCTGGAATTTATAGGGGGCGGCGATTACCTGGGGCGTTGAGCAGCGCGTCGTCCGGCTGCTCAAGGACGAGGAGGACAAGGCCACCGCCTACCTGGGCCAACGGGATGAAGCTCTCCGGGAGCTGGCCCGGGTTCGAGCCCAGGTCCATGTCTCGGAGGCCGTCAACGGCCGCCTCCGGGAGGAGACGAAGGCGAGGGAGGAGGCCTTCTGGGAGCTCGAGGGGTCGAGCGTCCGGGCGGTAGTGGACGTGGGCCGCTCCGTCCGCTCGGCCCTCGAGAGCCTTGGCGTAAGCCTAGGTTCCGGGGGTAGCTCGGAGGTGCCCCCCGCCACGCTCGCGGAGGCTGTGCGTTTTCTTAACGCACAAGTCTCCGTGATCCCGGAGGCACCTGACGCCCGGGCGCGAGGCCGGGCGATCCCCGTCGTCGCGGCCGCGGCCGGGCTCGTCGAGCACCGGGGAGTGGGCGCCCGGGCGATCGGGGGCCGCATCCCGCGGAGCTTCCCCGAGTTCTTCGAGCCCTCACGCCGGGAGGTGGACCAGCTCGCCGGGGGTTTCTACGACCAGATCATCCAGGTGAGATTCCCGGCACCGGCGCCTCCGGCAGTGGACGCCCCAGCCCCTGCCTCGGAGGAAGCCCCCCGGGGGGAGGACGCCAACGAAAAAGTAAAGCCTCCCCCCGGGTCTTTAGATAGGACCCTTTTGTTTTCTTAGGACTTTTGATCCCGGTAGCTTCTTAGAAGAAGCCCTGGACACTTGTAAAAAGATATTTTGGAATGCAATAGAGTTAGAAATTTTTCTGTCTTTGAATTGAATGCAATGTTACCAGGGTTCCCGGGAGGTTACTCCCGGGCGAAGGTCCGGGAGGGGCTCTCCGGGGGACGCCCAAGCGGCTTTAATATTGCTAAGCCTCATCTCCGGGGAGCGCAGCGGGGACGCCGTCCGGGAGCCCGTCCGGTTAAGGTGGCATCCGGAGTGGCACTTGGACAATTTTGACAATCATCGCTCCGAATTGTCCCCCCCGCTCCCAGGGTTCTGGATGATACCTCCTCTTCGGATACTTCCACCGGCGGGATATGAGTTCTGGCCCGAAGATGTGCTCCGGGATGCTCGACGCCGCGTGCGCGCATTGTACCGGGACTTGGCTCGGGAGCTAGCGGAGAGCCTCCGGGAGTATTAGGCGTAGGAGCCTTAGGGTGTAGAGAATCCCCCAGGTTAGGACCCGGGTTATATCGTTTCCGATGCCCACCGGAGGGGGAAGATGTCCTCCGGGTTTGACAATCAATAAAGCTGTTTGCTTGCTTCTTCTTTCGTTGTCTTTATTTTTTCTTCTTGGATGGTCTGGACGACTCCTTTTCACAAGAATGAGCTAAGTTTGCTCGTGGGCGGTGTGGTCGACACCCGGGGGTTCCTTATCCCCCCCGCCCACAGCGGGCCGGAGGGTAGCTCCGCGCGCTGTGGGGGTAACAAGGCCCCCGGGGTGGAAGTGACCTGTAGCATGAGAATTTTTCTAAGTTAGAAAATTCTAAAACGGGGTTTCCAAGGGAAAGACCTTCCGGGAGACAATCGTCCGGTTGCCGTGAGAACGGGGAGCCAGGAATAAGGCCTCGTGTGGAAGAAACGTCCAAGAAAAGCCGATGAGATTTCCGGAGGCGAGCTTCCTAGGAGATGATCATCTGGTCGCCGTGCGAACGGGGAGCCGGGAATAAGGTCTCCGGGGAAGGAATGTCCGAGAAATCCGTAACTTCTCCGTGAGACAATCGCCCGGTCGGGTGAGGACGGGGAGCCGAGAATAAAGTCACCGCGAGGCAATCATCCAGTCGCCGTGAGAACGGGGAGGAGGGAATAAGGTCGCCGGGGACCAAATATCCAAGAATGCCATTAGACGTCCCACTGGGGCGAGCGTCTACTCCCGGAGGAGGAAGAGATATCCAAGAAAGCCATTTAGATGTCCCACTGGGGAGAGCGTCTACTCCCGGAGGAGGAAGTGCCCGATGACAGGTCTTGAGTGTTTGGGCAGGGGACTAGTCTCCCAAAGTGACTCGTTACAGCGGCCACTGGGGACCGGGTTGCCGCTTACACCCTCAGTCCACGAGGGCTGATCGTAAGCCGCCGTACAGGAGGGACTTGCTGGGTCTGGGCCCACTTCCTCACGGGGAGGGCATCCTCACGGGGAGGGCTTCCTCGCGGGGAGGGCATCCTCGCAGGGAGGGCATCCTCGCGGGGAGGGCATCGCCGTTAGGGGCGGTAATGAGAAAGACCTGCAATGAGACAGTTGAAGAGCAAGACCTATGTATTGCTAATAAAATGAAGTACAGTGCCTCCCCCTGCGAAGCCGCGAAAGGGGAGGAAAGGTAAATACAGTGTCCCTCCTCCCCCTCCGGCGTGATCGCTCCGGGGGAGGGGACAGGCCCGTAAGGCTAAACATAGAACTTGCGAAGTAAATGCAAGTTCCACGTGTGCTTTAGCTCCTGCTCTTGATGGTTGGAGAGCTTATAAGCCCCCGAGCCCAGGACCGCGGAGATCCTGTAGGGACCCTCCCACTTGGGGGAGAGCTTCCCCTGGGCTTGGGGGTCTGTGACGCGCTTGAGGACAAGGTCCCCAAGGCGGAAGGATCTTTCACGCACGCGCTGGTTGTATGCGCGCGCCATCTCGCGCTCGTAGATGGCGTGGCGGAGGAGCGCTCGGTCGCGTTCCTCCTCCACGAGGTCAACCTCCAGGCGCTGGTTGGCCTCGTTGGCCTAGTACGCTGCGGGCGTGGCTCCCTCCAGGAGCTCGACCCACAGCGACCGGAGGCCAATCTCTGGGGGGAGGACTGCCTCCACCCCGTAGAACAGGGAGAAGGGAGTACGTCCCGTCGCCCGGGACGGGGTCGTGCGTATGGAGCAGAGGATGCTAGGGAGCTCCTCTGCCCATGCACCCCGCTTAGAAGCGGTTTGCTCGAGTCTCCGGCGCAACCCCTATAGGATTATGCCATTGACCCTCTCGACAACCCCATTGCTCCGGGGATGGGCCACTGAGGCGAAGTGGATGACGAGCCCCAGGCCTTCGCAGAATTCCCAGAAATAAGCCGAGTCGAATTGGGTCCCGTTGTCCACGGTGATTTCCCGGGGGACACCAAAACGACATACGACGTTTTTCCAGAAAAACCGCTGGACGGCCTGGGACGTGATGCTGGCCAAAGGCTCCGCCTCAACCCACTTTGTAAAATAGTCGACTGCGACTACCTCATACTTTTATACTCCGGGCGCTGGGGGGAAGGGCCCTAAGAGGTCCATCCCCCAGCGCACGAAGGGCCAAGTGATGGGGATTGTCTGCAGCGCTATAGGGGCGAGGTTCGAGCCCTTGGCCATCTTCTGGCATGCCTCGCACGCGGAGACAAGGTCTCGCGCGTCGCGCGTGACCGTGGGATAGTAGAAGCCCTGCTGGAGGGCCTTGGCCGCGATGGCACGCGGGGCTAGGTGAGAACCACAGCTCCCCGCGTGGATGTCTTCGAGAAGTTGAAGTCCTTCCGGCCGGGGGAGGCAGCGCAGGAGGGCGGAAGCCCCCCGCTTGTAGAGCCTCCCCTCCAGCAGGAGATATGCCCGGGCTTTAGCCTGGAGGCGTTTAGCCTCAGTCTCACTAGGAGGGTCCCCCTCCCCCTTGATGAAGGAGATGAGGGGGTCCATTCAAGACGGAGTCCGGGTGATCTCGGCGACCTCTGGGACTTGAGGCTCGTCGCCCGTGTCCGGGGAGGCCACCGAGGGCTTCGTGATGATTTCCAGGAAAGCCCCCTTAGGGAGCGATTCCCGGGCGCTTGTGGCCCGGGCCAAGGTGTCGGCCCGGTCATTGTCCCTTCGCGGGATATGCCGGGCCTCGAGGCCGTCGAAATGCCTCTCCATCTTTCGCACCTCCTGCAAATAAAGACTTAAGTTTGCGTCATGGCACAGGTAAGACTTGTCCATTTGGCAAACTACGAGCTGAGAATCTCCCTTGACTAGGAGGGGCCGGATCCCCAGGGAGGGCGCAAGGTGCATCCCGAGGAGCAAAGCCTCGTATTCGGCGACGTTGTTGGTTGCGGGGAACTCGAGCCGCGCGGCGTACTCGAGTTCCTTCCCCTCGGGGCTCCGGAGGACTACTCCCGCACTAGCCCCAGCGAGACACAGCGACCCATCGAACATGAGAGTCCAATGATCACTGCGTCGGGGCAGCACAGGGAGGTCTTCGTCCCCGGACCCAGAGGCGGCAGTCCACTCTGCAACGAAGTCGGCGAGGACCTGCGACTTGATGGCGGAGCGGCCGGTAAGGGACAGGGAGAAGGGGGCGAGCTCGGCCCCCCACTTCCCAATTCGGCCGGTGGCTTCTTTGTTCCACAGTACCTCTCCCAGGGGGAGGGACGACGGGACGGTGATGGGGTGCCCCAGGAAGTAATGGCGAAGCTTCCCGGACGCCATCAGGAGGGCGTAGCAGATCTTCTCCATCTCCGTGTACCGAGTTTTGGCCCCTTGGAGGGCCTCACTCACGTAGTACACGGGACGCTGCTGCCCCCCTTGCTCCTTCACCAAGACCGCGCTTACGGCGACGGGGATCGCGGCGAGGTAGAGGAGCAAGGGCTCTTCTAGAGACGGGCTCACGAGCATTGGAGGGCTCGTGAGGTACTTCTTGAGGTCGTCAAACGCCTCCTGGGCCTTGGGGGTCCAGCGGAACCCCTCGAGCCCTCGGAGGATCTTGAAGAACTGGAGGCCTCGCTCCCCCGACCGGGAGACGAAGCGGCTGAGCGCGGCTAGGCGGCCGGAGAGCCGTTGGACATCCTTGACGGAGCACGGCGGGGGCATGTCTAGGAATTCCCGGATCTTCTCGGGGTTTGCCTCAATGCCCCACTGGGACACGAGGAAACCTAGGAGCTTCCCCCTGCGCACCCCGAAGGCGCACTTCTCCGGGTTGAGTTTGAGCCCGAACGCGTGGAGGTTGCGGAAGATTTCGGCCAGGTCGTCGATGTGGGAGGCTGCGCGGGGACTCTTGACGACCGCGTCGTCTACGTAGACTTCGACGTTGAGGCCGACTTGATCTTTGAAGACCAGCGTCATGAGGCCCTGGAAGGTCGCCCCTGCGTTCTTGAGCCCGAAGGGCATATGGACGTAGCAGAATGTTCTGAGGGGAGTTATGAAACTCGTATTTTCCTCGTCCCCTTCCGCCATCCGGACTTGATGGTAGCCCGAGTAGGCGTCTAGGAAGCTCATGAGCTCGCACCCCGCAGTGGAGTCGACGAGCTGATCAATCCGCGGGATCGGGAAGTTGTCTTTGGGGAAGGCGCGGTTAAGGTCGGTGAAGTCCACGCACATCCGCCACCTGCCGGTTTACTTCTTGACGAGGACGGGGTTCGCGAGCCACTCGGGGTGCAGGACCTCCCGAATGAACCCCGCCTCTCGGAGCCGGGTGATCTCCACCTTGATTGCTTCTTGGCGCTCGAGGGAGAGTTTCAGCCGCTTCTGTTTGATCGGGGGGTGACCGGGGGCCACTGCGAGCTTGTGCTCAATGACCTCCTGGGCGACACCCCGCATGTCCGAAGGCTTCCACGCAAAAACATCGGAGTTTTCACGCAGAAAAGCCGCAAGTTGCGTTGCATGCTCCTCGGGGAGCTCCGCCCCGATCCGGACGGTTTTGTCTTCGTCGCCCGGGGACAGCAGCATCTTCCAGAGGCTCCCTTCCGGACGTGGCTTGAGGAGGGGCCTCCCGGGCGGTGGAGCGGCGGCGTCTAGTTCCGGGGGAGAAGCCTCCCCCCCGGGCGTCTTTATGAGGTTGACGCTTCCGATTGTGGCCGCAGCGCGCTCGTATAGAGCGTGGGCCATGTCTTGGTCTCCCCGGACATTGATCACACCATGCGGCCCGGGGATCTTCATGCAAAGGTAGTTTTGATGGGTGGCAGCCCCCAGCTGGTTGATTGTGGTCCTCCCCATTATCGCATTGTAGGAGGAGGGGAGGTCCACTACGTCGAAGTGGACTAACTCGGTCCGGTAGTTCTCCCGGGTACCGAATGTCATAGGGAGTCTACCTTGCCCACGGGGTGGATTGCCTTCCCTGGGATGAACCCTTGCGGGGGCGCTGCCGCGGGCTGTAGGAGCTTCTCATCCACCTGCATCTCTTTGAAAGCCTTCAGGAATAGGACGTCGGCGGAGCTCCCGCCGTCCACAAGGATGCGGGCCAGGTGGCAGTTGTAGATTGTCGCGGAGACGATGAGCGCGTCGTCGTGGGGGAAGCAAGCCCCTCGCGCGTCTTCCGCCGTGAAGGTGAGGGGGACGTCCGACCACTTAGGTGGCGGGGACGCGTGTAGCACCCCTAGAACCTTGACCTCGCGCGCGTACTCCTTACACTGGCGCTTAGAGTCCCGCCCAGAGGCGGACCCTCCCACGATGACGTTGATGCGGCGCTGAGAAGTTTGAAAGGCGAGAGCTTCTGAAGGCTCCCCCTCCTGCGTCTGCGTCTGCTGACCCCCCGCGGGAGAGGGAAGGGCCGGAACAGCTGGCCGAGGGAGCAAGGAGGCCGGAGTCTCCCCCCCTGCCCGCCCTGGTCGAGGAACGCCGCGAAGTGCTGCAGTAGTTGGCCGCAGTCTCGGGTAGCGTGGGTACTGGACCAGTGGAAGCTGCACCACGGTCCTTCCCGCCTTCTCCCCGTGGGGGCTTGCTGGCCGCGTGAAGACTGTCCTCCCCCATGACCTTTCAGCTTGGGGAAGGGGCGGTTGCCCCTCGGGGGGTCGCGCGAGCCGCCTCCGCCCTCGAGGACAAAGTTGTCTCGAGGCCGTGGCTCGTTACGCCCCCCCGTCTGGGGTGCTTGAGGGGATCCCTGGCCCCCCGGTCGGCGGGGGCGGGAGCCCCCTGAGTCTTCTTGCAGATGTCGTCTTCCTCCGCCCGAGCGTACTTTTCGAGTACGTTGAAGAGCTCGTCGGCGGAAGAGGGGCAGCTCCGGGAGAGCCTTCGGTGGAGCTCCCCCGGAAGGATGCCGCTTTTGCAAGCTTCGATGACCGTAGAGTCGGGGACGTGGGCCACTTTGCTCTTCACCTGAGCAAAGCGCTTGAAGAAGCTTCTGATGGTTTCCCCAGTCCTCTGCCGGACAGTGTACAGCTGCGAGGAGTCTAGGGGGCGCACAAAGTTCCCCTGGAAGTTTGCGTAGAACTCCCGCTTGAGCTGCGTGAACGACTTGATGGAGCCGGCTTTTAGATTGTAGAACCAGGAGCGGGCGATGCCGGTGAGGTAGAGGGGGAAGACGTTGCATTGTACCGTCTCGTCCCCCCCGGCCGCGGAGATGGCAGTGGAGTAAACCTACACAAATTCATAAGGGTCTGCCTCACCGTTATAGTGCTCGATGTGCTGAGGGCGGTAGGGCCGCGGCCACCGGATGCTGCGAAGTCTTCGGCACAGGGGCTGGTTAGCCCCCTGCACTTCCCGGGGAGAGTCCCGATCGCTGTCTTCTTTGACGGGACCCTCGTTGTCCGAGTCGGGGAGCGGTCCAAGAGGTCCGCCGGAGTGGCGGTGGCGATGCTTCTCTTATGGACCGGGGCTGAGTTCCCGGACGTTCGGGCTCTCCCTCGGGGAGGCTGGGTCTTCCGTGGGTCTCTTCCCCCAACCAGTGCGAGAGCGGGGCTCCCGGCGCCCGCGGCCGGGGGGAAGTTCTTCCCCGTGCTCAGGTGAATGCATTCGCTCGTCCTCCCCCCGGGCGAAATGGACATGTTCCGCCGGGGGAGGGAGCTTATGCACTGTAGCTACCGGCCCGGAGGCTTCCGGGGCCGTCTGGGGGGAGGCCCCTGCGAAGACCCCGGGGACCGGAAAGGGGGAAGCCCCTGTATTATCCGGATCAGGCGAGGGGGGAGCCCCCGCGGCGACGTCCGGGACCGAGGAGCCGATGAGGGGGGAAGTCCGCTGAGGCACGGGAGCTGCTCTGTCGACCGCCCCCGGTGCGGTAAACGCGACGCGAGGGGCGGGACTGGCTCCCGGCGTAGGGAAAACCCCCGGCATGAAATGGGCTCCCAGCTCCGGGAATGGGCCTGAGAAGGGGTACCCCCCTGGTGCCACGAAGGGCCCGGGCAGGAAAAAGCCCCCCGGCACCGGGACAGGCCCGGGTGCCGGGAAGGGTCCGGACGTATACCCCGCGGGGGGAGGGAACCCCCCAGTGGGATCATACAGGGCGGCCAGACCTCCAGAGGTCGGAGGGGCCGCCGGGTAACCCATAAACGGGGGCATAGTGCAAATGTGGGGGCCGGAGGCCGCGCCAACACGCTGAGCAGCTCATCCATTGAGCGCTGGGCGCGGAGCTGGCCCTTCACTAGACCCTCAAGCAGGGCGTCCCGGGGAGCTGGGGTTGCCGTCGGGGGGAGACTGGTCCCGGCCGAGGTCCCCGAGGTCACCGGGAGTGACCTGGAGGTAGAAGCACCTAAGTTAAGAGGAAAGGCGGGAGGCGGTACCTGGGCCTGACCTCCTCCGGGCGGAAGCGCCAGGACAGCCGTGTCCCAGACGGGTGGCGCCGGGTCTCCGAGACCGGTCTCACCGGGAAGGGTGCGAGCCCTTGTTCTTGGGGGAGCCATGGGGTCTTGTCACGAGTGCCCACAGTTGGCGCCAACTGTCGTGGTATTGCAAATACCCCGGCAGGTTTTGTGAACGATGCTAGCGAAGATTACGCGGCGCGGGATGACCGGATGACCGGTCCTACCCCGCCGGATAAACACGAGAAATGACACGAGGATTTATACAGGTTCGGGTCCTGGTGGGGGCCCTAGTCCTGTTGGTGCGCTCCCGACCGGAGTCGGCTAAGGAGGCTCTCTCCGGGGGAGAGGCTTCCGGAGCACACCTGTTACTTTTTTGCTATTCCAACAAATGAATCACTTGCTTACAACTGAGGGGTACAAGGGCTATTTGTAGCCCCAAAAAGAAGCAAAAAGACCTATCTAGCCCGGAAGCCACCGTCGGATTGAGGGCTAGCGACGTCCTTCTCCCGGTCAAATGTCTTGGATGCTTGACAGGTGGTCACTGATTCCCGAGGAGCTCCTCGCGTGACCTGCACGTGATAAACAACTCGAGACTTTACCTTTAGAAGGGCGATGAGGCCCGGGACATGCGCCGGAGGCCAGGTCCCCGGGCCAGAAGGCGGCACCCGGGACCGGCACTGGAGGCCAGGTCCCGGGGGCCAAAAGGCGGCGTCCGGGGAGGCGCCGGAGGCCAAGTCCCAGGGCCAAAAGGCAGGCGCCAGGGACCGGTACCGGAGGCCAGGTCCCGGGGGCCAAAAGGCGGTGCCCGGGAAGGCACCGGAGGCTAGGTCCCCGGGCAAATGGCCGCGCCCGGGACGGCGCCGGAGGCCAGGTCCCGGGGGCCAAAAGGCGGCGCCCGGGGAGGCACCGGATTCCAGTTCCCCAGGCAAATGGCGGCGCCAGGGACGGCGCCGGAGGCCAGGTCCCGGGGTCCAAAAGGCGGCGCCCGGGGAGGCACCGGATACCAGGTCCCGGGGGGCCAAAAGGCGGCGCCCGGGGAGGCACCGGAGGCCAGGTCCCTGGGCAACTGGCGGCGCCCGGGACGGCACCGGAGGCCAGGTCCTGGGGGCCAAAATGGCGGCGCCCGGGGGAGGCACCGAAGGCCAGGTCCGCGGGCAAATGGCGGCGCCCGTGACGGCGCCGGAGGCCAGGTCCCGGGGGCCAAAAGGCGGCGCCCGGGGAGGCACCGGAGGCCAGGTCCCCGGGCAAATGGCGGTGCCCGGGACGGCGCTGGAGGCCAGGTCCCAGGGGCCAAAAGGCGGCGCCCGGGGAGGCCCCGGAGGCCAGGTCCCAGGGCAAATGGCGGCACCCGGGACGGTGCCGGAGGCCAAGTCCCGGGGACCAAAATGGCGGTGCCCGGGGCAGGCACCGGAGGCCACGTCCCCGGGCAAAGGGCGGCGCCAGGGACCGGCGCCGGAGGCTAGGTCCTGGGGGCCAAAATGGCTGCGCCCGGGGCAGGCACCGAAGGCCACGTCCCCGGGCAAAGGGTGGCGCCCGGGACCGGCGCCGGAGGCCAGGTCCCGGGGGCCAAAAGGCGGCGCCCGGGGCCGGCCTCGGAGGCCACGTCCCTGGGCGTATGTGACGCAACTTACCTGGACTTAGCCTCACGGAGATTTCCCCCAACAGTAACTAACTTCCAAATTTTGAACGTGACACCCAATTTTGAAATTTGAGTTAGCTATCGATGCTTACTTGGGAGAATTGGGCAAAGTTTGTCCGCACTAGGTCGTACATGTAGCACAGCACATAAAACCCGCATTCCCACGATTGCGGCTGCTGATGGCACTGAGATAATTGCATATGCGAAGACATGTTAGCTATTGTTTCCATAAACTAATTAAGCATAAACAAAAAATCTCGTGAGTACCTCATATTTTTTCCAAGCTAATAGGGAGCCCTGCGGTGCGGCATGCCTCCCTCCAGCAGACACATATTTCTCAAAAGCCCTGCATTTCAGTTAGCATTGCCGGTTAATGTATTATCATTAGCTAGTGAGGTCAAAATTTAAATCAAACATATATGCTACTTACGCCTCCATATTCCCCTTGACCACATATTCATTCGATAATCTGTCACGCATCGAATCGAGGTAGTACACCTCGTTCCTCCATGGATAGATCATGATGAGGATCCAGTGGGCCCTAGATCGTACATAAAGAGGACCGCTAGTTCAAAGTATATCTGAGGTATAGCATACAAGATTGAGTTAAATTAGTACGAGATGCACTAACCTTTGGTGGTATGACACCAGAATGAACTCCCTGTTCAACTGCACCATCAGCGCCTTGGATATGTAGTGCTCAACGTGCGCGGCGTCGTGCTCTAGCATCGTGAGGCTTATTTTCTCTGGGTCGAGGAAACCCACCTTGTCACACGCAGCCTCCGATAGTAGCCGGTACATGCACCTGCATGCAAAGGACGACATTAGTATTGCATAGAAAGTTACTACATTTCAAATGAAATACAGCAATACAAAGTTAGCAAACAGAGTTAGAAAATAGCAATATATAGAATCAGCAAACTCACAGGACTCCAGTCCGTATGATGGACATATCGAGCTCCCGCCAGTTGTAGAGGTCGAACAGATCCTCGTGTGCCACGGATATACTCTCGAGCTCACGGTAGAACTGCCCAGGCCTGTAGGGAACTAAGAAGTTCATATTGCGCCGAGCTCGGTGTAGGTACCACTCGTGGAGGTCTCTGGTTGATCGATCCAATTTGCGCAAAGCTACCTCCGACACGAGTGGGAACCCGTACCTGAACCTCTCCGGCTATCCCATTCACCCTTTGCCATTGCCTTTGCCCTTGCCTTTTGCCGGGGACTGAGCGCGTACCTTCGAAGGCAAGGGCGAGGTGATGGCGGCTTTCTTCCGAGGTGAAGGCGTGGATGTGCTGGCTGGGGTCGAGGCCGTCTTTGCTATGTTCAGGTTCGCACGAGATCCGGCCTCATGCCCCGAGCTGGGTGCGCAGTCCCCTGGTAGCATGCCGGCAGGCCACTTCAATTAATGAGCACGTATGTTAGATTTTGCAAGTTGAGTGTACTGAGTAGGATGTAATCTAAAATGTGTAGGATTTATCTGTTGTATTAGAACACACTTCTTGGGCCAATGTATGTAGGAGCCTACTGCCTTAGCAAGTGTCTGTGTTTCCTCTATTGGGACTGGCAATGGAGAATCGTTGTAGCCCGGCATGGCCATGTCCACCTGTACCTTTGCGAACCCCAACCGTAGAGGTACGCAGTGGATATGGACATCCTCCCCAGACGGATATACGAACTTGTGTGCAACCACTTCCTGCCCGTCGCCTAGGTGAGTCAGTAGGCTACAGCTCTCCGGCTTCTGCAAATTTGTAACAATTAAAACAGGTTAGCGAAACAACTCTAACAGAATGGGAGTGGCATCAACTTAAGTGCACAGATGAAGGCTTGCAATACCTCAAGTAGATCCACTGGATCCGCGAGGACCTTCGAAGAGCAACTGCTTATCCAACCCCGCGGGGTACCGTCGTCCTAGGGATCCAAATCTGCACTCTTGGCCAGCAATGCTTCTTTCAACTGTGCAAACTCTTCCCTCATTTGTACGACCTCAGACTGCACCTCAGACTGCACCTCAGCCCATATCTCTGGCCGTATCTTCTCGGAGAGGTCCGCTTCCTTTTCCTTCCAGGAGCGGGCCTTCTTCCTTGGTGGAGCCGGATCTGCGAAACCGGCCTTCCACGACACAATGGCTCCCAAGGTCCGTGTCCGCCCGGGATGCTCCTTATTTCCTAGAGCCCGGGTGAGGATGTCATTCTCCCTCTGCGGGGTAAACAATCCCTCCATTGCCTCCTTCTCAAAAGAGATCTGTTACATTTAAAGGTACCTTGTGAGACAAATACATATATACACTTGTGCGCACACAGTTTACAAGGTTAGTCAACTTACCATTCGCTTCAAAACGTCGGCGTCCCTAGGGTTTGCGAACTGCACAGACCCCGTTGACGACACGGACCCTCTCCCCCTCCACCATCGCTTGCACCTCGCATCCCGGATCTCGGAGAGCGGCAACTCAGGGGAGTCGACGACAGAATTTTGCTCGTCTTCCTTCTTCCATTGCTCCTCCTTCCCCTCATAGCCCCAGGATCTGAGCCGATGCGGGTGGTCGTTCCTCTTCTGGATCGCCTTATTCTTCTTGCTAAGGGCCTTGAACTCCTCGGTCCCCTCTTACTCCGATATGAAGGGCTACTTCTCGCAAGAGATTTCCCCGCAGCGAGGAAGTTACTGACGAGCCAGCTCTTAAAGGTTTTCCATGTTCCGTTCATGTCCTTCAAGAAGGCCGTCCTAGGTTTATCATCGGGGATGTTCCACTTAGCCTGTTTTCAAACAATGCATACAATTAATCACGAGTTAGTTAAACTTTAATATAAGCCAAGAAAACATGATTATGAAATAGTTCAGTGATTTCAGTTAATTTAACCTTCACAACCTATCCCTCTCGTCCGCCGTCACGTCCTTCCAGCTCTGGACGGTGATCTTCACCCTTTCTTTCGCCAACAACCCAACGTAGGCTGCGTACTTCCCAGCATTCTTTTTGATCGGCCTCCCAAATTGGTTGAACTCACAAGAAAGATCTGTGCGTTTGGCCAAATGGCCCAACGTCGTCGTGCCTTGTTGGTGGAAATCTCCGCGAGACTAAGACCAGGTAAGTAGCGTCACATTTGCCCGGGGACGTGGCCTCCGGGGCCTCCCCGGGTGCCGCCATTTGCCCGGGGACGTGGCCTCCGGGCCCTCGCCGGGCGCCGCCTTTTGGCCCCCGGGACTTGGCCTCCGGCGCCGGTCCCGGGCGCCGCAATTTGCCCGGGGACGTGTCCTCCGGGGCCTCCCCGGGCGCCGCCTTTGACCCGGGGACGTGGTCCCCGGGGCCTTCCCGGGCGCCGCCATTTGCCCGGGGACGTGGCCTCTGGGGCCTCCCCGGGCGCCGCCTTTTGGCCCCCGGGACCTGGCCTCCGGCACCGGTCCCGGGCGCCGCCACTTGCCTGGGGACGTGGCCTCCGGGGCCTCCCTGGGCGCCGCCATTTTTGCCCTCGGGACCTAGCCTCCGGCGCCGGTCCCGGGCGCCGCCTTTGACCCGGGGACGTGGTCCCCGGGGCCTTCCCGGGCGCCGCCATTTGCCCGGGGACGTGGCCTCCGGGGCCTCCCCGGGCGCCGCCTTTTGGCCCCCGGGACCTGGCCTCCCCGGGCGCCGCCTTTTGGCTCCCGGGACGTGGCCTCCAGGGCCTCCCCGGGCGCCGCCATTTTGGCCCTCGGGACCTAGCCTCCGGCGCCGGTCCCGGGCGCCGCCTTTGACCCAGGGACGTTGTCCCCGGGGCCTTCCCGGGCGCCACCATTTTCCCGGGGACGTGGCCTCCGGGGCCTCCCATACTTACTCCGATATGAAGGGCTACTTCTCGCAAGAGATTTTCCCGCAGCGAGGAAGTTACTGACGAGCCAGCTCTTAAAGGTTTTCCATGTTCCGTTCATGTCCTTCAAGAAGGCCGTCCTAGGTTTATCATCGGGGATGTTCCACTTAGCCTATTTTCAAACAATGCATACAATTAATCAATATCATTTCCGGGTTGTCTGGGTCCTGAGATTAGTAACGCCATCATGATGTACTTGCGCTTCATGCATAACCAAGGAGGAAGATTGTAGATGCATAAAAGAACCGGCCAAGTGCTATGCCGACTGCTCATATTACCATGTGGGTTCATACCATCTATACTCAGCCCAAACCTTATATTCCTAACTTCGCCGCCGAACTCAGCAAATGTTTTGTTGATGTTTCTCCATTGAATAGAATCAGTTGGGTGTCTCAGTTTTCCGTCTTGTTTCCGGCCTTTAGCATGCCAACACAAGTACTTCGCGACTTTTGGATTTGCAAACAGCCGCTTCAATCTAGGTATCACAAGCAAATACCACACAGTTTTCGCCAGAGGTCCTTTCTTTACCTCGTGACGTTCACTGTCAATCCGATCCCTACGCATATACCTCGATGCGCCGCATCTTGGACAAACATGCAAACTGGAGTACTCGTTACGGTACAACACACAATCATTTGGGCATGCGTGTATTCTTTCGATTTCCATTCCCAACGGACACAATAGTTTTTTGGCTTGGTAAGTAGATCTTGGCAAGTCATTTCCCTCTGGAAGCATGTCCGCTAGAAGATCTAATAGTGCCGTGAAACTCTTATCGCTCCAACCGTTGCCTGCCTTCAAGTTATATAATCTCAGCACAGAAGACTGTTTTGTAAATTTTGCACATCCAGGGAACAGAGGTGTGGGACCCTCATTTGAGGAATCTGGTGGCAACCGCCCAGGTGGGTTGCACTCAGAAATGGCACATTGCAGCTCACAACAACAAGATGCATTATATAAAAATGCAAGTAATTAAAAGCAAGTGTTGATCACAGGGACCAACATTACAATAATTTAGCGCCAAAATGACGCACTTAAATGTTGATGCAAAATTAAGGAGTTTTCGACACAAGGGTCGACACAAGGGTCGGCACAAAATGAAACAGTAATAATAAGCAAAAGGACTTCATCAGTCTTCTTCTTCAGCAGCAGAGGTGTTGCACGGGCCTCTCCACATCGGACTCCACTTTGGTACGTGACCCTCTAACAAGCTGGGTCTTCAGTTTCTTCTTCTTGTTCCATATTGGGTTCAAGCCCGTAGGACTCAGGGTCAATAAATCCTTCTTCTAAATTTGTTTGTAAAAGCAAGGGTGAGCACATTGTCCACATGGTGCTCAACAAGTCCCAAATAAGAATGCATGTACATATAGATGAGGGGGGGATTTCTCAAAGAATGGCTCTTTGGCTTTATATATGTATATAGAGTAGATTTTCACACACAGTTTTGAAGAAAGGTCTTTATTATCAAAAGAGAGGCTTTTAGAATCCTAAGCTAGATTTTCAGAAAATGTTGTGTGTGGCTGTCTTTCATGAGTCACCACTTTACTCAGATTTTGTGAAAAACTTTCCAAAAGCTACTTGTGCTGCATCGACGTGGATAGAATCCACCGCGCGTAGACTCCATGACCTGGGAGCTCAGAGTATTCGATACTTTTTAAACTTTGCAAAGGTGTACCACTTTAATCCACCGATCACTCAGCTTTCAAGTCGGTACTTCTCCATGCAACTTTTACGCATGTGACAAGGCCGAGATGACACAACAGTTTACAGTCCTAGCATTAACAATTCCCTGTCCAGTAAATAGACAGTTAAGTCTCAAGTACCGTTGTGGGTCCTCCCCACTGCCTTACTTCCTAGCCTGGGTCTATGTTCTCGCAAGACACATAGCCTCTCTTGATTACAGCCGCGCACGACTTAATCTAGCATAGGGCGTCTTCCTTCTTCCGCCTTTTCCTCTCATAATTTTTCTGAACTCACATCACTCATGGCCTTCAGTGGCCCACCAGCTCTCGCAAGAAACCGGATCGACAACCATTGCAGGGAAAAGCTAATACTAAAAAAAGCTACTAAGTTGCGCCCGTCCCATAACCGAGCAAGTGGTTGGTACGTTTTTCATGCCGCATGGAAGTACAACACAAGGTTCTAGTCCTTATGAATCTTTAGTGAGGAGTCTTTCACATTCCCAGTGCGCACACTATCGATTCCAATCACTTTTTCTTTCACAAAAAGGGGTTTTGAACATGCTTTTCTCATATGTGATCATTCAACATTTAACATATAATCTTGAGCATAGCATAGTCTAAGCATTATATTCTAGGGTAACAAGGGTGCATGGATGTTCAATGTCAAAAGGGGCTTTACAATTATTTAGGTCATATCTAATCATTTCATTGAAACATAACTCTTATTTGAATCTAAGGCATGCATATACTTGAAAACAGTTAACATACTTCATCTCAAAATATTGGGCTAGATATGATCAAGGGTTTGAGACTTGCCTTGCAATGATGGGTCTAGCTACTCAGATGAATCCTCGAAGATCTCTTCTGTTCCTTCAACGTCTGGTTCTACGGCGGATACAAACAACACATACCCACTACATAAGCACACAAGTACTAGAAAATAGTACGTAAATATATCATGCATGCAGGGGAAACGGTTTGGGCAAGGTCACTTGATATTGATCGAAGAGATGGGCTCCAAAGGACTTGAATGTCGAAGGGCTGACATTCGGCTCATGGCTTGCCATAGCCCTAAATTGGTTTTAGGTCTGTTTTCTGGAGATGTGACAGTAGGGAATATTGTAGAGTACAACTCCAGGAATCTAATGGACAAGGTGGCATTTCAATTGCTCAAGTGAAATAGGTCTATATCATCTAATGCCACTGGTGGACATGCACTGACATAGTGCTGGACATGGCCAGAAACTAGGGCATGGCATAACTTTTGACCTAGGGCACCGATTGATGCACAACTTTGTCTGGGGGGTAGGCCTTGGCAACAGGAACAAAACACTTAACAGGCTCAAGGGCAGAAAGTGGCTAGAGGGTGGCCAAATCAGGTGAGTAAACACGGTGTCTGGACATGAACTGAGCTACTGGACAGTGATCTTGGCATTGGAATATCTCTTGATTCATGTCGATTCAGAAGTCGAGCTAGTAAACAATATTGCTCAGGGTACAGGGATCTATCTAAGGGACAAAGTTACCGGAGCTAGATCGGCCAGTGAGGAATTCCGGCGACCGGCGCTGGAGAAGACGACATGTAAATTGGGGGTTTTCGATTCAGAGACTTTGAACTCGATTGCTTGCTCAAGGAGTGAGAGGGTGAGGTGAGGGAACTATTGGTGAAGCCAATTTGGTCGGGGGATGGCCGGAGAAGCTCGACGACGAGAACCAATTCACTGGTGGCGCGCAAATTGGGGGAAAGCCACAATCTTGGCTCAATTTTGAAATCCAAACTCGTAGGCTTGCTAAAGGGAGTGTGGTGAACAATTTCTTCCACTGGCACGAGGGCTGATTTGGATCGAATCGGGCAGCATTGAGGAAACAGGGGATTTAGGCTTTTCCGGTGATTGCCGGCGTTGAGGTTCGCCGGGGGCCAATTAAATGATATGATACGGAGAGGGGGATGAGAGTAACTCACTGGTGGCCTTGGTTTGGAGTGAGAAGCTGCGGGCGAAGCTGGCGACGGTGGCCTCAAAAGCAGCTCGCCGGAGAAGAAGGCCTTCACGGTGGTGCTAGGAAAATCAGTTGCTCTCTGGTGCTAGAAGCTGAAGCTTGCAGCTGAGGGGTGGTGTGAAGAGATGCTGCGGTTGAGGGGCGGCTTGTATAGGCCAAGGGTTGGGCTCTCGGTAGTTGAGGCAAATCCAACAGATGCGCGTGACTGACACCGGAGGCGGGACTGAGACGACATTGGGACGCGGCAACGACTGTGCCAGGCAAGAGGAATCACGGCAAATCCGGCTAGAGCAGGGCGATGGGATCACTGGCTTCGGCATGGCTACAACGTGGCGTTGCTTTGCTGCTGCTGGAGCACGCGCGTGCACGAACGGTGAAGCTGCGGTCTCCGGTCGTCGCCACAGTGGCGTTCCTTCGCGCGACGTGAGCACGTGCGGTACACGTGGGATTCGGCCGTTGGCGTCGGCGAATCTAGCCGGCGGTGAAGGCTACGGTGGTCCACGGCAACGGCAACAGCTACAGTCGAACGTCCTCAAGTCGAGGTCGTGCACGCGAGCTCTGGTCGTGGTCGAAGAAAAGAAGCCAGGGACTAAACCGTGAGGCTTTGGACTGAATTGCGGAGGTTTGGACTAATCTGCAAGGAGTTAGGTTCGGGAATTTGGGCCTATTTGCAAATCTGAAGATCTGGAGGGCTGATTTGAATTCTGACTTTGCAGATGAGTGTTACCAAAATACTTGGACTCATCCAGCAAGGAAAATGGCAAAATCTGATAAGATCTGAGGGTTTCAACAAAAATCGAAAACAGCGTGAAATAGGGTAATTAGGGTTTGACATTTTTGTCGGGGCTGAAAGTAGGGTTTCGGTTGAAATTTTTGAGTTCTTCTAGAAGAGAAAAATGTTCAGAAAGAAAAAGGAAGAAAACCATTTGATCAGATTTGAGTTTCGAGATGATCTGAGACTTTTAGCCTTTTTGGGCTTTCTTAAAATTTTGAAAAGGGCTAAACTGAATACTTTTGGACTGAAATGTGAAAATGATCTGGGAGATGAAGTTTAGCTGCCAACTTTTTAGGTTAAGGTAGTGGCACACCTAAGATCAAAATAGGGTGGAGACATCAGGGATTCCAAAGAAGATATGTTGACTCGCAAGCAGAAAAGATAGCCAAAAACTGAGACGTTACAAGAGGCTTCTCAGAGTCAGCAATTAGTTTCTCAAATTCACAGAAGTCATTTTCATTGTAATCTTCCTCTACATCACGTAACATCTCATCTAGATTGTCATCATCATCTACGTGCACATCGGAATGAACATTATCAAAATTCAGATGATCATCAATATTATTGCAATCCACATCCGAGTCCTGCTGATTGGTAGTAGTGGTGCTTGTTTCCTCAAGATCTTCGCCATGCCATATCCAACAGGTGTATAGCGCGTTAAAACCACGACGAATCAAATGACTCTTAATTTGATTAGAGTTGCTAAACCTCTTCAAGTTCATACAATCTGTACAAGACAAAGCATATCTTTCTCTCCCTTATTCGCCTTTTGTTGCTCAACAAATTTAATAAACCCATTCACACCATCCAAATATTCAAGAGTAGTACGTTTTATTCCATACATCCAATATTTCCTGTCCATCTACAATTAACAAAATTTAACGAGTCAGCCATGCATGAAACCTGCCCGATTAAGTTATGTACATGTACATGCAGCCTCTTAAAACTGATGTGTTAAACCCTAGCCTGACGAAATTAACACTAATTAACCTAGCTAACTACACAATACAAGCTAGTGAGCTCCTAAAACATGAGACATTTCCAGCTAGCTCCAAAGCTTGGAGCTACAAGCTTGGAACTACACAATACAGCTAACTTGCAAGTAGAGAGGGAGAGAGAGATAAGTAATGACAATTAAGCTTACATTAAAGAGAGGGGTCCAATCAACATCCTTCCAGCTTGCCCTGATCACCCTAGCAGTGTAGCTGTGAGTGTGGAACTCTCATCACAAACAGAGGGACACAGAGTGCAACAGATAAAAACAGCAGCTCAGCAATAGTCGAGTAGGGTTTTATTTATACTGGACCTATTTCTAACGGTAAATACACGAAATGCCCATTAGACTAAGTGCGGGTAATTTTGTACACACATATTCTATCGGTACAAACACACATATACCGTTAGAAGAGGTACTGGTACATTGCTGAACAGGTACAAGTGTTGTTCTATCAGTAAATATGTGTATTTACCGTTAGAAGAGATACTAATACATGGATGAAATAAAAAGCAAGCTGGGTAATGCATGGCACAGCAATCTAAGTGCACAGATGCACACCAGTTCTCACATTCAAGTGCATGCCTGAGAGCAAGCTGGGTGATGCATGACACAGCAATCTAAGTGCATACATGCACACCAGTTCTCACATTCAAGTGCATGCCTGAGGCACATAAGCAAATACAGGTGTTGTTCTATCGGTAAATATGTGTATTTACCGTTAGAAGAGGTACTGGTACATGGCTGAAACAAAACCAAACTGGGTAATGCATGACACAGCAATCTAAGTGCACACATGCACACCAGTTCTCACATTAAAGTGCATGCCTGAGGCACATAAGCAAAAACAGGTGTTTTTCTATAGTTAAATATGTGTATTTGCCGTTAGAAGAGGTACTAGTACATGGCTGAAACAAAACCAAACTGGGCAATGCATGACACACATGACACCAGTTCTCACATTCAAAGAATCATATCTAAACACAATGTAACATCAAACAGATCTTAACTAGAAGATAAAGAAATATTTCAAGAGATGCTAATTTGTAGATTAACTAGGAGACACAAAAATACTTTTCTTAGGTACTTGGTACTTCATCTTGACAAAGAAATTAAAAATCTCTACTTACATGAGATCTTGGTTTGCCTCTATTCCTTTAAGAAAATGCAAGGGGAAACATAAAAAATGAGTACTATTTAAACTCATTCTAGTTAATGGCTGAAACAAAAGCAAGCTGATTCATGTATGACACAGCAATTTAGGTACAAACATACACATGCCAGTTCACAAATTCAAGTGCATGTCTGAAACAGCAGTACAAATACACACCTACCTACCAATACAATTAAATACACAAATACTCCCATGTACACATTCAAGTTCATGTTCCAAATAGCAATACATGATACACAAATATACGACAATATACAAATACAACAATTCACACATTCGATGTATATTAGAAAAGTCACGTCTGAAATTAACAACATATCGTCACGAGGACCCAGTGGCCCATACATTTTACATAAAAGAGAACCTTTGCAAGTTGCGACAATGCAACTACCGACTACAAGTTAGACCTAATACATCACAAATCCATTCATCCAAAACAGCAAATGTCTGAACCACATTGGACTTAACCATAGGAGTTCAGTTCAAAGACGCCCGAGGAGCTGGAACTGTCGGCGAGTTACATTTGTATTGGTGATTTCCTCGGACTCAAACTCAATCAACTCAACTCAACTCCATTAACAAGAGAATGGTTGTGCAAATGACAACAATTCTTCTTCTCCAAGCAGGTAAGCATTTGGCCACATGCTGGTGTATGCAAAAAAATGGCTGAAACACGACACAAATGTAAGATGCTTTATATAGGTCCTGATTTGAAAAACACGCCGAGCTTGAGGATCTTCTCAACCGAGCCAACCAAGATCCCACCCTTCACGTGCTTCCAACTCTCGACGGTGATCTTCACCATTTTTGTCCAGCTCTCAACGGTGATCTTCACCGTTTCTTTCCAGCTCTTGATGGTGATCTTCATCGTTTCTTTCGTCAACAAGCCAATGTAGGCAGCGTACTGGGATGAAGAACCGTGAAATACGTTGCCCCTCATGAGCATCATCCAAGGACCTGCACAGATCATAAATAGGCATTCTAGAGCAAATTAAGATTGTTTACTGTTTCCTAAATGACTCCCTATCTGAGAAAGACTACCAACTGAAGGTTAGGTTGTGCTTCATCATAGTAACATCAACTTGCAACTGGAGATCAAGATATTACATTTCTACTCTATTTCATCAGAAGAAATTACCTTGCCAATATACATATATTAATTATTTAATGAACTTTTTACATGCACATGATCATTGAGCAAGCTAGTTGGCATTTGACTATGTTATTGGCATTGAACAACCTATAGAGAAGATCAAGATATTTGTGTATCTCATGATATTTGTAAATATCTTGACATTAATGATCTTTCAATTTCATGATCTTTCAATTTCAATTTCAATTTCAATTTCATGATCTTTCAATTTCAATTTCATGATCTTTCAATTTCAATTACAAATATCTTTCAATTTCAATTTCAATTTCATGATCTTTCAATTTCATTTTCAATTTCATGATCTTTCAATTTCAATTATTACTAAGTCCAAGTTGGCATTGAGCAACCTACTGAGAGATGAAGATATTACATTTATACTCTTATTGGCATTTCACTATGTTAGATAGCGTTTGTCTTGCAACTATATCCTGATAATTTTCTTCATTTGATAGGATCAGCAAGCAATTGAACATTATCTGTCCCACAGTGATATTATTTAATTATTTTAATAAAAAACAGGAACAAGACACCGTACATAATGATATTGAAAAGAAGACACATCAAAATGAACGATACAAAAATTGCAGGATAATTGCCATAATCGGATTAGAATAATCTAACAATATTGCCAAAATTTTACGTGCCTTGCTTGCCATGCCGAAATCTAGTGGGCGTCGATGGAGGTGCGGAGGTGCAGCGGTCGCCGGTAGAGGTGCGCTGGCCGTCCATGGAGCTTACGGGTTAGGGCTACGAGCGCCCGATGAACTATTCGAATGAAAGAGACATACCCGGGTATTTATAGAACTAGATCACTTCAATCGGTACACAACCGCCTACCGTTAGTAATTTGAGATCTCTTCTAACGGTATAAACATACATTACCGATAGAATAAAACTATTTGTAGAAGGAGAACGGTTCTATCGGCACACTACATCCTACCGATAGGAATTTTTGTACATATTCTGTCGGTATAGACATACATTACCGATAGAATAAGACTAGTTGTAGAAGGCGAACAGTTCTAAGATATTTGTGCTATCTTCTAACGGTATAAACATACATTACCGATAGAATAAAACTATTTGAAGACGAACAGTTTTAAGGAATTTGTTATATATTCTAACGGTATAAACATATAGTACCGATAGAATAAAACTATTTGTAGCAGACGATCTATTCTATCGGTTCACAAAAAGATACCGATAGGAATTTGTGATATATTCTAACGGTATATAAATACTGTACCGATAGAATAAAACTATTTGTAGAAGTCGACCAGTTCTAATGGTACACAACATCCTCCCGTCAGTACTTATGCATCTCTTCTAACGATAAATATGTTCATCATCGCTAGAGTAAATCATTCTGTTTCTTCTAACGGTAAGTTTCTTACAAACCGATAGGAAAAATACCTCCCTTATGCCTTTTATGACCGTGAGGCACCTTTTCTAACGATTTTCTACTAAATCGCTAATAACCGATAGAAGATAGGGGTTAGTACACTGCATTTCTGTACTAGTGAAGAACGGTAATCCAAGTTCACCTAACCTCAAAATGAAAGGACTCAAGCCCGCCATTCGACCTGTTAGGCTTTGTACCTCTTCATTGTCGAAGGAGATCGCATTTGCTCAATGGCCGGGATTTTCTTCGGATTAACCTCAATGCCTCTCGAACAAACAAGGAAACCTAAAAATTTACCAGAAGAAACTCCAAAAGGGCACTTTTCATGACTCAACTTGATTCATTGTTTATTCAAATTACATAAAGTTTCAGTGAGATCATTTACATGACTAGAGCTTTTCAAGCTCTTTACAACCAAATCATCAACGTAAACTTCTAAATTACATCCTAATTGAGATAGAAAGGTCTTCTGCATCAAACCACTACTACAGAATTGCTTTTCACTATCGGTTTAAAATCGTCTCTACTATCAGTTCTCTTACTGCTAGTGATCGGCACGATAGAAAAAACGTAGCACAACTCTATCGGTTGCAAACCGATAGTAAAACACCTATATTCCAACATTCACTAATCGTGAATGATAATTTCTTCTATCGGCTCAGTGAACTCAACCGATAGTGATGTTAGATTTCTTGTAACGGTTCTACACTGGAAACCGATAGTACTGTATAGTTTTCCTATCGGTTAGTTACTCGACACGGTTAGTACCGGAAACTTTCTTCTATCGATTGTAGGATATAAACCGATAGTATTACAAAGGATTATTAACAGATACAACAATACAGAGAGACACACATTGGATAGATTGAATCTAATTATTCATAAATTGAATTTATTCACAAATACACTAATACAAAGATATACACATGCATTGGACAGATTGGATCTAATTATTCACATATTAAGTTTATTCACAAATACACCAATACAAGTACACACATACACCAATTAACACATTCAATGTATATTACACAAGTCATTTACGATCGATCGTTGATAGCCACTTCATCCATCATATATTAAGCCCAAATTTGTCGCATCTACTCCAATTGAGGCAACTCGTATTGGTCTTTCAACATGGCGCTCTGCATGCTTGTATGAAGTTAGGAAACTGATTTCATTTCAATTACTCTTTCCTAAAGACTACCTGGTTCTAATCGCGTTCAGTATCAATTTAAGAAACTGACACGAGCGGCAAGAACAATTTTAATAGGGTTGGTCAAGAACACTTATAGTTCGTGGAGTGGCCTACGATGGCGCGATGCAGTGACCGGCGGTGGTGGAGAACCCAAATGCGAGCGGCAATGGTGGTGTAGGAGCAAAAAAGGGGACGTCGGGGAGGCTAGGGTTTTCTGCGCGCGAGTAGAGACTTATTTGGAAATGTGTTTGGTTGGACTGGAGGGAAAACTCCCGCACGTTTAACCCATTATAGGGGTCTTGTACTATTTTACTATCGGTTCAAAAACACAACCGTTAGTGAACTTTCCTCTCTTCTAAAGGTCCCCACTGTCATAATTATTATTATATACGACGTCCTTTTACTATCGGTTGAATAAACAAACCGATAGTAAAAGTTCATCTCTTCTATCGGTTCGTACACTAATAACCGATAATAAAAATAACGTAATTTTACTATCGGTTCAAAAACACAACCGTTAGTGAACTTTCCTCTCTTCTAAAGGTCCCCATTGTTTCTTTTACTATCGGTTGAATAAACAAATCGATAGTAAAAGTTTATCTTTTCTATCGGTTCGTACACTAATAACCGATAGTAAAAATGACATAATTTTACTATCGATTCAAAAACACAACCGTTAGTGAAATTTCCTCTCTTCTAAAGGTCCCCATTGTTTCTTTTACTATCGGTTGAATAAACAAACCGATAGTAAAAGTTTATCTTTTCTATCAGTTCGTACACTAATAACCGATAGTAAAAATAACGTAAATTTACTATCGGTTCAAAAACACAACCGTTAGTGAACTTTCCTCTCTTCTAAAGGTCCCCACTGTTTCTTTTACTATCGGTTGAATAAATAAACCGATAGTAAAAGTTTATCTCTTCTATCGGTTCGTACATTAACAACCGATAATAAAAATAACGTAATTTTACTATCAGTTCAAAAACACAACCGTTAGTGAACTTTCCTCTCTTGTATTGGTTCGTATACTAATAACCGATATAAAGGTTACGTGCTATTCACTAATGGTTTCCCAGACCATAACCGTTAGTACAAAATCTCTTCTCCACTACGGTCCTCGTACACTAACGGTTTTCTCCCAGATTGCATATAACCGTTAGAAGATAGGGGTTAGTGGACTGCATTTCTGTAGTAGTGAACACTAATATGTGGAACCAGCATTCTTGAGTCCAAATGGCATTCTAACGTAGCGGTAGGTGCCAAATGGTGTGATGAAGGTATTTTTCTATTCATCTACTTCTTCCATGCTAATTTGATGGTACGCTGAGTAGGCATCCTAGAAACTCATCAGTTCGCAACCCGCTGTTGCATCGACCAACTGATCAATACGAGGAAGGGGAAAATCATCTTTCGGGTAGGCATTGTTAAGACTGGTGTACTCGATTCACATGTGCCACTTACCATTAGATTTCATGATCATGACTGGGTTCGTGACCCATTCGGGATGGTCAACCTCGCAAATGAAACCAACCTCCTAGAGTTTATTAAACTCCGAATGGATGGCTTCTTGTCGATTAGGAGCAAAGCGTCTAAGCTTTTGCTTTATTGGTCGCTGTCCAGGCTGAATCGCTAGCCTGTGCTCAATCACTTCCCTTGGGACTCTAGGCATGTCAGATGGTTACCACACAAACACATCTGCGTTAGCTTGGAGGAAAGTAATGAGCACGAGTTCCTATTTGTCGTCCAACCCCGACCCAATCCGCATGGTTCTAGACGGGTCATCTGGGAATAAAGAAGTTTGCTTTAACTTTTCATCTGGTCGCGGAGTTACCTTGACTGCATCTGGTTCCTTGGTCTCCACCTTAACGTCTCGAAGGGGAAGTTGGTCTACTAATTCTAAGGATATTGCGATCACAAGTGAGAGCCATATTTTGACTACTTCTAACTATGATCACACCTTTTGGTCCTGGCACCTTGACGCATTGATAAGCATAATGCGTTGTCACCATGAACTTGGCGAGGGAGGGTCTACCGAAGATTGCATTATAAGTTGAATCAAAATCAATTACATCAAAAGTAATTAACTCTGTTCAAAAGTTCTTTGGTCCCCCGAGTGTCACAGGTAGTACAATTTGCCCGATAAGCATCATCGAAGGACCAGGAATTATCCCGAAAAATGGGTGACCCACTGGTTTAATTTTTGAACGAGGTATTTGCATCTCGTCAAGTACTTTTGCAAATAATAGGTCGAGAGAACTTCCTACATCGACCAATACTCGTCCTACTTTAGTGTTGGTAATAATGGGAGAAAGTAACAAAGGAAGTCACAGTGGCTGCGACAACCCTTTAGGGCAATCTTCTCGGCTAAAGGTCAGGGAAGTCTCTAACAAGCTGCGAGAAAATTGAGGCTCTCCAAGAAGAGCTTCAGTATTATTTATCTCCCGATAAACAGATTTAAATTGACGCTTAGAAAAATAAGACAAAGATCCACCAAAAATTATATTAACATGATTATTTGGTACTTGGTATGGCATGTTCTCATCTCCATCAGCGTCCATAATTCCACAGGATTGCCCCTGTTTTGTTATAGTTGGCATAGGTGCATTATCTTGGTAAAAGTCCTCCATGTGCTTCAACCAGGTGTGACAATTATTGAGGTCGTGTCCAGAAACATTGTGCAACGGACACCATCTCTTATTTCCCTGCAAGTTAGTCTATTTGTCTGCATGGTCGTCGTCACGACCACCAGAAGGAGGTTTTTTATTTTTCAATGGAACTTTTTTACCTTTCTCCTATAGTTGCTTATCCATGACTGCTACCTCGCGGAATTGGCCTGTTCCATTCTGCTTGGGCTTCTTGGACTTTCCACCCACAGATGATTCAGATTTCTTGCTCGAATCATCCTTTTTTCGGTTTTGAGACAGGTTGAGGAGGTAAGTTGCCCTTATGCACCATTTTATTCCATTCCATAGTCTCAGCTGCATCAGAATATTGATCAGCCAAGTCAAAAAGCTCTGACATTGACCTTGGCGGATGGATACTTAAGTCCTCCGTGAACATTTAGTATTGTTGGGAGAAATCTTCGGCCTCGGTATCTTCCTCAACCCGGGCGTCGCCACCCAGTGAGAGGTGTACCCCTCGTCCCAGGCGCCGCTCGACACAAGGGGGATGCCTCTCACCAGGTGGCGGCGCCCAGGACAAGGGAGGGTCCTGTCCCCGGAGATTCGCACACTGGGACCGTGGTCACCGGGTGGCGGCGCCCGGGACAAGGGGGATGCCTCTCACCGGGTGGTGACGCCCGGGACGAGGAAGATACCTAGGCCGGAGATTTCCCCCAACAGCAGCCCCCCATGCCCTCCGGGGGACACAGCTAAGTCCTCGGGGGGAATGGCATAGACCACCGGGAAAATCTCCCTTCGAAGCGAGCCTCCGGAGCGCGGGGGCGCCTCGTTTCTCGCACCTTGCGTTTAATGACGACACCGCCAATCATTATGACCTCGTGAGTCTTGATTTGCTCGCGCCGTCAGCCATCATGGCTCCAAGCACTTTGATTTTTTTGGTGCTCCGTTTCTCGTGCACCTCTTCAATTCGCGCGTAACATTTGAAATTGAAGGCTTAGATCAATCCCGAAGGGACACATGGCGCCCATCGGGGGCTGGACCAGATCCTATAAATAGGGCCTTGGGTGGCCCGGAGAGCTCACACCCAAACCCCAACTCCACAATCTTCACCGGCGCATGAAACCTCTTCCGGTGACCCATGTCCCGGTAGCTCTTGCCTGGAAGTTCTCACCCAGACGCATGGCTCCCAAGGGATGCGCCAAAGCCTTCAAGATGCCCCCGGAGCAAGTCACGGCGGACTTTCTCGGGGCGACTGAGTTTACCTCCGGGGTTCTCGCGTCCCTCGTGGACCGGAAGGTCTTTGTAGATGGGGACGTCCGGATCCCCGGGAGGAACGAGATGACCCCTCGCCCTCTGGCCAGGGAGCTGGTCGTCTTTCAAGCTTTCGAGGAGGTCGGCCTCCGGCTCCGAATGCACCTGTTGCTCCGGGAGTTCCTCCAAGAGTACGGGGTGGTGTTAAATCACTGAACGCCCAACCCCCTCGTGCGGATGGGCCTCTTCATTTGGCTGTGCGAGACAGCCACCAGATGGGAGCCGACGCTCCGACTGCACCGATACTTCTACGAGCCCTCAACAAGGGGCTCATAGGTGATCAAGGGAGGGCTGATGTCCGCCTTCGGCTCCATCATGATGCAGCTACTGCTGGCCTGGGTAAACGAATACCCGGTGGCGGCCTCCCAGGACCACTGGGGGGACTGGCTCCGGTGATGATTCTACTCTGGGTCTGAGACTCCGGGGTGACCTATTCCCTGGAGCCCTCCCCCTATTGCCGGTCCTCTGCCTCCAAGGCACCTGTCTGGACGTCCGACGAGCTGGTGCTCCTCAGCAAGATGGTGGGAGTCCGGCCCCTAAGGTCGATGAGAGACCTCGTGGAGGGCTGGCGCTCCTCCGAATCACCCCCTTCATGCAATGGCGAAGGGGAATAGGGATGTGCCCGACGCACCGGCCTCTACAGATGCTGGTGGCCAAATGTAAGCACCTGGTGATCGCACCTAAAACGGTGTGATTTTGTAATACCACAAGTGGACGGTTGAACATTGAGCACTTGAGGGTCGAATTCCACAAGGAACAAGTGTATTCGTCTTTCTAACTTAATGGATCACTGATTAAGTCTAAACGAGTTTTGGGGTTGTTATTCTATAACTAATTCTACTACTAAAGCTATCAATCTAGGGTTTTAAAGTAGTAAATTGCAGGTATGAAATTTGAATTTATAAAGCAGGAATTAAAACCTAGGGCTTCGGGAATTCCATAACCATCCGGCGTAATTCTATCAAAGGTCTGAGGGTTGTGAGTTAATTTCCATTGTTTTCTAAGATAAATTAAGTTTCCAGTTCGGAGAGCTGGGTCAACAATCAGAGGATCGCTTCCACTGTCACATTTGGCGAGGGCCTCTCTCCTATTCAGGGTCCCGCGTCAAAGCGCTAAGGACTCAAGAACTCCCCTAAATTCTAGCAAAGGCTCAACTATTACGTCTGTTGCCGAAACGAGAATTTAGGGTTTAGAGGACGAAAACATTAGAAAATAACTCCAAAACTTGGGATCAAAACCTAGAAAAATCACGCCTTCCGGATTAGATTATCCCTAACCCTAGAAGGGATCTACTGGCACAAAGCCATAAGAATGCAAACATAATAATAAGAAATAAATAAAAACTTACTTGATTGCTTGAGAATTGGAGTTGTCGTCCTTGCCGGCTTACAAAAGCAATAAAATAGAGAAGGGGGCTCTACTAAACTAAAACTAAACTAAACCCTAATGGCTAGTAAACCTAAGAAAAAGCATGTCTAATTGAGCCAAAAGCTTCCCTATTTATAGTACATAAGTCCTAGAATTAACCAATTACAACTCAAGACTTATTTTGGAAAGAAATTGTCTCAGATTCGGACTTTAAACCGACTAACGGGTCTGTTTTGGACTCGGAATTCGGGTTTTGGGTCAATTTTCGGGTCGAATTCCTGTTTTTCAGATTTTCAGCATCTTCTTTCTCCACTTCGTTTCCTATCCAAATGATGTCGACATAACTCCAAATTTGATACGTTTGTTCCTAAAACATGAAGAACACACTCGTGAAAGCGGATTGTAAAAATGTTACAAAAAATCACATAAAATGACTTGTCAAAGGAATTTTAAGCATCATTTTTGCACATTTTCAATACTAAATCTAGGGTAAAATTCTACCAAATGAAGACTTATCAAATTCCCCCAAGCTAGAACTTTGCTTGTCCTCAAGCAAAGAATGTGAATAATTTTTCCAAAAATTGAGATGCCTTGGTAAATCAGATTCTCTATAAACACTTTCGAAAACTCTCATCACATCTATGCATATTAGGCAATTGATCTAAGCAATTTAAACTCTCCAATTGCAAATATTCAGATTATCAAATTTCAACCTTAGAAAAGAGAGAGCTTAATCAATTGAATCATCTTGACAACTTGTTTCATATAAGATTTAGAACAAACCATAGGTAAAGAAAACACTCATTATGCTACAAGTTATACAAAGTTTGCTAGATTGTCCTTTAGAGAAAAGCAATTAGCAATCTTGGCATAAAAAGTTACATAAGAGAGTTAATTTTAGATAATAGTTTATCAGAAACCTTCAATTTGGAAGAAGTCAATGATAATTTAAAAGACAAGTTCAATCTTTAATGGTCAATTTAAGATAAAAACTAAACATAAGCAATTGAAATGTTCAAAAGAGCTAAGTTCAATGGATCATATGCAAAGATGTGATAGAATAGTCTTCTAATTGATTAAAGATCATCTTCAAAACTAGGCATTCCAAGTGATAAATCTCTCTTTTTTTCAGTTTATGATGGAATGTGGTGGAATGATTATTCGATAAAGACTAAGAAAATGGTTAAGTGAACACCCCCAAGCTAAATTAAACTAAGCAAACGGTTAAGTGAACAGCCCCCCAAGCTAAATCAGACATTGTCCTCAATGTATGGAAAGAGATACAGATTAACCTTTGCTGTCATGGTGGAAGATGACGTAGTGAAAGAGAATGTTGCGGTCCACGTAGCTCCAATGGTGCAGTCCAAGGCGTCACAAGTGAAAACCTTGGAGATCACACGTCGGATTTGCGATTTTTTTTTGAACATGCTGTGATGTGGACTTGAATGTCATAATCTGAATTTGGTTGGCCCTGAAAAAGAAAAAGAAAAAGAAAAGGAAAAAGAAAGAGAAAGAAGAAAGGAAAAATAAAAGAAAGAAAAAGCATCGGGTTGCCTCCCAATAAGCACTGGTTTAACGTCCCACTCGACATAGACCATAGCATGATCTTTATGGAGGTTCCCAATACTGATTTTGAATGTTTGGTGCAGTGGGAGACCTAAGCCTACTGTCTAGCAATTCAGATTTTTTAGCTTTCATTGTAGCTAGGTTTAATCGGTGTGGAGGCTCTATACCAATTAGATCATCAATAGAATATCCTAATGCCTTGAGATGCAGTGTTAATGTATTGATCAATGTACTTGATGGTTTATCAGTTATATTGGCATCTACAAGCATAGGATTTTGTTTATCTCTATCAAGAAGCATATATTTCACCGAGGAAGGAAGGGATGTGAGATTTGGTACCTTGTTCGCGTAGGGATTGTCATGATTTCTTACCGTTAAGAGTCGATTGGGCAACGATGATATGTTTGTAGTGGCATGATCATCCTTTTTATTGCTCGTCTCTGTGTTGTCATCTAGAGCATCATTTCCAATTTGTTTACCCTGCAATATAGTCTCAAGAGGGTCTATCATACATGTGGTGTCCTCATACATAGGGCAGTTAGCAATTTCAGGTAATTTAAACAATATTTTCTCATTCCCCATATGAAAAGCAATTGTACCCTCACATATATCAATTTGAGATGTTTCTAAATCATACAAATCCTTTTTATTTGTAAGAATTTCTTTTAAGAATTATCCATATGAAGGAATTTCAGTGATAAGATCAGCAAAAGGCATAGTCACATTCAGTTTTTTCAGGGTATCAAAGGATTTGTCATTAGAACTAGACTGGAGGTAACAACATGGAAATGATGGAGTCAGTTTAAAAACATGTGTTACCTCATTATTACCTGATTCTGTTTCTTTTGATTGTTCATCCTTTCCGAGGTCGCCTGTCTGCACAGGTAGATCGTCATACTTAAGTTCAGTTGTCGGCATCGAATCCTTGGTAGGCATCTTTGTTGGTTCCGATTGCACCTTCTCTTTTTGGAAAGTTCCTTGTCTCGCCCCGAAACTGGGACTACGACTACTCCCGTGGAGACCTAGCTCGCAGCAGCTAGTCCCACATAATCATACCTTTGACTTCCCAGGATAAGTCAAGCACAGGAGTATATTCACATTGCAGCAGAAAAACTTACAAAATATTTAAGCAGTGTGGCCTGCTGGCCTTAATATTACATAAAGAGATTACAATACCTTCGCGGCATACATGGTTTAGCAAAATAACAACTACACAGTAGAAGATAGGTGACCCTCCCATAGTGAGAAGTTGACTGCAAAACAACACACATCAGGACTTTGACGGAACTGACTCTCCTCCTTCTGGATCCAAGAAATTCTTCACGCCTTCATCTCGATCATTGAACACTCCATCTACTGATTTGTAGGTTGCAAGGGTGAGCACTTACGTACTCAGCAAGTCATAGGTAAGAGTAGATACATATAGTAGGAATGACATGAACCTATGCTAATCAAGAATTGTGGATGTTTGTAAAATAATCTTTTCTTTCATCTCATGGCAGCACTTTTCATAATATAGCATCGCTATCCATGTTCACTAAGTTATAGCACTACTGCGACACGTCGACACATGACAGCCCATGGCAGTACCCCTTATCAATCATTACAACACATGTCATTTGGGTAATATTGACTTAACAAGTTTTATTGAGAAAACATACTTGTGTCACACCCCGTGGATTTAATCCACCGCAGAAGACTCCTATAAACCCGGGAGCTCAGAGTATTCAAATACGTTTTTAACTCCGCAGAGAGGTACCAATTTACCCGCAAGATATTCCACTTTCATGTCCATCCTATCAATATGATTAGACCCTTCCTCACTGCATACCGTGAGTGGAAAGGTGGAGATAACAAGAACTTTTGTTATGTTTCACTCACAAATCACCCCTGACCCTGTGGATCTCTCGTGAACCACAGTTGTGGCAGGTACTACCTCCACCCCTAAGTCTCTTCCCATTACTGGGTCAACGTGCATGATCACATTCAGTGATATGTGTAGGAGCCGCACTCCGTGAAATTCGTGTATTGTTTTCCATCTCATGCAGGGGTTTTATGTGTGATCCACATAAGTACTTGTTCAGGCCTGTCCCATACCAGGCTTGCGGTTAGCACATGTTTCATGCCACTAGACGCACAACACAAGGTTCTAGTCCTTATATGCCAGTGACCAGATCATACCACAAACCATGCACCTTCAGTGCCTGCTCATCCTTTGCAGTTAAGCACCTCCAGTGCTACCACCATTCCAAACCAAAATTCTGGTCACGGCTAGGGGTTTTATTTCATGAATATATATATATATATATATATATATATATATATATATATATATATATATATATATATATATAAGTACATATATAATAGTTCATGGCTCACTATTTGATCATCTCACATTTCACAGATATCCAGCCTAGTACTGCCAATTCATAATTCAACCATTCTCATTCTTTCACATGCAATATTATTTATATTCAAGGTTATGTTAAAGCAACTCTTAAAATATAGGTTCAAGATGTCTAAGAATATGACTTGCCTTCCGCGTCGTAAAATACAGCAGCTGATGACGGGTCAACAGCGAAATCCTCGATCTCAGCTTCTAGATCTGCTCGGCGACAAACAACAAACAATGATTATTAACTATATTAAAATGCTTTATGACTTACATGCAGATATGCTTAGAAGAATAACTGAACGATACTGAAGATGCTTGGGATTGCAAGATGAACTGAGTCGAGATTCTAGGGTTTCAAGGAGTTTGGCTAAGGATATCAAGCTCGTGGCTGGTTTGTTCAAAAACAGTGTATGTCAGCCGATTGACATTCGGTTCAAGACATCGACATAGGATCAATGGTTGGTAGAGGGCTCAATACAAGTTGTGATAGAAGAAGAAAATGTAGATCACAACATCAAGAATCTAAGGGACAAGGTTATGCTCAAAATGCATGGCTAGAAGTAGGTAAAAAGGTTCAATGCCACTGGCTGACATAGATTGGCATTGGGTTGACATGGCCACAAACTAGGGTTTACCATATCTTTTGATCTAGGGCTCCAATTGATGCACAACCTTGTCTGGGAGATAGGCCTTGATAACAAGAACAAATGATTCAACAGGTTCCAAGGTTGAAGATGGCCAGGCGACGATGAAAACTGGCGAAGAACACGGTGGCTGGAGTTTCAAGTCATGGCACTGGACAGAAATTAGGGCATAGCCATAACTTTTGATTTAGACCGAATAAGACATTGAGCTAGTAGACAAAATTGTTCAGGAGACTAGGGCGCATCTTGTGGATAGGGTGGATAGAACTGGATCGGGCGGGAACAGATTTCCGATGGCCGGCGCCGGAGAAGAAGACACTGGATTTGGGGAGTAAGAGGGATGCATTTAGAAGCTATTGGAACAATCAATTTGGTCAAAGCATCACCGGAGAAGCCTAGCGGCGAGAGCCGGCGACTGGTGAAGCTCAAACTTGGAGATAGCTTCGATTCGACCTCAATTTCGACATCTTGATGCACTGGCTTGCTAAATAAAGCTCACTGATTAATCTGTTCTACTGAATCGAGGGCTAATTTGGATTGAATCAAATTGCAAAGATGGAACATGGGTTCTAGCAATTCCGGCGATCACCGGCGATGTAGGGCACGGGGGTTCAATTAAATGATACAGCACAGAGAGTTTGATGAGGGGAACTCACAAGTGGCTTCAATTTGGAGGTTGGTGCAGTGGAGCGTGCTGGCGTCGTCGACCTCCTCGGCGGCTCGCCGGAGACGAAGAAGGAGATGAAGAAATGTGGTTAATTGCTAAGGAGTTTTAGAGAGTAGTGCTGGAGATGAAGAAGCTACCCTGGGATGCTATTTATAGGCACAAGTTGTAAGACAAAGCTTGCCACACAATGGGCTATGGGACTTGTGCCGGTGAAGACTTCGGTTGAAGCAACGGCGAGCAGGTTTAGCTCCTCTCTGGCGCACAAACTGCTGATGTGCTAGACAAGGATTGCCACGGCAATAGCTAAGGTGCAAACACGTGTGCGCATGCAGGCACGGTTGTGAAAAAGCACAAGCTAGCGCGGCGCTGATCTGCAACAAATACACAGCGACACGGCGCACCTGATCGCGGTCGCAGTGGCGCTGGTCGAAGTGGTCATTGTGCACTGCTAGCTGTGGTCGAGGTCAAAGGGACTGCGAGCTCTGGTCGCAAATGGCTACTCCGGTCATGAACTGCAGGTGTGGTCGAGCCAGGGACCTGATTGCAAGAATCTTTGGTTGAATCTTGGACTGATTTGTAATTTCTGACTTAGAGATAGATAATTTGCAATCTTATTTCATAGATGAGTATAAACTTATTCCTTATACTCATCCAGCAAGAAATTTGGTAAAATTTGGCATGATTTGATGGTTTTTGATATAAAATGAAAATAGGGTATTTTATGGTAATTAAAGTCTGAGTTTTTGTTGATTTCGAATTCTGGCATCTGGACAGAAGGGAAAATTGTATCAAATAGCATTTGGAAGGGGTTTACTAAAGAAATTCTGAATTTGGAGTTGATCTGAGGATTTTAGCCTTTTTGGGTTTCCAGATATCAGAAAAAGGACTGATTCGTGATACAATTTGGACTAATCTGTGAAAAAGGCTTAAATTAAGAAATCTGGTTGCCAACTTTCTGGATTAAGGTATTGGCATACCCATGATCATAATCCAAGAATAATCTGATCTGGATTAAGTCAAGATTTGGCTAAATCTGAGTTCAGAGTATTTAGGGTAATTAGGATATTAATTAAATTCCTGTTTTCGAAAACAGAAAAGGATTGCAAGATCTGAAAGTTAGAGATGGAATTGAATCTGCCTTCTGAAGGCTTTTATGTTCAGAGTAACTGATAGATCATATCTGAGCAATCTGATCTTGATTTGGGTCTACAGGATAGATTTGGACATTTTAGGGCTTGATAAAGATACTGATCTGGCTACTACTACAGATACATGCATGCATGATGTTTTTGAAAACGGAAGTTTTCACCCCTAAACTCAGGGTGTTACATTCCTGCACCTTTCAAATCAACAGTATCAACACAAGATATAACATTCATATGTTCAGAATTACGAGGGTTGATAGGTTGAGAAGGAATAGAGTTAGAAATCATTGGTGCGTGTTGGCCATTCGCACGAATTGAGTCTCAAGCAAGCGAACATGTGTAGAGATGGAGTCGATCTTCTGGTTCAGTGCAACTTTTTCCTTCTCTTGATTTGCTAGAAAAGCTTCTCTCGATGTTGGATTGTTCAGGTTGATTTTGTCGTTGATGTGGTGGTTGGTATGGTGGTTGTTGTTGTTGTTGTTGCTGAAACGATGGCCATGGTGCTTCATATGACTACTGTTGTTAAGGGAGTTGGTGCTGCAGTTGGATCAACCTTGATGAAGCGTGTTCATTCCCCCATTGCATGTAGTTTTGTGTCATACCTTCAATTAGATCATATGCTTCGTCAATGCTTTTGTTCATGAGTGCACCGCCAGCTGTGGCGTCAACATTCATCCCTGCCGTGTAATTCAAAGTGTTGTAAAACATTTGAACTACAAGACACTTTTCCAGGCCGTGGTGTGGGCATGACCTTAAAAGTTCCTTGTACCGCTCCCATGCTTCGTAGAGTAATTCTCCTCCCTACTGAGTAAAACAAACAATCTGGTTTCGAATATATGCAGTTTTAGATGGAGGAAAAAATTTATTGAGAAAAATGCGTGAGAGTTCATCCCACGTTGCTAATGAAGCTAGCGGTAGAGTGTACAACCATGCTCTCGCCTTATCTCGAAGAGAGAAAGGAAAAAGATGAAGTAGTAGCGCATCGTGTGAAACCCCATTAATTTTAAAAGTATCACAATGCTCAAGAAAAATATGGAGATGCAGTGAGGATCTTCAGTGGCAAAACCACTGAATTGATTTTCTTGTATCAGATTCAATAGTGCAGGGTTAATTTCAAAATTATTTGTTTCGATTGTTGGTCTAAGAATACCCGACTGAAACCCCATGCTGAACGGGATTTCATAATCCTTCAATTTCTTTTGTTCACCCATCTTAGGTGATTTGTCTTCCTTCAGTGTTTGATTGTCCAATGTGGCTCGTTCTTGATTGTATCAGATTTGCACTACTTCCCTGAAAGGTTAGTGGTGCACAAAGAAGAAAAATAAAAATAGAAGCAAGATTGAGAAATGAGATTGACTTATATCAGCAAAAATTAATCTGAAAAGATGAATTATCGTTGTTCCCCGGCAACGGGGCCAAAAACTTGATCGCACCTAAAACGGTGTGATTTTGTAATACCACAAGTGGACGGTTGAACGTTGAGCACTTGAGGGTCGAATTCCACAAGGAACAAGCGTATTCGTCTTCCTAGCTTAATGGATCACTGATTAAGTCTAAACGAGCTTTGGGGTTGTTTTTCGATAACTAATTCTACTACTAAAGCTATCAATCTAGGGTTTTAAAGCAGTAAATTGCAGGTATGAAATCTAAATTTATAAAGCAGGAATTAAAACCTAGGGCTTCGGGAATTCCATAACCATCCGGTGTAATTCTATCCAAGGTCTGAGGATTGTGAGTTAATTTCCATTGTTTTCCAAGACAAATTAAGTTTTTAGTTCGGAGCGCTGGGTCAACAATCAGAGGATCGCTTCCACTGTCACATTTGGTGAGGGCCTCTCCCTGTTCAGGGTCCGCATCAAAGTGCTAAGGACTCAAGAACTCCCCTAAATTCTAGCTAAGGCTCAACTATTACGTCTATTGCCGAAACGAGAATTTAGGGTTTAGAATAAGAAAATATTAGAAAATAACTCCAAAACTTGAGATCAAAACCAAGGAAGAATCACGCCTTCCGGATTGGATTATCCCTAACCCTAGAAGGGATCTACTAGCAAAAAGCCATAAAAATGCAGAAATAATAATAAGAAATAAATAAAAACTTACTTGATCACTTGAGAATTGGAGTTGTCGCCCTTGCCGGCTTACAAAAGCAATAAAATAGTGAAGGGGGCTCTACTAAACTAAAACTAAACTAAACCCTAATGGCTAGTAAACCTAAGAAAAAGCATGTCTAATTGAGCCAAAAACTTCTCTATTTATAGTACATAAGTCCCAGAATTAACCAATTACAACGCAAGACTTATTTAGGACGGAAATTGTCTCAGATTCGGACTTTAAACCGACTAACAGGTCTGTTTTGGACTCGGAATTCGGGTTTTGGGTCGGTTTTCAGGTCGGATTCTTGTTTTTCAGATTTTCAGCATCTTCTTTCTCCACTTTGTTTCCTATCCAAACGATGTCGAAATAACTTCAAATTTGGTATGTTTGTTCCCTGAAATATGACGAACGCGGATTGTAAAAATGTTACAAAAAATTACATAAAATGACATGTCAAAGGAATTTAAGCATCGTTTTTGCACATTTTCAATACTAAACCTAGGGTAAAATTCTACCAAATTAAGACTTATCGCCTGGCGACTTGTGCCCCGGTTTCTGCTACCTTGGCTAACATTTTTTGCTTTTTGCTCTTCGCAGTCCGGGCATACCCAGCCTCCCAGGAGAAGGTGGAGAACCTCCTCAGGAGGTACTTTGGCGATGAGCACGAACGCGTCGTGAGAGTCACCGGGGAGGGCCCCCCGTGCAACTTGGTGGCGGAGGCCTTTGGGCTGACGCTGCCAGAGAGGGAGTGCCTCCCCACCCTCACATAAGCGGGGGAAGAGGCCACCAGGGACCCGAAGCCAAAGCGCGCGAACGCATGCAAAGCCCCGGGCCCGGCCATGATGCCGGGCTCTACGCCCGCAAAGACTCCGGCCCCTCCGGCGGGGGCGAACACTTCCCCCTCGGCCCACCGGGCCGCTCCTAGGTCGTGGCGCGCTCAGGCCGCCCCGACGATCGGGGTGACTTCGCCCCTACCAGAGGGAGAACTCTCCGCCGTCCGAGGGATGACCGGGGAGTTCATGCAACTCCTTGACGCTCCAGCCGAGTCGGGCGAGAAGGAGGGGGCAGCTAGCAATGGAGGGGAGTCCAACTCGGCGGACTACGCCCCGTCGCCTTCTCCAGTGGCCACGCCTATGGTGGTTTTAGACCCAGCGGGCCTAGACCGCCCGGAGGCTACGGTGGTCCCGGCGGCCCTGCAGCCCGAGAAGGGGAAGGGGCTTTTCGTCCCCCCAAAGGCCACATCCCCCCGAAGGAGCTGACGTCCAATTCCTCGGACGATGAGTCCCTGGTGGTGGGGGCCATGACCAGGGACGAGCAGGTCCACATCACTCCCAGGGACGGATGGAGGGGGCCCGCCTGCGGGGGCAGGTCCAGCGCCGTAGGGAGGGAGACTCCCTTGCCATCCCCGAGCGAGTGTCGGAGATTTGCCGAGGGCCTCCAAACCCGGAAGGTCCGAGCCTACATCCAGCAAGGGACTATCCGCGAGCGGTGCTCGGAGCTGGTTTCTCTCCACCTCCAAGTGAGTTCATCTCCGTAGCCTCCGGGGGCTTTCCCTCATGTCACTCACCTTGCGTATCGCGTATGTCTAACTCTTGAGTTCGCAGGGGGCAGCCATCTCCCACGGGGTCGAAGAGCGCTTCATGGCGGCGCTGTAGGAGGCCGAGGATAGGGCCGCCGCCTTCTGTGTCGAGAGGGACGAGGCCCTCAGGGAGCTGGCCAGGGTCTAGGCTCTGCTCCTCGCCTCGGAGGACGCCAATTCTTGCCTCCGGAGGGAGGTGAAGGCGAAGGACAGTGCCTTCCGGGAGCTCAAGAGTTCTAGCTCCCGGGCAGTCGCGGAGGCTGGGTGCTCCGTCCGCTATTCCCTCGAACGGCTCAGGATCAGTGTCGGGCCAGGAGGGGGCTATGGGTCAATGCCGGTGACACTCGTTGACGCTACGTGTTTTCTCAACTCGCAAGTCTCCGTGATCCTGAAGGCCACCGACGCCCGAGCTCGCGGTATGGTGGTCCCGGTGATCGACGCGGCCGCGGCCCTTGTGGAACACCGGGGGACCGGTGCCCGGGCGATCGGGGGCCGGCTTCCCTAGAGCTTCCCTACCTTCATCGAGCTGCAGCGGAGGGGGTTGGAGGAGCTGGACGAGGCCTTCTACGACCGGATCATCCAGGCCCGGGCCCCGACACCAGCGCCCCTGAGAGCAGATCCCTTGGCGGTGAGGGTGACCCTCCGGGGGGGCCGACATTGGGCAAGTATGAGTCTCCCCCCCCCCCCCCCGGGCCTTTAGATAGGTCCTTTTCCTTTTTGTTAGGATTTTGCTCCTTGTAGCTTCTTAGAGGAAGCCCCAGAGACTTGTAATTATTATCTTGAACGGTATAGAAATGGGAAAGTTTTTGCTAAGTCTTGTTTCATTAAAAGCAGGCGTTTGCCTCGGAGGGCGTGGCCCGGGGAATGCCCAGGTGGCCCGGGGCTTATTCCCGGGAGTTTTCAAGTCCCCCGGTGGCACACCCCGAGGGGTTCACCGGTGACCCGGGAGTCAGCTCCCGAGGAGTTTTCGAGCCCCTGGAGGCCCTCCCCGAGGGGCTCCTCGATGACCCAGGAGTTGATTCCCAAGGGGTTTTCGAGCACCTCGAGACGTAGTTCGGGAAGTGCCCAAGTGGAGTTTGCCTTGCTTAGCCTCGCCACCGAAGGGCGTGCCGGAGAGTGCTCTCTGGGAGCCGATCCGACTGCAGTGGCACCCAGAGTGGCACTTGGACAATTTTGATAATTGTCATGCCGAGCTACCCCTCCGAAATCGGGGTCCCGGAGGGTCCCGCCGCTTCGGATATGTCCCCTGGATGGCTACGAGTACTGGCACGGAGACCTCCTTCGAAGGGCCCAAAGGTGCATAAGAGGCTTGTACAAGGATCTTTCTCGGGAGATATTGGAAGGTCACCGGGAATATTAGATGTAGGTGCCTACCAGAGTGGGTTGTCCTCCGAGGCAGTTTTCCGTGGGAGGCTAACTCCCCCGGTTGTATCTCATTTGTGCCCAGGAGTTGCCGTCCCGGGGACACCTTAACCCACTGGGGGTGTTGTCCCCCGACCAAATGTTTCATCAATAAAGCTATCTGAGTTTGCTTATTCATTGTCTTTGACAAGGATTATCACTCGAGCTAGTTTGACTAACACATGTCGGGTTCAAGACAAGTTTGAATACGATGTGTGCCTATATGTCTTAGTAGCTGCTATGGTCGCTGAGGGACACAGGGTTAGTTTATGATCGCAGATAGTGCGCGGTAAGGAGGCTGCAGACGGTGCACGGTCAGAGGGTCGCTGATTGTATGCGACCAGGATAGTTCAAGGGTGTTTGAGTCTTTACCAAGCACGTTCCCAGGATTAAGATAACTTCTCCTACATATGAAAACAACCACCAGGAGGTCAACATGTGCGGTTATCCACGATTTGCACATGCTTAACCGGCGAAGGAGATGAGTGCGGTTATGCGAACTGCACCAGGACAACCGTCCTAAACCGCTTCGTGCTTGATGTCCTTTCATTCAATATAAAAGGATGGTTGATGCACGATGTAAAGGACGGTTAACAAGAAAGACAACGAGTCAACAAAGCTTGAAGACTTAGGCATAGTTAGATAGACAAAGATACAGAACAGATCCTCGCCTATGATAATCTCTTCTCCCTGTAAACTGCTTTTCTCATATAGTGAAATCACAACAGGACGTAGGGCTATTACTCCCACCATCGTGGGCCCAAACCTGTATAAATCCTCACATCTTTATAGCCATCGCTTACCCTAACTTACCTAAGGTCGCCTTGAAAGGTCTCTGATAATTCTCATATTTGTACATATTTTCTGGATATTTTCCCCTCATTCATGCTCATTTTAGTCATAAAGATGATCAAATACTCAAATATATTTGTATTGGTTGTCGTTCGACGTCGACTGTGGTTTTTGTTTATTTTAATCGCAAGTCGACTCAATTCGGGCAATTTTTGGCTGAATGGATGAGCTTCATCGACTGGATCTGGCGAACAGACAATTCCATACAAAAGTGCGCGTCGTTACGGACGTGTAGGAGCTGACCACGTCAAAATCAGAGTCTCTGGGAGTCCAGAACAATTAAACCTAGCAGCCAAGGGCCAGTTTGCAATTTCTAGAAACTTAGAACCTCCCTCTGCAAAATAGCCAAGACACATAAACCCTAGCTGCCACCACATAAGGATCTATTCAGAATTTCTTCAAAGGTTGAGGGCATTTCTGCAAAAATGCCAAAATCAACAAAATACCCTAGCCGCCATTGTTATTTCCTCGGCCTAGCACATACCCTCAAACCCCCTTCTTCTCTCCCAACCCCGACGAGCTTGCCAGTGGCAGCCAAGTCCACGCCGACGGTAAGCCGCCGGTCTCCTCCTTTTCTACCTCCCCCTTTCTTCCTCTTCTCCCTCTCTGGTGAGCCGTCAGTCTTCTCCCCCTTCATCCTCTCTCACCACATTTCGCCTCTTCCTCTCCCATTCATCCTACCGTCGGCGAGCTCCCCTTTTCCTTCTTGTCCTGCAACTCCACAGACTCCCTCTTTATTCTTTTCTTTTCCTCCTTCCTTCCCTCCTCTTTCTTTTTCCTCCCTTCTTCTTTCTTTTTCCTACCTTCTTCTTCCTCTCCTCCTCTTTCTCTCCACTACTCCAATCCGAAGGCTTTGGTATTTATAGCCGCCAGGGTGACGGTTCGCCTTCCGAACGCCTCGAGTTTTTAAAGCATTTACAGTTTCACCTCGGGTTAAAAAACATTTCAACAGCGCCATCATTACCCGTCACGTATTACCCAGAGCCCATCTCGGGGAATCAACCGTCACACTTAGTGCGCCACTAAGTGGGAGATTTGAAGCGTCGGGTTAAAAATCCGACGTATGTCTTAAAATTCGAAGTAAACACGTCCCTTCGTTCTCTCCGAATTTGGGGGCTAGCTGACGAGGATTGGCACCCGAGTCAGTTCAAATAAATGCACGACTAGTTCAGGATAGATTCGAACCAGACATGTGCTTGGCGGGGCGAACTCAAGCCATTCTGAGGAGTACAAGCCCGAGGTCGCAGGCCTTACGCGATCAGACCGCGGCTAGTGCGCGTTCAGGAGTTCGTATGTTATATGCGAACAGAAGGCTGTAGATGTTGCGCGGTCAGCCAAACATCGCGCGGTCAAAGCATTATCGACCAGCAGACGCGGGACTAATCTGCTCTTGTAATTGGATATCCCGAGTCCCCTGAAGATTTTCCACGTAGGAGAACAACCGTCAGGTGGTTAATACGTGCGGTTATCCACGAATAACACGTGTTAAACCTGCGTGGGAGTTAAGAGCGGTTGATGAAACCGCATCCAAGCAACTATTTGATGCCATTACGACTTTGCGCCCTTTCGACCAGTATAAAAGGGTAGCCTGATGCATCAACTAGGGGATATAACACATCTCACCCAGAGATCAACTGGTCGAACAACCAACTCGAAGACAATAGCCTAGATTAGATAGCTTCCATAAGCCTTCCAGGCTTCATCTTTTACAAACATATAGGGAAAATCTTCACCTGTGAAGGTCTTTCCATCACTTTGTAAATCTTTTTACTATACATAGTGAAATCCCAACAGAACGTAGGGCTATTACTCCCACCATCGTCGAGGGCCTGAACCTGTATAAACTTCTCTGTGCTCTAGTTCTTCATAATTCTACATACCTTCCTGGAGGGACACCCTGAAAGGTCTCACAACCTACAAATTTTGCATAAGTTCGGCTAAGGACCCCAAGTCTGAATCGTCGACACCTTTCCCCCAGCGCCCAGGGGCAACAAGTATGCGGTGGTCATTGTGAACTATTTCTCCAAGTAGGTGGAGGCTGAACCCTTGACGAACATCACCTCCCGTGCGGTACAGTGGTTCTTCTGGAAGAATATCGTGTGTCGCTTTGGAGTCCCCCAAGAAATCACCGTCGACAACGGGACCCAATTCGACTCAGCATACTTCCAGGAGTTCTGCGAAGCTTGGGGGCTACCCTCCACTTCGCCTCCGTAGCTCATCCACAGAGCAACGGGGCCGTAGAAAGGGTCAACGGCATGATCCTACAAGGATTACGCTGGTGACTCGAGCAAACCGCCTCCAGGCGAGGCGCATGGGCGGAGGAGCTTCCAAGCATCCTCTGTTCCATGCGCACGACCCCGAGCCAGGCAACAGGGTGCACCCCCTTTTCGCTCGTGTATGGGGCTGAGGCAGTCCTCCCCTCGTAGATCAGTTTTCGGTCGCTACAGGTCGAGTCCCTAGATGGAGCTACGGCTGCAGCGTACCAAACCAACGAAGCAAACCAGCGGCTGGAAGTCGACCTCATCAAAGAAGAGCGCGACCGAGCACTCCTCCACCATGCCATCTATGAGTGCGAAATAACATGCGCATACAACCAACTCTTCCGTGAAAGAGCTTTCGGCCTTGGGGACCTAGTCCTCAAGCACGTGACCGACCCCCAAGCCCAGGGAAAACTCTCCCCCAAGTGGGAAGGCCCGTACAGGATCTCTACGGTCCTGGGCTCGGGGGCTTACAAGCTCTCCAACCTCGAAGACCAGGATCAAAAGCATACATGGAACGTAGACTTGCTCCGCAAGTTCTACATCTAGCCCCTGGGCTTACTCCCTCCCCCGTCGCAACTTCGTAGGGGGAGGCGCTGTACTCATTGTTCCCTCCCCTGTTGCGATTCCGCGGGGGGAGGCGTTGTATTTCATCTTTATTAGTACAAATGGATTTTTGTTCAACTCTGGAGTCTTTGCAGATTTTTATCCCTCCGCCCCCGAGGCGATGCCCTCCGTGAGGATGCCCTCCCCGTGAGGATGTAGACTATAGCAGCCTAGAACTCCCTATGACGAGAGCCCTGCTCCCGTAGGGAGGCTTACAATAACCCCTCGTGGACTGAGGGGCTAAGCAGAAACCCGGTTCTCATGAACTGAGGGAACGAGTCACTTTCAGAGACTAGTCCCCCCTCAAGCACTCTACACCTGCTGCCGAGTTACGGGACCCTCCTCTGGGAGCGGCCTTATCCCTTTACGGGTCACGGGCTCATCCTCCTCCGGGAGTGGGCTTCCCCCTCTGTGGGTCACGGGATTCTCGGTTTTCGGAATTCTCAGTTATCTTTGGGATTTTTCGATCGGGAAGTTCTCTACCGGCTCCCCGCTCTCACGGTGTGTAACATCCTGAGTTTAGGGGTGAAAACTTCCTTTTTCATTGTTGGGGGAATCCCAAGCGGCCCCACGAAGTCCCAAGGAAGTCCCAAGGAGCCCATGGTGAAACCCGGTGAGATCCGGAGGGTCTCCGGGACCCCGGTGGCGCCCGGTGAGATCCGGAGGGTCTCCCGGACCCCGGTGACACCCGGTGAGCTCCGGAGGGTCTCCGGGAGCCCGGTGGCACCCGGTGAGGTACGGAGGGTCTCCGGGACCCTGGTGACACCCGATGAGATCCGGAGGGTCTCCGGGACCCCGGTGACACCCGGTGAGCTCCGGAGGGTCTCCGGGACCCCGGTGGCACCCGGTGAGATACGGAGGGTCTCCGGAACCCCGGTGGCGCCCGGTGAGATCTGGAGAGCCTCCGGGTCCATGAAGAGCTGTTGCTGACCGTGGGGCCCCTAGGAAGCTTGTGGCGCCACGTGTCGAGCATCCAGGCCGTCCATCAGGCCAAAGGACATCTTCGCCCTTCCATCCAACGGTCGCAGCGAGGGCATTTTTGTCTTTTGTACTTCTTGGGGGCTATATATACCCCTCTTGTACCCTTTTTCAGGGGGTCCAATTCATTTTCATATAAACTCATTCGGTTCTCTTGGAGACCTCTCCTCGAGAGCTCACCTCCCCAGCGGACTCGCGTCCGGAGAGAGCCAACAGGACTAGGGCCCCCACTGGGACCCGAACCTGTATAAACCTCTGTGTCACTTTCTGTGTTGCCCGGCGGGAGGAGACCAGTAACTCGGTCTGCTCGCGCCGCTGTACTCGTGCTGCGCACGTCCGAACCTGCCGGGGTATCCTTAATACCGCGACATTCATAAATAGCATGCATGCATGTATCAGTAGCAATAGCCAGATCAGTATCTACCTCAAGCCCTAAAATCTCCAAATCTAATCTGTGACCCCAAATCAAGGTCAGATTGTTTAGATGCGATCTATCGGTTATTCTAAACTTAAAAGCCTTCAGAACCCAGATCCAATTCTATCTCTAACTTCCAGAATTATCAACTCCTTCTATTTTCAAAAACAGAATATCCTATATTACCTAAATACCCTAAGTTTCAGAAATCCAGATTAATCTAAATCTTGACCAAGTTCAGACCAGATTATTTCTGGAACATAATCAAGGATATGCCAATACCTTAATCCAAAAAAGTTGACAGCCAGATTTCACCATCTAGGCATTTTTCGCAAATCAGTCCAAGAGTTATCGCAAATTAGTCCTTATATGATATCTGAAAACCCAAAAAGGCTAAAATCTCCATATTAACTCCAAATTCAGATTTCTTTGGCAAATCTTCTCAAAATGCTATTTGCCACAAGTCTCTCTTCTGTGCAGATATCAAAATCAAACCCTAAATGCCAGAATTCGAAATCGACAAAACTCAAATCTTACTTTACCCTAATTTACCCTATTTTCAGTTTGTATCAAAAATTATTCAAATGTGTCAAATCTTATCAACTATCTTTGCCAAATGTTTTGTTGAATATATCTACCAGATTAGTGAAAGCAAATTCAGTTTAAACCTTCCAGAATGCCAGATTTACAATTCAGTCCAAATCAAAAACCTGAAGCTGCAGTTCAGTCCAAATTCAACCAGGCTGTTTACTGTGCACACGACCAGAGTTGCTGTGCTTGTGCGCCGTAGCTGCTCGTCGCCAGCGAGGCTTCGCCGCACTTGTGACCGTGCATGCCGGTGCGCACGTGTCCTCGCACCAACCGTGTCGTGGCAGCGCCACTGCAACGTCGACGACCAGCGCCTGCTCCCGCGCGTGACCAGCAGCCTTTTGTCAGCAATTCACTGCCACGTTGCCTTGCCGCGCCAGTGTTGTCGCCACCGCTTGCTCCAGCTTGCCATGTCCCGATGAACCGACATGATGATCAACTGTAGAGCCGTTGTCGCCGTCGCATCACCGGTTAATGCTGCGTCTTCGCCGCTGATGCTCAGCACGCAACCCATCTCATCACAGCAGCCAATTACTTCGTTGTTCCCCCTTGCAGTCTTCGCCTGGCCTATATAAGCACTCCTGTGCTCAGCAGCTCCCTCCACACATCACCAGAAACAAGCCAAGTTCCAGAATTTCCTGTTTCAGTCATCTTCTCCGGTGAGCCATCGAGGAGGCTCACGGTGCCAGCACTCTATAGATCATCTCCTGCATTTGTAGAGTTGTGATCTACATTTTCTTCTACTACCACAACTTGAGATAAGCACTCTAGCTTTTCTTAAAGCTATGTCCAAGCCTTGATCTGAATGTCAATCTGCTGACATTCGCTGTTTTGATTAAACCAGCCACAAAATTATTATCCCTGTTGTAATCCTGAAACCCTAAGATTATCTAATCACCATCCTTAGCCAGATTCCTTGAAACCCTAGAATCTCGGTTCAGTTTGTAGTTCAAATTATCTCCAGTATAGTTCAATCATTCTTGTTGAGCATTTCTGCATATAAGTCATAAAACATTTTAATATTATAAGTAATCATTGTGTGTTTGTTTGTCGTCGAGCAGATCCAGAAGCTGACTTTGAAGATTTTGCTGTTGACCCGTCATCAACTGCTGTATTTTACGACGCGGAAGGCAAGTCATATCCTTGGTCATCTTGAACCTATATTTTAAATGTTGCTAAAACATAACCTTGAATATAGATAATATTGCATGCGAAAGATTGAGATGTGTAGTGATGCACGATAAACACGGAGTACGGCTCCCACACATATCACTGAAGGTGATCTAGCACGCTGACCCAGTAATGGGAATAAGCAAAGTGGTGGAGGTTTGGATACAACCTGCCACAACTGTGGTTCGCGGAGAGCCACAGGGTCAGGGGTGAATTGTGAGTAAAACATAACAAAAGTTCTTGTTATCTCCACCTTGCCGCTCACAGTATGAAGTGAGTCAGGGGTCCAATCATTATGTTATGATAGGAAGGGCTTGAAAGTGGAATATCTTGCGGGTAAATTGGTACCTCTCTGCAGAGTTAAAAACGCATTCGAATACTCTGAGCTCCGGGTTTATAGGAGTCTGCTGCGGTGGATTAAATCCACGGGGTGTGACACAAGTATATTTTTCTAAATAAAATATGTTTAATCAAGATTACCCAAATGACATGTGTTGTCATGATAAGGAGTGCTGCCGTGGGCTGTCGTGTGTCGACGTGTCGCGGTAGTGCTATAATCTAGTGAACATGATTGATGATGTCATATTATGAAAAGTGCTGCCATGAGCTGAAATAAGATGAGATGAGAAAGAAAAAGATTATTTTACAAATATCCATAATTCTTGACTAGTCTAGGTTCATATCATCACTACTATATGTATCTACTCTTACCTATGACTTGCTGAGTACGTAAGTGCTCACCCTTGCAACATTCAACTCAGTAGATGGAGCGTTCTTTGATCAAGATGATGGCATGGAGAACTTCGTGGATCCAGAAGGAGGAGAATCAGTTCCGCCAGAGCCTTGATGTGTGTTGTTCTACCATCAACTTCTTTTGTGGGAGGGTCACCTATCTTCTGCTGTGTAGTTAATATTTTGCTAAACCCTGAATGCCTTGTAGGCATTGTAATCCTTTATGTAATATTAAGGCCAGCAGGCCATACTGCTTAAATATTTTGTAAGTTACTCTGTTGCAATGTAATATACTCCTGTGTTTGACTTATCCTGGGAAGTCAAAGGTGTGTGTATGGGACTAGCTGCAGCGAGCTAGGTCTCTACAGGAGTAGTCGTAGTCCCAGTTTCGGGGCGCGACAGAAAAGTTGGTATCAGAGCAACATGAGAACTTGACTGTAGGATGACACCTTTAGGAAATTGGCCGTGCCAGGAAGACGTAATTTATTTAGAAACTATTTGTTGAAAACCTTATTTTGATAAAAATAATGAGCCTTGTTGCTCCTGAAAATTTTATCTTGATATTTTATTGGGATTTTCAAAAAAATTCAGTAAGATTGTGAGAGTGTGTTCTGTTGTCTCAGAGTGTCTTAGGGGTTGGTGTAGACAGAGCTAGTGGTGCTCTTGATAGCTTTGTGATTCACTGTTGCTGATGCAATAGTTAACTTGTGTATTATGGCTAGTAGCCTAAATATTTTATGCACTAAAATAGTTGCATTAATTTCTGCATTGCTGTCTTAGTTGGCCTTAGTTAGTTAGATCAGTCCAAACTTCTTTTTCAGAGCCACCATGGTTGACACAAGAAGGAGATCTCGAAGTGGAAGAGAAGATATGGGTCAGACTCCGCAAGAAGAAGAAACTATGACAAGAGACCCTTTGTTTCAGCAAGGATCTTAGAGTTCCAATCCTCCTCAGAATGAACAACCCAGTCTTCAGGAAATTCTGTTGTCAATGAAGAAAAGTCGACAGGAAGCTCAGATAGCTCATGCCCAGTTGTTAGCCCAGATAGTTCAGAAACTGCCTACTGGAACAACAGAAGGAACTACTTCAGCTGTAGGAACAAGATTGACGGATTTCCAAAAGATCCGTCCACCAACATTCTCTATTGCGACCGATCCCATGGTTGCCGATGATTGGTTACGGGATATCGAGAGGAAACTGGACACGGTCCGATGCAGCGAACGAGAGAAAGTTTTGTTTGGATCTCATCAGTTATCAGGAACTGCAGCTGCATGGTGGATGAACTACCAGGAAGCCCACCTTGACAGAGATAATATCTCTTGGAGGGAATTTAAGGATCAATTTCGGAAATTTCATATACCTACTGGTATTATGGCAGCTAAGCGTCGGGAATTTTGGAATTTAACTCAAGGAAGTAAGTCAGTCACTGAGTATCTACACCAATTTACTCATTTGGCTCGATACGCACCTGGAGATGTGAATACTGAAGAGAAGAAGATAGAACGCTTCACAGAAGGACTTCAACACTATTTACAGTATCAAATTGCTTCTCATGAATTCACGGAATTCCAAACACTAGTGAACAGAGCTTTAAAGGTGGAAGAGAAGAGGAATATGGGAGAAGAAAGCCGAAAGAGGAGGATGTTCCAGTAAACACGACCACAGCCAAATCCAATCAGAGGAAGAATTCCTGTTACTCCCAGCTCCCAACCATCCTATCAGAATCCCAGACCAGCAACGACATTTGTGCCCCAACTGCAGAGGAAATCATCCTCAGAAGGATTTCCCTCATCCTCGTGTTGAGTGTTATCATTGTGGACGGCGTGGGCATTGCAAAGAATTCTGTCCTTGGATACAACTTCCGATGTCCATTGCCAGATCTCAGGCAGGAACACAGCCAGTAATAACCAGAGCATCACCATCACAGAATTTTAGAGGAATTTCATCAGGAAGAGGAGGAAACATGGCTAATCGAGGAAGAGGAAGAGGTAGAGCACCAACTGCAACCCAAGGAGGAAGATTAAACTATACTTCAATCCAAGAAGCAGGCAACGCCACCGACATTCTGCTAGGTAGATTTCTGATTCAATCTGCATCTGCCTTAATATTGTTTGATCCTGGTGCTACAAATTCATTCATGTCAAAAGCATTTGCATCTGAAGTTGAAATGCATATAGAGCAAGTACCACTAGAGTACTCTATGGTTATACAAACTCCAGGGGCTAGATTATCTGTTTACTCGATCTGCCCAAATGTAACCTTCAATATAGAAGGGGTAGAATTTGAGGCAAATCTACTAGTTCTAGAACTGCAAGGTCTAGACATTATTTTGGGAATGGATTGGTTGTCCCAACATAAAGGCCTAGTAGACTATGAAGAGAAAACCTTAAGTCTTGTCAGTAGCCAAGGGAAGAAAGTTCTATTCTATGCAGAAAGATCATCAGTCAAGAAACCGCTAAGATCTATTCAAGCATTGCAAAAGTTATGCCTGGAACAAGTGCCTGTAGTGCAACAATATCCTGATGTGTTTCCAGAAGAACTTCCGGGAATGCCACCTGACAGAGAAATAGAATTCAGTATTGAGCTTAAACCATGAGCTGCACCTATAGCAAAACGTCCCTATAGGATGCCAGTTACAGATCTGGAGGAGCTCAAGAATCAACTCGAAGATTTGGAAAACAAGGGATTTATCAAACCTAGTGCTTCGCCATGGGGAGCCCCAGTTTTGTTTGTGAGGAAGAAAGACGGAACTTTACGAATGTGTGTAGATTACCGAGCTTTGAATGAAGTCACTATTAAGAACAAGTACCCATTACCAAGAATTGATGACTTGTTCGATCAACTTCGAGGAGCCAAAGTATTTTCCAAGATAGATTTGAAATATGGATATCATCAGCTGAAGATCAAGAAAGAAGATATACCGAAGACTGCTTTCACTACTAGATATGGTTTATATGAGTTTACAGTAGTACCTTTTGGCTTGACCAATGCTCCGGCAGCTTTCATGAATGTCATGAACAGTACATTTATGGATTTCCTTGACAAATTTGTCATAGTGTTCATAGATGACATTCTGATATATTCCAAGAGTATGGAAGAACATGAGCAGCATTTACACCTAGTCTTGGGAAGGCTACGAGAGAGGCAATTTTATGCCAAGTTTGACAAATGTGAATTTTGGATGTCAAGAATTTCATTTCTTGGACATGTGTTGACAGCAGAAGGAATTTCAGTGGATTCAGCTAAAATCTCTGCAATCAAGGAGTGGAAGCAACCTACCTCAGTTTCAGAGATTAGAAGTTTCTTGGGATTAGCAGGTTATTATAGGAGATTCATTAAAGGATTTTCCCAGATTGCCAAACCTCTTACAAACCTGCTAAAGAAGGATGTTGCATTTGAATGGACCATCAAGTGTGAAGAAAGTTTTCAGAAGTTAAAGCAGAAATTGACAACAACACCAGTCCTCACTTTACCAGACAGCAAAGAAGATTTTGTAGTTTACTGTGATGCTTCAAAGCAAGGAATAGGCTGTGTGTTAATGCAGCAAGGTCGAGTAGTGGCTTATGCTTCACGTCAATGGCGACCACATGAGGAAAATTATCCGACTCATGATTTGGAGTTAGCAGCAGTGGTGCATGCTTTAAAGATATGGCGGCATTATCTCATTGGACATAAGTGTGAGATCTTTACAGATCATAAAAGCCTCAAGTATATTTTCACACAGACAGAGCTCAACATGCGTCAACGACGATGGTTGGAATTGATCAAAGATTATGATCTCAGTATTCAGTACCATCCAGGGAAAGCTAATGTAGTGGCTGATGCCCTAAGCAGAAAAGTTTATAACCTACAAGGAATGGTTAGGTTGAAGAACCCTTATCTACAACAAGAGTTACGGAATCATCAAGTGGAGATAGTACCGCAGGGAACAGTAGCTACTCTAACAGTAAAACCTCAACTTGAAGAACAGATAGGAAATGCACAGAAGGAAGATGAAGAAATTTGTAAGATCAAGAGACGAATCAAGTTAGGAAAGGCTCAAGACTTCACTGAAGATAACCAAGGGATTGTATGGTATCGAGGAAGAATCTGTGTACCTCAAAACGCAGACCTTAAGGAAATAATTCTCCATGAAGCTCATAAAAATCCATACTCAATACACCCTGGTAATACAAAGATGTATCAAGATTTGAAGACCCGATTCTGGTGGGATAATATGAAGAGGGAGATTGCAGAATACATTGCAAACTGTGATACATGTCGACGAGTTAAAGCAGAACACCAGAAAATAGCAGGAAAGCTACAACCTCTACCAATACCATTATGGAAATGGGAAGAAATTGGTATGGATTTCATTACAGGATTACCTAAAACTCAAGGAGGATATGATTCCATATGGGTTATTGTGGACAGACTTACTAAAGTAGCTCATTTCATACCAGTCAAAAAGATTTATGATGGCAGTAAACTAGCAGAGTTATACATGCAAAGAATAGTGGCATTGCATGGTATTCCTAAGAAGATAGTTTCAGATCGTGGAACACAATTTACTTCCAAATTTTGGAATAGATTGCATGAAACCCTAGGAACTCAGTTGGATTTCAGTACTGCATATCATCCCCAGACTGGAGGACAGACAGAAAGAGTCAACCAAATCCTAGAAGATCTTCTAAGAGCTTGTATACTAGATTATGGAACATCATGGGACAAATGTTTACCATTTGCAGAGTTTACATATAATAACAGTTATCAAGCTAGTTTACATATGGCACCATTTGAAGCTTTATATGGACGTAAATGCAGAACCCCATTGCATTGGAATGAGCCAGGAGAACGAAAGGTCATAGGACCAGAGATAGTAGAAGAAGCATAAGCTCATGTCAGACTCATCAGAGAAAGGTTGAAAACAGCACAGACACGACAGAAGAGTTATGCAGATAATCGACGGAGAGAATTATCTTTTGAACCAGGAGATTTTGTGTATCTCAAGGTCACACCATTCAAGGGATTACAAAGATTCCAAATGAAGGGAAAGTTATCTCCAAGATACATTGGACCATTTAAGATAATCAAGAGAAAAGGAGAAGTATCCTATAAATTGGAATTACCTGTGAAATTAACGGGAATACATGATGTGTTTCATGTCTCTCAGCTCCGGAAATGTTTGAAGGAACCTACTGACCAGATAGATGTACAAGATGTGCCATTACAGAAGAATCTCACTTATCTTGAGCACCCAATCAGAATCCTAGCCACTGATGAACGTCAGCTCAGAAGGAAGAAAATCAAATTGTGTAAAGTTCAATGGAAAAATCATTCAGAGCAAGAGGCTACTTGGGAGAAGGAAGAAGATCTTAAGCAAACCTATCCTTATCTTTTTCTGTCTTAGGTAAATCTCGGGGCAAGATTTCTTTAAGGAGGGTAGATCTGTAACATCCTGAGTTTAGGGGTGAAAACTTCCTTTTTCATAAATAGCATGCATGCATGTATCAGTAGCAATAGCCAGATCAGTATCTACCTCAAGCCCTAAAATCTCCAAATCTAATCTGTGACCCCAAATCAAGGCCAGATTGTTTAGATGTGATCTATCGGTTATTCTAAACTTAAAAGCCTTCAGAACCCAGATCCAATTCTATCTCTAACTTCCAGAATTATCAACTCCTTCTATTTTCAAAAACAGAATATCCTATATTACCTAAATACCCTAAGTTTCAGAAATCCAGATTTAATCTAAATCTTGACCAAGTTCAGACCAGATTATTTCTGGAACATAATCAAGGATATGCCAATACCTTAATCCAAAAAAGTTGACAGCCAGATTTCACCATCTAGGCATTTTTCGCAAATCAGTCCAAGAGTTATCGCAAATTAGTCCTTATCTGATATCTGAAAACCCAAAAAGGCTAAAATCTCCAGATTAACTCCAAATTCAGAATTTCTTTGGCAAATCTTCTCAAAATGCTATTTGCCACAAGTCTCTCTTCTGTGCAGATATCAAAATCAAACCCTAAATACCAGAATTCGAAATCGACAAAACTCAAATCTTACTTTACCCTAATTTACCCTATTTTCAGTTTGTATCAAAAATTATTCAAATGTGTCAAATCTTATCAACTATCTTTGCCAAATGTTTTGTTGAATATATCTACCAGATTAGTGAAAGCAAATTCAGTTTAAACCTTCCAGAATGCCAGATTTACAATTCAGTCCAAATCAAAAACCTGAAGCTACAGTTCAGTCCAAATTCGACCAGGCCTTTTACTGTGCACACGACCAGAGTTGCTGTGCTTGTGCGCTGTAGCTGCTCGTCGCTGGCGAGGCTTCGCCGCACTTGTGACCGTGCATGCCGGTGCGCACGTGTCCTCGCTCCAGCCTTGTCGTGGCAGCGCCATTGCAACGTCGACGACCAGCGCCTGCTCCCGCGCGCGACCAGCAGCCTTTTGTCAGCAATTCACTGCCACGTTGCCTTGCCGCGCCAGTGTTGTCGCCACCGCTTGCTCCAGCTTGCCATGTCCCGATGAACCGACATGATGATCAACTGCAGAGCCGTTGTCGCCGTCGCATCACCGGTTAATGCTGTGTCTTCACCACTGATGCTCAACACGCAACCCATCTCATCACAGCAGCCAATTACTTCGCTGTTCCCCCTTGCAGTCTTCGCCTGGCCTATATAAGCACTCCTGTGCTCAGCAGCTCCCTCCACACATCACCAGAAACCAGCCAAGTTCCAGAATTTCCTGTTTCAGTCATCTTCTCCGGTGAGCCATCGAGGAGGCTCATGGTGCCAACACTCTACAGATCATCTCCTGCCAAATTAACAACACCAGTGAGTTACCCTACTCATTCTCTCTGTGTGATATCATATAATTGCTCCCCGGTGACCTCTAACACCGGCGATCACCGGAAATTGCTAAAATTCGAAGAATGCCCTGTTCCGGCAATGTAGCTTGAATTACTCCAAATTAGCTTTTGTTTCTGTAAACAGAATTGATCAGTGAACCTTTTCAAGCATGCCTGTGAACTTAGAACAATCAATTGATCCCAATTTGAAGCTATTCCCGATTTTGCAATTTAACAGTCGCTGGCTCTCGTCGCCAGGCCATACCAGCGATCCTCCGGTCAAATTGATGCAACCAGTAGTTTACTTATACCCTACTATCACTCCTAGAGCAAGGAATTAAGTTCTTTCGGCCTGTATTGAAAATGCCCAAATCCAGAGCTTCTTCTCCGGCGCCGATCACCGGAAAACTTTTCCCAGCCGTTTCAGCCCTAACCACCTTGTCCAGTGTGTATGCTTTGATCTCCTGAACATTTTTGTCTTCTAGCCAGACACCTAGATCGTCCTAGATTGGAAGTTACAGCTTTGCCAAGTTTGTTGTCCAGAACTGTTCCAGTGCAGTGAGTTCACTGCAGTTCATCACCAAATTTCTTGCTGTCTAGCCATTTTCAGCCATAGATCTTATTGTAACTTTTGTTCCTGTTACTCAAGCCTACCTCCTAGACAAAGTTAGCACATCAGTTGAGCCCTTGAACAGCATTTTATGCTAAGCCCTAGTTTTTGGCATTGTCAGCTCTATGCCAGAGCTTGTCAGCCAGTGGCATTGGCCTTGTTTACCCACTTCTGGTTGTGCAATTTGAAAACCACTTTGTCCACTGAATTTGTAGAGTTGTGATCTACATTTTCTTCTACTACCACAACTTGAGATAAGCACTCTAGCTTTTCTTAAAGCTATGTCCAAGCCTTGATCTGAATGTCAATCTGCTGACATTCGCTGTTTTGATTAAACCAGCCACAAAATTATTATCCCTGTTGTAATCCTGATACCCTAAGATTATCTAATCACCATCCTTAGCCAGATTCCTTGAAACCCTAGAATCTCGACTCAGTTCAGTTTGTAGTTCAAATTATCTGCAGTATAGTTCAATCATTCTTGTTGAGCATTTCTACATATAAGTCATAAAACATTTTAATATTATAAGTAATCATTGTGTGTTTGTTTGTCGTCGAGCAGATCCAGAAGCTGACTTTGAAGATTTTGCTGTTGACCCGTCATCAACTGCTGTATTTTACGACGCGGAAGGCAAGTCATATCCTTGGTCATCTTGAACCTATATTTTAAATGTTGCTAAAACATAACCTTGAATATAGATAATATTGCATGCGAAAGATTGAGAATGGTTGATTTATGAATTGGCAGTACTAGACTGGTTATTTGTGAAATGTGAAATAAACAAGTTTTGAGCCATGAACTATTATATATATGTATTTATATACTTATATTCATGAAATAAAACCCTAGCCGTGACCAGAAAAATGGTGTGGAATGGCTGTAGCACTGGAGGTGCTAGACTGCAAAGGATATGCAGGCACTGAAGGTGCAGGGTTGTGGATGGTCTGGTCACTGGCATATAAGGACTAGAACCTTGTGTTGTGCGTCCAGTGGCATGAACAACGTGCTAACCGCAAGCCTGGAATGGGACAGGCCTGAACAAGTACTTATGTGGATCGCACATGAAACCCCTGCATGAGATGTGTAGTGATGCACGATAAACACAGAGTACGGCTCCCACACATATCACTGAAGGTGATCTAGCACGCTGACCCAGTAATGGGAATAAGCAAAGTGGTGGAGGTTTGGATACAACCTGCCACAACTGTGGTTCGCGGAGAGCCACAGGGTCAGGGGTGAATTGTGAGTAAAACATAACAAAAGTTCTTGTTATCTCCACCTTGCCGCTCACAGTATGAAGTGAGTCAGGGGTCCAATCATTATGTTATGATAGGAAGGGCTTGAAAGTGGAATATCTTGCGGGTAAATTGGTACCTCTCTGCAGAGTTAAAAACGCATTCGAATACTCCGAGCTCCCGGGTTTATAGGAGTCTGCTGCGGTGGATTAAATCCACGGGGTGTGACACAAGTATATTTTTCTAAATAAAATATGTTTAATCAAGATTACCCAAATGACATGTGTTGTCATGATAAGGAGTGCTGCCGTGGGCTGTCGTGTGTCGACGTGTCGCGGTAGTACTATAATCTAGTGAACATGATTGATGGTGTTATATTATGAAAAGTGCTACCATGAGCTGAAATAAGATGAGATGAGAAAGAAAAAGATTATTTTACAAATATCCATAATTCTTGACTAGTCTAGGTTCATATCATCACTACTATATGTATCGACTCTTACCTATGACTTGCTGAGTACGTAAGTGCTCACCCTTGTAACATTCAACTCAGTAGATGGAGCGTTCTTTGATCAAGATGATGGCATGACCATTATCAAAATTGTCCAAGTACCACTTTGCGTGCCACCGCAGCCGGATCGGCTCCCGGAGAGCACTCTCCGGCACGCCCTCAGACTCAACACGCCCCTCGGTGGTGAGGCTAAGCAAGGAAAACGCCGCTTGGGCACTCCCCGGACTACGTCTCACGGGGCTCGAAAACCCCTTGGGAATCAACTCCTGGGTCACTGGGGAGCCCCCGGGGAGGGCCTCCGAGGGCGCGAAAACTCCTCGGGAGCCGACTCCTGGGTCACCGAGGAACCCCTCGGGGTGTGCCACCGGGGGCTTGAAAACTCCCCAGGAATAAGCCCCCGGGCCACTTAGGAATTCCCCGGGCCACGCCCTCTGAGGTTCGAAAACTCTTTCTCAGGAGCAAGCTCCCGGAACGCCTGCTTTTAATGAAATGAGACTTAGCAAAAACCCTAACAAGTGTCCGGGGCTTCCTCTAAGAAGCTATCGGGAGCAAAATCCTAAGAAAAAAGAAAAGGACCTATCTAAAGGCCCGGGGGGAGACCTATACTTGCCAAATGTAGGGGGTCACCCTCGTCGCCAGGGGATCCGCTCTCGAGGGCGCTGGCGTCGGGGCCCAGGCCCAGATGATCTGGTCATAGAAGGCCCCCGCCAGCTCCACCAACTCCTGCCGTTGCGGCTCGATGAAGGTAGGGAAGCTCCGAGGAAGCCGGCCCTCGATCGCCCAGGCACCGGTCCCCCGGTGCTCCACAAGGGCCGCGGCCGTGGCGATCACAGGGACCGCCAGGCCGTGAGCTCGAGCGTCGGTGGCCTCCGGGATCACGGAGACTTGCATGTTGAGAAAACGCATAGCCTCAGCGAGTGTCACCGGCGTTGACCCGGAGCCCCCTCCCGACCCGATGCTGATCCCGAGCCCTTCAAGGGCCGAGTGGACAGAGCACCTAGCCTCCGTGACCGCTCGGGAACTAGAACTCTCGAGCTCCCAGAAGGCACTATCCTTCGCCTTCGCCTCCCTCCGGAGGCGAGAATTTGCGTGCTCCGAGGCGACAAGCTGAGCCTGGACCCTGGCCAGCTCCCTAAGGGCCTCATCCATCCCGGCATAGAAGGCGGCGGCCCTATCCTCGGCCTCCTGCAACGCCGCCACGAAGCGCTCTTCGACCCCCTAGGAGATGGCTGCCCCCTGTGGACTCAAGAGTTAGACATACACGATACGCAAGTTGAGCAACATGAGGGAAAGCCCCCCGAGGCTACGGAGATGAACTCACCTAGACGTGGAGAGAAACCAGCTCCAAGCAATGCTCCCAGATAGTCCCCTGCTGGACATAGGCCCGGACCTTCCAAGTTCGGAGGCCCGCGGCAAATCTCTGACACTCGCCAGGGGATAGCAATGGAGTCTCCCTCCCGATGGCACCGGACCAGTCCCCACCGGTGGGCCCCCTCCATCCGTCCCCAGGGGTGATCTGGACCTGCTCGTCCCCGATCATGGCCCCCACCACCGGGGACTCTTTGTCCGAGGAATCGGACGTCAGCTCCTCCTAAGGGATCTGGCCTTTGGGGGGGACAAAAAGCGCCTTCCCCTTCCCGGGCTGTGTCGCGCCCCGAAACTGGGACTACGACTACTCCTGTAGAGACCTAGCTCGCTGCAGCTAGTCCCATATATGCATAGCATACACATACCCTTGACTTCCCAGGATAAGTCAAGCACAGGAGTATATCACATTGCAACAGAGTAACTTACAAAATAGTTAAGCAGTGTGGCCTGCTGGCCTTGATATTACAGAAGAAGATTACAATGCCTTCACGGCATACATGGTTTAGCAAAGTAACATCTACACAGCAGAAGATAGGTGACCCACCCACAAAGAGAAGTGGACGGCAGAACAACACACATCAGGGCTCTGGCGGAACTGACACTCCTCCTTCTGGATCCAAGAAGTTCTCCACGCCTTCATCTTGATCATTGAACGCTCCATCTACTGATTTGTAGGTTGCAAGGGTGAGCACTTACGTACTCAGCAAGTCATAGGTAAGAGTAGATACATATAGTAGTGATGATATGAACCTAGACTAGTCAAGAATTATGGATGTTTATAAAATAATCTTTTTCTTTCATACCTCATCTCATGGCAGCACTTTTCATAATATAACATTGATAATCTTGTTCACTAGATTATAGCACTACCGCGACACGTCGACACACGACAGCCCACGGCAGCACTCCTTATCATGACAACACATGTCATTTGGGTAATCTTGATTTAACACATTTTATTTAGAAAATAGTACTTGTGTCACACCCCGTGGATTTAATCCACCGCAGCAGACTCCTATAAACCCAGGAGCTCGGAGTATTCGAATACGTTTTTAACTCTGCAGAGAGGTACCAATTTACCCGCAAGATATTCCACTTTCAAGCCTTTCCTATCATAACAAAATGATTGGACCCCTGACTCACTTCATATTGTGAGTGGCAAGGTGGAAATAACAAGAACTTTTGTTATGTATCACTCACAATTCACCCCCGACCCTGTGGCTCTCTGCGAGACACAGTTGTGGTAGGTTGTATCCTAACCTCCACCCCTACATATGTTTCCATTACTGGATCAACGTGCGAGATCACTTTCAGTGATATGTGTGGGAGCCATTCTCCGTGTTTATCGTGCATCACTACACAATTCCAGCAGGGGTGTCATGTGCGATCCACATAAGTACTTGTTCAGGCCTGTCCCATACCAGGCTTGCGGTTAGCACGCTGTTCATGCCACTAGACGCACAACACAAGGTTCTAGTCCTTATATGCCAGTGACCAGATCATCCACAACCTTGCACCTTCAGTGCCTGCATTCCTTCGCAGTTTAGCACCTCCAGTGCTACCGCCATTCCATACCATTTTCTGGTCACGGCTAGGGGTTTTATTTCATGAATATAAGTATATAAATACATATAATAGTTCATGGCTCAAAACTTGTTTATTTCACATTTCACAGATAACCAGTCTAGTACTGCCAACTCATAAATCAACCATTTCCAATCTTTCTCATGCAATATTATCTATATTCAAGGTTATGTTTTAGCAACATTTAAAATATAGGTTCAAGATGACCAAGGATATGACTTGCCTTCCGCGTCGTAAGATACAGCAATTGATGACGGATCAACAGCGAAGTCCTCAAACTCAGCTTCTGGATCTGCTCGACGACAAACCAAACAATACACACAAATATTACTTATATATTAAAATGTTTTAGGATCTATATGCAGATATGCTTAACAAGGATAACTGAACGATACTGGAGATAATTGAGATTGCAAGCTGAATTGAGTTGAGATCTAGGGTTTCAAGGAATTGGCTAAGGATGGATGTTAGATGCTCTTAGGATCTCAAGGTTACAATAAGAACATCAGTTTTGTGGTTGGTTTGATCAAAAACAGTGAATGTCAGCAGATTGACATTCGGATCAAGATTCTGACATAACTTCAAGGAAAGCTAGAGAGCTTATCTCAAGTTATGACAGTAGAAGAAAATGTAGATCATAACTCTACAAATTCAGTGGACAAAGTGGTTTTCAAAATGCAGAAACAGAAATGGGTAAACAAGGCAATGCCATTGGCTGGCATGCACTGGGACAGTGTCAAAAATTAGGGTTTAGAGGCAAATATAATTCAAGGGCTCAAATCAAGTTGTGATAGAAGAAGAAAGTGTAAATCACAACCTCAGGAATCTAAGAGACAAAGTTATGCCCAAAATGCACATCTGGAAGGAAGTGAAAAGGGCTAATGCCACTGATTGACATAGTCTGGCATTGAATCTGACATGGCCAGAAACTAGGGCTTGGTATAACTTTTGATCTAGAGCTCCAAATGATGCACCACTTTGTCTGGGAGGTAGGCAATGATAACAGGAACAAATCATTCAACAGGATCCAAAGCTGAAAATGGCTGGAAGGTGATGAAATTCAAAGGAGAAGTGTGGTGGCGACACGGCACAGTGAAGCCACTGGACAAAAATCTTGGCATGGCTGTAACTTGAATTCTGGGCAGTTTCAAAGATCGAGCTAGAAGACAAATATGCTCAAGAGGTTGAAGCACACTTGAATGACAAAGTTGATGAAGCTGAAACGGCCAGGAAAGGATTTTCGGCGAACTGCGCCGGAGAAGAAGCACTGCCATTTGGGGGTTTTTGATACAGGTCGAATGAACTTAATTCCAAGCTCAGGGAGTGAAAGAGAGGTAAGAGGAAGTCACCTGCACAATCAATTTGGCCGGAGGATGGCCGGATAAGCCTGGCGACGATCGCCGGTTTCTGGAGAAGCTCAAAATTGGGGAAAACTTCGATTGAAGCTCAATCTGGAGATATTGATGCATGGGCTTGCTAGAAATGAGTCACTGATTATTTTCTTCCACAGGATCGAGAGCTAATTTGAAGTAATTTGGCCTGCATTGCCGGAACAGGGCAATCGGGAATTTCTGGTGATCACCGGCGTTAGAGGTCACCGGTGAGCAATTAAATGGTACAGCACGGAGAGTATGAGAAGAGGAACTCACTGATAGCTTTAATTTGGTGAGAGGTGCAGCAGATTGTGCTGGCACCGTGAGGCCTCAATCTGGACTCGCCGGAGAAGAAGACGACGGCGAGGAAATTTGGAAAATTGGCTAAGTCCTGGTGAAGAGGAGATGATACAAGGCACTGGTGGCTTAAATAGACCAGAGGGCGAAGCTTGCAAGGATTAAACAGCATTGAATTGGTGTCAGTTGACATGAGTTGCCGGGCGCAGAAGCAACAACGGCGAGCGGTGAAGCGACGGTGCACTGGTGAGGTGACTGCTGATCAAACTATTGCTTCATTGGGACGCAATGCTGTTGGGCGGTGCAAGGCAGTGGCGACAAGGGCTGGCAAAGCACAACAACGTGGCAAGAAAATGCTGACAACGGTCGCGCACGGGAGCAAGCTGTTCAACGGCGTTGCCACGGCGATGGCTGGGGCGTGGACGCGTGTGCACATGCAGATTCAAGCGAGCACGAGCTCAGGCGAGGCGAGGCGTGGCCGGCGGCGAGCAAGCGCGGCGCAAACGCACGGCGAGCTTCTGGTCGTGCACTGCAGCTGCTGGTCGAAATAGGGCCTGATGGCAATTTCCAATTCTTGATTTGGACTGATCTGTAATTCTGGAGATTTGGAAGGTTTGATCTGATTTTGATTCTGCTGATTTGGCAAACTTGATTCAACAGATGATTTGGCACAGATTGAAGATAAAATTTGAAATGATTGGATGATTTTTGATATGAACTGAAAATAGGGTATTTTAGGGTAATTGAAATCTGAATTTCAATTGATTTCGAATTCTGGGATTTAGGATGAGATTTTGGAATCTGAACAGAAGAGAAACTTGTGAAAAATAGCATTTAGAAAAGATTTGCTGAAGAGATTTTGAGTTTGAAGTTAATCTGGAGGTTTTAGCCTTTTTGGGTTTCCAGATATCGGGTAAAGAACTAATTTGCAATAACTCTTGGACTGATTTGCGAAAAAGGTTTAGATGGTGAAATCTGGCTGCCAACTTTTTGGATTAAGGTATTGGCATACCCTTGATCATAATCCAAGAATAATCTGGTCTGAACTTGGCTAAGATTTTGATTAAATTTGAATTTCTGAAACGTAGGGTAAAAGATATTCTGTTTTCGAAAACAGAAAGGAGTTAAAAAATCTGGAAGTTAGGAATAGAATTGAATCTGGGTTCTGAAGGCTTTTAGATTTAGGATAACTGATAGATCAAATCTGGAAAGTCAGATCTTGACTTGGGGTCACAGGATAGATTTTGGAGATTTTAGGGCTAGAACAGAATAAAGCTGAGGCTGATTTGGCTGATCTAGAAGAGACATATGCATGCATGACTTTTAAGAAAGAAACTTTTCACCCCAAAACTCAGGATGTTACAGGCTGCAAGGCCGCCGGGACCACTGAGACCGTCCCGGCCGAGGGACTCGCTCCCTCGTCTACCGACCACTCGAAGTGCGGCAGGGACGCCGCCGGGAACAGCACTATCTTGGTATTGCGAATACTCCAGCAGGTTTTGTGGAGGTTCCTAGCAAAGAAAAGACAACGCGAGCTGACTGCTTGACCGGTCCTCTCCCGTCAGGAAAACGCAGCAAATGACACAAAGATGTATACAGGTTCGGGCCTCAGTGGAGGCCCTAGTCCTGTTGGCGTGCTCCCAACCGGAGTTGGTTAGGGGAGCTCTCTCGAGGAAGAGATGGCTCCGGAGCACACCTATTTGATTGTCTATTAGAGTAAAAATGAATTGTCCTCTTCACATGAGGGGTTATATAGGCCCAAAAGATGCAAAAAGACTAAACTACCCCGCTAGCCATCGTTGGATTGAGGGTCACTAGCGTCCTTCTTCCGGTCGGACGCCTCGGATGCTCGACAGGTGTTCGCCAGTTCACGAGGCGCTTCCGCGTGATCCTCACGTGACCCGGGACCGGAGACCCTTGCCTTCGTGAGAATGACGGCGCCTGGGACAATCCACTGGGGGGCCTTTTCCCCAGGCAGAAGGCGGCGCCCGGGACAAGCCACCCGGGGGCCTTGTCTCCGGGCCAAAGGCGGCGCCCGGGATAAGCCACCGGGGGGCCTTGTCCCCGGGCAAATGGACTGCCTCTTACCTGGACTTGGTCCTGCGGAGATTTCCCCCAACAACAGCCCCCCATGCCCCCTGGGACGATTCTCGAGAACCCGAAGGGGATGGTTCGTGTTACCAGGAACATCTCCTCCAGGATGGATCTTCTGGGCCATGACGCTTCGATCCTCATGCCAAGCCTTTATGGCCGTGCCGTCATTCATTAAGGCCTCGTCTCGATGGGAGCGCGTCATTCGGCCACAATGGTCGCTCGCGGTTCGAACCGATGATGCCTCGTTTTGCGCACCCACCCTTTCGTTTCCCGCACGCAGTTCAAATTGGGCAGCACGGATGCACCACGAGGAGCCACATGGCACCCATCAGGGCTGCGTTTGAGCCCTATAAATAGGGGCTTGAGGGACCCAGAGAAGTCACTCCAACCCTCAATCCTCAAAAACCACCGGCGCTCATAGCTCTCCCGGTAGCCCTCTCCCGGCTCAGTCCTGGAAGCTCAATCACCGGAAATCCAAGCCTTCTTCCTTAGAGCCTAAGCCACCGGAGAGATCCATGGGACCCAAAGGACGTGCTAAGGCTGCTGAGGTGCCCCCGGAGGAAGTCACCGTGGACTTCCTCTGGGCCTCCGAGTTCACGTCAGGGGACTTGGAGTCCCTCGTGGACCGGGGGGTTGTTGCGGACGGGGACATCCGGATCCCCTCCAAGAAGGATGGTGATGTGACACGAGCGGTCCGATCTTTCGATGAGAACAAGAACTATCGATTTGTGAAGACGACTCTCACGATCCGGCTACCAACCGTACACGACTGATACGCCCTGGCAATCGCTGAACCAACTTCGGATTGTTATCGACCGAACTAGAAGCACGATCGACCTGATCACGAAGATCTATTCCTGCAAGCAATCGAAGAACAAGCAAGAACAAGATAAACAAGCAATCTGAAATTGCAAATATAGATTGAATCACGAAAAAGAGTTGGGGTTCCGAATACAGATATTGATGTTGATCTAGCCAACCAAGAAGAATATCTCAATAGCTTCACGAAGGAAAGACTATGACTAAACAAAACCCGTGGAACCCTTTCAGTATGATTATATAGAGGAGGTAAAAGAGATCGGTGGCCAGGTAAGGAAACCTGAAACCGACATGGACTCTTTCCCTACTCGGACTCGAACTCAATACACGGGACTTGACCCAACCAAAAAGGTGACGCAGCACCAACTCAGTCCAATTAGAATCTGGTCGAAACTTGTTTTGTCAATTTCCAGCGATACAGAAATAATTTGGATGTGGGACTAGATTCATTGGAAAGATCTCGTCGTGGGCTTCTCCGTGGACTATAAGAATGTCCCAATCGGACTTCGTATGAGGGAGTTATGATCATTTGAAGGCAGGCTGCTCCTGGATGACCGAACCGGACTCTAACTCGAATTCATCTCGGACTCCAACTCAACTTGGACTCCTTGATGGTCCTTGCATCCTTGCTGGTCCTCTCCATTGTTCCTAAGCACAATATTATCACTATTAGATAGTAAACTATTCTCAAAACCACATATATATAAACTTAGGAACGAGTTCACCTGGCAATGCAACAATCGGGCTTTGCTACGCGTTATTGGTCCTTGTGTAACAAGCAGAGGAGTGCGTGTATCCGAATAAGTGATGTCCTCATCATCCTCCCCTGCTTGCATTTGAGTCGTCCTCGACTCAAGCTCATCTTCCTCACCCAAATATGGCTTCAAATCTGCAATGTTAAAGGTGGGACTAACCCCGAAATCTGCAGGCAAGTCAAGCTTGTATGCATTATTGTTAATCCTCTCTAACACTCGAAAAGGTCCATCAGCTCTAGGCAGCAACTTTGATTTTCGTAAGTCTAAAAACCTTTCTTTTCGCAAGTGTAACCAAACAAGATCGCCCGGTTCAAAAATTATTTCTTTTCTACCCTGATTAGCAGCAATCTTGTACTTTTCATTCATACGTTCTATATTCTCCTTAGTTATTTCATGCAGTTTAAGAATCAATTCAGCACGTCGTTTAGCATCAATGTTTACCCTTTCCGAAGATGGTAAGGGTAATAGATCAATAGGAGTGCAAGGAACAAACCCATATACTACCTGAAAGGGACACATCTTTGTGGTTGAATGCAGCGATCGGTTGTAAGCAAACTCCACGTGAGGCAAGCATTCTTCCCACATCTTCAAGTTCTTCTTCAAAATAGCCCGCAACATGGTGGATAATGTCCGGTTGACAACTTCGGTCTGGCCATCGGTTTGGGGATGACATGTAGTAGAAAACAGCAACTTGGTCCCCAATTTCATCCATAAAGATCTCCAAAAATGACTTAAGAACTTCGCGTCACGATCTGAAACAATCGTAGACTCCATGTAGTCGAACGATTTCCTTGAAAAACAAATCAGCAACATTTGTAGCATCATCGCTCTTTTGACAATGTATAAAATGTGCCATTTTAGAAAATCTATCCACGACAACAAAAATACTATCCCTCCCCTTCTTTGTTCTAGGCAGTCCTAAAACAAAGTCCATAGAAATGTCCTCCCAAGGTGTGCTAGGAACAGGTAGAGGCATATATAAACCATGTGGATTAAGTCATGACTTAGCTTTTTGACATGTAATGCAGCGTGCAACGTAGCGCTCGACGTCACGCCTCATCTTCAGCCAATAGAAGTGAAAGGCCAAGATGTCTTCCGTCTTCTTAACACCAAAGTGTCCCATTAGACCTCCTCCATGCGCCTCCTGTAACAATAAAAGACGAACAGAGCTAGCAGGAACACATAGCTTGTTAGCTCGATAAACAAAGCCATCATTTATCACAAATTTATTCTAGCTTCTTCCTTCTTTACAATTCAGCAAGACATCTTTAAAATCAGCATCATGCGCATACTGCTGTTTGATGGTTTCTAATCCGAAAATCTTGAAGTCAAGTTGAGATAACATAGTGTAACGTCTAGACAAAGCATCAGCAATAACATTCTCCTTCCCTTTCTTGTGTTTAATAACATAAGGAAAAGATTCAATGAATTCTACCCATTTTGCATGTCTACGATTCAATTTGCTTTGGCTTCTAATATGCTTCAAAGATTCATGATCAGAATGGATAACAAACTCTTTCGGCCAAAGGTAATGTTGCCATGTCTCCAAAGTCCGAACTAAAGCATATAATTCTTTATCGTAAGTTGAATAATTCAGACTAGGTCCACTTAACTTTTCACTGAAATAAGCAACAGGTTTACCTGCTTGAAGTAACACACCTCCAAGTCCAATTCCACTGGCATCACATTCAAGTTCAAAAGTCTTACCAAAATCAGGAAGTTGGAGCAATGGTGCATTCGTAAGCCTCTCTTTCAAAATGTGGAATGATTGTTCTTGTGCATGACCCCAAACAAACGGAACTCCTTTCTTCGTGAGCTCATGCAACGGTGCAGCGATGGTACTAAAATCCTTGACAAAGCGTCTATAGAACCTAGCAAGTCCAAGAAAGCTTCGCACTTGGGTGACCGTTGTTGGAATTGGCCAACTTTGAATAGCTTCGATCTTGGCTTCATCAACCTCAATGCCCTGTGAAGTAACAACATAACCAAGAAAAGAAACTCGATCGGTGCAAAAGGTGCACTTCTCAAGGTTACCGAACAAATGTGCATCACGTAAAACCTTAAAAACAGCATGCAAATGTTCAAGATGTTTATCCAAGGACTTGCTATAGATCAAAATGTCATCAAAATATACCACCACAAATTTGTTGATGAAAGGACGCAAAACCTCATTCATTAATCTCATGAAAGTTCTTGGTGCATTAGTTAAACCGAAAGGCATCACTAACCACTCATATAATCCGAATTTAGTTTTAAACGCTGTTTTCCATTCATCTCCTAATTTCATGCGAATTTAGTGATATCCACTACGCAAATCAATTTTAGAGAACACAACAGATCCACTCAATTCATCAAGCATGTCATCTAACCTAGGAATAGGATGACGATATCGAATTGTGATGTTATTGATAGCTCTACAATCAACACACATACGCCATGATCCATCTTTCTTTGGAACCAAATGAACAGGAACAGCACATGGACTAAGGCTTTCATGTACGTACCCTTTGTCAAGTAAGTCTTGCACTTGACGCTGAATCTCTTCAGTCTCTTGTGGATTGGTTCGATACGGTGCACGGTTGGGCAATGAGGCTCCTGGAATTAGATCGATTTGATGCTCAATCCCTCGAATTGGAGGCAGCCCCGGTGGTACGTCCTTCGGAAATACATCAGAAAACTCCTGCAAAACGTTAGCAACAGCAGGAGGCAAAGAAGAAGGCATGTCCTCAAGTGAAAACAAAACTTCTTTGCAAACTAAAGCATAGCAATCAGATGCATTAGGGTCTATCTCAGTTATTTCAGATTTGGTAGCAAGCAAAACAGAACCTTTCAACTTAATTGCAGCATGGTTAGAACTAGATTCGTTCTTTTTTGGTTGAGCAAGTGGTTTAGCTATGATTTGATTTTCACCTTTGTTATTCTCCTTTTCTCTATTAGCTCTCTCCAATTCATCCTTTAAAATTGCGTCAGGAGACATGGGTAGCAAAGTGATCTTTTTTTGTTTAAACATGAGAGTATATTGATTAGTTCTACCATGATGCAAAACATCTCTATCATATTGCCAAGGTCGACCTAACAATAAGGAACATGCTTGCATAGGTACGACATCGCAATCAGCATAATCATGATAGGAACCAATAGAAAAGTGTACTCTCACAATGCGAGTTACCTTCAGCTTACCACAGTTGTTGAACCATTGAATGTAGTAAGGGCGAGGGTGCTGATTCGTGGTCAAGCCAAGCTTCTCGACAATGTCCGTGCTCGCTAAGTTGTTGCAACTTCCCCCATCGATGATCGTACGGCATGATCGATCCTTAACAACGAACCTTGTTTGGAACAAGTTGTGACGTTGATTCTGTTCAGCACGCTCCATTTGTGCACTAAGCACACGCTTCACAATGATGCTCAAATATCGATCATTAATTTCAGCACCATATTGTTCATGTTCAGGTTGTTGCCCTTCACCTGCATGGTCAGTTGCAAGCATAGTATATTCCTCTTCAATATCACTAGCTGAAGTGTACTCACCATCATCCTTTATGAGTAGGGCTCGCTGGCTAGGACAGTCATGCATGATATGACTGAACCCCTTGCAACGGTGGCATTGTGTTTCTCGTGCTCTTCCAGTAGAAGCAACCGATGATGAACTTTGCGCGGGGGCTTGGACTGTACTCTTACTCGTCTCGGTCACTCGTGAGGGTATTGTAGAAGCACTAGGACATCGGTTGTTGCTGGAGAAACTCGGTGCAGGTGCTCGGCTTGATGTGTTGTATGGAGCTTTCGGTTGGGCACCTCCGAAACTCCCTCTCGGCCTCAACTTTCGTCCCTGTACTTCTCTCTCTGCCTTACAAGCAAGATGAAACAGACGAGTGATAGAGTTGTATTCTTTATAGTCAAGAATGTCCTGAATGTCTCGATTTAAACCTCCCAAAAATCTAGCCATTTTAGCTTCATCGGTTTCTTCTAAACCACAACGTAACATACCAGTTTGCAGCTCTTGATAATAATCCTCTACAGAATTACTACCTTGGTTCAGACGTTGCAATTTATTCAGCAAATCACGAGCATAATATGAAGGCACAAATCTGTGTCTCATGACTCTCTTCAAAGCATTCCAAGTTCTAGGTATGTTCTGGTTATTGCGACAATATTCACTCCACCAAACAGATGCAAATTCAGTAAACTCGCTAGTAGCAGCCCTAACTTTCTTATCTTCAGAAACTTCAAAGCAAGCAAATTTTTGTTCTATAGCTAATTCCCAAGTGAGATAGGCATCAGGGTCATACTTTCCAGTAAATGAAGGTATGGTCAATTTAAGCTTACCCAATGAGTCATCATGACCACGTACCTCGCGTGGTGGAATTCTTCTCATACCGTTGCGATTGAAACGAAGACGCCGATGGTCACGATCATTGTTGATATTGAATCCTCCATCGGACTCCGTATCAGCAGCATATTGATTTCCTTCGGCATTGAAATCATCTTCGACCTCATCAGCCCATGCTTGGCGTCGATGCACATCATTGGCAGCCGGAGCAACCGGTGCTCCTTTCTTCTCCAATTGCTCCACTCGAGTGGTGAGTGCAGCAAGCGCTGCATTATTGCGGTCTAGAATCCCTTCGATACGCTCAGTGTGCGTATTCAGCAAGCGGTTGAAGTGTTGTATGATGCCCTTCGTACGAGGTGTAAGTGGGCCGTCGTTCTCCTCGCTTTGATTACCCGATCCTGACATGGTTAGTAGCAAACAAGGAACAAAATCACAGTGATATATCCCTGTCAACTACCAGGTGTAGGTGGCTCAAACTCTCTCACAGTCAAGCTTCTTATCAAGCTCTTACCGATTCTTACCAAGCAGCTGGTGGTGATCGGTTGCTAGTGACAGTCTCAAACGCTCCAAAGATTGGTTAAAGCGATTGCAAGCGATCGATGCCTGTACGTCGGTAGAAAGTGTAGCTTGGACAGGCTCAAGTATGTAGCAAAGGTTAGCAATGATCAGTTTAGAGAATGCAAAGTTCAAAAGTTGCTCAAAGTACTAGTCACTAGTATGCTGGCTTAGGCTAAACCAACTAGAGACGCGAGTGAGGGCACAAAGGTTAAAAGCTCAGTTTTTTTTTTTGACGTCGGCAACAGCAAGTTAGCAAAGTTCACGAATGGTAGTGGGGAGGCTGTGGCGACGATATGGCACAATGGTCGAAAAAGTGGAAAATTGCAAGGGTAAATCGGTAATTAAAAGTATATCTCTCTCTCTCCCTCTCTCTTAACACGTCGGTCACAATTGCAAAATTTGATCCTTCTCGGATTTTTTTTTATTCCGATTCTTTTCTTCTTCTTTTTTTTTATTATTATTTTTTTCCGAGTCAATAACCTTCTTTTTTTTTTTTGAAACCGACAAGAAGACAAGAAAACGGTGACCGATTTTCCGAGACCGATACGAGTTACCAATCCGAAACCACTGGGAGTCGGATTCCCCTTTCTTTACTGGCACACACAGATGCAAGGTAGATGGATGCAGCGGTAGGCAGGTGTGGTAGCGGCCTGAGCAGAGTGTGATCTCAACTCGAAACTCTAAAGGTTATGCGCTAAGACTAGCAACTCAACACGACAATGCAGCAAAGATTCAACCGAGCAAAAACCAAAAAGATATTGCAGTCACAAATTGGTTTGGACAAGGATGATCTAACCCTAATTTTTTTTTGTGGACTTTTCGGTATAAGACAGCACTCAAGAAAAAAAAAAGAATATTCTCACCGATCAACCGTGCTCTGATACCAAATGATGTGACACGGGCGGTCCGATCTTTCGATGAGAACAAGAACTATCGATTTGTGAAGACGACTCTCACGATCCGACTACCAACCGTACACGACTGATACGCCCTGGCAATCACTGAACCAACTTCGGATTGTTATCGACCGAACTAGAAGCACGATCGACCTGATCACGAAGATCTATTCCTGCAAGCAATCGAAGAACAAGCAAGAACAAGATAAACAAGCAATCTGAAATTGCAAATATAGATTGAATCACGAAAAAGAGTTGGGGTTCCGAATACAGATATTGATGTTGATCTAGCCGACCAAGAAGAATATCTCAATAGCTTCACGAAGGAAAGACTATGACTAAACAAAACCCGTGGAACCCTAATGGTTCAGTATGATTATATAGAGGAGGTAAAAGAGATCGGTGGCCAGGTAAGGAAACCTGAAACCGACATGTACTCTTTCTCTACTTGGACTCGAACTCAATACACGGGACTTGACCCAACCAAAAAGGTGACGCAGCACCGACTCAGTCCAATTAGAATCTGGTCGAAATTTGTTTTGTCAATTTCCAGCGATACAGAAAGAATTTGGATGTGGGATTAGATTCATTAGAAAGATCTCGTCGTGGGCTTCTCCGTGGACTATAAGAATGTCCCAATCGGACTTCGTATGAGGGAGTTATGATCATTTGAAGGCAGGCTGCTCCTGGATGGCGGAAGCGGACTCTAACTCGAATTCATCTCGGACTCCAACTCGACTTGGACTCCTTGATGGTCCTTGCATCCTTACTGGTCCTCTCCATTGTTCCTAAGCACAATATTTCACTATTAGATAGTAAACTATTCTCAAAACCGTATATATATAAACTTAGGAACGAGTTCACTTGGCAATGCAACAATCGGGCTTTGCTACGCGTTATTGGTCCTTGTGTAACAAGCAGAGGAGTGCGTGTATCCGAATAAGTGATGTCCTCATCAGATGGTGCCCCCCACCCTAGGCCCGAGGAGGTGGTGGTCTTCGAGGCTTTCCTCGAGGCCGGACTCCAACTCCCTGTGCACCCGTTGCTCCAGGAGTTCGTCCGGGAATTCGGGGCGGCACTAAACCACCTGACGTCGAACGCCTTCAATCTGATAGGCCTCTTCAGGTGGCTGTTTGAGACAGCCACCGGACGGGAGCCGACGCTCCGGTTGTTCTGGTACTTTTACGAGCCGGCGGCGAGGAGCTCCCACTTGGTGAAGGGAGGGCCGAAGTCCCCGTTCAGCTCTGTGTTGATCTAGCTCCTGCCATCCCGGGTAGCGGAGTACTCGGTGGCAGCCTCTTGGGATCACTGGGGGGACTGGGTCCGGAGGTGGTTCTACCTCTGGGTCCGGGACGACGAGGTGATGTACTCTCCGGAGTCCCCCTCCTATAACCGGTCGTCCGCCCCCAAGGCCCCGGTGTGGACCGAAGAGGATCTCAAGCTCCTTAGCAAGGTGGTGGGCTCCTGGGGCAACTGTTCCATGAGGGACGCCGCCGGGGAGCTGACGCTACTGAAGATCACCCCCCTCTCGCACGGGAGGAGGGTGATCGGGATGTGCCCGGCACAGTGGCCTCCGCAAAAGCCGGTGACCCGACGTAAGTTCCCATCTACTTTGCTCACCCTTTCGTTAATTTTTGTAACTCTTACCCTTTGCAGTCCGGCCGTATCCGGCCGCCCGGGAAAAGGCGGAGAACCTCCTCGGGAGGTATTGCACCGACGAGCACGAGCAGATCATGCGCGCCATCGGGGAGGGTCCTCCCCGGAACTTGGTGGCCGAGGCCTTCGGGCTGAGGCTACCGGTGAGAACGCCTCTCCCCACCCCCGGTTCCCACAAGAGGGGGAAGGAGGTCGCTGAGGGTTCTGAGCCAAAGTGGGCCAAGGCTCAGAAAGCCCACGGTCCATCAACGACGTCGGGCTCTACGCCCGTGAAGGAGCAGGACGCAGCCCCCGGGTCAGGGCGCGCGGGCACCTCCCCGGCGCGAAGTGACGCCGCCTCTCCCGGAGAACTCCGGGGGGGCGACGGAGGCGTCGGAGCTCACGCGCCTCCTCGAGGCCTCCGGAGAGGTTCGGGGAAAGGAGGTAGCCAATGACGGGGGGGCATCCGACTCGGCGGATTATGCCCCCTCGCCCCCTTCGGCGATTGCTCTCCCAGCGGCCCCGGCGCCAGCGGAGCCGGAGAGGCCGGAGGTTCGGTTCGTGGAGGCTTCCCCTCCGCGTGTCAAATGTCCCGTGGACGAGGGGGGAGCCCCTCAGTCTACGAGGACCCCCGACAACGGAGGTCCCGAGGGCCCCGTGGCCCGAAAAGGGGAAAGGGCTCCTTATCCCCCCCTGGGGAGGTACCCCCTCGGAGAGCTCGTCGGCCTCCTCCTCGGACACTTCTTCCGCGGCGAGGACTCCGGCCACCGCCACTCCGGTCCTCATCACCCCCGCAACCTTCGTGAGGGGGCCCGCTGCCGGTCCCGACGGATCCGATGACGTCGGGAGGGAGACCCCCCCTGCTGTCCGTGGGGGAGGTCTTCCGGTCTGCGGAGGGCCTGCAAACCCAAAAGATCCAGGAATACGTCTCACAAGGGACGCTTCGCGAGTGCTGCGGGGAACTTCAATCTCTCCAGATCCAGGTTCATTCTCGAACTGGTGGCTCATTCCCTTCAGGACTCCAACTCACATTTTAACTAACTCCCGCACTTATAGTGGGCGGCCATCACCTGGGGCATCGAGGCGCGCTTCAATAAGGCACTGAAGGAGGCGGAGGGGAAGGCCTCCGCCTACTTGGAGGAGCGGGACGGCGCCCTCCGGGAGTTGGCCCGAGTCCGGGCTCAGCTCCACGCCTCCGAAAATACCAACGACCGGCTCCAGAGGGAGGTGAAGGCCAAGGAGGATGCCCTCCGCAAGCTCGAGGGCTCCAGCGTCCAGGCGGTGACGGAGCCGGGCCGCTCCGTCCGCTTAGCCCTCGAGGGAATCGGAGTGAGCCTTGGCTCGGGAGGTACCTCTGAGGCGGCGCCGACGACGCTCACGGAGGCTGTGCATTTTCTCAATGCACAAGTCTCCGTGATCCCAGAGGCCGCCAATGCCTGGGCACAGGGCCGGGTGATTCCGGTGGTGGCTGCTGCAGCCGGGCTCGTGGAGCACCAGGGGGTTGGTGCTCGGGCGATCGGGGGCCGGATCCCCAGGTGCTTTCCGGAGTTCTTCGAGTTGTCTCGGCGAGAAGTGGAGCAGCTCACCGGCGGCTTCTACGACCAGATAGTTTGGGTGCGATTCCCGGCACCGGCGCCTCCAGGGGCGGACGCTACGGCTCTAGTGGGAGCCTCCCAGGGGGAGGACACCAATGAACAAGTATGAGCCTCCCCCTCGGGCCCTTAGATAGGACCCTTTTTTTGTTTTAGGGTTTTTGCTCCCGATAGCTTCTTAGAAGAAGCCCCGAACATTTGTACAAAAACATTTTGATGCAATAGAAATGGAATTTTTTGCTAAGCCTTCGAACTAAATTTACCAGGTTTCTCGGGAGGTTGCTCCCGGACCTCGAGAGGTTACTTCCGGGCAAAGGCCCCCGAGATTGGGAGGAGCTTCTCCGGAGGTGGAGCCTCTGAGCTCCGGCGGGTGTCACCTGGGGGATGCCCAGGCCGCCTTCATCTTGTTAAGTCTCTTTTCCGGGCGACACGGTGTCACTCCCCGCCTTCACAGGGGAACACGACTACTCCCATGGGGACCCAGCTCGCTATAGCTGATCCCATACCTTTTGACTTCCCAAGATGAGTCAAATACAGGAGTATATTGCATCAGTTTAACTTACATTATATTGAGCAGTATGGCCAACTAGCCTCATTACAACATAATAAATTACAAGCCATCACGGCATAAATAAGTTTGGTTGCAGAAGAACAACTACTCGTCAGAAGCTAAGTGAACCCCCACAGCAAGAAGTTGAAAGCAGAGCAACACTTTTCAGGACTTGGGTGGAACTGACTCTCTTTCTTGTAAGATCCAAGAAATTCTCCAGGCCTTCACCTTGATCAAGGGACATTCCATCTATTGGATAGCGAATTGCAAGGGTGAGTACTTACGTACTCAACAAGTCATAGATAAGAGTATGTACATATAGTAGAATGATATGAACCTATGCTATTAGGGAAGGAGGGAGGGTTGCAAAATACTTTTCCTCTTTCCAAATCTATGGCAATGCTCATCATGACATATCATTAATATCTTTTATATACTCTTAGAAGTACTACCATAGCACGACAACACATGTATGCCCATGTTAGCACCTCATTTCATGACAACACATGTCAAGCACACATGAGCTAAGTCTAGCCAATTTTATTTAGAAAACATACTTGTGTCACATCGACGTGGATAGGATCCACCGTGTGCAGGCTCCTATAGACTCGGGAGCTCGGAGTATTCGAATACGTTTTTAACTTTGCAAAGGTGTACCACTGTAATCCACCAATCACTCAGCTTTCAAGTCGGGACCTCTCCATGTGACTTTTACGCATGTGACAAGGCTGAGATCACACAACAGTTTGCAATCCTAGCATAACAATTCCCTGCCCGGTAAATAGACATTTCAGTCCTTATTACCGTTGTGGGTACTCCCCACAGCCAATTCTTCCTGGCCTCGGTCTATTGTCTCGCAAGACACATAGCCTCTCTTGATTACAGTCGTGCACGACTTAATCCAGGCGTAGGGCGCCTTCCTTCTTACACCTTTTCCTCTCATTATTTTTCTGATCTCACACCACTCATGGCCCTCTATGGCCCACCAGTTTCCTCTCGAGAAACCGGACCGACAACCCTTGCAAGGAAAAGCTAATACTGAGAAAGCTACTATGTTGCGCCCGTCCCATACCGCGCAAGTGGTTGGTATGTTTTTCATGCCGCATAGAAGTATAACACAAGGTTCTAGTCCTTACATGCCTATGACCAGTGCATTCCACAAACCCTGCACTCGTCAATGCCACCACCATTCCATACCAAACTCTGGCCACGGCAAGGGTTTTATTTCATGAATATACATATATACATATATATTAGTTATGGCTCACAGTTTGATCATTTTATAAAGAATCTGCTCATCTTTTGTCGGCATACAGCTTACTACTGCCATATCATACTTTCCTCATTTCATCAAATGCAATATTACTTATAGTCAAGGAAATATCTTAACAATTCATAAAATATAGGTTCAAGATGTTCAAGAATATGACTTGTCTTCCGCGTCGTAAGGTACAATAGTCGATGTCGGTCTGACGAAATCTTTGTACTCAGGCTCTTGCTCTAATCAAAGATCAAACAAGCAAACAGGAATCACAATCCATTTAAATGCATTAATAATCTATATGCCACATGCAAAGGAGAAATACTCTCGGCGATACTGGAACAGGTAAGCTTGAAAGTTGGATTTGAGTTAATCTTGGAGATTCATGGAATTAGGGTTGAGGACGAATGCTAGAGACTCTCAGGGTTTCAAGGTTACAATATGGACATCAAGTCCGCGGCTGTTTTGCTCAAAAACGACAAACGTCAAAAGGTCGACATTCGGTTCAGGGCTCTGACATAGCTTCAGAGAATGCTAGAGAGCCTATCTCAAGGTGTGGTAGTTGAATAAAATGTAGAACATGGCTCTACAAGTTCAGTGGACAAGGTGGCTTTTAGGTTGCATAACCAGAAGTGGTTAAACTAGCCTAATGCCATTGGCTGACATGAATTGACAAGGGCTGGCATTGTCAAGGAATGGCATTGACATGTTTTAGGAGATTTCTAGTGGGAAAATGGGATTTGATCAAAGCATTAGATGCAAAATGTAGTAAGGTAGATATTTGACAAGGTGGTTTTCACAGGAAAGTCCATAAACTCCAAAAGTTCTGCAAAGAGGCCCTTGGACACAGTGAACTGAATGTCTGTGTACCGTCAAGAACTAGGGCACAACTGTGGAAGTGATTCAAGGCTTTAATTGCTTCGCCAACTATGTCAAGGAGACAGGCGAGGACAACAGGAATCCAATGGTGGAGGTTTCAGGAACTGAGATGGTCGGACGGTGATGAACGACGACGAGAAACCACGGTGGCGAAACGGCAAGACACAGGTACTAGACAGATCTTTGCATGGGGATTACTTGTGGTTTGGAACAGCATCAAAGGGCGATGCAGTGGAGTGATATGCTCAGGAGGTTGAGGCAAATCTACAGGAAAAAGTAGATTGAACAACGGCGATGAGACGACGGCGAACGGCGAGGTCGAACTCGTCGGTTTTCATAAACAAGGCGAGCTATGGTGGCAGCGAGCCACAGACGATAAAACTCGAAATTGATCAAAGGTTTATGCTCCTGGGACTGCACAGATGGTGCTGGAGCGAGCAATTTGGTTATGAAGGCGATTTGGGGCTCGCCGGCGCTGATGCCGGACTCGAAGAAGACGGCGACTGGGGCGCCGCTGATATGAGATAGCTCCGGTTAATTAGGTTCGGCTACACCATCTACAGAGTTCAAGGATCACGCTGATGCGGTCAATTTGGTCGGAGGTGAAGTGGCACGGGCCGACGACGTAAGCTGCTCACGGCGGCGCGCGAAAACAGGGAAAGGCCCCATCTGAGCTTCAATTTGAAATCTAACATGGGCTTGCTAAGAAGGGTCTACTAATCAATTGGTTCTGCTAAAAGGAGTACTGAAATCAACTGGAAAGAGTTCAATTGCCGAAACAGGGCAAATCCAAGATCCAGCGATCACTGGTGACAGGAGCCACCGGAGTTCAATCAAAGGCTACAGAATAAAGAGGTGAGGTAGAGACACTCACTGGTGAAGTTGGATCAGAGGTTGATGCAGCGGAGCTCCCTGTCGCCGTTCTCCCCCTCGGCGGCTTGCCGAAGACGAAGAAGAAGATGAGAAGAAACGAGGCTTCGCTGGTTCTGGAGTGGGGTGAAGTTGCTGCGAGCTACGGGGGAGCTTAAATAGCAGAAGATGGGAGCTCTCGAGACATGGAGCAATCAGGAGGATGTCAATTTGGTTGGCCACGGTGGTGGTGTGCAGCGGCCTCGACGGCTTTATAGCACGATCGACGCGTGCTCTGGCTGGTGCAGTTGCAAAGCGACTGGCGGCTCCGGCATGGAGGCAATGTGGCGTAAAGTCTCTGACAAAGCTGCAGGCGAGCGCACGCGCCTGCAGGGGAAAGATTCGAGCGATGTTGGTGTTGCTGCAGTGCTGCCACGGTGTCCAATCTGGTGCGCGCATGTGGCGACGAGGTTGCGGTGAAGCTGGTAACGGCGGAGCTCCACCGGCGATAAGGTTCGCGGTGCAGTTGTGCTCCTGGTCGCGGCTGGTCCTGAGGTCAAAAATGGCATAGCTCCTGGTCGCTGGTCGAAGCTGCGCTGGTCAAAGGCGGTGCTGCTGGTCAAAACAAGAGGCTGGACCCGATTGCAATTTCAGCTTTCTAATTTTGGACTAATCTGTAAAATCTGAGAAATTGAACATTATGGCTGATTTTGACTTCACAGATTTGAAGAACTTTATTCAACGGATGATTTGAGAGAAGATCTGATGAAATCTGGGAACTTTTGATCAAATTTGAACTAAAGTGAAAACAGGGTAATTAGGGTATCACAAATCTGGGTTTTGTCGAGATCTGGAAATCTGAGACTTAGGATGAGATTTTGATGTTCTGACAAAAGGAGATTTTGTATTGAATAGCATTTGGGAGGTATTCCCTGAATCAAATTGAGATTTAGAGCTGATTTGTGGCTGTAAGCCTTTTCGGGCTCTGGGAAATTAGAAAAGGACTAATCTGCGATACAATCTGGTTGCGGTGGCATCCGGAGTGGCACCTGGACAACTTCGACAATCACCGCGCTGAACTATCCCCTCCGCGACTGGGGTCCCGGAGGGTTCCCCCGCTTGGAATACTTCCACCGGCGGGCTTTAAATATTGGCCCGAAGACTTGCTCCGGGAGGCCCAGCGTCGTATACGAGGCTTGTATGAGACCCTACCAGGGAGCTATCGGAGGACCTCCGGGATTATTAGGCGTAGGAGCTTTCCGGGTTGCACCCCGGGTTGTATCATGTTTAATGTAACGATGCCCACCGGAGGGGGAAGATGTCCTCCAGTTGAATGTTTTCAATAAAGCTAAGTTTGCTTGTGTGCTTTGTGAATTCTTAAATGGCCCAGAACAGGGTGATCCCCGAGTACAGGTTATCCCCCCTCCATAACGGGCCGGAGGGTAGCTCCGCGTGCTGTGGAGGTGACAAAGCCCCAGGGTAAGAATCCTTCAATTAAGAATTCCTCAAGTTTTGCAAAGGTTCCGGTGAGAAAATTTTTTCGGTCGCCGTGAGAACGGGGGGCAGGGAAAAACTTCCGGGAGAAATTTTTCAAAAGTCCAGGTGAGATCCTCTGGTCGCTGTGAGAACGGGGAGCCGGGAAAGAGCTGTCCGGGACAGTGCCCGAGATTTCCGGGAATTTCTCCGGGAGAGGACTCTCCGGTCACCGTGAAAACGGGGAGCCGAGAATGAGGTCTCCGGGGAAGAACATCCAAGGACATCCGAAATTCCTAGGAATAATCTTTTCGGGAGAAAACCCTCCAGTCGCCATGAGAGCGGGTAGCCGGGAATGAGATCTCCAAGAAATAATATCTGAGAATTCTGTCTCGCTAAGGAGACAATCAGCTCCCGGAGGAGGATGCGCCTGATGACGGGTCTGAGTGTTTGAGTAGGGGACTAGTCTCTCAAATTGACTCGTTACCGCGGTCCTTGAGGACCAAGTTGCCGCTTACACCCTCAGTCCATGAGGGGTGATCGTAAGCCACCCTACGGGAGTGGGACTCCCATTGTAGGGGTTTGTTGGGTCGTAATAGCCCACTTCCTCGCGGGGAGGGCATCCTCACGGGGAGGGCATCGCCATGAGAGATGGTAATGTAATAACCTATAGTGAGCCAGAGCCGAGGAAAAAACCAGTTGTATTGATAATGAGTTAAGATACAACGCCTCCCCCCGCGAGATCGCGACGGGGGACAGAATGGTGAGTACAATGTCCCCCCTCCCCTCCGGGGAAGGGGACGAGCCTGTAGGCTAGACGTAGAACTTACGAAGCAAGTGCACGTTCCACGTGTGCATCAACTCCTGCTCTTGAAGGTTGGAGAGCTTGTAAGCCCCCAAGCCCATGACCGCCGAGATCCTGTAGGGGCCCTCCCACTTGGGGGAGAGTTTGCCCTGGGCTTTGAGGACGAGGTCCCCGAGCCGGAAAGCCCTCTCGCGGATGCGCTCGTTATATGCGCGCGCCATTTCGCGCTCATAGATGGCGTGGCAGAGGAGCACTCTACCGCATTCCCCTCCACGAGGTCGACCTCCAGTTGTTGATTTGCCCGGCTCGGGGTCGTTCGCATGGAACAGAGGATGCTCGGGAGCTCCTCCGCCCACGCACCCTCCATGGGGTCGTTCGAGCCGTCGGCATAACCCCTGTAGCATCACGCCATTGACCCTTTCGATGGCCCCGTTGCTCTGGGGATGAGCTACCGAGGCGAGGTGGATGGTGAGCCCCAGGCCTTCGCAGAATTCCCAGAAAAATACCGAGTCCAATTGGGTCCTGTTATCGACAGTGATCTCTCGGGGGACGCCGAAATGACCAACGATATTTTTCCAGAAAAACCGCTGTACCGCCCGGGACGTGATGCTGGCCAGAGGTTCAGCCTCAACCGACTTTGTAAAGTAGTCGACCGCGACCACCACATACTTGTAGCCCCCGGGCGCTGGAGGGAAGGGACCAAGGAGGTCCACCCCCCAGCGCGCGAAGGGCCAAGTGATGGGGATAGTCTGCAACGCCACGGGGAAGAGGTTCGAGCCCTTAGCCATCTTCTGGCAAGCCTCGCACGCGGAGACAAGGTCTCACGCATCGCGAATCACCGTGGGCCAATAGAAACCTTGGTGAAGGGCCTTGGCTGTGATGGCACGCGGGGCCAGATGAGACCGCAGCTTCCCGAGTGAATATCCTCGAGAAGCCAGAGCCCTTCTGGCCATGGAAGGCAACGGAGCAAGGCAGAAGCCCCCTGCTTGTAAAGCTTCCCCTCCAACAGGAGGTATGCCCGAGCCTTGACCCGGAGGCGCTTGGCCTCGGTCTCATTGAGAGGGTCCCCCTCCCCCTTGATGAAGGAGACGAGGGGATCCATCCAAGATGAAGTCCGGGTGATTTCGGCGACGTCCGGGACGCAGGGCTCATCACCCGCGTCCGGGGAGGTCACCGAAGGCTTCTCGATTATCTCCAAGAAAGCCCCTTTGGGGAGTGGTTCCCGGGCGCTGGCTGCCCGAGCTAGGGCGTCAGCCTGATCGTTGTCCCTCCGCGGGATGTGCCGGGCCTCTAAGCCATCGAAGTGCTTCTCCATCTTGCGCACTTCCTCCAAGTAGAGGCTCAAGTTTGCGTCATGGCACAAGTAGGACTTGTCCATTTGTCAAACTATGAGCTGGGAGTCTCCTTTTACTAGGAGGCATCGAATCCCCAGGGAGCGCGCGAGGCGTAACCCAAGGAGCAAGGCCTCGTATTCAGTGACGTTGTTCGTGGCAGGGAACTCGAGCTGCGCCGCTTATTCCATTTCCCTCCCCTCGGGGCTCCGGAGGACTACTCCTGCGTCGGCACCGGTGAGGCATAGGGAGCCATCCAACATGAGTGTCCAATGGTTGTTGCGTCGGGGCGATGCGGGGAGGTATTCGTCCCCGGGCTCGGAGGTAGGGGTCCACTCCGCCACAAAGTCGGCGAGGACTTGTGACTTGATGGCGGAGCGCCCCGTGAGGGAAAGGGAAAATGGGGCGAGCTCGGCCCCCCACTTTCCTATCTGGCCGGTGGCTTCCTTGTTTCGGAGCACCTCCCCCAAAGGGAGGGCCGATGGGACAATGATCGGGTGTCCCAGGAAGTAATGACGAAGTTTCCGGGATGCCATTAGAAGGGCGTAGCAGATCTTCTCCATCTCCGTGTACCGAGTTTTGGCCCCTTAGAGGGCCTCACTCACGTAGTACACGGGACGCTGTAGCCCGTCTTGTTCCTTTACCAATACCGCACTTACGGTGACCTGGGTCGCGGCGAGGTAGAAGAGCAAGGGCTCTTCCGGAGATGGGCTCACGAGCATTGGGGGGCTCGTGAGATACTTCTTCAAATCGTCGAAGGCCTCCTGGGCCTCAGGGGTCCACCGGAACCCTTCGAGCCCCCAGAGGATTTTGAAGAACTGGAGGCCGCGTTCCCCCGACCGCGAGACGAAGCAACTCAGCGCGGCCAAGCGGCCGATGAGTTGTTGAACGTCTTTGACCGAGCGCTGCGGGGGCATGTCCAGGAATGCCCGGATCTTTTCGGGGTTGGCCTCGATGCCCCGCTGGGACACAAGGAAGCCCAGGAGCTTCCCCCCACGCACGCCGAAGGCGCATTTCTCCGGGTTGAGCTTCAACCCATATGCGCGAAGGTTGCGGAAGGTCTCCGCTAAATCGTCGATGTGAGCAGTCGTGTGGGGACTTTTGACGATAACGTGACCTCCCTGGTGAACTGAGCCGAAGACGAAGGCACACGAATTGGGCGTTTTCATTTTAAGGCATTTGAGCTCAATTCCATGCTTGTGAAGCATCCTGGGGTCAACAGGAAGCTACTGGGGGGTTCAATTTGGCCAAGGGATTACTGGTGTAACACCCTAGTTTTGGGGGTGAAAAGTTTTGCATAAAAATCCTGCATGCATGTATCCCTGTAGTAGTAGCCAGATCAGTTGAACTCTAATCTCTCCCAAACCCTAAAAATCTCCAAATCTATTCTCTAGATCCAGATCAAGATCTGACCATACAGATTTAGCCTACCAGTTACCCTGAGGATAAAAGTCTTCAGGAGCCAGATCAAATTCTGACCCTAACTCTCAATACCTAAGCCCCTCTCTGTTTTCGAAAACAGGAAAATTCAGATTTACCCTAAGTACCCCGGTTTCCAGATGATTGAATTATTTTGATTTAACCCTATTCAGACTCAAGTAACCCCTGGAATATGTTCCTAGGTTTAGCCTCAACCCACTTCAAAAAGTTGGGAGCCAAATTAATTCATCTAAACACTTTTCGCAGTTTAGTCCAAATTTTACTGCGAATAAGTCCTTTTCTGTTTACCTGGAAGCCTGAAAAGGCTAAAATCTGCAAATCAATTCCAACTTCAGAATTTCTTCAGGAAACACCTTCCAAATACTATTTGATACAGATCTCCCTTTTGATCAGACTTCAAAATCTCTCTCCAATCACCAGAATTCGAAATCGACAAAATCCAGACTTATTTTACCCTAATTTTACCCTATTTTCGAAAATAGGTGAAATCCCTCAAATCTTGTCAAATTTTCGCTAAATTTGAGCTGGATGAGTACTAATAGAAATGTTATACTCAGCCATGAAATCAATTCTCAAATTAACCATCTCTAAGACAGAAATTACAAATCAGTCCAGATTTCAAATAAGAATCCGTGCATTTTGGTCCCTGGTTCGACCAGAGACGCTGTGCACGACCAGCAGCCGTGCACGACCGCGACCACCGCGCTGCCACGCCAGGAACTTCGTCGCCGGTGAAGCCCCGTGGTCGCCACCTCTGCCACCGCGTTCCTGCCACGTGTGCGCACGCCGTTCGCCACCTTGGAGCCACCGCGGCCGCACCAGCATCGCCAATTTTGCCCGCGCGCGCACGCCATCGCTGCAGCCACGGCAGAAGCACGATGCCACGTTGCAAGCATGCCGGAGGAGCCCGTCAGTTCGCCGTTGCATCACCTGGGACAGCACACGCCAACCTGCAAAGCCGGCACGGCCGCTGGAGCACGTCGCTTCGCTGCTGTCCCGCCCGGCCGGTCAATTCGCCGTCGATTCACCGCTCCAAGTCTCCAGGCATTTTCCAGCCGTTGCAGCCTCCCCAATTCGCCTATAAATAACCCTCAGGACTTAGCCAACTTCACCACTTAACGAAGCACCAGAAATCGCCACACTCCACCGTGTCTTCTTCTTCTTCGGCGAGCTCGAGAAGAGGCTCACGGTGCCAAGCCTCTACACTGCTTCCTCCTCGATTCCAGCTACTCCAGTAAGCTCCTCTTACCTCCCTCATCGTACTCGAGCATGTAATTGACTTCAACCTCTCCGGTCGCCGGCAATTCCCGTTTCTCTCCAGCAACTCCGGCGAGCAATTAAACTCTAACCAGAGTGAATTAGCTCTCGAGCCTGTAATCAAACATGATCAGTAGACTGATTAGAACACATCTAAGCAACCAGAATCGAAGAATTTGCTAAAATGTGAAAAACCCCAAATTGGAACTTTGCTTGTGAACTGAGCTTGCTGTTCAAGCTTTTCTGGTGCATTTCTAGTTAATCTAACCTTACCAGTAGCACTCTTATGCCCCAGAGACCATCCTCAAGCAAGGAATTAAGTTTATTTGCCCTAGATCAGTAATGCCCAAATCAGGCTTGAGTTAATCTTTTCTCCGGCCAATATCTCCTAAATCCAGCCAATCCAGCCATGGAAACCTTGCCATCTAGATGCTTTGGACCATTCTGAGCAACTTTGTCTTCTATCACGACTTCTAATTCGGCCTAGATTGTGAGATATAGCTATGCCCTAGTTTGCTGTACTGTTCACACTGCATGTGCTCCAGGCCAGCCAACTTCTTCGCCGGTTTTCATCACTTTCCGGCCATCTCCTGCCCTAGGTCCTGTTGAGACATTTGTTCCTGTTACAAATGCCTAACCACCAGACAAAGTGGTGCATCATTTGGAGCCCTGAGTTAAAAGATATGGCTAACCCTAGTTTCTGGCCGTGTCAAGACTATGCCAGACTATGTCAGCCAGTGGCATTGAGCCTTTTCACCCACTTCCAGCCATGCACCTTGAAAATAACTTTGTCCCTTAGACTCCTGATGTTGTGATCTACACTTTTCTCTACTATCACAACTTGAGTTGAGCCCTCTATCACCCATCAACCTTATGTCGATGCCTTGAACCGAATGCCAACCTAAAGACATTCGCTGCTTTTGGGCGAACCAGTCACCACCTTGATATTACCCTGATATTTTGGAACCTTGTAAACCTTAACAGCTAACTTTAACCCTGGTTTCCATAATTAAAACCACATCGCTTTCAAACCTTGTATCACCAGAGTATTTTCTCCTTGCATCTTTGCATGTAGTGAATTAGTAAGAATAGTATTGATTGTAATGCCTGTTTGCTTGTTTGATCTTGTTCAGAGCAAGAGTCCAGGGGTTGAAGATCTTGTCGCTGAACCGTCATCGACTGCTGATACTTACGACGCGGAAGGCAAGTCATACTTTGAACATATTGAAACCCATATTTTATGAATTGCTATGCTATTCCATGAGTAGATATTTCATTAATATTGCACATGTTGAGATCAATGATATTATGGCAGTGATAGATTGAATACTTGAGAAATGTGAACTTGATAAGATAGCAAGCCACGAACTAATAAAAGTATAAACATGTACAATTATATTCATGAAATAGAACCCCTAGCCGTGACCAGTATTTTGGTATGGAATGGTGGTAGCACTGGAGGTGCTTGGCTGCACTGGATGTGAAGGCACTGAAGGTGCATGGTTGTGGTATGATCTGGTCACTGGCATGTAAGGACTAGAACCTTGTGTTATGCGTCTAGTGGCATGAAAAACGTACCAACCACTTACCTGGTATGGGACAGGCGCAACCTAGTAGCTTTCTTAGTATTATCAGTTCCCTGCATGGCTTGTCGATCCGGTTTCTCGCGTGGAAACTGGTGGGACGCAGTTCAGTCCATGAGTGATGTGAGATCAGAAAAATTATGAGAGGATAAGGTGTAAAGAAGGAAGACGCCCTACGCCAGATTAAGTCGTGCGCGACTGTAATCAAAAGAGGTTATGTGTCCTGCGGGAACATAGACCCAGGCTAGGAAGTAAGGCAGTGGGGAGGACCCACAACGGTACTTGGGATGGTGTTGTCCATTTACCAGGCAGGGATACTGTTAATACTAGACTGCAAAAACGTTGTGTGATCTCGGCCTTGTCACATGCGTATAAGTCGCATGGAGTTGGCCCGACTTGGAAGTCGAGTGAAAAAGTGGATTTAAAAAGAGGTACATCTCTGCAGAGTTTAAAAATGTATTCGAATACTTCGTGCTCCCGAGTTTTAGGAGTATGCTGCGGTGGATTAAATCCATGGGGTGTGACACAAGTATTGTTTTATAAACTAAAATTTGTTAGCTCAAGATTACCCAAGTGGCATGTGTTGTCACGATAAGGGGCGTTGCCGTGGGCTGTCATGTGTTGACGTGTCGCGGTAATACCATAATCTAGCAAACACATGATAATTAAGAGGCATGTGGTTTATGCCCTAAGTTATGAAATATTGCTAAGAATATATGATTGAAAGGCTTGAATAAGAGTAGTGTGATATGAGGATATATCGCCTTGGATATGGGATATATGTATCACCATCAATACGATTTATTTACTGCCTTGGGTATGATCAGAAGTTGAGTAAGAATTGATAAAGAAATGTATTTTGGGAAAAACCTTTCACTCTTTCCCCAATAGCATAGGTTCATGTCATATATATATATATGTATCTCTATCTTCCCTATGACTTGCTGAGTACGTAAGTACTCACCCTTGCAACAACTCATCAATAGATGGAGCGTTCTACGACCTTGGAGGATACCCTGAAGATGCTGCGGACCCAGGAGAAGATGAGCAGTTCCCTTCGGAGCCCTGATGTGGTGCTATCTTGCTGTCAACCTCTGTTTCCTGTGGATTGCTTTTGGGCCTAGCTTCCGCCGACTAGATGTGTTATTTTGTTAGACCCTTGTGCCTTGTACGGCACTGTACCTCGTTTTGTACTAAGGCTTGATGGCCATACAATTATGACTATTGTACTATTTTGCTGCTGCAATGTAATCCTGTGATTGACTCATCCTGGGAAGTCAAGTGGTTAAAGGGCCAGCTGCACCGAGCTGGGCTCCTCACAGGTGATGTCACTGTCGTGGCAGACGTGACAACTGGAGAAGCTTGGTGGTGATCTCCGGCGAACTGCCGAAATCCCAAATTGGGGATTCTTCGCTCAGGGCAAAATTGAAGATTCCAATCTTGCAGGCTTACCTCTCTTGGCTCACTGGACACTTTACTTTACTAGCACGAGGTTCAATTTGGCTTGAATCGCTCGGCATTGGAGGAACAGGGCAAAAGATAAATTCGGCAATCACCGGCGCTAGGTTTCGCCGGGGTTCAATTAAACACCATGGAACAGAGAGGAAGGTGAGGGGAACTCACCGGTGAACTCGGATTGAAGAGAGAAGCTGAGGCTTGGGCTGGCGGCGAGAGCTCCTCCGGTAGCTCGTCGGGGAAGACGATGGCAAACGAGAGAGCTAAGCTATGAAGGTTTGCTGGTGAGCCGTGGTGTGAAGTGGGAAGCTCTGGGCGAGGGGCTTTATATAGCCAGGGGCTGGGTCCTCGGTAGTTGCAGTGAATCGAGCGGGGATGCTTGACTGGCGCCGGAGCAGTATCGAGGTGGCGTTGGGACACGGCGGTAGCTCTTCCAGAGGAGAAAAATCGCGTGGTATCCGGTTTTGCAGATCGACGGGATGGCAAGCCTCAGCATGGCGGCGAAGTGGCACTAAAGTTCTGATAGCAGTAGGCGCTGGCGGTCTCCGGTCATCGCCACGGTGGAGCTCTTTGGCGCGATGCGAACACGTGCGGACACGTAGGATATGGCCGTTGGTGAAGGCAAGAACTGGCTGGCGGTGGAGTTTGCGGTGGCGGTTCACGGCAAACAGCAGCAGCTGCGGTCGAGGCGACCTCTAGCCGTGGTCGTGCATGGGCTCAGCCCTGGTCGAGGTCGAATAAGGGGCCAGGGACTAATCTGCGAAGCTTTGGATGGATTTGTGAGGATTTACTTCGGGTTTAGGACCTGTTTGCAAATTTGGGAATCTAGAGGGCTGATTTGAAATCTGACTTTGCAGATGAGTGCCACCAAAATACTTGAACTCATCTAGCAGGAAAAATGGAAAAATCTGATAAGATCTGATGGTTTTGACAAAAATCGAAAACAGGGTAATCAGGGTAATTAGGGTTTGCAATTTTTGGCGGGGCTGAAATTAGGGTTTCGGTTGAGATTTTTGAGTTCTTCCAGAAGGGAAAAACGTTCAGAAAAATAAACGGAAGACAATCATTGGATCAGATCAGAATTTGGAGGTGGTCTGAGACTTTTGGTCTTTTTGGGCTTTTGACAATTTAGAAAACGACTAATCTGAAATACTTTTGGACTGAAAAGTGAAAATGATCTGAAAGGTGAAGTTTAGCTGGCAACTTTTTAGTTTAAGGTAGTGGCATACCTACACTACTACAGAAATGCAATCCACTAACCCATATCTTCTAACGATTATAAGCAATCTGGAAAAAATCCGATAGAATAGGACGACAGCGGCGGAGAAGAGGCTTTTTACTATCGGTTATATACTGGTACACCGTAAGTGAAATGCAAACATTTTTTACTATCGGTCATTACTGTACCAACCGATATAATAGATGAAGTAGTACTATCGGTTTTTCTTTCGTACCTGATAGTGAAATTACGGACTTTATACTATCGGTTCGTACTGTACCAACCAATATAATATATGAAATAGTACTATCGGTTTTTCTTTCGTAACTGATAGTGAAATTACGGAATTTGTACTATCGGTTCGTATTGTACCAACCGATATAATAGATGAAATAGTACTATCGGTTTTTCTTGCGTAACTGATAGTGAAATTACGGACTTTTTACTATCGGTTCGTACTGTACCAACCGATATAATAGAGTAAAGTTTACTATCGGTTATATAAAAAAAATCGATAGTAAAATGACGTCGTATATACTAATGGTTATGACAGTGGGGACCTTAGTTTACTATCGGTTTGTGTTTTTGAACCGATTGTAAAATTGTACAACTTAGGTCGACCCCTGCTCTGTGCTCTGCATCCTCGATTCATTTCTACCGTACGTGCATCCATGCTCCAAGCTAGAGTGATCTGGAGAAGCTAGCTGAGAGGTTGATAATTCGATCCCCCTCAGTATTGTCATCTTCTCATCACCTCTCTATCTGTCGATCACTCTTTCACACTCTCCCTCTCTCTCTCTACTTGCAATTCATTAAACTAGATACATGTAACTCCAAACTAGCTAGAAGGCTAGGTTGGCTAGCTAGCTATAACTTGCTGAAGTTAAGCAGCTAGCTAGCTGACTCTTCCAATTAAAGCATCAAGTTAATTATGGTTTCATACATATCCATTTAATGTAATTAAGCAGCTGTACACACATATGGCCTAGCTAATTGATGATGTTTCATGCATATATGCATGCCCTGAGTCATTAATTATTTATTTCAATTTGTCAATTTTGTGAAATAATTGTAGATGGACCGAGAATATTGGATGTATGGAATAAAACGTACTACTGTTGAGTATTTGGAGGGTGTGAATGGGTTTATTAAATTTACTGAGCAAGAAAAGACGAAGAAGGGAGAGAAAGATATGCATTGTCCTTGTATAGATTGTATGAACCTAAAAAGGTTCGGTGATAATTATCATATTTGTGCATAATTTCTATATGTTTAAACCCCTGATCATGCACATATTAGTCATATACCTCGGCATTTACATAGATTATTCCAGATTTGCTGCCAAATCGACCGGATTATTTGTTTTGCAATTTTTATCGCAGGTCAGCGTGAATCAGATGGATTTCTGGCTAGCGGTCGCGCCTCATAGACTTATTCCGACCTTCGGTCGATTCCGGATGGAAGTGTGCGTTTCCGCGGACGCGTAGTGTAACGCCCTGAGTTAGGGGTGAAAATTTCCTTTTTCATAAATAGCATGCATGCATGTATCTGTAGTATTAGCCAGATCAGTATCTATCTCAAGCCCTAAAATCTCCAAAATCTATCCTGTGACCTCAAATCAAGATCAGATTGTTCAGATGTGATCTATTAGTTATCCTGAATCTAAAAGCCTTCAGAACCTAGATCCAATTCTATCACTAACTCCCAGAATTATCAACTCCTTCTGTTTTCGAAAACAGAAATACCTTATATTACCCAAATACCCTAAGTTTTAGAAATACAGATTTAATCAAAATCTTGACCAAGTTCAGACCAGATTATTCCTGGAACATGATCATAAGTATGTCAATACCTTAATCTAAAAAGTTGACAGCCAGATTTCATCATCTAGACTCTTTTCACAAATCAGTCCAAGAGTTATCGCAAATTAGTCCTTATCTGATATCTGAGAACCCAAAAAGGCTAAAATCTCCAGATTAACTCCAAATTCAGAACTTCTTCGACAAATCTTCTCAAAATGCTATTTGCCACAAGTTTCTCTTCTGTGCAGATATCAAAATCAAACCCTAAATGCCAGAATTCAAAATCGACAAAACTCAAATTCTAATTTACCCTAAATTACCCTATTTTCAGTTTGTATCAAAAACTATTCAAATGTACCAGATTTTATCAATTATCATTGCAAATTAACCTGTTGAATATAATCTGCCAGATTAATGAAAGCAAATTCAGTTTAAACCTTCCAGAATTCCAGATTTACAATTCAGTCCAAAACTCAAAGAATTGAAACTGCAGTTCAGTCCAAATTTCGACCAGGCCAATTACTGTGCGCACGACCAGGAACTGCCGTGCTTGTGCGCCGTGGTTGCTCATCGCCGGTGAGGCTTCGCCCACGCTCGTGCTCGTGCATGCTTGCTCTTCCTATTGCGCACGCGTCAGTGTCTCAGCCATCGCCGTGGCAACACTGTGGCAGCGTCGACGACAGCACCGCCCTCGTGCGCGACCAGCAGCAGAAACACCAGGCTTTTGTCAGTTGCTTTTGCGCTGTGCCAGTTGTTGTCGCCACCATGTGCTCTAGCGTTGCAAAGTCCCGATGAACCAACGTGGTGATCAGCTACAGACTTGTCGCCGTCGCATCACCGTTCTTCGCTGTGTCTTCGCCGCTGTTGCTCCAGCACGCAACCAGTCAAGTCACCAGCAGCCAATCTCTTCATTGTTTTCTCTTCGCATGCTTCGCCTGCCTATTTAAGCATCCCTGTGCTCAGCAGCTCCCTCAAACCTCACTGGAAATCATCCACGTCTCAGATTTCCTGTCTTAGTCTTCTTCTCCGGCGAGACCAGTTCGAGGCCTCACGGTGACAACCTCAACCGCAGCCTCAACCACCAAATTGACAGCACTAGTAAGTTCCCCTCGCCTCCCTCATCGTGCTGTACCATCTAATTGGTTTACATTGCATCTAGTCGCCGGTGATCGCCGGAATTCCCGATTGCCCTGTTCCGGCAATGCAGCCCGATTCAATTCGAATTAGCCCTCGAACCTGTGAAGCAAATCGATCAGTGAGCCAAATCAAGCAAGCCTGTGAAGTTGGATTTCGAATTTAAACAAGAATCGAAGCTTTTCCCTAAATCGAGCTTCACCAGAAACCGGCGATCGTCACCAGGCTTCTCCGGTGATCCTCCGGTCAATTTGATGTTACCAGAAGCTTCCCTATACCTCCTAGATGCTCTCCAAGCAAGGAATTAAGTTCTCTTGGCCTGTAGCAGAAACCCCCAACTGGCAGTGTCTCTTCTCCGGCGCCGATGATCGGAAAAGTATTCTCAGCCATTTCAGCCCTTGAAACCTTGTCATTTAGATGTGCCTTAGCCTCCTGAGTATTTTTGTCTTCTAGCCCGACACCTAGATCGGCCTAGATTGGAAGATATAGCCATGCCAAGATCTTGTCCAGAACTGCTCCAGTGCAGCCAGTTCATCTCTGTTCATCATCAAAATTCTTGCTTTCCAGCCATTTGTTGCCCTAGATCCTGTTGACTTAATTGTTCCTGTTATCAATGCCTACCTCCCAGACAAAGTGGTGCATCATTTGGAGCTCCAGATCAAAAGTTATGCTAAACCCTAGTTTCTGGCCATGTCAAGATTAATGCCAGGCTATGTCAGTCAGTGGCATTAGCCCTTTTCACTGCCTTCCAGATGTGCATCTTGAGCATAACTTTGTCCCTTAGATTCCTGAAGTTGTGATCTACAATTTCTTCTTCTACCACAACTTGAGTTAAGCACTCTAGCTTTTCTTAAAGCTATGTCGATGCTTTGAACCGAATGTTGACCTAAAGACGTTCGCTGTTTTTGAGCGAACCAGTCGCAACCTTGATATCATTCTGATATTTTGAGACATTTGGAACCTTGTAAACCTTTGACAGCTAATCTTAACATTGGTTTCCTCAACTTAACCGTAATCAGCCTCTAAACCCAATCATTTCAGAATCATCAAGACTTCATCTTTGCATCATTGCATATAGTATAATAATATATGGAAAAGATTATGATTATTGGTTGTTTGTTTGATTGGAGAGCAGATCAAGAGCCCGAGTTCGAGGACTTCATTGCGGATCCGACGTCAACTGCTGTATCTTACGACGCGGAAGGCAAGTCATATCCTTGGTCATCTTGAACCTATATTTTAAATGTTGCTAAAACATAACCTTGAATATAGGCAATATTGCATGTGAAAGATTGAGAATGGTTGATCTATGAATTGGCAGTACTAGACTGGTTATCTGTGAAATGTGAAATAAACAAGTTTTGAGCCATGAACTATTATATGTATTTATATACTTATATTCATGAAATAAAACCCCTAGCCGTGACCAGAAAAATGGTGTGGATGGCTGTAGCACTGGAGGTGCTAAACTGCAAAGGAATGCAGGCACTGAAGGTGCAGGGTTGTGGATGGTCTGGTCACTGGCATATAAGGACTAGAACCTTGTGTTGTGCGTCTAGTGGCATGAACAACGTGCTAACCGCAAGCCTGGTATGGGACAGGCCTGAACAAGTAATTATGTGGATCGCACATGAAACCCCTGCATGAGATGTGTTGTGATGCACGATAAACACGGAGCGCGGCTCCCACACATATCACTGAAGGTGATCAAGCACGCTGACCCAGTAATGGGAATAAGCAAAGGGGTGGAGGTTTGGATACAACCTGCCACAACTGTGCCTCGCTGAGAGCCACAGGGTCGGGGGTGAATTGTGAGTAAAACATAACAAAAGTTCTTGTTATTTCCACCTTGCCGCTCACAGTATGAAGTGAGTCAGGGGTCCAATCATTTTGTTATGATAGGAAAGGTTTGAAAGTGGAATATCTTGCGGGTAAATTGGTACCTCTCTGCAGAGTTAAAAACGTATTCGAATACTCCGAGCTCCCGGGTTTATAGGAGTCTGCTGCGGTGGATTAAATCCACGGGGTGTGACACAAGTACTATTTTCTAAATAAAATATGTTTAATCAAGATTACCCAAATGACATGTGTTGTCATGATAAGGAGTGCTGCCGTGGGCTGTCGTGTGTCGACGTGTCGCGGTAGTGCTATAATCTAGTGAACATAATTGATGATGTTATATTATAAAAAGTGCTGCCATAAGATGAGATGAGAAAGAAAAGATTATTTTATAAATATCCATAATTCTTGACTAGTCTAGGTTCATATCATCACTAATATAAGTACTTACTCTTACCTATGACTTGCTGAGTACGTAAGTGCTCACCCTTGCAACATTCAACTCAATAGATGGAGCCTACTTTGATCAAGATGATGGCACGGAGTACTACGTGGATCCAGAAGGAGGAGAATCAGTTCCGCCAGAACCCTGAAGTGTGTTGTTCTGCTGTCAACTTCTTTTGTGGGAGGGTCACCTATCTTCTGCTGCGTAGTTAAATATTTTGCTAAACCCTGAATGCCTTGTAGGCATTGTAATCCTCTTTATGTAATATTAAGGCCAGCAGGCCACACTGCTTAATATTTTGTGAGTACTCTGTTGCAATGTAATATACTCCTGTGTTTGACTCATCCTGGGAAGTCAAAGGTTTGTGGTTTGGGACTAGCTGCAGCGAGCTAGGTCTCTACAGGAGTAGTCGTTGTCCCAGTTTCGGGGCGCGACACGTAGGAACCAACCGCGCCGAAATCGGTGTCTCCGGGGGTCCGGAATCCCAAACCCTAGCCACGAGGCCCCATTTCTAAATTCCCAAAACCTCAAGGCCTTGTCTGCAAAAGTGCCAAATTACCCTTTTTACCTAGCCGCCGGCCACCTGAGGCATTTCAGCCTGGTTTTTGCTTTCTTATCTTCTTCTGCCTCCCTCCTTGCGATCCACACCTCCGTCCACCACGCCGGCGACGACCAGGCCGTACGCCGCCATCGGAGCTCCTTCACTGCCTTTCTTTTTTCTCTTTTTCTTCCTCCCCTTCTTCTTCCTTTTCCTGTCTTCATCTTCCCCCATTTCTCCACCACACCACATTCGTCCCCTTCTTCTTCCTTTTCTCATTTCTCCACGGTGCTCCACCGATCCGGCGCAGCGCCGCCCTCTCTCGAGCCACCATAGCGCCACACCGCGAAGCCTCCACCTCCGATCCCGCCGGATCTGCTCCGGATCCAGCCATCCTCGGCCCAGATTTGGCCGATCTTCTCCTCACGTGCGCCACCGATCTCCACGGCACCGCAGGAGCCGCCGCCGCCTAGATCCAGTCGGATCTGCCGCCGCCCTCAACGCCACAGCTGCCGCCACACCCTCTCTCTTCTCCACACTGCAGATCCCGTGTGTGCACCACCAGATCTGGCCGATCTCGAGCCGTGGCCTCCCTCCTCACCATCTTCCTCGGCGAGCACCATCTTCCCGGTGCTTCTCCAACCCGCGCCGCCGCCGTGCCTCTCCACGGCCGATCCTGAGCCACCACTGCCGGATCTACATCTCACGCCGCTCCACGTTGCAGCTGCCTCAGATCCACGCGCCTCCACCTCGCGTCGACCCTCTACGGCGCTGCCTTCTTCATCAACTCTGGCACCTCCTTCCTCTCGGGCCGACGGCCATGTTCCTCTTCCACGACCTCCTTTCCAGCTACTTCGACACGGCGACTAGCTCCTCGACCACGGCAAGCTTCCAAAACCGTAGCTCCGGCATCGAGCAACTATGGTTCAATTATCTTCTCTCTTATTTCTCAAATCTTGAATCGAGATGAACCGGAATCACTATATGAGATAATAGATGAAATTTATTGAGTTCCAACATTTGTCTGATGAACAGATGGAGAAATGAGTGAATAGAAGTTTCTGTGATATGATTGTTGGATGGAAACTCCAAATGACTTCTTATTTTGTTGTGGATTGTTGAATGTTCAGTTTCTGTGATGCTTGTGTGAGCTGTTATAGCTTTGGGATGTATTGAAATATGTCAAATCAAATCAAAACTAGCTTCTGAAATTAGTTTCTTTCATCCTGGTTGATTGCTTGAATTCGTTTGTGCTTTATGCTCATATAAAATTAGATTATTCTTGTAATTCTTGTCTGGATTAAATTGGATATTTCAGTGGCTGAGCTTTATGTTGTGCTTCAATTTCTATATTTTGTGTTGCTTATGTGGGAATGGACAGGATGGGGTGATTGAAGCTGTGTATTAAATTCTTATTCTGTCATGAATTGTTTTGTCTTGCTCTTGTTGTCTTGAGTTGGTGTGGTTGTTCTCCAGATTTGCCATGTAGGCTGTAGCTGAGAGGCTGTTGGAGAATGGTCTTTGTTAATCCCTTGCGTGATAAATTCGTTGATACCATCGATAGGTGTGTGCGTTTCAGCGTTTCGCTTCTTTATTGTGAGATTGCTGAACGGTACCGCTTTATCGCTTGTACTCACGACTACGCGTACGGATTTAACAGTGACCAAACGTCGCAAGCCTACCACCTCTTTCTCTTTATTTCTTCTGATGTCTTCTCTCTTCTCTTTCGTCTATTTTAGTTTTATTTTCCATTGATTTAGTCTAGTTCTTCATGATTTGTTTTCTCTAGTCCCTGTGGAAAGAACGATAGAATACTCGCCTGTATTGCACCGATCTCGTTCTATTGCGAGACGGTCTAGCCCAGTATCATTCGGCAACTCTGATCAGATTAGGAGTCATTTGATTCGTCGTGGTTTTAACGCACGCTATACCCGTTGGATATGGCATGGTGAAGATCTTGAGGAAACGAGCACCGGTACCACTTAGCAGCACCTAGAAGTGGATTGCAGTAATGATGATCATGATCAGAACATTGGTAATGTTCATTTGGAAGTCCATGTAGATGATGATAATTTAGATGAAATGTTATGTGATGTAGAAGAAGATTACAGCGAAAACGATTTAGCTAAATTTGAGAAATTAATTGTTGATTCTGAGAAGCCTTTGTTCCCCGGATGTGCAAAATTTACAAAGTTGTCTTCTATGTTGAGATTATATAACTTGAAGGCAAGCAATAACTTGAAGGCAAGCAACGGTTGGAGCGATAAGAGTTTCACGGTGCTATTGGATCTATTAGCGGACATGCTTCCAGAGGGAAATGAGTTGCCAAGATCGGTTTACCAAGCCAAAAAATTATTGTGTCCGTTGGGAATGGAAATCGAAAGAATACATGCATGCCCAAATGATTGTGTTCTGTACCATAACGAGTACGAGGATTTACATGTTTGTCCAAGATGCAGTGCATCGCGGTATAAGCATGGGGACAGAATTTATCACAATGGATGTGATAAGGTAAAGAAAGGGCCTCCGGCCAAAACTGTGTGGTATTTGCCTGTGATTCCTAGATTGAAACGGCTGTTTGCAAATCCGAAAGATGCGAAGTACTTGCGTTGGCATGTTGAAGGTCGGAAACAAGACGGAAAACTAAGACATCCAGCTGATTCTATTCAATGAAGAAACATTAACAGAACATTCGGTGAGTTTGGCGGCGAAGTGAGGAATATAAGGTTTGGGTTGAGTACGGATGGTATGAATCCACACGGAAATATGAGCAGTCGACATAGCACTTGGCCGGTTCTTTTATGCATCTAAAATCTTCCTCCTTGGTTATGTATGAAGTGCAAGTACATCATGATGTCGTTACTAATTTCAGGACCCAGACAACCCGGGAATGATATTGACGTGTTTCTATCACCGTTAGTCGAGGACTTACATAAATTGTGGAGCGAAGGGGTGCGGGTGTGGAATGCACATAAGCGAGAGAATTTCATGTTGCGGGCCATGATATTTTGCACCATAAATGATTTCCCGGCCTATGGAAATTTGTCGGGGTATAGTACGAAAGGAGGCAAGACTTGTCCTATTTTCCTGGATGAAACTGAAAACATGTGGTTATTGAACTGCAGAAAAACAGTGTACATGGGTCACCGCAGATTCCTTTCGATGCATCACGCCTACCGTAAGAAGAGGAAGTCATTCAATGGGAAGCCTGAGAAAGGATCAGCCCCAGTGTTTGTGACTGGTAAGGTGCTTTACTTGCGTGTGAAGGACATCAAAGTTGAGTTCGGTAAATGTTCTAAACCTCCAGGAAAAAATGTTTGGAAGAAGAGATCGATTCTTTGGGATCTGCCATATTGGGAGCACTTACAAGTTCGACATTGCATTAATGTCATGCACGTAGAGAAAAATGTTTGTGACAGTTTGATTGGTTTGTTGTTGAACATTCCAGGAAAGATGAAAGATGGCATCAATGTTCGTCGTGACATGCTCGACATGGGCATAAGGACTGAGCTTGCACCGTTGGAGAAGGGAAAGCGGGCATACCTCCCCCCGGCCTGCTATACTTTGTCAAAAAGAGAAAAAACAGAACTCTGTCAGTGCCTATATGGTGTCAAAGTTCCATGCGGGTATTCTGCGAACTTGAAAAAACTTGTGTCCATGGAAGACTTGAAACTGGTTGGTATGAAGTCCCATGATTGTCATGTACTAATGTCACAAATGCTTCCCATTGCTATCAGAGGCATTCTCCCAGTCAAAGTCAGAGAGACAATTACAAAGCTATGTTATTTCTTCAACACAATATCTGGCAAGGTACGTAAGCGTGTACTCCTAGCAAGTTAATTAGCTCCATTCGTGGAACTTGTCAGATTTTTTGAATCTGAATATTTGCTGCAACTGTGTCCTTGCAGGTAATTGATCTGGATGGACTGGACAATTTGCAACGTGATGTGACTACAACTCTTTGTCAGATGGAGATGTATTTCCCTCAATCTTTTTTTGATGTTATGGTCCATCTAATTGTTCACCTTGTCAGAGAAATTAAGTTTTGTGGACCCGTGTTCCTGCGCTACATGTATCCATTTGAGAGATTTATGGGTATCTTGAAGGGATATGTAAGGAATCGACATCGGCCTGAGGGCAGTATCATTGAAGGTTATGCCGCCGAGGAGGTGATCGAATTTTGCACCAACTATATGGCCGGCGTTGACCCAATTGGCGGTCCTACGTCCCGGCATGAGGACAGCCTTCAGGGCATTGGAACGATTGGATTTAAAGCAGTCGTCCCCTCTAGTGATCTGTATGCAAAAGCCCATTTTTGGGTCTTACAGCACATGACGGGGGTGGAGCCATACATACACGAGCACAAGGAAATGTTACAGAAACAGAATCCTTCGAAGCCAGAGATTTAGGTCACCAGAGAACATAACAGGAAGTTTGCTGGGTGGATCGAAAATAGAGTCCTGCAAGCTTCTGAGGGCGACGTAGATGAAGTTGTTACATGGTTGGCCAGAGGGCCTAGATTTACTATAGGGACTTGGCAGGGGTATGACATCAACGGCTATTCATTTTACACAAGAACTCAGGACGAGAAGAGTACTATGCAATGTAGTGGAGTGACACTACTTGCTATTTCGGAGGATGCCAGGGCAGTAAGGGCACTCGACTCATATTACGGTGTTATTGAGGAAATATGGGAGCTCGATTATGTATTACTTAAGATTCCTCTGTTTCGATGCCAATGGGTCGAAATCCCTCGAGGTGTTAAAGTCAACAATTATGGGTTTACTCTCGTCGATCTCAGTAGAGTCGCACACCAAGATGATCCATTTATACTTGCTGAGCAAGCAACACAGGTGTTCTACATCGTTGACCCGGCCAACCCAAAGTTGCACGTTGTCCTTCACAGTAAGAGACGTATTGTTGGGGTCGAAGACGTTGTGGATGAAGAAGAGTATGATCAGTTCGACGAACTACCTCCATTTTTAGATGGAATTCTTCAATCTGTCCCTACCGAAGATATTGACGAAACAAGTTACCTGCGAGACGACCACGAAGAAGGATTATGGGTGGACAACCATTCTTGACTAATTTGCAATATGTAAGTGACGTATATTACTTGGATCTTTAATCGAAGAATTCTTCAAATCATTTTTCAAAAATTCTTTGGGAAAACATACGTGATGCATTGAGAATCATTTATGCAAATTTTCATTTCAATTGGAGTATATACTTGATGTGAGCAATAATTGATTCTTTTCACAAATCAATATGAAAACTGCAAATTTTCATTCCATGATTGGTCCTTACTGTTAATTTATTTCAAAATTATTGGAAGTCATTTGCATGGGGTTTCAGGTGTCTTTATAAGTGCAAAATGATGTACTAAGACCCATCTATAATTGTTCTCAGGAAGTCAATAACACTGTATTCTACTATCGGTTTCAATTTCCAAACCGATATGAAATTAATCTCTACTATCGGTTTATTGTTCATAACCGATAGTATTTCATTTTTTGTTATGAGACCCTGTTCTATATTTTGGTTTGCTCTTGTACAGTGGATTAATTTACTATCGGTTAATAATCATTAAACTGATAGTGAAATATAATGCAAAATGATGTACTGAGATCATCTGTAATTGTTCTAAAGGAAATCCTTTAGGGTCAATAACATTGTATTATATTATCGGTTTCAATTTCCAAACCGATATGAAATTAAACTCTACTATCGGTTTATTGTTCGTAACCGATAGTGATTTATACTGTGTTATGAGCCCCTGTTCTTAATTTACTATCAGTTAGTAATAATAAAACCGATAGTGAACAATGCCAACACTCCAAACCCTAACTTACATTGTATTTACTATCGGTTTGGTGGTTATGAACCGATAGTAAATATTCATATATTAGGTTATAACCTCGCACCATTTTCCCTCCAGTGCAACTGATCACATCCAAATACTCGCACGCAGAAAACCCTAGCCTCCCCGACGTTCGCTTTTTCGCTTCTCTACGCCACCATTGCCGATCGCAGTTGGGTTCTCCACCGCCTCTGGCCACTCCACGAACGACTGTAAGTGTTCTTGACCAAACCGCTCGCGTCAATTGCTTAAATTTGTATGCAATAGTTCATATGTGGTTCAATCGATTAGAAATAAAAAACTAGATGAAAATTCATGAACTACAAACTTGATAGCTATGAGAATTACAGACTTATTGAAAATCACTAGCAATTTGTCGTACAGTGTAGTCCACTATCGGTTTCTTATTTAGAACTGATAGTAAAGACCATAATCTGAATTAAGACTAACATAGTTAATTACTATCGGTTTTAATTATCAAACCGATAGGAAATAGAGTATATCATATCGGTTTGTTATTGTCAACCGATAGTACATTGAAAAGTCTGAATTTTGCAGAGTTCATATTTCATTTGTGAAAAGAATCAACTATTGCTCAAATCAAATACATTTGAAATGAAAATTTAAAGAAATGATTTTCATTGCATGAAATATATTTTTCTGATGAAATTTTCCAAATAGGCTTAATTTTACAATCAAGAGTTATCAAATGACCTTTATATTAAGCAAGAAGGTATCAGTTCAACAACCCTTTGCAAATTGAGTTTACAAATCCACTTTAAATCTATTTTGAAGACCATGTTGATAGGAATTGATGATTTTTGGCCTTTTAAATGAAAATTTGACATTTTAACAAAAAGAGGTGGTTCATCATTGCCATTCCATTTTAGTTATAAACTTTGTCATGTACCTTTCTTCATATCAATTGATGGTCTTTCATGGAATTTTTGGTAAAGCCATGTCGGCATCTTCCTCGGCTGATAGTAGTGATTTGGCAAGGGCGAACGTAGATGACGCTGCCTCATCCCAGCGCAAGAGGAAGGCGCGAGGCGCGACAATGTTGGGCCATTTGGCCAAACGCGCGGATCTTTCATGTGAGTTCAACCAGTTCGGGAGACCGATCGGGAAGAACGCCGGCCACTATGCTGCCTAGGTTGGTTTGTTGGCGAAGGAAAGGGTGAAGATCACCGTCCAGAGTTGGAAGGACGTTAAGGCCGACGAGAGGGATAGGCTGTGGGCGGAAGTGAAGGTAAAATTAATCAAAATCACTGAACTCTTGAGTAATCACATTCCCTTGGTTTATCACAGAGATTAGGTAAGTCCTGCTTATATGCACCATATGAAACAGGCCAAGTGGAACATCCCCGACGATGGTCCCAAGATAGCTTGCTTGAAGGACATGAACAACACATGGAAAACCTTCAAGAGCGTCCTCGTCAATACCTTCCTCGCTAAAGGCAAATCTCCATGCGAGAAGTACCCCTTCATAACGGAGGAGGTATGGGAGCAATTCACCCAACAGAAGGGGACCCCTGAGTTCAAGGTATGTATGGTTCCTTTGCTTGGTTACACCATTGTATGCAGTAACCAGCAGTGCATTAATTTTCTTGTTTCTGGTATGAAGGCCCTCAGCGAGAAGAACAAGGCAATCCAGAGGAGGAACGACCACCCACACCGGCTCGGCTCTCGCGGCTATGCGGGGAAGGAGGAGCAGTGGAAGAAGGCTGAAGAGAAGGCGTCGAATTTCATCGACTCCCCTGACCTACCACTCTCCGAGATCCACAATCCACGATGCAAGCACTGGTGGCTGGCCAGAGGGACCGTGTCGACCACGGGGACTGTGGAGTTCCCAAACCCCAGGGACGTCGAGGTCGTGCAGCGACTCGTAAGTTGGCTAACTTCCTGGTTGGAATCATAGAGTGTGGTAGAAAAAACTATGATCACTAGTGTGCGCACAAGTTTGTATATATTTTATCCTCACAATGGAGAGCCTTGAATGTAACAGATCTCTTGCTCGAAGGAGGCGACCGAGGGATTGTTCACTCCCCATAGGGAGAACGACATCCTTACCCATAGGTATTGCAACTCTTGAGCTATATATGCAGTTCGGTTGATGCCACTCCCGTTACGTTAGAACTGTTTCGCTAACCTGTTATAATTGTTGCAAATTACAGAAGCCAGAGAGCTGTAGCCTATTGATCAACATAGGCGACTAACCGTAGTGGTTGCAAATGGGGTCGTATATCAGTCTTGGGAGGATGTCCGGATCCACTGCGTACCTCTGGAGCCTAGATTCGCAAAGGTACAAGTGGACATGGCCCTCCCGGGCTACAGCTCTTTTCCGTTGCCCCTCCCAACGGACGAAATGCGGACAATTGGCGAGGCATTGGGCTCGTACATACAGTGGCCCAAGAAGGGTGTTAGACTACAGGAGGTAAACCCTAGCCATTCTATCTTACAACTCAGTTAATATACTCAATTTGCAAAATCTAACTTATGCGTTCGTACTTAAAGTGGACGATGGATACCAGCTCACTTCCTGAGGACACCACCCCCGGCACAACGCATGACCGAGCTCCTTCGGCCCCCATGCCTCCTCCGACGGCCTCAAACCCTTTGCCATCAAATGAGGCCGGCGGCACCGCGCCCCAACCTTCGAAGGTATACACTCGCTCCCCGCCCAAAGGCAAGAGCAAGGCCAAAGGCAAGGCCAAACAAAGCCAGTCGGGTACGTTCAAGAACGGATTCCCACTCGTGTCAGAGTACCTTCTGCGCAATATGGATCAAATAACCAGAAGTCTCCACGAGTGGTACCTGACCCGGTCTAGGCGCCACATCAACTTCTTGGTTCACTTCAGGCCAGGTCATTTTCACCGTGAGGCCGGGAGCATATTGGTGGCCCACGAGGATTTGTTCGACCTCCTCAACTGGCGGGAGCTTGATATGTCCATCATACAGACTGGAGTCCTGTTAGTTTGCTGTTGTCTGAAGTTATCACAGTTCATTTCATAAATCTAATCACTTTGTATGCACTACTTACTAATGTCTACTTTGCATCCAGGTGCATGTATAGGCTGGCGTCGATGAGGGCATGTGACAAGGTGGGTTTCCTCGACCCAGAGAAAATAAGCCTCACGATGCTAGAGCACAACCAAGCACATGCAGAGGAATACATATCAAGGGCACTACTAGCGCAGCTTGACCGAGAGTTCATCCTTGCGCTGTACCACCAAAGGTTAGTTCATTTCCTACTAATTTAACTCATTCTTGTATGTTACGCCTAACATATGTATGAAACGGTTCACTTATATATGCAATGTAGGGGCCACTGGGTCCTCGCCATCATTTGCCCATGGATGAATGAGGTCTATTACCTCGATTCGATGAGCGACAGGGTGGCGCATGTTTTCACCCTCACGTGGCACATAGAGGCGTAAGTAACACAGTTGTTTTAAATTTTTCTCTGACTAGCTAATTAATGATAACATATTAACCAGCAATGCTAAATTAAATACAGGGCTTTCAAAAATTATGTTAGTGCTGGAGGGAGGCATGACACGTTGAAGGGCACAACAATTTCTTGGAAAGAATATGAGGTAATTAATACAGATGGAAGTACTCATGATGAGTCTTTTAATTTAAGCTTAATTAGTTCTTTCGAGTTAATGTGGGTTTATGTATTTGCATATGCAATTATCCCAGTGCCATCAGTAACCACAATCGTGGGAATGTGGCTTCTATGTCATGAGATTCATGTATGACCTGATTAGGAGAAACTTTGCCCAATTCCCTAAGGTAACCATTTTTCCTGACTCAAAGTCAAACATTAATTGGATGTGACGTACGTTCCTAACTTCATACACGCATATATGCAGAGCGCCATGTTGAAAGACAAATATGAGTTGCCTCAATTGAAGGAGCTACGAACAATTTGGGCTCAATATGTCATGGAAGAAGTGGGTATCAACGATCGATTGTAACTGACTTGTGTAATATATATTGAATGTGTTGATTGCTGTATTTGTGAATAAACTCAATATGCGAATAGATTCATTGATGTATTTGTGAATAAACTCGATCAATATGTGAATAAATTCAATCTGTCCAATACATGTGTATTTGTGAACAAATTCAATATGTGAATATTGGTGTATTTGTAAATATTGGTGTATTTGTAAATGATCCAATGTATCTCTGTATTATTTTATGTATTTGTGAAAGATTCCAGTACTAACCTTGTCGAGTACATAACCAATAGGAAAAACTACACAGTACTATTGGTTATATACTACAACCGATAGAATAAATATTCCATTACTATCGGTTCATATACTACAACCGATAGAATAAAGTTTTCAGTACTAACTGTGTCGAGTACCTAACTGATAGAATAAACCTATACAATACTATCGGTTTAGATCCGAGCCGATAGAAAAAACCTACACAATACTATCGATTTAGATCCGAGCCGATAGAAGAAATAGTTGTTAGCGATTAGTGAAACGTTGGGAATGTAGATGTTTTACTAACTGTTTTCAACTGATAGAAGTGTGCTACGGTTCTACTATCATGCCGATCACTATCGGTAAGAGAACCGATAGTAGAGTGGATGTCGTGACTGCCACGACTGTGACATCACCTGTGAGGAGCCCAGCTCGGTGCAGCTGGTCCCTTAAACCACTTGACTTCCCAGGATGAGTCAATCACAGGGATACATTGAAGCAGCAAAATAATACAGTAGTCATAATTGTATGGCCATCAGGCCTTAGTACAAAACGAGGTACAGTGCCTTACAAGGCACAAGGGTCTAACAAAATAACACATCTAGTCGGCGGAAGCTAGGCCCAAAAGCAATCCACAGGAAACACAGGTTGACAGCAGACAGCACCACATCAGGGCTCCGGAGGAAACTGCTCATCATCTCCTGGGTCCGCAGCATCTTCAGGGCATTCTCCAAGGTCGTAGAACGCTCCATCTATTGAGGAGTTGTTGCAAGGGTGAGTACTTATGTACTCAGCAAGTCATAGGGGAGGTAGAGATATAGTTACAGTATAAATGACATGAGCCTATGCTATTGGGGAAAGAGTGAAGGGTTTTTCCCAAAATACATTTCTTTCTCAATTCTTACTCAACTTCTGATCATACCCATGGCAGTAAATAAATCATATTGATGGTGATACATATATCCCATATCCAAGGCGATATATCCTCATATCACATTATTTTTATTCAAGCCTTTCAATCTTATACTCATAACAGTATTTCATAACTTAGGGCATAAACCACATGCCTCTTAATTATCATATGATCTCTATATTATGGTATTACCGCGACACGTCAACACATGACAGCCCACGGCAACGCCCCTTACCATGACAACACATGCCACTTGGGTAATCTTGAGCTAACAAATTTTAGTTTATAAAACAATACTTGTGTCACACCCCGTGGATTTAATCCACCGCGGCATACTCCTAAAACTCGGGAGCACGAAGTATTCGAATACATTTTTAAACTCTGCAGAGATGTACCTCTTTTTAAATCCACTTTTTCACTCGACTTCCAAGTCGGGCCAACTCCATGCGACTTATACGCATGTGACAAGGCCGAGATCACACAACGTTTTGCAGTCTAGTATTAACAGTATCGCTGCCCGGTAAATGGACAATACCGCCCCAAGTACCGTTGTGGGTCCTCCCCACTGCCTTTCTTCCTAGTCTAGGTCTATGTTCCCGCAGGACACATAACCTCTTTTGATTACAGTCGCGCACGACTTAATCTGGCGTAGGGCGTCTTCCTTCTTTACACCTTATCCTCTCATAATTTTTCTGATCTCACACCACTCATGGACGAACTGCGTCCCACCAGTTTCCACACGAGAAACCGGATCGACAAGCCATGCAGGGAGCTGCTAATACCAAGAAAGCTACTAGATTGCGCCTGTCCCATACCAGGTAAGTGGTTGGTACGTTTTTCATGCCACTAGACGCACAACACAAGGTTCTAGTCCTTACATGCCAGTGACCAGATCATACCACAAACCATGCACCTTCAGTGCCTACACATTCAGTGCAGCCAAGCACCTCCAGTGCTACCACCATTCCATACCAAAATACTGGTCACGGCTAGGGGTTCTATTTCATGAATATAAATGTACATGTTTATACTTTTATTAGTTCGTGGCTTACTATCTTATCAAGTTCACATTCCTCAAGTATTCAATCTATCACTGCCATAATATCATTGATCTCAACACATGCAATATTAATGAGATATCTACTCATGGAATAGCATAGCAATTCATAAAATATGGGTTTCAATATGATCAAAGTATGACTTGCCTTCCGCGTCGTAAGTATCAGCAGTTGATGATGGTTCAGCGACAAGATCTTCAACCCCGGACTCTTGCTCTAAACAAGATCAAACAAGCAAACAGGCATTACAATTCATTCTATTCTTACTAATTCACTACATGCAAAGATGCAAGGAGAAAATACTCTGGGAGAACAAGGTTTAGAAGCGATTAGAGTTAAACTATGGGAATCAGGGTTAAAATTAGTTGTTAAGGTTTACAAGGTTCCAAAATATCAGGGTAATATCAAGGTGGTGACTGGTTCGCCCAAAAACAGCGAATGTCTTTAGATTGGCATTCGGTTCAAGGCATCGACATAAGGTCGATGGGTGATAGAGGGCTCAACTCAAGTTGTGACAGTAGAGAAAAGTGTAGATCACAACATCAGGAGTCTAAGGGACAAAGTTATTTCCAAGTTTCATGGCTGGAAGTGGGTGAAAAGGCTCAATGCCACTAGGCTGACACAGCCTGGCATAGGGTTGACATGGCCAGAAACTAGGGTTAGCCTTATCTTTTGACTCAGGGCTCCAAATGATGCACCACTTTGTCTGGTGGTTAGGCATTTGTAACAGGAACAAATGTCTCAACAGGACCTAGGGCAGGAGATGGCCGGAAAGTGATGAAAACCGGCAAAGAACACGGTGGCCGAGCTGTTCTCAACAGTTTCTGGACCAAACTTTGGCATGGCGATACCTCTTCATCTGGGCCGATCCAGGTGTCCAGCTAGAAGGCAAAAATACTCCTGGGGTCGAGGCACAACTACTAGACAAGGTGGTTGGGGTTGAAACTGCCGGGAACAAAATCCCAGCGACCGGAGCTAGGGAAGAAGCCACGAGAATTGGGCATTTCTGTTCTAGGGCAAACGAACTCGAGCCCTTGCTTGAGGAGGGTCTCTGGGGCATACAAAAGCTATGTGTGAAGTTGGATTCGCCAAACATTCAACAGATAAGCTAAATCAGCAAGCACAGTGAACATGCACGATTGAATTTGGGGGTTTTTCAGATTTTAGCAAAATTGATGATTCTAGTTGCTTAGATGTGTTCCACACAGTCCACTGATCAATATTGATCACAGGCTCGAGAGCTAAATCGGTTTAATTGGGGTTTAATTGCTCGCCGGAGTTGTCGGGGAAAAACAGCAATTCCCGGCAATGAGGTGCGATAGAACTCAATTGGCTGCTACTACACAGGTAAGTGGTTGAGAGTAACTTACTGGTAGCTTCAATTTGGAGTTCGGTGCAGTGGATTGGCCTGGCACCGTGAGCCTCTTCTCGAGCTCGCCGAAGAAGACGAAGACGACGGCGTGGTTAGGGATTTTGGGTGGTTCTGGGTGTGAGTGTGTTTGAGCTGAGCTGGGGTGGCTTTTATAGGCTCAGCAAGGAGCTTGCAACGGTTGAAAATGCACGGGGAAGTGAAGCGGGCTGGATGTGACAACACGGCTGAATCCCGGCGAAGTGACGCGCTCCAGCGGCCGTGCCGGCTTTAGCCTGCTGCTCTGGTGAGGTGAAGGCGAAGTGATGCTTCCCCAAGGCATGCTTGCGACGTGGCGCAACTGTGCTGCCGTTGTCGGGCGCGCGCGCGGGAGAGCGAAGGCGCTGCTGGCGGCCGAGGTGGTTCCACGGTGGCGAACACGATGCGCACACGCGGCAGGGAAACAGTGGCGGAGGTGGCGGCGCTGGAGATCGCCGGCGACGAAACCACAGCAGCGGCAACGGCGACGACCAACTCCGGCGCTCGTGGTCGTTTGAACGGCCTGGTCGTGCACAGTAGCCTGGTCGAACCAGGGACTGATTTGCGATGATTTTTGGTTTGGCTTTGGACTAAATTGCAAATCTGGTCTTTGAGAGGTTTAATTTGAGATTTGATTTCATGGCTGAGTATAATATTTCTATTAATACCCATTTAGCTCAATTTTGGAGAAAGTTTGATAAGATTTGAGGGATTTCACCTATTTTCGAAAATAGGGTAAAATTAGGGTAAACTAAATCTGGATTTTGTCGATCTCGAATTCTGGTGATTGGAGAGAGATTTTGATGTCTGATCAAACAGGAGATCTGTATCAAATAGCATTTGGGAGGTGTTCCCTGAAGAAATTCTGGAGTTGGAATTGATTTGCAGATTTTAGCTTTTTCAGGCTTCCAGGTAAACAGAAAAGGACTTATTCGAAGTAAAATTTGGACTAAACTGCGAAAAGTGTTTAGATGAATTAATCTGGCTCCCAACTTTTTGAAGTGAGTTGAGGATGAACCTAGGAACATATTCCAGGGGTTACTTGAGTCTGGATAAGGTTAAATCAAGATAACTCAATCATCTGGAAACTGGGGTACTTAGGGTAAATCTGAATTTTCCTGTTTTCGAAAACAGAGGGAGGCTTAGGTACTGAGAGTTAGGGTCAGAATTTGATCTGGCTCCTGAAGACTTTTATCTTCAGGGTAACTGGTAGGTTAAATCTGGATGGTCAGATCTTGATCTGGATCTAGAGAATAGATTTGGAGATTTTTAGGGTTTGGGAGAGATTAGAGTTCAGCTGACCTGGCTACTACTATAGAGATACATGCATGCAGGGTTTTTATGCAAAACTTTTCACCCCCAAAACTAGGGTGTTACAGTGGATTTTTAACCGATAGTGAAAAGCATTTATGTAGTAGTGCTAAGATCATGATTTTGAGATAAGAGATCAAAATAGGGTTGAGACATCTGGGATTCCAAAGGAGATATGCTGACTATCAAGCAGAAAAGATAGCAAAAATTTGGATGTTACAACCTACCCTCCTTAAGAATAATCTCGTCCTCGAGATTCTGGTCAGTCTGAGAACAAGTAGGGGAAATTTTGACGCAACTCTTCTTGTCTTTCCCAAGTTGATTCCTCCTCTGTGTGGTTATTCCATTGGACTCTGCAGAATCTTATGGTCCTTGACTTTAATCTTCTTTCACTAACCTCTATCACCTTGACTGGGTATTCCTGATATGTCAGATCTGGTTGAACCTCAGTTTCTGTAGGAGACACTTGCTCTGTTGGCTTTCTCAGACATTTTCTTAGTTGGGATACGTGAAAAACATTATGGACTCCTGCTAATTCAGGCGGTAGCTCCAATTTGTATGCTGCCTCTCCTTGCCTTTCCAAAATCTTGTATGGTCCCACGTATCTTGGGCTTAACTTTCCCTTCATCTGAAATCATCGAACTCCTTTGTAGGGTGTCACTTTGAGATACACATAATCGCCTATCTCGAAAGATAGTTCTCTCCTTCTACTGTCGGCATAACTCTTCTGTCGGGATTGGGCCGTCTTCAATCTCTCTTGTATGATCTTCACATGAGCTGTGGCATCCTCTACTAATTGTGGTCCAAAAAATTGTTTATGTCCCACTTCGGTCCAATATAGTGGCGTGCGGCACTTCCTTCCATAAAGTGCTTCATAAGGAGCCATTTGCAGACTCGCTTGATAACTATTGTTGTAAGTAAATTCTGCGCAAGGCAGAAATTGTTCCCAAGAACTCCCATAGTCTAAAGCACACGATCTCAACATGTCTTCTAGAATTTGGTTCACTCTTTCCGTTTGGCCTCCCGTCTGCGGATGGTAAGCGGTACTGAACTTCAATCTCGTTCCCAGGGATTTCTATAATTATCCCCAAAACTTTGACACAAATTGTGCTCCTCTGCCTGAGACAATTGTTTTTGGTATTCCATGCAGAGTGACAATCATAGTAAGATATAGCTCTGCCAGCTTATTTGTCGTGTACTGAGTCTTCACAGGTAGAAAATGAGCCACTTTTGTCAATCTATCGACTATAACCCATGTAGAATCATATCCTTGTTGGGTTCTTGGTAAACCTACTACGAAATCCATTCCAATTTCGTCCCATTTCCACTCAGGGGTTGGCAGGGGTTGCAGTGGTCCTGCAAGTTTCTGGTGTTCTGCTTTCACTCTTTGGCAGGTGTCACAAGAAGCTATAAACTCGGCAATTTCCTTCTTCATTCCTTTCCACCAAAATTGATCCTTTAGGTCTTGGTACATCTTTGTACTGCCTGGGTGGATAGAGTACAGGGTACAATGGGCTTCTTGCAGTATCATATTTTTGATTTCCTTGTCATCTGGAATGCAGATTCGATTATGATACCACAAAATTCCTTCCTCGTCCTCACGGAGGTCAATTGCATCTTCGCGTTTCATATCCTCTTTCAACTTCTGAATGCTCTGATCTACTTCTTGAGCTTTTCGAATTTGATCCTTCAGCTCGCAATTTACTGTTAATGCGACGACGGTTCCTTGTTCAACAAACTCTAAACTCAACTTTTCAAAATCTCTAAGCAATTGGGGTGGTACTTCCAATGTATTTGCTTGACTGCAATAGGATTTCCTACTCAAAGCATCTGCTAGCACATTTGCTTTTCCAGGGTGGTAATGTATTCCAAGGTCATAATCCTTAATCAATTCTAACCACCTTCGCTATCTCATATTCAAGTCTTGTTGGGTGAAGATGTATTTCAGGCTCTTGTGGTCCGTATAGATTTCACATCTATTTCCAAGTAGATAGTGTCGCCAAATCTTTAGCGCATGAACAACGGCGGCCAACTCCAAATCATGTGTTGGATAGTTCTCCTCATGTGGTCGCAACTGTCTTGACGCATAAGCTACGACTCTTCCTTCTTGCATAAGGACACAACCTAGTCCTTGTTTTGATGCATCACAATAAACCTCAAAATCCTTTTTATTATCTGGCAACGTAAGAACAGGTGCGGTCATTAATATCTTCTTCAGTTCCTCAAAGCTCTTTTCACATCCTTCTGTCCAGTTGAATGGAACATCCTTCTTTAGTAATCTGGTGAGTGGCTTAGTAATCTTGGAAAACCCTTTGACAAATCTCCGATAATAACCGGCTAATCCTAGGAAACTTCTTACTTCAGTTACTATTTCCGGTTGTTTCCATTCCATGATAGCCTGAATCTTTGACGGATCCATGGAGATTCCTTTGCCAGAGATGATGTGGCCTAAGAATGAGATTTCTTTTAACCAAAAGACACACTTATCAAATTTGGCATACAACTGATGTTCTACTAACTTTTCCAGCACCATCCTAAGATGTTGTGCATGCTTTTCCTCTGAATCTGAAAAGATGAGAATGTCATCGACAAACACAATGACAAACTTGTCTAGAAATTCCATAAGAACTTTATTCATTAAATTCATGAACACTGCTGGTGCATTCGTTAAACCAAACGGCACCACGATAAACTCGTGCAATCCATATCTTGTTATGAATGCGTCTTTGGAATATCTTGTTCTCGAATCTTCAGTTGGTGGTATCCGGATCTCAGGTCGATCCTTGAAAATATCTTCACTCCTCTTAGTTGATCAAAGAGATCATCGAACCTTGGTAAAGGGTACTTGTTATTGATCATCATATCGTTCAGTTTTCGGTAGTCGACACAAAGTCGTAGACTGCCGTCTTTCTTCTTAGCGAAAAGCACAGGGGCTCCCCAAGGTGAGGAACTTGTTCTAACAAATCCCTTTCTTTCCAAATCTTCTACTTGCTTTCTTAATTCTTCTTGTTCTTCACTTGTCATACGTGCAAGCTTTCTTGCATATGGAGCAAATCCAGGTTTTAATTCGATTGAGAATTCAATGTCCCGATCTGGTGGCATTCCAGGAAGCTCTTCGGGGAAAACTTCTGGATATTCATTTACTATCAAAACTCCTTCAAACTCAATTCCTTCTAAGCTGTTCAAACTGCATACTCGGTTGTTCGCCATTGATCTTTCTGCGTGGAATGTGACTTGTTTTCCTTCAGCATTCATCAGGGTTATTGCTTTCTTCTCACAGTCCATCTAACCTTTATGCTTTGCTAACCAGTCCATTCCAAGGATGACATCTAATCCTTGAAGGTCCAAAAATAGCAGGTTTGCTAGGAATCCTAAGTTGCCAATACGAAAGGCGATATTTCTACAGATAGAGTTGACAGGCATCCGAGCCCCAGGGGATTGGATTAAAATAGGGGACTCTAATGCAGATACTGGTAACTCATTTCTGAGCACGAAAGATCTTGACACAATGAATGAGTAGCACCAGGGTCAAATAATTCAACTAAAAGTTCAGAGTGAATGAAAATCCTACCGATCACAACATCAGATGCTTCTCCAACTTCAATGGCGGACGCGTAGTTGAGTCTGCCACGTCCTGTAATAGGCATTCCTCTTCCTCGGCCATTCTGGAATCTTCCTCCTCTAGAGGGTGGAGCACTTCTAGCGAAGCCTAGGGTTGGAACAGGGGGTCTTGCTGCTTGTGCTCGGGCAACGTTGGATGGTAAGTGTTGTAGTGGACAAGTGTTCCTGCGATGTCCCTTCATTCCACAATGAAAGCATTCTTCATTTTTCACGGGACAATCCTTCAAGAAATGGTTTCCTTTACATCTGGTACACTGTGGCATTGTAGTAGGCGCAGGCCTCTGGGGTCTTTGTGGCGGTCTGAAGGCTGGCCGATAAGCCGGAATCGGTCTTCCTCGGCTAGCACTTCCTTGATAAGAGTTGGGCAAAGCCTTCCTCTTTCGGTCTTCTTCGATCACTCCCCTCTTTTCCTCCATTTTAAGCAGTCGATTTATCAAGACATGGAAGTCTGTAAACTCATGAGATGACAGCTGGTATTGCAAGGAGTTTTGCAGTCCTTCGCAAAATTTATCAATCTTTCTCCCTCCGTTGCAATGTCTTCAGGGGCATACCTTGCCAGTTGAATGAATTCATACAGGTACTGTTTGACGGTCTTGTTTCCTTGCCGTAAATTCACAAACTCTCGGCGTTTTGCTTGAACAACGCCTTTCGGAACGTGGTACTTGCGGAATTCTTCCTTAAACTCATTCCAAGTGATTGAATCCTTGTTGGAGTGCACAATCTGGTAGTTTTCCCACCAAGCAGCAACGGATCCATCTAGTTGATGTGATCCATACAGAAGTTTCTCTTCGTCGCTGCACCTAACGGTGTTCAACTTCCTTTCTACATCTCTTAGCCAATCGTCGGCCACGATGGGGTCCTCTGTACTCGAAAAGGTCGGGGGACACGTTTTCTGAAAGTTAGTCAGTTTCGCACCAGTTGTTGATCCCTCAGCATGTCCAGATGCTATGTGTTGCATCAACTGTCCTCAGATCTGATTCTGCACAGTTGCTGACTCTTGTCGGTTTCGCTCCATCCATAACAACAAGTCATTGATGTCACCTCCTTGTGGCATCGTCGAAGAAGATCCTGGTCTGTCTGGGTTAGTACGGCCTCTTGTTCCGGGTGTAGCCCTTGCATTGCTGGGATTTCCCTCGAGTTCTCCTTCTTGGGATCTTGCACGCGTGTTAACCATCCTACTCAAACAGGAGGTTAAGAATAGAGACATTGATTCGGAGAGAATCATACATTGAGATGCTAGTAGAATGCTGGCATTAACTCAAGAGGTAAGAATAAGGATATGCAAAATGGCTTTTTCATAAATTAGCTTTTCAAAAGATACAAAGCTTTTTGCCTCATCGGCTTACAGAGCTCATCTAACAACCAGCACACAGACATACATCAACCAAACTAAGAACAACTCACTAGTACAGAAAAGCTTTCTTCTATCGGTAAAAAACAGGCTTGTACTATCGGTTTTTGTACCGATAGAGATAGACACGATAGAACAAGACAGAACATTTTCTATCGGTAAATAACCAATAGAATAACTTAACTATTCTATCAGCATATTAGGAGTGTACCGATAGAAAACCCGTCGTAGTCTGACGTTTAGCGGCAGGGAAAGTACCACTATTCTAACGGTTAATTACAAGTTTACAGACAAAAAAAAGCTTAGTACTCTCTCGGTTGGAAATGAGTTTACCGATAGAAAAAACTATTGTACTCTCTCGGTTGTGTATGAGTTCACTGGCAGGAAAAGTCACACTCTTCTAACGGTTAATTACGAGTGTACCGATAGAAAAAAAATATAGTAGTCTCTCAGTTGTGGATGAGTTTACCGATAGAAAAAGTGATAGTAGTCTCTCGGTTGTGTGTGAGTTCATCGGCAGGAAAAGTCACAGTCTTCTAACGGTAATTACGAGTGTACCGATAGAAAAAACTATAGTAGTCTCTCGGTTGTGGATGAGTTTACCGATAAAAGAAGTGGTAGTTGTCTCTCGGTTGTGAATGAATTTACCGATAGAACATTCACATGTACAGTACATTATTTACATTCACATATACAGTAGAGATGCAATACAGTATAGATTGGATACATAATACAGTACAGATGCAAAGAAGGGTAAATTCACAGAACAGATTGACACATTAGACAGTTATTCACATTTATTCACATATATATGGACAAATACAAATTGCAATCCAATGTGGACATTTATTCACATATATATTTATTCACATGTATATAAACAGTCTATGCATAGAGTACACGAAAAAGAGAAAATTGTCATGGCGGATGGTTGGGCGCAACTTCCTCCATGAAATATTGAGCCCAGATTTGTCGAAGATCTCTAATCTTTGCATTTTCGTATTGGTCTTTCGACATGGCGATCTGCAAGCATGTGTGAATACTGAGTAACTAACTTCTTAATTTTGAACGTGACACCCAATTTTCAAATTTGAGTTAGCTATCGATGCTTACCTGGGGGAATTGGGCAAAGTTTGTTTGCACTAGGTCGTACATGTAGCGCAGCACATAAAACCCGCATGCTTACCTAGGTGAGGCTTATTTTCTCTGGGTCAAGGAAACCCACCTTGTCACACGCAGCCTCCGATGCTAGCCTGTACATGCACTTGCATGCAAAGGACGACATTAGTATTGCACAGAAAGTTACTACATTTGAAATGAACTACAACAATGCAGAGTTAGCAAACAGAGTTAGAAAACAGCAATACATAGCATCAGCAAACTCACAAGACTCCAGTCCTTATGATGGACATATCGAGCTCCCGTCAGTTGTAGAGGTCGAACAGATCCTCGTGTGCCACGGATATACTCCCGGGCTCACGGTGGAACTGCCCAGGCCTGTAGGGAACTAAGAAGTTCAGATTGCGACGAGCTCGGTGTAGGTACCACTCGTGGAGGTCTCTGGTTGATCGATCCAATTTGCGCAAAGCTGCCTCCGACATGAGTGGGAACCCGTTCCTGAACCTCTCCGGTTGTCCCTTGCCTTTGCCCTTGCCTTTTGCTGGGGACTGAGTGCGTACCTTCGAAGGCAAGGGCAAGGTGATGGCGGCTTTCTTCCGAGGTGAAGGCGTGGATGCGCTGGGTGGGGTCGAGGCCGTCTTGGATGTGTCCAGGTTCGCACAAGATTGGGTCTCATGCCCCGAGCTGGGGGCGCTGTCCCCTGGTAGCCCGGCGGCAGGCGACTTCAATTAATGAGCACGTATGTTAGATTTTGCAAGTTGAGTGTACTGAGTAGGATGTAATCTAAAATGTGTAGGATTTACAGGTTGTATTAGAAGACACTTCTTGGGCCACTGTACATAGGAGCCCACTGCCTCAGCAAGTGTCTGCAGTTCCTCTGTTGGGACTGCCAACGGAGAATCGTTGTAGCCCGGCATGGCCATGTCCACCTGTAACTTTGCAAACCGCAACCGCAGAGGTACGCAGTGGACCCGGACATCGGGCCCAGACGGATATACGAAGCCGTGTCCAACCACTTCCTGCCTGTCGCCTAGGTGATTCAGTAGGATGCAACCCTCCAGCTTCTGCAAATTTGTAAATATTAAAACAGGTTAGCGAAACAACTCTAACAGAATGGGAGTGGCATCAACTTAAGTGCACAGATGAAGGCTTGCAGTACCTCAAGTAGATCCACTGGATCCGCGAGGATCTTCGAAGCGCAACTGCTTATCAGACCCCGCGGGGTACCGTCGCCCTGGGGATCCGCATCTGCACTCTTGGCGAGCAATGCATCTCTCAACCGTGCAAACTCTTCCCTCATTTGTGCGACCTCAGACTGCACCTCAGCCCGTATCTCCGCCCGTACCTCAGCCCGTATCATATCGGAGAGCTCCGCTTCCTTTTCCTTCCAGGAGCGGGCCTTCTTCCTCGGTGGAGCCGGATCTGCGAAACCGACCTTCCACGACACAATGGCTCCCACGGCCCGTGTCCGCCCGGGATGCTCCTTATTTCCTAGAGCCCGAGTGAGGATGTCATTCTCCCTCTGTGGGGTAAACAATCCCTCCACTGCCTCCTTCTCAAAAGAGATCTGTTACATTTAAAGGTACCTTGTGAGACAAATTGACTTATATACACTTGTGCGCGCATAGTTTACGAGGTTAGCCAACTTACCATTCGCCTCACAACGTCGACGTCCCCAGGGGTTGTGAACTGCATAGACCCCGTGGACGACATGGACACCCTCCCCCTCCACCATCGCTTGCACCTCTCATCCCGGATCTCGGAGAGCGGCAACTCAGGGGTGTCAATGACAGGATTTTGCTCGTCTTCCTTCTTCCACTGCTCCTCCTTCCCTGCATAGCCCCGGGATTTGAGCCGATGCGGGTGGTCGTTCCTCTTCTGGATCGCCCTATTCTTCTCGCTAAGGGCCTTGAACTCCTCAGTCTCCTTCTGCTTGGTGAATTTCTCCCATACCTCCTCCTATATGAAGGGGTACTTCTCGCAAGGAGATTTCCCTGTAGCGAGGAAGTTACTGACGAGCCAGCTCTTCAAGGTTTTCCATGTTCCGTTCATGTCCTTCAAGCTGGCCATCCTAGGTGTATCGTCGGGGATGTTCCACTTAGCCTGTTTTCAAAAAATGCATACAATTAATCACGAGTTAGTTAAACTTTAGTATAAGCCAAGAGAACGTGATTATGAAAGAGTTCAGCGATTTCAGTTAATTTAACCTTCACTTCCGCCCACAACCTATCCCTCTCGTCCGCCGTCACGTCCTTCTAGCTCTGGACGGTGATCTTCACCCTTTCTTTCGCCAACAGCCCAACGTAGGCCGCATACTTCCCAGCATTCTTTCCAATCGGCCTCCCAAATTGGTTAAACTCACAAGAAAGATCCGTGCGTTTGACCAAATGGCCCAACGTCGTCGCGCCTCGCCCCACCCTCTTGCGCTGCGATGTAACAGCTGCATCTTCAGTTACGTTGGGGTTGACCCTAGTCGAACCACTAGTACCATCCGATGAAGACGACAACATCTCTTTCCCTACAAAACTATCAACAAACCATCAAAAATTTAATGGAAACACAAACCAAATCATTTTAGAAAGCAAAAGGACCTAAACCATCGGTAAACACAAAAGCTACCATGCAATACAAGATAAGATTCTATTTCTTAGCGTTTTCGTCTACACATTTTCATATAGGAAGCACGCAACATATGGCAATTAATTCTTCTTGGAGTTCCATAACTCAGCCCAGGACTGGAGACTAATTAGGGCTGCAAAAGGGATGTCTGAAGAAAATAATACTAAAAGCAATACATGCATACATTACTTCCTGAACTGTTCAGAAATATTTTCTATCGGTAAACACCTGAGCTGCCAATAGACCATAACAATGTTTTCCATCGACAAAGATACGAGATACCGATATAACATATTGTTCTGGAATATTGTTGATAAGCCGCCATTCACTGACATCACATAATCTTGGTTTAAGTCAACATTCTCCATTATTTTCTAAACTATTATTCATGGGCCAGCATTATTATTTCACACATAACAATGTTTTCTATCGGTAAACACATGAGCTGCCGATAGAACATAACAATTTTTCTATCAGCAAACACGTGAGATACCGATAGAACATAACAATGTTCTCTATACATGGAATTTTGTTGATAAGCCACCATTCACTGTCATCACATAACATTGTCCATGATTTCCTATACTAATATTCATGGGCCAGCATTATTATTTCACACGTAAATATGCACACAAGCATCTAAGTGCCACTGTGCATAATCTGACAAACCTAATGCTAATGGAATATAAAGATATTGAAGTAGCACAGAAAGTAGGTCACAACCAAAAAAGGAATAATACGGTTTATAGCACCCTCTCTTGGTTATCTTTAGCATTACCTGTATGCAAGTCATCAGGACTTCATCACATCTATTAGTTGGGGAAAAGTCATGTATATGCATTTGAAACATATACATCGAAGACCCATCCACATTTCCATATATTCATACCAAGTGAGTAAAAATTCCCAACCAAACTAGTACATTGCATGGCTCATGTCCTTCCAGATCCAAAGTTTTAATACTTGTTCAGAAATATTTTCTATCGGTAAACACATGAGCTGCCGATAGAGCAGACAAATTTTTTCTATCGGCAAATATAGGAGATACCGATACAATATGTGTAAGAACACCTCCAACATATAATGTGCATTACATGGCAGTTGGATACAATTGATCACACATACAGCAGTATAGATAAGTTAAAATCTCAAAATAGGTTCATTACAGCACTGGAACATATTATGTCAACCCTAATTTAAATCAACATTGCCTGCGGAATGTACATAATCCAATACAATAGAGAACCCTAGTGTAATTGCAAACTCGAAGAATTAGTACGTACAAAATACTAGGATCAAATAAGGAAGATGCTGGAAATAGAACGACGAATTAGGGTATTTACGGCGATCAGTTGTGGTGATGGAGAGGCGGTGTAGAATGCAGCGGCGGCCGGCGAAGGACGAAAATAAGAACCGGTGGCAGTGGCGAACCAGTGTCCAGCCAGCGATCGTCGTGTCGGAGAGAGGAAGTGAGTGGTCACGGCGGAGGTTGTGGTTTTCTTCACTCTCGAAGAGACGCAGTGCTCTAAGTTGGAACTATTCGACTGGAGGGAAACTCAAGGGCCGTGTACGAGTAATAAAGTAGTGGATGACCTTTTCTATTGGTAAAACAAAGTAATACCGATAGAATTATGTCCGTTTCTATCGGTACAACAAAATAATACCAATAGAAAAGAAAATTTCCCGGAAAAATATTTGATTTAGTGGATTCCTTTTTTCTATCGGTATAAACAATAAAATCCTGTGAGACCAATTTTCCTCAGAAAATTTTTTTAATTAAGTGCCTGAGATTATAGTATTGTGTGCCATTTTTCTATCAGTAAAAACAGCAAAATACCGTCAGAAAATGAAAAGGTACACACAATTTAACATCAAACAGATCGTGCTTGAAAGCTGCAGAATGATAAAGAAAGAGGGAAGATAGCCGAAAAATTGGAAAATTGACATAAAAAGAAATTGTTCATTCATTATTGTTTTATCACTTATAAAAAAAAATAAAACCCAAAATGCTAGGTCAAGGGGTGGTCTTAGTCCTGGCTACATGTAGAATAGAGTCAGTTTGACTTGCAGCCAGGACGCAGGACTCCTCTAGCGACAAGTTGTCCCTAGGATCAACTACTACCGCGTCGAGAAGGCCTGCGACCTCCCTCAACTTCGCTATGGTATCCTTCATAGTCAAATCGCAGCCAGCGATGGTAATATCTGCGGCTTGCTTCTCCTCGCGAAGACGCCTCGTCATCGCCCTGGAATTGTCACCAGCCGTCTTCATGCGCTGAATGCGCCGGAGGAGATCGTCCAGTTCAAGCCGTAGCTGAGTGTGCTTGTCCGTAAGGAGCTTGTGCTCCTCCTGGAGGGCTCTCAGGTCGGCCTTCACTTTGCCAGTGTCTTCCACGGCTCCCATTCCCTGTGCAAATCAACAGGTCAAGAATGTACTGAACATGGATTAACAATACAGGGGTAAACCCAGGAGATTTAGAGTTCTTACCGGGGAGGGCGTGGCTGATGATCCCATGGAGGTTGCCATTGTGAAAGAGAAGATGAGGAGTCGAAGCATTCGAGAATTAGAAAAACAACAAAATACCGCGACGCCTGGCGAGGTACTTATAGAATTTCCAAGGCGACGCATGGCGACACAATTGAGAATTCAAAGCGCCAGAGTATTTTTCTATCGGTAAAAACAACAAAAAACCATGAGACAACAAAATACCGTGAACTAACGAATTTTTTCTAACGGTAAAATGTAATAATACCGATAAAATAAGTAAATTTTTCCCAGCGAAACTTTTGAAATGCCTGAGACACATTAAAGTAGTTGGTGTCCTTTTCTATCGGTAGAAATAACAAGATACCGTCAGAAAAATTAATTTTTGGAGAGCTTAATTTGAAGAAGCAAGAGGCTGCAATGAGATTTTTGCAAGTGCTATTTGAAGGGAAGAATTAAGTACTTACAGGATAAAGGTACTGTACATGTTAGAACTCATGCTGTGAAGTAAAATTGAGATATATTAATACTGTGAACTAGCTTATCATTAAGTTCTAACGAAAAATGTACTGCCTGATGTATTAATGATAAGTTCCTCACCTTGCTGCAGAACTTGTGGGCTGTGTGCTTGGCATTTATCCCTGAAATAGAAATTAATCATCAATGGTTCTCAACCCATAATCCTTCTTCGTGATCATCTCACAGATACGTTGTTTCATCGATATCTTCAGTAGGGATAGATTGAATGTCCTCTAAAAATGGAGGTATTTCATCGAATTGGTTATACTCCTCTTCGTCGACAACGTCTTTGACCCCAACAATACGTCTCTTGCTGTGGAGAACAACATGCAAGTTTGGATAGGCCGAGTCAACAATGTAGAAAACCTGTGTGGCTTGCTTTGCAAGTATGAATGGATCGTCTTGGTGTCCGACTCTACCAAGATCGACGAGAGTAAACCCGTAACTGTCAACTTGAACACCTCGAGAGATTTCGACCCATTGGCATCGAAACAGGGGAATCTTAAGTAATCTGTAATCGAGCTCCCATATTTCGTCAATAGCACCGTAATATGAGTTCAGCGCCCTTACTGACCTGGCATCCTCGGAAATAGCAAACAGTGTCACTCCGCTACATTGCGTGCTACTCTTGGCGTCTTGAGCTCTTGTGTAAAATGAATACCCATTGATGTCGTACCCCTGCCCAAGTCCCTACAGTGAATCTTGGGCCTCTAGCCAACCATGTCACAGTTTCACTTACGGAGCCCTCAGCAGCTCGCGTGACTCTTTCTTGGATCCACCCAGCAAATTTCCTGTTATGTTCTCTGGTGACCCAAACGTCTGACTTCGAAGGATTCTGTGACCGTAACATTACCTTGTGCTCATGTATGTATGGCTCGACCTCCGTCATGTGTTGTAAGACCCAAAAATGTGATTTTGCGTACACATCACGAGCGGGGACGATAGCTTTGAATCCAATCGTTCCGATGCCCTGAAGCCTACCCTCGTGTCGGGACCTAGGAACGCCAATTGGGTCAACCCCGACCATATAATCTGTCCAAAATTCAGTCACCTCCTCGGCGGCATAACCTTCCATGATACTCCCCTCGGGTCGACGATGAGTCCTTACGTATCCCTTCAATACACCCATAAATCTCTCAAATGGATACATGTAGCGCAGGCACACGGGTCTATAAAACTTAATTTCTCTGATAAGGTGAACAATCAGATGGACCATAACATCAAAAAAGTATGGAGAGAAATACATCTCGAGCTGACAAAGAGTTGTAACCACGTCGCGTTGCAAAGCATTCAGTCCATCCGGATCAATTACCTACGAGGACACAGTTGCGCCAAATATTCATATCAGAAAAATCTTCTAATTAAGCTCCACAAATGGAGGTAATGAACTTATAGTACGAGTGCACGTACTTACCTTGCAAGATATTGCGTTGAAGAAATAACATAGGTTTGTGATTGTCTCTTTGACTTTAACTGGGAGAATGCCTCTGATAGCAATGGGAAGCATTTGTGACATCAAGACATAACAGTCGTGGGACTTCGTGCCAACCAGTCTTAGGTCCTGCATGGACACAAGTTTTTGAAGTTCGTGGAGTACCCACATGGAACTTTAACTCCGTGCAGGCACCGACAGAGTTCTGTTTTTTCGCTCTTGGACAACGTATAGCAGGCCGGGGGAGGTATGTATGCTTTCCATTATCTAAAGGTGCAAGCTCAGTCCTTATCCCCATTTCCACCATGTCACGACGAGCTTTCACACCATCCTTTGTCTTTCCTGGAATGTTCAACAACAAACCAATCAAACTGTCACAGACATTTTTCTCTACATTCATGACGTCAATGCAATGTCGAACTTGTAAGTGCTCCCAGTACGGTAGATCCCAGAGAATCGATCTCTTCTTCCAAACATTTTTTTCTCGAGGTTTAGAATGCTTACCGAACTCAGCTTTGATGTCCTTCACGCGCGAGTAAATCTCCTTACCGGTCAGAAACACTGGAGCTGATCCCTTCTCAGGCTTGCCGTTAAATGATTTCCTCTTATTACGGTACATGTGATGCACCAGAAGAAACCTGCGGTGACCCATGTACACTGTTTTCTGGCAGTTTGGCATCCACATGCTCTCAGTTTCATCTAGGCAAATCGGGCAAGCCTTGGCTCCTTTCGTACTATACCCCGACAAATTGCCGTAGACCGGGAAATCATTTATGGTGCAAAATATCAGGGCCCGCAAGATGAAATTATCTTTCTTGTATGCATCCCACACCTGCACCCCCTCGCTCCACAATTTCTGTAAGTCCTCGATAAAAGGCGCTAGAAACACGTCAATATCATTTCCGGGTTGTCTGGGTCCTGAGATTAGTAACGCCATCATGATGTACTTGCGCTTCATGCATAACCAAGGAGGAAGATTGTAGATGCATAAAAGAACTGGCCAAGTGCTGTGCCGACTGCTCATATTACCATGTGGGTTCATACCATCTGTACTCAGCCTGAACCTTATATTCCTAAGTTCGCCGCCGAACTCAGCAAATGTTCTGTTGATGTTTCTCCATTGAATAGAATCAGCTGGGTGTCTCAGTTTTCCGTCTTGTTTCCGGGCTTCAGCATGCCAACACAAGTGCTTCGCGACTTTCGAATTTGCAAACAGCCGCTTCAATCTAGGTATCACAGGCAAGTACCACACAGTTTTCACCGGAGGTCCTTTCTTTACCTCATGACATTCACTGTCAATCCGGTCCCTACGCGTATACCTCGATGCGCCGCATCTTGGACAAACATGCAAATTGGAGTACTGGTTACGGTACAACACACAATCATTTGGGCATGCGTGTATTCTTTTGATTTCCATTCCAAACGGACACAACAGTTTTTTGGCTTGGTAAGTAGATCTTGGCAACTCATTTCCCTCTGGAAGCATATCCGCTAGAAGATCTAATAGTGCCATGAAACTCTTATCACTCCAACCGTTGCCTGCCTTCAAGTTATATAATCTCAGCACAGAAGACAGTTTTGTAAATGTTGCACATCCAGGGAACAGAGGCTTCCCAGAGTCAGCAATCAGTTTCTCAAATTCACATAAGTCATTTTCGTTGTAATCTTCCTCTACATCACGTAACATCTCATCTAGATTGTCATCATCATCATCATCATCATCATCATCTACGTGCACATCGGAATGATCATTGATATTATTGCAATCCACATCCGAGTCCTGCTGATTGGTAGTAGTGGTGCTTGTTTCCTCAAGATCTTCGCCATGCCATATCCAACGGGTGTATCGCACGTTAAAACCACGACGCATCAAATGACTCTTAATTTGATCAGAGTTGCTAAACCTCTTAAGGTTCATACAATCTGTACAAGGACAGAGCATATTTTTCTCTCCCTTCCTCTCCTTTTGTTGCTCAGCAAATTTAATAAACTCATTCACACCATCCAAATATTCAAGAGTAGTACATTTTATTCCATACATCCAATATTTTCTGTCCATCTACAATTTACAAAATTTAACGAGTCAGCCATGCATGAAACCTGCCCGATTAAGTTATTTATATGTACATGTACAGCCTCTTACAACAGATGTGTTGAACCCTAGCCTGACGAAATTAACACTAATTAACCTAGCTAACTACACAATACAAGCTAGTTAGCTCCTAAAACATGACGCATTTCCAGCTACCTAGCTCCCAAGCTTAGAGCTACAAACTTGGAATTACACAATACAGCTAGCTTGAAAGTAGAGAGGGAGGGAGATCTAGAGGGAGAGAGAGATAACTATCGACAATTAAGCATACCTTAAAGAGAGGGGCGCAATCAACTTCCCTCCAGCTTGCGCTGATCCCCTAGCAGTGTAGCTGCGAGCGTGGAACTTTCATCACAAACAGAGTGCAACAGAACAAATTAAAGAGCAGCTCTGCAATGATCGAGTGGGGTTTTCCTTATAATGGAGCTTTTTCTAACGGTAAATACATTAAATAACCGTTAGACTAACTAAGGTAATTTTCCTCTCACATATTCTATCGGTAAAAAAACACATATACTGTTAGAGAATGTACATCACTGAGCAAGTACAGGTCTTGTTCTATCGGTCAATATGTGTATTTACCGTTAGATGATGCATGACTGAGCAAATATATGTGTTTTCTATCGGTAAATATGTGTATTAACCGTTAGATGATGCATGAAACACGAACATGAGTTTTTCTACTGGTAAAAACACATATTTACCGTTAGATGATGCATGGTTGAGCAAATATATGTGTTTTCTATCGGTAAATATGTGTATTTACCGTTAGAGGAGGTACTTGTACCAAACACACAATACACACCTACCTACCAATACAATTAAATACACAAATACTCCCTACACATTCAAGTTCATGTCCCAATTAGCAATACATGATACACAAATATACAACAATGTACAAATACAACAATTCACACATTCGATGTATATTAGAAAAGCCACGTCTGAAATTAACAACAGATCACGACGAGGACCCAGTGGCCCGTACATTTTACATAAAAGAGAACCATTGCAGGTTGCGACAATGCAACTACCGACTACAAGTTAGACCTGATACATCACAAATCCATTCATCCAAAACAGCAAATGTCTGAACCACATTGGACTTAACCATAGGAGTTCAGTTCGAAGACGCCCGAGGAGCTGGAACTGCCGTCGACTTACATTTGTATTGGTGATTTCCCCGGACTCAAACTCGATCAACTCAACTCAACTCAACTCCATTAACAAAAAGAACCTACCTTCCAAGATGTTGTTCTGTGTAGTGATGGTGTAGAATGGCTGTGCAAATAAGAACAATTCTTCTTCTCCAAGCAGGTAAGCATCTGGCCACAAGCTCGTGCATGCAAAAAAATGTAAGATGCTTTCTATAGGTCCTGATTTGAGAAACACAATGGGCTTAAGGATCTTCTCGACCGAGCCAACCAAGATCTCGACGGTGATCTTCACCGTTTCTTTCGCCAACAAGCCAATGTAGGCAGCGTACTGCGATGAAGAACCGTGAAATACGTTGCCCCTCATGAGCATCATCCAAGGACCTGCACAGATCATAATCATATTGAAAAGAAGACACATCAAAATGAAGGATACAAAAACTGTAGAATAATTGCCATAATCGGATTAGAATAATCTAACAATATTGCCGAAATTTTATGTACCTTGCTTGGGATGCCGAAGTCTAGAGGGCGTCGATGGAGGTGCGGAGGTACAGCGGTCGCACGTAGAAGACAACCCATGTATTTATAGTACTAGATACGTTCTATTGGTAAAAAACCTCATACCGTTAGTAATTTTAAATATCTTCTAACGGTATACAAATAAATTACCGATAGAATAAAATCATCTGTAGAAGGCAAATGGTCCTATCGGCACATTACATATTACCGATAAGAATTTTTCAGATATTCTGTCGGTAGACACCTACATTACTGATAGAATAAGTCTAGTTGTAGAAGTCGACTAGTCCTATCGGCGCACAACATTCTCCCATCAGTACTTATGCATCTCTTCTAACGGCAAATATGTTCATCACCGCTAGAGTAAATCATACTGTTTCTTCTATCGGTAAGTTTCTTACAAACCGATAGGAAAAATACACCCGTGGGCCTTTTATGACCACGAGGCACATTTTCTATCGGTTTTCTACTAAATCACTAATAACCGATAGAATATATGGGTTAGTAGACTATATTTCTGTACTAGTGACTGCTACAACAAAAGGAAATCTAATGTCTGCTGGGTCAGGCACAAAAGGTCAAACCAAAGGAAGTCTGCGGTCACTCCTCAGCATCGGAAGAATCACAAGGCTCTACCTCCTCGGGATCCTCCTCCTGATCATCATCTGCATCCATTGGATCTACATCCAAATCCTCATCATCATCCTTGTCGTTGTCAACATTGACAATCTCCTTTCCTTTTCCTTCAAGGGTCTTCTCCTTTTCCGCAGTGCAGGGAAGCTCGATGGTCTGACCATTGATAACTATGTCGCGCGACGCAGGCGTGAAACCGCTAAGATACTCCTTTAAGTTTCCCACTCTCTTGCGAGCGGTAATCTTTAACTTTGGGCAACTCTTCTTGACAGCTGACTCTGAAGCTTCAAGTTCCTTCTCTCCACTTGATTCAGCTAACTCTTGAATTTGCCTCTCCTTCTCTTGGAGACTTGCACGAGCCCTCATAAGCATGCCCTCAAGGTAATGGCGGTCATCGCGAACACGCTTGTAGTCACGAAGTAGGCGGGTGTATCCAATCTCTGAAGCACAAACGACGTCTCGGGTCTTCGTCAGAATAGCGTCCTCTCGGTCGCTGGATGGAAGAATGACTCAGTACTCTGATCCGGGGACCTGATAAGGCACGAAGCGGTAGGGGGAATCTGGAAGGTAGTCACTGTATAACTGCCGGACGGTACCTACGGCACGACGGGCAGTGTCTAAGATGGCATCTTCTTCTTCTTCTCTGCGGGCTTGACGTCTTACTGAGCCTCTCCCATGCTCGAGAATCTCATAGACAATCACTGAAGCCCGACAACCGATGGGTCGTCCATTGATCTCATCTTGCCAGACACAGTATACTAGCCTCTGACTATCCCGCGCTCCAAGAAATTGCAGCATCATCCACAGCAACAGCACCCATGATCCAAGCTCGTCACCATGAAGGTATCTCCTGTTGGAAGCCATCTGGAAGACAGAACGAAAGGCACCTATGAGTTTAAAATGAAGTCTAAAACCTTTTTCCAAATAATCAAATATAACATTTTTCTTAAGCAAAATAGGTTTTCGTAAACAAATTTTTGTCAAAGAACTAGCGATCTTTCATCTTCTAAGGACACCATGGTCTATCTAAGGGTCACGACCTACAGTCGAGCCTTTGCTCTGATACCAGCTTCTGTGGGACCCTCATTTGAGGAATCCGGTGGCAACCGTCCAGGTGGGTTGCACTCAGAAATGATACATTGCAGCTCACAAAAACAAGATGCATTATATAAAAATTCAAGTAATTAAAACACACTAGTACAGAAATGCAGTCTTCTATCGGTAAAAAAAACCCTTCTACTATCGGTTTTTGTACCGATAGAGATAGACACGATAGAACAAGACTGGACATTTTCTATCGGTAAATAACCGACAGAAGAAGTTCACTATTCTATCGGCATATTATGAATCTACCGATAGAAAACCCGTCGTATTCTTACGTCCAGCAGTTCGAAAAGTACCACTATTCTAACGGTTAACTACAAGATTACCGACAGAAAAAAGCTTAGTACTCTATCGGCATATTAGGAGTGTACCGATAGAAAACTCGTCGCTAGCGGATTGAAAAGTACCACTATTCTAACGGTTAACTACAATATTACCGACAGAAAAAAGCTTAGTACTCTATCGGCATATTAGGAGTGTACCGATAGAAAATTCGTCGTCAGCGGCTGGAAAAGTACCACTATTCTAACGGCTAATTATAAGTTTACCGATAGGAAAACTCATACTATTCTATCGGCATATTACAAGTTTACCGATAGAAAACTCGTCAATAGCGATTGGAAAGTACCACTATTCTAACGGTTAACTACAAGATTACCGACAAAAAAAAGCTTAGTACTCTATCGGATATGTATGAGTTCACCGGCAGGAAAGGTCAAACTCTTCTAACGGTTAATTTTGATTGTACCGATAGAAAAAAGGACAGTAGTCTCTCGGTTGTTGATGAATTTACCGATAGAGCATTCACATATACAGTACTTTATTTGCATCACAATACAGTACATTCACATATACAGTACAGATGCAATACAGTATAGATTGGATACACAATACAGTACAGATGCAAGGTAAATTCACAGAACAAATTCACACATTAGGCATTTATTCACATTTATTCACATATGTATGGACAAATACAGATTACAATCCAATGTGGACATTTATTCACATATATATATTTATTCACATGTATATGAACAGTCTATGCAGAGTACACCAAAAGGAGAAAATTGTCATGCTGGATGGTTGGGTGCTACTTCCTCCATGACATATTGTGCCCAGATTTGTCGAAGATATATAATCTTTGCATTTTCATATTGGTCTTTCGACATGGCGATCTGCAAGCATGTGTGCATACTGAGTAACTAACTTCGATCCTAATTTAGAACGTGACACCCATTTTTGAAATTTGAGTTAGCTATCGATGCTTACCTGGGGGAATCGGGAAAAGTTTGTCTGCACTAGGTCGTACATGTAGCGCAGCACATAAAACCCGCATTCCCACGATTGCGGCTGCTGATGGCACTGAGATAATTGCATATGCGAATACATGTTAGCTATATATTGTTTCCATAAACTAATTAAGCATAAACAAAAAGTCTCGTGAGTACCTCATATTCTTTCCAAGCTAGTAGGGAGCCCTGCGGTGCGGCATGCCTCCCTCCAGCGGACACATATTTATCAAAAGCCCTGCATTTCAGTTAGTATTGCCGGTTAATGTATTATCATTAGCTAGTGAGGTCAAAATTTAAATCAAACATATAAGTTACTTACGCCTCCATATTCCCCTTGAGCACATATTCCATCGATAATCTGTCACGCATCGAATCGAGGTAGTACACCTCGTTCCTCGGCGGACAGATCACGATGAGGATCCAGTGGCCCCTGCATTGTACGTAAAAGAGGACCGCTAGCTCAAAGTACATCTCAGGTGTAACATACAGGATTGAGTTAAATTAGTACGAAATGCACTAACCTTTGGTGGTACGGCACCAGAATGAAGTCCCTGTCCTGCTGCGCCATCAGCGCGCTGGATATGTACTGCTCAGCGTGCGCGGCGTCCTACTCTAGCATCGTGAGGCTTATTTTCTCTGGGTCGAGGAAACCCACCTTGTCACACGCAGCCTCCGATGCTAGCCTGTACATGCACCTGCATGCGAAGGACGAGATTAATATTAATTTCACAGAAAGTTACTCAGTATTCAAATGAGCTGCAACATTAATGCAGAGTTAGCAAACAGAGTTAGAAAACAGCAATACATAGCATCAGCAAACTCACAGGACTCCAGTCCGTATGATGGACATATCGAGCTCCCGCCAGTTGTAGAGGTCGAACAGATCCTCGTGTGCCACGGATATAGTCCCGGGCTCACGGTGGAACTGCCCAGGCCTGTAGGGAACTAAGAAGTTCAGGCTGCGCCGAGCTCGATGTAGGTACCAGTCGTGGAGGTCTCTGGTTGATCGATCCAATTTCCGCAAAGATGCCTCCGACAGGAGTGGGAGCGCGTTCGTGAACGTCCGCGGCAGTCCCTGTCGCCCTTTGCCCTTGCCTTTGCCGCCCTTGCCTTTTGCCGGGGACTGAGCGCGTACCTTCGAAGGCAAGGGCGAGGTGATGGCGGCTTTCTTCCGAGGTGGAGGCGTGGATGCGCTGGGTGGGGTCGAGGCCGTCTTTGATGTGTCCAGGTTCGCACGAGATCGACCCTCATGCCCCGAGCTGGGGGCGCAGTCCCCTGGTAGCCCCGCGGCAGGCCACTTCAATTAATGAGCACGTATGTTAGATTATGCAAGTTGAGTGTACTGAGTAGGATGTAATCTAAAATGTGTAGGATTTACCAGTTGTATTACAAGACACTTCTTGGGCCACTGTACGTAGGAGCCCACTGCCTCGGCAAGTGTCTGCAGTTCCTCTGTTGGGACTGGCAACGGAGAATCGTTGTAGCCCGGCATGGCCATGTCCACCTGTACCTTTGCGAAACCCAACCGCAGAGGTACACAGTGGACCCGGACATCCGGCCCAGACGGATATACGAAGCCGTGTCCAACCACTTCCTGCCCGGCGCCTACGTGATTCTGTAGGATGCAGCCCTCCGGCCCCTGCAAATTTGTAACAATTAAAATAGGTTAGCGAAACAACTCTAACAGAATGGGAGTGGCATCAACTTAAGTGCACAGATGAAGGCTTGCAGTACCTCAAGTAGATCCACTGGATCCGCGAGTACCTTCGAAGCGCAACTGCTTATCCGACCCCGCGGGGTACCGTCGTCCTGGGGATCCGCATCTAAACTCTTGGCCAGCAATGTTTCTCTCAACCGTGCAAACTCTTCCCTCATTTGTGCGACCTCGGTCTGCACCTCAGACTGTACCTCAGCCCGTATCTCAGCCCGCATCTCCGCCCGTATCTCCTCCCGTACCTCAGCCCGTATCTTATCAGAGAGGTCAGCTTCCTTTTCCTTCCAGGTGCGGGCCTTCTTCCTCGGTGGAGCCGGATCTACGAAACCGGCCTTCCACGACACAATGGCTCCCACGGCCCGTGTCCGCCCGGGATGCTCCTTATTTCCTAGAGCTCGGGTGAGGATGTCGTTCTCCCTCTGCGGGGTAAACAATCCCTCCGCTGCCTCCTTCTCAAAAGAGATCTGTTACATTTGAAGGTACCTTGTGAGACAAATTGCCTTATATACACTTGTGCGCACACAGTTTACGAGGTTAGCCAACTTACCATTCGCCTCACAACGTCGGCGTCCCCAGGGGTTGCGAACTGCACAGTCCCCGTGGACGACACGGACCCCCTCCCCCTCCACCATCGCTTGCACCTCTCATCCCTGATCTCGGAGAGCGGCAACTCAGGGGTGTCCATGACAGGATTTTGTTCGTCTTCCTTCTTCCACTGTTCCTCCTTCCCCGCATAGCCCCGGGATCCGAGCCGATGCGGGTGGTCGTTCCTCTTCTGGATCGCCCTATTCTTCTCGCTAAGGGCCTTGAACTCATCAGTCCCCTTCTGCTTGGTGAATTCCTCCCATACCTCCTCCGATATGAAGGGGTACTTCTCGCAAGGAGATTTCCCCGCAGCTAGGAAGTTACTGACGAGCCAGCTCTTAAAGGTTTTCCATGTTCCGTTCATGTCCTTCAAGCAGGCAGTCCTAGGTGTATCGTCGGGGATGTTCCACTTAGCCTGTTTCCGAAAAATGCATACAATTAATCACGAGTTAGTTAAACTTTAGTATAAGCCAAGAGAACGTGATTACGAAAGAGTTCAGCGATTTCAGTTCATTTAACCTTCACTTCCGCCCACAACCTATCCCTCTCGTCCGCCGTCACGTCCTTCCAGCTCTGGACGGTGATCTTCACCCTTTCTTTCGCCAACAGCCCAACGTAGGCCGCGTACCTCCCAGCATTCTTTCCAATCGGCCTCCCAAATTGGTTGAACTCACAAGAAAGATCAGTGCGTTTGGCCAAACGCCCCAACGTCGTCGCGCCTCGCCCCACCCTCTTGCGCTGGGATGTAACAGCCCCATCTTCAGTAGTTACGATGGGGTTGGCCCTAGTCGAACCACTAGTACCATCCGATGAAGACGACGACATGTCTTCCCCTACAAAACCTTCAACAAACCATATATATGGCAATTAATTCGCCTTGGACTTCCATAACTCAGCCCAGGACTGGAGACTAACTAGGGCGGCAAAAGGGAAAATAATACAAAAAGAAAGACATGCATAAATTACTTACTGAACTCTTCAGAATATTTTCTATCGGTAAACACATGAGCTGCCGATAGACCATAACAATTACCTCCACACAAGACAATTTTTCTATCGGCAAACACGTGAGATACCGATATAACATAACAATGTTCTCTACATATGGAATTTTGTTGACAAGCCACCATTCACTGTCATCACATAACATTCTCGATGATTTGCTACACTAATATTCATGGGCCAGCATTATTATTTCACACGTAAATATGCACACAAGCATCTAAGTGCTACTGTGCATAATCTTTAGCCTAGCCTGTATGTGAGTCATCAGGACTTCACAGCTATTAGGTTGGGAAAAGTCATGTATATAGGCATTTGAAACATATACATCGAAGACCCATCCACATTGCCATATATTCATACGAAGTGAGTAAAAATTCCCAACCAAACTAGTACATTGCATGGCTCATGTCCTTCCAGATCCAAATTAAGTTTTACTACTTGTGCAGAAAATTTTCTATCGGTAAACACATGAGCTGCCGATAGAATATGTGTAAGAACACCTCCAACATATAATCTGCATTACATGGTAGTTGGATACAATTGATCACACATATAACAGTATAGAGAAGTTAAAATCTCAAAACAGGTTCATTACAGCACTGGAACATATTATGTAAACCCTAATTAAAATCAACATTGCCTGCGGAATGTACATAAGCCAACACAATAGGGAACCCTAGTGTAATTGCAAAACTCCAAGAATTAGTACGTGCAAAACACTAGGATCAAATAAAGAAGATGCTGGAAATAGAACGACGAATTAGGGTATTTACGGCGGCGATCAGTTCTGGTGATGCAGAGGCGGTGTAGAACGCAGCAGCGGCGGGCGAAGGACGAAAATAAGAACCGGTGGCAGTGACGAACCAGTGTCCAGCCGGCGTTCGTCGTGTGGGAGAGAGGAAGTGAGTGCTCACGGCGGAGGTTGGGGTTTTCTTCGCTCTCGAAGAGACGCAGTGCTCTAAGGTGGAACTGTTCGAGTGGAGGGAAACTAAAGGGCCGTGTACGAGAAATAAAGTAGCCGAGGAACTTTTCTATCGGTATAACAAAATGATACCGATAGACTTATGTAATTTTCTATCGAAACAACAAAATAATACCGATAGAAAAAGTAAATTTCCCGGAAAAATATTCGAATTAGTGATTGCATTTTTCTATCGGTATAAACAATAAAATCCCGTGAGACCAATTTTCCACAGAAAATTTTTTTAAAGTGCTTGAGATTGGGTGCCATTTTTCTATCGGTAAAAACAACAAAATACCGTGAGAGTAATGAAAAGGTGCCCTTTTCTATCGGTATAAACAAAAAAAATCCCGTGAGCCCAATTTTCCCCAGAAATTTTTTTGATTAAGTGCTTGAGATTTGTGTGCCCTTTTTCTATCGGTAAAAACAACAAAATACCGTCAGAGTTATGAAAAGGTACACAATTTAACATCAAACAGACTGTGGTTGAAAGCTGCAGAATGTTAAAGAAAGAGGGAAGATAGCCGGAAAATTGGAAAATTGACATAAAAAGAAATTGTTCATTCATTGTTGTTTTATCACTTACATAAAAAATAAAACCCAAAATGCTAGGTCAAGGGGTGGTCTTAGCCCTGGCTGCATGTAGAATAGAGTCAGTTAGACTTGCAGCCAGGACGCAGGACTCCTCTAGCGACAAGTTGTCCCTAGGATCAACTACTACCACGTCAAGAAGGCCTGCGACCTCCGTCAGCTTCGCTATGGTATCCTTCATAGTCAAACCGCAGCCAGCGATGGTCATATCCGCGGCTTTCTTCTCCTCGCGAAGACGCCTCGTCCTCGCCCTAGCATTGTCACCATCCGTCTTCATGCGCTTAATGCGCTGGAAGAGATCGTCAAGGTCAAGCCGTAGCTGAGTGTGCTTGTCTGTAAGGAGCTTGTGCTCCTCCTGGAGGGCCCTCAGGTCAGCCTTCACTTTGGCAGTGTCTTCCACGGCTACCATTCCCTGTGCAAATCAACAGGTCAAGAATGAACTGAACATGGATTAACAATACAGGGGTAAACTGAGGAGATTTAGAGTTCTTACCGGGGAGGCCGTGGATGACGATCCCATGGAGGTTGCCATTGTGAAAGAGAAGATGAGGAGTCCAACCGTTCGAGAATTAGAAAAACAACAAAATACCGCGACGCATGGCGAGGTACTTATAGAGTTTCCAAGGCGACGCATGGCGACACGGTTGAGAATTCGAAGCGGCAGAGTATTCTTCTATCGGTAAAAACAGGAAAAAACCGTCAGACAACAAATACCGTGAGACAAATGAATTTATTCTAACGGTAAAATAGAACAATACCGATAGAAAACGTTTTGAAGTGCCTGAGAGAAGATGTCCTTCTCTATCGGTATAAATAACAAAATACCGTCAGAAAAAAGGGATTTTTGAAGAGGCTGCGATGAGATTTTTGCAAGTGCTATTTGAAGGGAAGAATTAAATATTTACAGGATAAAGGTACTGTACATGTTAGAACTCATGCTGTGGAGTAAAATTGAGATGTATTAATGCTGTGAACTAGCTTATCATTAAATTCTAAAGAAAAATGTACTGCCTGATGTATTAATGATAAGTTCCTCACCTTGCTGCAGAACTTGTGGGCTGTTTGCTTGGCATTTATCCCTGAAATAGAAATTAATCATCAATGGTTCTCAACCCATAATCCTTCTTCGTGGTCATCTCGCAGATACGTTGTTTCGTCGATATCTTCAGTACGGATAGATTGAATGTCCTCTAAAAATGGAGGTATTTCATCGAATTGGTTATACTCCTCTTCGTCGACAACATCTTCGACCCCAACAATACGTCTCTTGCTGTGGAGGACAACATGCAAGTTTGGATTGGCCGGGTCAACGATGTAGAATACCTGTGTGGCTTGCTTTGCAAGTATGAATGGATCGTCTTGGTGTCCGACTCTACCAAGATCGGCGAGAGTAAACCCGTAACTGTCAACTTGAACACCTCGAGGGATTTCGACCCATTGGCATCGAAACAGGGGAATCTTAAGTAATCCGTAATCGAGCTCCCATATTTCGTCAATAACACCATAATATGAGTTCAGCGCCCTTACTGACCTGGCATCCTCGGAAATAGCAAACTAGTGTCACTCCGCTACATTGCGTGCTACTCTTGGCGTCTTGAGCTCTTGTGTAAAATGAATACCCATTGATGTCGTACCCCTGCCAAGTCCCTACAGTGAATCTTGGGCCTCTAGCCAACCATGTCACAGTTTCACTTACGGAGCCCTCGGCAGCTCGCGTGACTCTTTCTTGGATCCACTCAGCAAATTTCCTGTTATGTTCTCTGCTTACCCAAACGTCTGACTTCGAAGGATTCTGTGACCGTAACATTACCTTGTGCTCGCGTATGTATGGCTCGACCTCCGTCATGTGTTGTAAGACCCAAAAATGTGATTTTGCGTACACATCACGAGCGGGGACGATAGCTTTGAATCCAATCGTTCCAATTCCCTCAAGCCTACCCTCGTGTCGGGACCTAGGAACACCAATTGGGTCAACCCCGGCCATATAATCTGTGCAAAATTCAATCACCTCCTCGGCGGCATAACCTTCCATGATACTCCCCTCGGGTCGACGACGAGTCCTTACGTATCCCTTCAATACACCCATAAATCTCTCAAATGGATACATGTAGCGCAGGCACACAGGTCCACAAAACTTAATTTCTCTGATAAGGTGAACAATCAGATGGACCATAACATCAAAAAAGGATGGAGGGAAATACATTTCGAGCTGACAAAGAGTTGTAACCACGTCGCGTTGCAAAGCGTCCAGTCCATCGGGATCAATTACCTACGAGGACACAGTTGCGCCAAATATTCATATCAAAAAAATCTTCTCATTAAGCTCCACAAATGGAGGTAGTGAACTTATAGTACGAGTGCACGTACTTACCTTGCAAGATATTGCGTTGAAGAAATAACATAGGTTTGTGATTGTCTCTCTGACTTTAACTGGGATAATGCCTCTGATAGCAATGGGAAGCATCTGTGACATCAAGACATGACAGTCGTGGGACTTCATGCCAACCAGTCTTAGGTCCTTCATAGACACAAGTTTTTTCAAGTTCGCGGAGTACCCACATGGAACTTTAACACCGTGCAGGCACCGACAAAGTTCTGTTTTTTCGCTCTTGGACAACGTGTAGCAGGCTGGGGGGAGGTATGTACGCTTTCCATTCTCTAAAGGTGCAAGCTCAGTCCTTATCCCCATTTCCACCATGTCACGACGAGCTTTCACACCATCCTTTGTCTTTCCCGGAATGTTCAACAACAAACCAATCAAACTGTCACAGACATTTTTCTCTACATGCATGACGTCAATGCAATGTCGAACTTGTAAGTGCTCCCTGTACGGTAGATCCCAGAGAATCGATCTCTTCTTCCAAACATTTTTTTCTCGAGGTTTAGAATGCTTACCGAACTCAACTTTGATGTCGTTCACGCGTGAGTAAATCTCCTTACCGGTCAGAAACACTGGAGCTGATCCCTTCTCAGGCTTCCCGTTAAATGATTTCCTCTTCTTACGGTACGTGTGATGCACCGGAAGAAACCTGCGGTGACCCATGTACACTGTTTTCCGGCAGTTTCGCAGCCAGATGCTCTCAGTTTCATCTTAGGCAAATAGGGCAAGTCTTGGCTCCTTTCGTACTATACCCCGACAAATTGCCGTAGGCAGGAAAATCATTTATGGTGCAAAATATCAGGGCCCGCAAGATGAAATTCTCTTTCTTGTATGCATCCCACACCTGCACACCCTCGCTCCACAATTTCTGTAAGTCCTCGATTAAAGGTGCTAGAAACACGTCAATATCATTTCCGGGTTGTCTGGGTCCTGAGATTAGTAACGCCATCATGATGTACTTGCGCTTCATGCATAACCAAGGAGGAAGATTGTAGATGCATAAAAGAACAGGCCAAGTGCTGTGCCGGCTGCTCATATTACCATGTGGGTTCATACCATCTGTACTCAGCCCGAACCTTACATTCCTAAGTTCGCCGCCGAACTCAGCAAATGTTCTGTTGATGTTTCTCCATTGAATAGAATCAGCTGGGTGTCTCAGTTTTCCGTCTTGTTTCCGGGCTTCAGCATGCCAACGCAAGTGCTTCGCGACTTTCGGATTTGCAAACAGCCGCTTCAATCTAGGTATCACAGGCAAGTACCACACAGTTTTTGCCGGGGGCCCTTTCCTTACCTCGTGACGTTCACTGTCAATCCGGTCCCTACGCGTATACCTCGATGCGCCGCATCTTGGACAAACATGCAAACTGGAGTACTCGTTACGGTACAACACACAATCATTTGGGCGTGCGTGTATTCTTTCGATTTCCATTCCCAATGGACACAACAGTTTTTTGGCTTGGTAAGTAGATCTTGGCAACTCATTTCCCTCTGGAAGCATGTCCGCTAGAAGATCTAATAGTGCCGTGAAACTCTTATCACTCCAACCGTTTCCTGCCTTCAAGTTATATAATCTCAGCACAGAAGACAAGTTTTGTAAATGTTGCACATCCAGGGAACAGAGGCTTCTCAGAGTCAGCAATCAGTTTCTCAAATTCACAGAAGTCATTTTCGTTGTAATCTTCCTCTACATCACGTAACATCTCATCTAGATTGTCATCATCATCATCTACGTGCACATCGGAATTAACATTACCAAAATTGGGATGATCATCGATATTATTGCAATCCACATCCGAGTCGTGCTGATTGGTAGTAGTGGTGCTTGTTTCCTCAAGATCTTCGCCATGCCATATCCAACGGGTGTATCGCGCGTTAAAACCACGACGAATCAAATGACTCTTAATTTGATCAGAGTTGCTAAACCTCTTCAAGTTCATACAATCTGTACAAGGACAGAGCATATTTTTCTCTCCCTTCCTCTCCTTTTGTTGCTCAGCAAATTTAATAAACTCATTCACACCATCCAAATATTCAAGAGTAGTACGTTTTATTCCATACATCCAATATTTCCTGTCCATCTACAATTAACAAAATTTAACGAGTAAGCCATGCATGAAACCTGCCCGATTAAGTTATGTATATGTACATGTACAGCCTCTTACAACAGATACATGTGTTGAACCCTAGCCTGACGAAATTAACACTAATTAACCTAGCTAACTACACAATACAAGCTAGTTAGCTCCTAAAACATGACGCATTTCCAGCTACCAAGCTCCCAAGCTTAGAGCTACAAACTTGGAACTACACAATACAGCTAGCTTGCAAGTAGAGAGGAAGGGAGATCTAGAGGGAGAGAGAGATAGGTGTCGACGATTAAGCATACCTTAAAGAGAGGGGCGCAATCGACTTCCCTCCAGCCTGCGCTGATCACCCTAGCAGTGTAGCTGGAACTTTCGTCACAAACAGAGGGACACAGAGTGCAACAGAACAAATTAAAGAGCAGCTCAGCAATGGTCGACTGGGGTTTTCCTTATAATGGACATTTTTCTAACGGTAAATACATGAAATAACCGTCAGACTAACTTAGGTAATTTGCCGCTCACATATTCTATCGGTAAAAACACACACATACCGTTAGAGAATATACATTACTGAGCAAATATATGTATTTTTCTATCGGTAAATATGTGCATTTACCGTTAGAATATGCATGACTAAACAAATATATGTGCTTCCTATCGGTAAATATGTGTATTTACCGTTAGAATATGCATGACTGAACAAATATATGTATTTTTCTATCGGTAAATATGTACATTTACCGTTAGAATATGCATGACTAAACAAATATATGTGTTTCCTATCGGTAAATATGTGTATTTACCGTTAGAATATGCATGACTGAACAAATATATGTATTTTTCTATCGGTAAATATGTGCATTTCCGTTAGAATATGCGTGACTGAACAAATATATGTGCTTCCTATCAGTAAATATGTGTATTTACCGTTAGAATATGCATGACTGAACAAATATATATGTTTTCCTATCGGTAAATATGTGTACTTACCGTTAGAGGAGGTACTGTTACCAAACTGGGACAAACATGCACATGCCATTTCTCACATTCAAGGAATCATATCAATGTAACATCAAACAGATCTTACATCAAACGGATCTTAACTAGAAGATAAAGCAATATATTTCAAGAAATGCTAATTTGTGGATTAACTAGGAGACACAAAAATACTTTTCGTAGGTAGTTGGGACTTCATCTTGCCAAAGAAATTACACATGCCAGTTCACAAATTCAGGTACAAACATACACATGCCAGTTCACCAATACAAATTCAGGTACAAACATACACATGCCAGTTCACAAATTGAAGTGCATGTCTGAAACAGCAGTACAAATACACACCTACCTACCAATACAATTAAATACACAAATGCTCCCTACACATTCAAGTTCATGTCCCAATTAGCAATACATGATACACAAATATACAACAATATACAAATACAACAATTCACACATTCGATGTATATTACAAAAGCCACGTCTGAAATTAACAACAGATCACGACGAGGACCCAGTGGCCCATACATGCATTTTACATAAAAGGGAACCTTTGCAGGTTGCCACAATGCAACTACCGACTACAAGTTAGACCTGATACATCACAAATCCATTCATCCAAAACAGCAAATGTCTGAACCACATTGGACTTAACCATAGGAGTTCAGTTCGAAGACGCCCGAGGAGCTGGAACTGCCGTCGACATACATTTGTACGTAATGGTGATTTCCTCGGACTCAAACTCGATCAACTCAACTCAACTCAACTCAACTCCATTAACAAAAAGAACCTACCTTCCAATATGTTGTTCTGTGTAGTGATGGTGTAGAATGGCTGTGCAAATAACAACAATTCTTCTTCTCCAAGCAGGTAAGCATCTGGCCACAAGCTGGTGCATGCAAAAACATGTAAGATGCTTTCTATAGGTCCTGATTTGAGAAACACGCCGGGCTTAAGCATCTTCTCGACCGAGCCAACCAAGATCTCGCCCTTCACGTCCTTCCAGCTCTCGACGGTGATCTTCACCTTTTCTTTCGCCAACAAGCCAACGTAGGCAGCGTACTGCGATGAAGAACCGTGAAATACGTTGCCCCTCACGAGCATCATCCAAGGACCTGAACAGATCATAATCATATTGAAAAGAAGACACATCAAAATGAAGGATACAAAAAAAGCAGAATTATTGCCATAATCGGATTAGAATAATCTAACAATATTGCAGAAATTTTACGTACCTTCCTTGGGATGCCGACGTCTAGAGGGCGTCGATGGAGGTGCGGAGGTGCAGCGGTCCCCTGTAGAGGTGCGCCGGCCGTCCATGGAGCTTACGGGTTAGGACTACGAGCCCAGATGAACTGTGAGAATGAAAGAGACATACCCGTGTATTTATACAATTATATATTTTCTATCGGTAAGAAAACAGAATACCGTTAGTAATAAAAACATCTGTAGAAGCCGAATGGTTCTATCGGCACAATAAATATTACCGATAGGAATTTTTGTACATACTCTATCGGTCTGTACGTACACTACCGATAGAATATTACTAGTGTAGAAGGCCAACAGTTCTAAGATATTTTGTGCAATATTCTACCGGTATAAACATGCATTACCGATAGAATAAAACTATTAGAAGACGAACAGTTCTAAGCAATTTTCTATATATACTAACGGTAAAAGAATCCATTACCGATAGAATAAAAATATTTGTAGAAGGTCAACTATTCTATCGGCGAACTACATATTGCCGATAGGAACTTTTAATATATTCTGTCGGTATATTCATACAGTAGTGATAGAATAAGTCTAGTTGTTGAAGTCGACCAGTCCTATCGGCGCACAACATTCTTCCGTCAGTACTTATGCATCTCTTCTAACGGCAAATATGTTCATCACCACTAGAGTAAATCATACTATTTATTCTATCGGTAAGTTTCTTAGAAACCGATAGGGAAAATACATCCGTCGGGCTTTTTTGACCGCGAGGCACATTTTCTATCGGTTTTCTGCTGTTTCGCTAATAACCGATAGAAGATAGGGGTTAGTAGACTGCATTTCTGTACTAGTGACAAGTGCTGATCACAGGGACCAACATTACAATAACATAGCACCAAAATCGACGGGGGATGCTCTCTGGCACCGGAGCAGTCAACGAGGCGTGTTGGTACATGGTGGGAGCTCTGCCAGAGACGAAGAAATCACGCAATATCTGGATTCGGCAGAACGACGGGATGGCGAGTCTCGGCATGGCAGCAATGTGGCAGTAAAGCTCTGATAGTGGCAGGCACGCTCGCGCGAACGGTGAAGCTGGCGGTCTCCGGTCATCGCCACGGTGGAGCTCCTTGGCGCGACGTGAGCACGTGCGGACACGTAGGATGTGGCCATTGGTGGAGGCACAACTGGCCGGCGGTGAAGGCTACGGTGGTTCACGGCGAACAGTGGCACTAGCTGCGGTTGAAACGTCCTCAGGTCGTGGTCGTGCACGTGGGCTTCTGGTCGTGGTCGAAGAAAAGGGGGCAGGGCTAGTTTGTGAGGCTTTGGACTGATTTGCGAAGATTTTGACTAATCTGCAAGGAATTAGGTTTAGGAATTTGGGCCTATTTGCAACTCTGGAGATCTGGAGGGCTGATTTGAAATCTGGTTTTGCAGATGAGTGATACCAAAACACTTGGACTCATCTAGCAGGAAAAGTGGCAAAATCTGATAAGATCTGAAGGTTTCGACAAAAATCGAAAACAGGGTAAAATAGGGTAATTAGGGTTTGACATTTTTGTCGGGGCTGAAACTAGGGTTTCGGTTGAGATTTTTGAGTTCTTCCAGAAGGGAAAAGCGTTCAGAAAAGTGAAAGAAAGATAATCACTTGATCAGATTTGAATTTGGAGATGATCTGAGACTTTTAGCCTTTTTGGGCTTTTTGAAAATTCTTAAAAGGAGTAAACTGAAATACTTTTGGACTGAAAAGTGAAAATGATCTGGGAGATGAAGTTTAGCTGCCAACTTTTTAAGTTAAGGTAGTGGAATACCTAAGATCATGATTTTGAGATAAGAGATCAAAACAGGGTTGAGACATCTGGGATTCCAAAGAAGATATGCTGACTCGCAAGCAGAAAAGATAGCAAAAACAGGGATGTTACAACCTACCCTCCTTAAAAATAATCTCGTCCTCGAGATTCTGATCAGTCTGAGAACAGGTAGGGGAAATTCTGACACAGCTCTTTTTCTCTTTCCCAAGTTGATTCTTCTTCGGTGTGGTTATTCCATTAGACTCTGCAAAATGTTATGGTCCTTAACTTTAATCTCCTTTCGCTGACCTCTAACACCTTGACTGGGTATTCCTGATATGTCAGATCTGGTTGAATCTCTGTTTCAGTGGGAGACACTTGCTCCGTTGGCTTTCGTAGGCATTTCCTTAGTTGGGATACGTGAAAAACATTATGGACTCCTGCTAATTCAGGCGGTAGCTCCAATTTGTATGCTACTTCTCCTCGCCTTTCCAAAATCTTGTATGGTCCCACGTATCTCGGGCTTAACTTTCCGTTCATCTGAAATCGTCGAACTCCTTTGTAGGGTGTCACTTTGAGATACACATAATCACCTATCTCGAAGGATAGTTCTCTCCTTCTGCTGTCGGCGTAACTCTTTTGTCGGGATTGGGCTGTTTTCAACCTCTCTTGTATGATCTTCACGTGAGCAGTGGCATCTTCCACTAATTACGGTCCCAAAAATTGTTTCTGTCCCACTTCGGTCCAATATAGTGGCGTGCGGCACTTCCTTCCATAAAGTGCTTCATAAGGAGCCATTTGTAGACTCACTTGATAACTATTGTTGTAGGTGAATTCAGCATACGGCAGAAATTGTTTCCAGGAATTTCCATAGTCTAAAGCACATGCTCTCAACATGTCTTCTAAAATCTGGTTCACTCTTTCCATTTGGCCTCCAGTCTGCGGGTGGTAAGTGGTACTGAACTTTAATTTCGTTCCCAGGGATTTCTGTAACTCTCCCCAAAACTTTGATACAAATTGTACTCCTCTATCTGAGACAATTGTTTTTGGTACTCCATGCAGCGTGACAATCCTGGTAAGATATAGTTCTGCCAGCTTATTTGTCGTGTACTGAGTCTTTACGGGTAGAAAATGGGCCACTTCCGTCAATCTATCGACTATAACCCATATAGAATCGTACCCTTGCTGGGTTCTTGGTAAACCAACTACGAAATCCATTCCAATCTCATCCCATTTCCACTCCGGGGTTGGTAGGGGTTGCAGCGATCCTGCAGGTTTTTGGTGTTCCGCTTTCACTCTTTGGCAGGTGTCACAAGAAACTATAAACTCGGCAATTTCCTTCTTCATTCCTTTCCACCAAAATCGATCCTTTAGATCTTGGTACATCTTTGTACTGCCTGGGTGGATAGAGTATGGGGTACAATGGGCTTCTTGTAGTATCATGTTCTTGATTTCCTTGTCTTCTGGAACACAGATTCAGTTATGATACCACACAATTCCTTCCTCGTCCTCACGAAGGTCAATTGCATCTTCGTATTTCATGTCCTCTTTCAACTTTTGAATGCTCTGATCTGCTTCTTGAGCTTTTCGAATTTGATCCTTCATTTCGCAATTTACTGTTAATGCGGCGATGGTTCCTTGTTCAACAAACTCTAAATTCAACTTTTCGAAATCTCTAAGCAATTGCGGTGGTATTTCCAATGTCTTTGCTTGATTGCAATAGGATTTCCTGCTCAAGGCATCTGCTACCACATTTGCTTTTCTAGGGTGGTAATGTATTCCAAGGTCATAATCCTTAATCAGTTCTAACCATCTTCGCTGTCTCATGTTCAAGTCTTGTTGGGTGAAGATGTATTTCAGACTTTTGTGGTCCATGTAGATTTCACATCTATTTCCAAGTAGATAGTGTCGCCAAATCGTTAGGCAATGAACAACGGCAGCCAATTCCAAATCATGAGTTGGATAGTTCTCCTCATGTGGTCGCAACTGTCTTGATGCATAAGCTATGACTCTTCCTTCTTGCATAAGGACACAACCTAGTCCTTGCTTTGACGCATCACAATAAACTTCAAAATCCTTTTTGTTATCTGGTAACGTAAGGACAGGTGCGGTTGTTAATATCCTCTTCAGTTCCTCAAAGCTCTTCTCACATGCTTCTGTCCAGTTGAATGGAACATCCTTCTTTAGTAGTCTGGTGAGTGGCTTTGTAATCTTGGAAAATCCTTTGACAAATCTCCGGTAATATCCAGCTAATCCTAGGAAACTTCTTACTTCAGTTACTGTTTCCGGTTGTTTCCTTTCCATAATAGCTTGAATTTTTGATGGATCCATGGAGATTCCTTTGCCAGAGATAATGTGGCCTAAGAATGAGATTTCTTTTAACCAAAAGGCACACTTATCAAACTTGGCATACAACAGATGTTCTACTAACTTTTCCAGCACCATCCTAAGATGTTGTGTGTGCTTTTCTTCTGACTCCAAAAAGATGAGAATGTCATCGACAAACACAATGACAAACTTGTCTAGAAATTTCATGAAAACTTTGTTCATCATATTCATGAACACTGCCGGTGCATTCATTAAACCAAACAGCACCACGGTAAACTCATGCAATCCATATCTTGTTATGAATGCAGTCTTTGGAATGTCTTGTTCTCGAATCTTCAGTTGGTGGTATCCGGACCTCAGGTCGATCCTTGAAAATATATTTGCTCCTCTTAGTTGATCCAAGAGATCATCGATCCTTGGTAAAGGATACTTGTTCTTGATCGTCATATCGTTCAGTTTCCGGTAGTCGACACAAAGTCGTAGACTGCGGTCTTTCTTCTTAGAGAAAAGCACAGGGGCTCCCCAAGGTTGTTCTAACAAATCCCTTTCTTTCCAATTCTTCCACTTGCTTTCTTAATTCTTCTTGTTCTTCACTTTCCATACATGCAAGCTTTCTTGCATAAGGAGCAGATCCGGGTTTTAACTCGATTGAGAATTCAATGTCCCGATCTGGTGGCATTCCAGGAAGATCTTTAGGGAAAACTTCTGGATATTCATTTACTATTGGGACTCCTTCAAACTCAATTCCTTCCAAGCTGTTCAAACTACATACTCGGTTGTTCACCATTGATCTCTCTGCGTGGAATGTGACTTGTTTTCCTTCAGCATTCATCAGGATTATTGCTTTCTTCTCACAGTCCATTTGACCTTTATGCTTTGCTAACCAGTCCATTCCAAGGATGACATCTAATCCTTGAAGGTCCAAAACTAGCAGGTTTGCTAGGAATCCTAAATTGCCAATACTAAAGGCGATATTTCTACAGATAGAGTTGACAGGCATCCGAGCCCCAAGGGATTAAATTAAAATAGGGGACTCTAATGCAGATACTGGTAACTTATTTCTGAGCATGAAAGATCTTGACACAAATGAATGAGTAGCACCAGGGTCAAATAATGCAACTGAAAGTTCAGAGTGAATGAAGATCCTACCGATCACAACATCGGATGCTTCTCCCGCTTCAATGGCAGATGCGTAGTTGAGTCTTCCGCGACCTACAACAGGAATTCCTCTCCCTCGGCCATTCTGGAATCTCCCTCCTCTAGAGGGTGGAGCACTTCTGGCGAAGCCTTGGGTTGGAACAGGGGGTCTTGCGGCTTGTGCTCGGGCAACGTTGGATGGTAAGTGTAGTAGTGGACAAGTGTTCCTACGATGTCCCTTCCTTCCACAATGAAAGCATTCTTCATTCTTCATGGGACAATCCTTCAAGAAATGGTTTCCTCTACATCCAGTACACTGTGGTATTGCAGTAGGCGTAGGCCTTTGGGGTCTTTGCGGCGGTCTGAAGGCTGGCCGGTAAGTAGGCATCAGTCTTCCTCGGCTAGCGCTTCCTTGATAAGAGATGGGCAAGGCCTTCCTCTTTCGGTCTTCCTCGATTACTCCCCTCTTTTCCTCCATCTTAAGCAGTCAATTTATTAGGACATGGAAGTCCGTAAACTCATGAGATGACAACTGGTATTGTAAGGAGTTTTGCAGTCTTTCACAAAATTTATCGATCTTTCTCTCCTCTGTTGCAATATCTTCAGGGGCATACCTTGCCAGTTGAATGAATTCATGTAGGTACTGTTTGACGGTTCTGTTTCCTTGTCGCAGATTCACGAACTCTCGGCATTTTGCTTGAACAACGCCTTTCGGGACGTGGTACTTGCGGAATTCTTCCTTAAACTCATTCCACGTAATCGAATCCTTGTTGGAGTGCACAGTCTGGTAGTTTTCCCACCAAGCAGCAGCGGGTCCAGCTAGTTGATTTGATCCATACAGAAGTTTCTCTTTGTTGCTACACCTAACGGTGTTCAACTTCTTTTCTACATTTCTTAGCCAATCATCGGCCACGATGGGGTCCTCTATACTAGAAAAGGTCGGGGGACGTGTTTTCTGAAAGTCGGTTAATTTTGCACCCGTTGCGGATCCCTCAGCTTGTCCGAATGCTATGTGTTGCATCAACTGTCCTAAGATCTGATTCTGCACAGTTGCTAATTCTTGTCGGTTTCGCTCCATCCATAATAACACGTCATTGATGTCACCTCCTTGTGGCATCGTCGAAGAAGATCCTGGTCTGTCAGGGTTAGTACGGCTTCTTGTTCCAGGTGTAGCCCTTGCATTGCTGGGATTTCCCTTGAGTTCTTCTTGGGGTCTTGCACGCGTGTTAACCATCCTACTCAAATAGGAGGTTAAGAGTAGAGACATTGATTCGGAAAGAATCTCGCACAGGGATGCTAGCAGAATGCTGGCATTAACTCAAGAGGTAAGAATAAGGATATGCAAAATGACTTTTTCATAAATCAGCTTTTCAAAAGTACAAAGCTTTTAGCCTCATCGGCTTACAGAGCTCATCTAACATCCAGCATACATCAACCAAACTAAAACAACTGCTACAACAAAAGGAAATCTAACGTCTGCTGGGTCAGGCACAAGAGGTCGAATCGAAGGAAGTCTGTGGTGACTCATCATCATCAGAAGAATCACAAGGCTCTACCTCCTCAGGATCCTCCTCATCATCATCATCTGCATCCATCGGATCATCCTCCTTGTCATCGTCAACATTGACAATCTCTTTTCCTTTTCCTTCAGGGTGTCGACGATTCGGACTCGGGATCCTCAGCCGAACTTATGTCGAATTTATAAATAGTGAGACCTTTCAGGGTGACCCTCCGGGAAGGTATGTAGAATTATGGAGAACTCGAGCACAGAGAAGTTTATACAGGTTCGGGCCCTCGATGATGGGAGTAAAAGCCCTACGTCCTGTTGAGATTGCACTATATGTAATAAAGAATTACAAGGTGATGGGAAAAGACCTTCACAGGCGAAGGTTTTTCCCTGTATGAGTGTACAGGATGAAATCTAGAATGCTTATGGAAGCTATCTAATCTAAGCCGTATCCTTGTCTGTTTGAGTCTACAAGCGATATATGTCTTGTCTTGATCTCTCGATCGATCTATCTCCATCCCCCGTTTGATACACCATGCCACCCTTTCATACTGGTCGAAAGGGCGCCAAGTCGTAACTGTATCAAACGGTTGCTTAAATGCGGTTTGGAGAACCGCTCTTAACTCCCACACAGGTTTAACACGTGTTATTCATGGATAACTGCACGTATTAACCTCTTGACGGTTGATCCTCCACGTGGAAGAATCTTCGGGATACTTGAAATATTCCTGTTATAGAGACAGAATATTCCCACATTTCCTGGTCGAAAGTGCTCTGACCGTGCGATGTTGGCTGACCGCGCAACATCTTTAACCTTCTGTCCGCGCACAACATACGGACTCCGGACCGCACACTAGCTGTGGTCTGATCGCGTAAGGACTGCGATCTGATCGCATATAGCTCGCGATCTCGGGCTAATGCTTCTCGAAATGACTTGAGTTCGCACCGCCAGACACATGTCTGGTTCGAATCTATCTTGAACCAATCGTGCATTTATTTTGAACTGACTCGGATGTCAATCCTCGTCAGCTAGCCCCCAAATTCGAAGAAAATGAAGGGACATGTTTATTTCAAATTTTAAGACATGCATCGGATTTTTAACCCGAGGCTTCAAAACCCCACTTAGTGGCGCACTAAGCATGACGGTTGGTTCCCCGAGACAAGCTCTGGGTATTATGTGACGGGTAATGATGGCGCTGTTGAAACGTTTTTTAACCCGAGGTAAAATTGTAAATGCCTTTAAAAACCCGAGGCGTTCGGAAGGTGAACTGTCACCTTGATGGCTATAAATACCGAAGCCCTCGAATTATAAAGCTTCACAACTTCTCCTCACGGCTAAGTTTCTTCCAAAGCTACCTTCATTCTTCTCTTCATCCACTCCCTGATGGCAGATCACAACATCATTGAGATTGAGAGTGATGAAGAGGAAGTTTTCGAATAAGGGCCTCAGATGCCTGAAGATCCATCTCCTTCAAGGAAGAAACCCAAAGTTGACGAGGGATCCTCCAGCAGAGCAAAGATAGAAGACGCAACGTCGTTCTTTCTTCCTTCTGTTCCTCATGCATCTAGGCAGATCGAACTTTCATCCCCATCTTTGGAGGGACGTTCTCCTCATTTTTGTTTGGATGATCGATTTTCTGATCAGCAAGCGGTGACTATCCGACCAGAAGACCCTCCTCTTGTGTTGGGGAAGCACTCTTATGGTGGGAAAATCGCAATTCCACCATATAATGATCCTCCTCGACATTTGTCGGGTGATCTCCTTTCTGGGATGCATATACCAACCTGTCGCTTGCTAGGATTGGTAATCACTTTTGTCTCCTTTTGCTTGTTGATCATAGTTTAAGAAAACTAATATCTGCAAATGCAGGAGACGAAAATTGTTGGAGCCCCCAGCGACCAGCCTGCTGAGGTTCCACCTCCTTCCCTCGGACAGTCTCTCCAAGGGGAAAAAGAGGCCCTGGAGAAGAAGACAGAAGAGATGTCTTCGGCAATTCTGCATCTGGCAGAATGTTTTGAAAGATCCCATGAAGAGGCCCACCAGTTCCGTCGAGAGAGAGACCACGCTCAGCAACAGCGAGAACTCTCTGATTTGATCAGGAACAATAGTGCATCTCTTGTTAGGGATGACGTAGATAGACTTAGGTTAGTTGCTAGTTCTCTGGGGGTTATCAGTGTAGATCCTACTAACAACAACATGTCCCTAGGAGAACTTTGCAAACTTCTTTCGGATCAGGTCGACGCTTTAGTCGCCGGTATCCCTTTTGTATGTAAAGAATGCAAGAAATAAAATCTTTTTCTTCATATGAATATTCTTTACATCTTCCGTGCGAAAACATGGTCATAAGCAATGTCTTTACGACCATTCATACACATGTAAACTTCAGCTCTGCGACCAGAATCGCGCTTTAATAAAAATACCGCGACCAGCACGGATACCGCGATCAGACTTGAAGCCGCGGTTAGAACCGAAGTTCAACTTGAAGGATTACTGCGACCAGAACCGAAACCCGATTAGACCGCCACTTCGATTAGAATCGGAGCCTAATCGAGGACATGGTTCTGACCATACCACAACCTGATCAAACATATCCGTACGTCCAAAAACTTGGCCATAGGATATTTTCATGAAAATTTTCAAGGCATATGAAGGAAAATGTCCTTCGAAAACCCTTGAAAACTTCTCATGATTTTGTATCTTCAAATCTCGAAATAGAGAAGTTCTTTTTATTTCAGATCCGATACCAGGAACACTTTAACGGGTCCGCCAGAGATAGTATCCATTAGGGGAAATGAATAAAATATTCAGTGGAACGTTTGAGTGAAACGTTACTCACATTAGTGCGTCTTCTCGGGTCTATAAAAGGAGCAGGTAGCTTCTTGACGAAGCCACATAGCATTTCCGCCGCACAAAACCCTCATCCTTCTCAGCCTCCATCTCCCCCAAAGTCACCAACTTTTCCCCCGATTCCTCACAAGAAATGGCGTCTTGGAGTAGATCGATCCACCATTCTGAGGAGAGCCTGCTGGCACTGGAGAAGGAGGAGATCCTTCCTCCACGGCTGCTAATCAACTGGTGGCCCACGGAGAAGGACCAAGAAACCCCAGTCGTCAGAGAGGGCGAACTGGTGGTTTTTGAGGAGTATCTGCGCTGCGGGTTCCGATTCCCTGAGAGTCGGTTCCTGAAGGACGTCCTCGAGCATTATGGGTTGGAGTTGATCAACCTCCACCCAAATGCAATCCTGATTCTGGCAGTGTTCCAGCATCTGTGCGAGGCATACGTCGGAGTGTATCCCAGCGTGGATCTCTTCCGACGCTTCTATTACTCAGCGTGGTCGAAGAGCGCCAACGCCGCCGGATGCATCTACTTCCGGCTAAGGGAGAAGAAGGAGTATCCCTTCCCACCCCTGCGAGATTCGGTGCACGGGTGGCACCAGAAGTGGTTCTACTGCACCCCGCCATCTGAGAGCGGGTTGTGGTTCGAGAACTCGCGGCCGGAAAAGCCAAGCGAGTTGGACTCTCTCCCGGCGATGAACACGGAGTTCATGAAGCACGCCGAGGTCATTCTTCACCTAGTCCAAGAGGGATTGACGGCTCGCGACGTCATCCGAGACTTTTTGAAGAACCGGGTGAGCCCCCTGCGTGAAAGGGCTCATCCGGCTTGGGAGATCAAGTCCATGGTAGACAACACCTTGGACTACAACGAAGGTATATGTCTTTGGCACTGAAATCTCTTATTTTTCACAATGCATTGTCTAACTGGCATTCTGGGAACAGTCCTGCCCTCCTCCGAGGTCGAGAGGCGGACAAACTATCTCCTCAGGGCCTACAATGCTGAGGTGGAGGGCCCCAAGGGATCGCCTCGCCCCCAGAGCTTGGTTCACGCCGGCGATGACCTCAAACAGGAGCGCCGAAAGGTATGTCATCCTTCAGTTGACTCTTATTCACAGGTCTTTTGTATGCCCAGTGCTGATGAACTTGTCGGATCGTAACAGCTCTTGGGGAGATTCGCCGAGGCGACATTCCCGAGTGAGAACGTCAGTTCCCTGGGAAAGCCGACGATGAAAAACGTGAAGAAGATCTCCTCGAAGCTCAGGTCGAGGAATCCTGCCCCCAAGCGACCCAAGCAAGCTCTTGGGGAAGGGTCTTCACGGAGCGCTCCTCCTACCGCAAGGAAGACTGCGGTAAGATATCACGTTCCTTCCATTTTTCCAGGTGCAGACTGGAATCACTTCTTCGTCGTACAGGGGGAGAGGAGTGAGGAGGATGAGGAAGATGATGTTCCCCTAATCCGCCGGAGGAGGAAGATAGCGGGCTCTCCATCCGAAGACGCTCCAGTTCGTTCTCAGAAATAGAAGAAACTGCAGTGACCCCGTAGCCACTGAAAGTCCCGTGGTTGCGGGCGAAATCCCTGCCCCTGAAGCCCCCAAGGCTTCAGGGTCTGTTGCTTCTCCTTCCCTGACCGAAGGGGTGACCATGGTAAGATTTCTTCATGGTCTTATTTTCTCAATTTCCTCTGTATACTCGTTTTATTGAATTAACGCTTATTCAGGGAGAAGAGCTTCCCCCTGCAACTCCTGTGAGCCCCAGGGAGGAAAATCCTTCACTCCTGAGGACAAGAGAGGAGGTGTCCGAACAAAGCCCCGCGCAAGTCGCGGATGCTGCGTCGGCTCCAAAGGCACAGGAACCACCCAAGCCTTCGGTCACAACTCTGCCAACCAGACAGGTTGCTCAGGTATGAACTCCTGACATTTGAGTCTTTTGTCTTCCCTTATGAATGTACTTACAGGAGAACACATACAGGGGGAAAGAGCCTTGTTCACCAAGAGGAAGACCAGGACAGACAGTGACTGTCCCCTTTCTCAGGGAGAGCCTTCCCTGAAATCCCAAAAGCTGATGGGATTTCAGATAAGGTAAGAACCCTATCCTGGTTATAGTAAACTGAATTGTGGTGATTACCAATGCAATCGTTGGTTCCTTTCTTTTTGGTAGGCGAAAAGAAGTAGCACCAAGCCCTTCAGCCGCTCCGGGGAGGGTTGAAGTCGCTACAGGTGCTGGAGCCTCTAGTGAGGAGTGCCCCATCCCTCTGGTCCAGGAAGGCATCCGGACCGTGAGGGATGAATCAGGTGCGGAGACCCAATTGCAAGTGACAGCAACTGGGAACAATGCCCAGCAGGCACATCCACCTGCTGCTCCGGTCAAGGTCACAACGGGTTCCTCGACAAGACCTCCGGCCATCCCGGAGGATGTTTCATTCCGGGAGTATACAAAGGTATGATGAACTTTCCTTTTTGGTACCTGAATTGTGCATAGGATACCCTTAATTTCTCTTTGTATCGCAGGAATTATCCCGGATGACGGCCAGGTCGATCGCTATGGTAGCGAGCGTTGAGGCCATACAAAAAGAACGAGACAGCTTCCGCAGGTAAGGATCGATACCCTCCAATTTGTATAGATACAAATTTGTTATGACCACTGCTTTTGTTTTGTCATAGAGAGGTGGCGTTCCTAAAGAAGGAAATGGCCACGGTCAAGCTCCATTCGATCTCCATGCTCTCAAACCAAGAGATTGAACTTAACCGGCTGCAGTCAGAACTTTCTGGTAAGTCAATTCCTGACTAAGAAGACTTAAGTTCTTAATGTATGAGTAATATTTCCTCTTACTGCAGCGCAAGCAGGTCAAATAAAACAACTTAGTCAGGACAAGGTGATCCTCCAGCGCTCCATTGACTCTTCCCAGAAGGCCAATAGAGACCTGAGCCAGTCCATCTTCGAAAAGCTAAAAATGGTGGCTCGTCTCCTGAGGGCTGATGTGGTCGAAACCACAAAGGACAACCTCAGTGCAAATGACTGGTCTATGCTAGTCATAGCCCAGGCGGAGTCACTTCTCGAGTATCTTCCGGAAGATACACGGCAACGTGAAGAGGCGATCAGAACGAGGGTTCGATCAGCAGCTTCCGCCATTCTCAGCCAGTTTCGTCTCCACCATGGCCCAGATGTGGATCTGAATCCTCTGGTGGGACCGGTTGAGATCGAGAGTGAGGAACAATTAGACGCGATCATGGAGGAAGTCACCCCCCTTGTAAATAAGCTCCTGACTGAGCTCGGGATTGAGTAATCCCTATATCTATACAGAAATAACATGTAGAATGCAAATGTATGTACAAACTAGTACTCTATCGGCATATTAGGAGTATACCGATAGAAAACTCGTCGCTAGCGGATTGAAAAGTACCACTATTCTAACGGCTAATTATAAGTTTACCGACAGGAAAACTCACACTATTCTATCGGCATATTACAAGTTTACTGATAGAAAACTCGTCAATAGCGATTGAAAAGTACCACTATTCTAACGGTTAACTACAAGATTACCGACAGAAAAAAGCTTAGTACTCTATCGGATATGTATGAGTTCACCGGCAGGAAAGGTCAAACTCTTCTAACGGTTAATTTTGATTGTACCGATAGAAAAAAGGACAGTAGTCTCTCGGTTGTTGATGAATTTACCGATAGAGCAATCACATATACAGTACTTTATTTGCATCACAATACAGTACATTCACATATACAGTACAGATGCAATACAGTATAGATTGGATACACAATACAGTACAGATGCAAGGTAAATTCACAGAACAAATTCACACATTAGGCAGTTATTCACATTTATTCACATATGTATGGACAAATACAGATTGCAATCCAATGTGGACATTTATTCACATATATATATTTATTCACATGTATATGAACAGTCTATGCAGAGTACACGAAAAGGAGAAAATTGTCATGCTGGATGGTTGGGCGCTACTTCCTCCATGACATATTGTGCCCAGATTTGTCGAAGATATATAATCTTTGCATTTTCATATTGGTCTTTCGACATGGCGATCTGCAAGCATGTGTGCATACTGAGTAACTAACTTCGATCCTAATTTAGAACGTGACACCCATTTTTGAAATTTGAGTTAGCTATCGATGCTTACCTGGGGGAATCGGGAAAAGTTTGTCCGCACTAGGTCGTACATGTAGCGCAGCACATAAAACCCGCATTCCCACGATTGCGGCTGCTGATGGCACTGAGATAATTGCATATGCGAATACATGTTAGCTATATATTGTTTCCATAAACTAATTAAGCATAAACAAAAAGTCTCGTGAGTACCTCATATTCTTTCCAAGCTAGTAGGGAGCCCTGCGGTGCGGCATGCCTCCCTCCAGCGGACACATATTTATCAAAAGCCCTGCATTTCAGGTAGTATTGCCGGTTAATGTATTATCATTAGCTAGTGAGGTCAAAATTTAAATCAAACATATAAGTTACTTACGCCCCCATATTCCCCTTGAGCACATATTCCATCGATAATCTGTCACGCATCGAATCGAGGTAGTACACCTCGTTCCTCGGCGGACAGATCACGATGAGGATCCAGTGGCCCCTGCATTGTACGTAAAAGAGGACCGCTAGCTCAAAGTACATCTCAGGTGTAACATACAAGATTGAGTTAAATTAGTACGAAATGCACTAACCTTTGGTGGTACGGCACCAGAATGAAGTCCCTGTCCTGCTGCGCCATCAGCGCGCTGGATATGTACTGCTCAGCGTGCGCGGCATCCTGCTCTAGCATCGTGAGTCTTATTTTCTCTGGGTCGAGGAAACCCACCTTGTCACACGCAGCCTCCGATGCTAGCCTGTACATGCACCTGCATGCGAAGGACGAGATTAATATTAATTTCACAGAAAGTTACTCAGTATTCAAATGAACTGCAACATTAATGCAGAGTTAGCAAACAGAGTTAGAAAACAGTAATACATAGCATCAGCAAACTCACAGGACTCCAGTCCGTATGATGGACATATCGAGCTCCCGCCAGTTGTAGAGGTCGAACAGATCCTCGTGTGCCACGGATATAGTCCCGGGCTCACGGTGGAACTGCCCAGGCCTGTAGGGAACTAAGAAGTTCAGGCTGCGCCGAGCTCGATGTAGGTACCAGTCGTGGAGGTCTCTGGTTGATCGATCCAATTTCCGCAAAGATGCCTCCGACAGGAGTGGGAGCGCGTTCGTGAACGTCCGCGGCAGTCCCTGTCGCCCTTTGCCCTTGCCTTTGCCGCCCTTGCCTTTTGCCGGGGACTGAGCGCGTACCTTCGAAGGCAAGGGCGAGGTGATGGCGGCTTTCTTCCGAGGTGGAGGCGTGGATGCGCTGGGTGGGGTCGAGGCCGTCTTTGATGTGTCCAGGTTCGCACGAGATCGGCCCTCATGCCCCGAGCTGGGGGCGCAGTCCCCTGGTAGCCCCGCGGCAGGCCACTTCAATTAATGAGCACGTATGTTAGATTATGCAAGTTGAGTGTACTGAGTAGGATGTAATCTAAAATGTGTAGGATTTACCGGTTGTATTACAAGACACTTCTTGGGCCACTGTACGTAGGAGCCCACTGCCTCGGCAAGTGTCTGCAGTTCCTCTGTTGGGACTGGGCCACTGTACGTAGGAACCCCTGAGTTTACGAGGTTAGCCAACTTACCATTCGCCTCACAACGTCGGCGTTCCCAGGGGTTGCGAACTGCACAGACCCCGTGGACGACACGGACCCCCTCCCCCTCCACCATCGCTTGCACCTCTCATCCCTGATCTCGGAGAGCGGCAACTCAGGGGTGTCCATGACAGGATTTTGTTCGTCTTCCTTCTTCCACTGTTCCTCCTTCCCCGCATAGCCCCGGGATCCGAGCCGATGCGGGTGGTCGTTCCTCTTCTGGATCGCCCTATTCTTCTCGCTAAGGGCCTTGAACTCCTCAGTCCCCTTCTGCTTGGTGAATTCCTCCCATACCTCCTCCGATATGAAGGGGTACTTCTCGCAAGGAGATTTCCCCGCAGCTAGGAAGTTACTGACGAGCCAGCTCTTAAAGGTTTTCCATGTTCCGTTCATGTCCTTCAAGCAGGCAGTCCTAGGTGTATCGTCGGGGATGTTCCACTTAGCCTGTTTCCGAAAAATGCATACAATTAATCACGAGTTAGTTAAACTTTAGTATAAGCCAAGAGAACGTGATTACGAAAGAGTTCAGCGATTTCAGTTCATTTAACCTTCACTTCCGCCCACAACCTATCCCTCTCGTCCGCCGTCACGTCCTTCCAGCTCTGGACGGTGATCTTCACCCTTTCTTTCGCCAACAGCCCAACATAGGCCGCGTACCTCCCAGCATTCTTTCCAATCGGCCTCCCAAATTGGTTGAACTCACAAGAAAGATCAGTGCGTTTGGCCAAACGCCCCAACGTCGTCGCGCCTCGCCCCACCCTCTTGCGCTGGGATGTAACAGCCCCATCTTCAGTAGTTACGATGGGGTTGGCCCTAGTCGAACCACTAGTACCATCCGATGAAGACGACGACATGTCTTCCCCTACAAAACCTTCAACAAACCATATATATGGCAATTAATTCGCCTTGGACTTCCATAACTCAGCCCAGGACTGGAGACTAACTAGGGCGGCAAAAGGGAAAATAATACAAAAAGAAAGACATGCATAAATTACTTACTGAACTCTTCAGAAATATTTTCTATCGGTAAACACATGAGCTGCCGATAGACCATAACAATTACCTCCACACAAGACAATTTTTCTATCGGCAAACACGTGAGTTACCGATAGAACATAACAATGTTCTCTACATATGGAATTTTGTTGACAAGCCACCATTCACTGTCATCACATAACATTCTCGATGATTTGCTACACTAATATTCATGGGCCAGCATTATTATTTCACACGTAAATATGCACACAAGCATCTAAGTGCTACTGTGCATAATCTTTAGCCTAGCCTGTATGTGAGTCATCAGGACTTCACAGCTATTAGGTTGGGAAAAGTCATGTATATAGGCATTTGAAACATATACATCGAAGACCCATCCACATTGCCATATATTCATACGAAGTGAGTAAAAATTCCCAACCAAACTAGTACATTGCATGGCTCATGTCCTTCCAGATCCAAATTAAGTTTTACTACTTGTGCAGAAAATTTTCTATCGGTAAACACATGAGCTGCCGATAGAATATGTGTAAGAACACCTCCAACATATAATCTGCATTACATGGCAGTTGGATACAATTGATCACACATACAGCAGTATAGAGAAGTTAAAATCTCAAAACAGGTTCATTACAGCACTGGAACATATTATGTAAACCCTAATTAAAATCAACATTGCCTGCGGAATGTACATAAGCCAACACAATAGGGAACCCTAGTGTAATTGCAAAACTCCAAGAATTAGTACGTGCAAAACACTAGGATCAAATAAAGAAGATGCTGGAAATAGAACGACGAATTAGGGTATTTACGGCGGCGATCAGTTCTGGTGATGCAGAGGCGGTGTAGAACGCAGCAGCGGCGGGCGAAGGACGAAAATAAGAACCGGTGGCAGTGACGAACCAGTGTCCAGCCGGCGATCGTCGTGTGGGAGAGAGGAAGTGAGTGCTCACGGCGGAGGTTGGGGTTTTCTTCGCTCTCGAAGAGACGCAGTGCTCTAAGGTGGAACTGTTCGAGTGGAGGGAAACTAAAGGGCCGTGTACGAGAAATAAAGTAGCGGAGGAACTTTTCTATCGGTATAACAAAATGATACCGATAGACTTATGTAATTTTCTATCGAAACAACAAAATAATACCGATAGAAAAAGTAAATTTCTCGGAAAAATATTCGAATTAGTGATTGCATTTTTCTATCGGTATAAACAATAAAATCCCGTGAGACCAATTTTCCACAGAAAATTTTTTTAAAGTGCTTGAGATTGGGTGCCATTTTTCTATCAGTAAAAACAACAAAATACCGTGAGAGTAATGAAAAGGTGCCCTTTTCTATCGGTATAAACAAAAAAATCCCGTGAGCCCAATTTTCCCCAGAAAATTTTTTTGATTAAGTGCTTGAGATTTGTGTGCCCTTTTTCTATCGGTAAAAACAACAAAATACCGTCAGAGTTATGAAAAGGTACACAATTTAACATCAAACAGACCGTGGTTGAAAGCTGCAGAATGTTAAAGAAAGAGGGAAGATAGCCGGAAAATTGGAAAATTGACATAAAAAGAAATTGTTCATTCATTGTTGTTTTATCACTTACATAAAAAATAAAACCCAAAATGCTAGGTCAAGGGGTGGTCTTAGCCCTGGCTGCATGTAGAATAGAGTCAGTTAGACTTGCAGCCAGGACGCAGGACTCCTCTAGCGACAAGTTGTCCCTAGGATCAACTACTACCGCGTCAAGAAGGCCTGCGACCTCCGTCAGCTTCGCTATGGTATCCTTCATAGTCAAACCGCAGCCAGCGATGGTCATATCCGCGGCTTTCTTCTCCTCGCGAAGACGCCTCGTCCTCGCCCTAGCATTGTCACCATCCGTCTTCATGCGCTTAATGCGCTGGAAGAGATCGTCAAGGTCAAGCCGTAGCTGAGTGTGCTTGTCTGTAAGGAGCTTGTGCTCCTCCTGGAGGGCCCTCAGGTCAGCCTTCACTTTGGCAGTGTCTTCCACGGCTACCATTCCCTGTGCAAATCAACAGGTCAAGAATGAACTGAACATGGATTAACAATACAGGGGTAAACCGAGGAGATTTAGAGTTCTTACCGGGGAGGCCGTGGATGACGATCCCATGGAGGTTGCCATTGTGAAAGAGAAGATGAGGAGTCCAACCGTTCGAGAATTAGAAAAACAACAAAATACCGCGACGCATGGCGAGGTACTTATAGAGTTTCCAAGGCGACGCATGGCGACACGGTTGAGAATTCGAAGCGGCAGAGTATTCTTCTATCGATAAAAACAGGAAAAAACCGTCAGACAACAAATACCGTAAGACAAATGAATTTATTCTAATGGTACAATAGAACAATACCGATAGAAAACGTTTTGAAGTGCCTGAGAGAAGATGTCCTTCTCTATCGGTATAAATAACAAAATACCGTCAGAAAAAAGGGATTTTTGAAGAGGCTGCGATGAGATTTTTGCAAGTGCTATTTGAAGGGAAGAATTAAATACTTACAGGATAAAGGTACTGTACATGTTAGAACTCATGCTGTGGAGTAAAATTGAGATGTATTAATGCTGTGAACTAGCTTATCATTAAATTCTAAAGAAAAATGTACTGCCTGATGTATTAATGATAAGTTCCTCACCTTGCTGCAGAACTTGTGGGCTGTTTGCTTGGCATTTATCCCTGAAATAGAAATTAATCATCAATGGTTCTCAACCCATAATCCTTCTTCGTGGTCATCTCGCAGATACGTTGTTTCGTCGATATCTTCAGTACGGATAGATTGAATGTCCTCTAAAAATGGAGGTATTTCATCGAATTGGTTATACTCCTCTTCGTCGACAACATCTTCGACCCCAACAATACGTCTCTTGCTGTGGAGGACAACATGCAAGTTTGGATTGGCCGGGTCAACGATGTAGAATACCTGTGTGGCTTGCTTTGCAAGTATGAATGGATCGTCTTGGTGTCCGACTCTACCAAGATTGACGAGAGTAAACCCGTAACTGTCAACTTGAACACCTCGAGGGATTTCGACCCATTGGCATCGAAACAGGGGAATCTTAAGTAATCCGTAATCGAGCTCCCATATTTCGTCAATAACACCGTAATATGAGTTCAGCGCCCTTACTGACCTGGCATCCTCGGAAATAGCAAACAGTGTCACTCCGCTACATTGCGTGCTACTCTAGGCGTCTTGAGCTCTTGTGTAAAATGAATACCCATTGATGTCGTACCCCTGCCAAGTCCCTACAGTGAATCTTGGGCCTCTAGTCAACCATGTCACAGTTTCACTTACGGAGCCCTCGGCAGCTCGCGTGACTCTTTCTTGGATCCACTCAGCAAATTTCCTATTATGTTCTCTGCTTACCCAAACGTCTGACTTCGAAGGATTCTGTGACCGTAACATTACCTTGTGCTCGTGTATGTATGGCTCGACCTCCGTCATGTGTTGTAAGACCCAAAAATGTGATTTTGCGTAGACATCACAAGCGGGGACGATAGCTTTGAATCCAATCGTTCCAATTCCCTCAAGCCTACCCTCGTGTCGGGACCTAGGAACACCAATTGGGTCAACCCCGGCCATATAATCTGTGCAAAATTCAATCACCTCCTCGGCGGCATAACCTTCCATGATACTCCCCTCGGGTCGACGACGAGTCCTTACGTATCCCTTCAATACACCCATAAATCTCTCAAATGGATACATGTAGCGCAGGCACACAGGTCCACAAAACTTAATTTCTCTGATAAGGTGAACAATCAGATGGACCATAACATCAAAAAAGGATGGAGGGAAATACATCTCGAGCTGACAAAGAGTTGTAACCACGTCGCGTTGCAAAGCGTCTAGTCCATCGGGATCAATTACCTACGAGGACACAGTTGCGCCAAATATTCATATCAGAAAAATCTTCTCATTAAGCTCCACAAATGGAGGTAGTGAACTTATAGTACGAGTGCACGTACTTACCTTGGAAGATATTGCGTTGAAGAAATAACATAGGTTTGTGATTGTCTCTCTGACTTTAACTGGGAGAATGCCTCTGATAGCAATGGGAAGCATCTGTGACATCAAGACATGACAGTCGTGGGACTTCATGCCAACCAGTCTTAGGTCCTTCATAGACACAAGTTTTTTCAAGTTCGCGGAGTACCCACATGGAACTTTAACACCGTGCAGGCACCGACAGAGTTCTGTTTTTTCGCTCTTGGACAACGTGTAGCAGGCCGGGGGGAGGTATGTACGCTTTCCATTCTCTAAAGGTGCAAGCTCAGTCCTTATCCCCATTTCCACCATGTCACGACGAGCTTTCACACCATCCTTTGTCTTTCCCGGAATGTTCAACAACAAACCAATCAAACTGTCACAGACATTTTTCTCTACATGCATGACGTCAATGCAATGTCGAACTTGTAAGTGCTCCCAGTACGGTAGATCCCAGAGAATCGATCTCTTCTTCCAAACATTTTTTTCTCGAGGTTTAGAATGCTTACCGAACTCCACTTTGATGTCGTTCACGCGTGAGTAAATCTCCTTACCGGTCAGAAACACTGGAGCTGATCCCTTCTCAGGCTTCCCGTTAAATGATTTCCTCTTCTTACGGTACGTGTGATGCACCGGAAGAAACCTGCGGTGACCCATGTACACTGTTTTCCGGCAGTTTCGCAGCCAGATGCTCTCAGTTTCATCTAGGCAAATAGGGCAAGCCTTGGCTCCTTTCGTACTATACCCCAACAAATTGCCGTAGGCAGGAAAATCATTTATGGTGCAAAATATCAGGGCCCGCAAGATGAAATTCTCTTTCTTGTATGCATCCCACACCTGCACACCCTCGCTCCACAATTTCTGTAAGTCCTCGATTAAAGGTGCTAGAAACACGTCAATATCATTTCCGGGTTGTCTGGGTCCTGAGATTAGTAACGCCATCATGATGTACTTGCGCTTCATGCATAACCAAGGAGGAAGATTGTAGATGCATAAAAGAACCGGCCAAGTGCTGTGCCGGCTGCTCATATTACCATGTGGGTTCATACCATCTGTACTCAGCCCGAACCTTACATTCCTAAGTTCGCCGCCGAACTCAGCAAATGTTCTGTTGATGTTTCTCCATTGAATAGAATCAGCTGGGTGTCTCAGTTTTCCGTCTTGTTTCCGGGCTTCAGCATGCCAACGCAAGTGCTTCGCGACTTTCGGATTTGCAAACAGCCGCTTCAATCTAGGTATCACAGGCAAGTACCACACAGTTTTTGCCGGGGGCCCTTTCCTTACCTCGTGACGTTCACTGTCAATCCGGTCCCTACGCGTATACCTCGATGCGCCGCATCTTGGACAAACATGCAAACTGGAGTACTCGTTACGGTACAACACACAATCATTTGGGCATGCGTGTATTCTTTCGATTTCCATTCCCAACGGACACAACAGTTTTTTGGCTTGGTAAGTAGATCTTGGCAACTCATTTCCCTCTGGAAGCATGTCCGCTAGAAGATCTAATAGTGCCGTGAAACTCTTATCACTCCAACCGTTTCCTGCCTTCAAGTTATATAATCTCAGCACATAAGACAGTTTTGTAAATGTTGCACATCCAGGGAACAGAGGCTTCTCAGAGTCAGCAATCAGTTTCTCAAATTCACAGAAGTCATTTTCGTTGTAATCTTCCTCTACATCACGTAACATCTCATCTAGATTGTCATCATCATCATCTACGTGCACATCGGAATTAACATTACCAAAATTGGGATGATCAGTCGATATTATTGCAATCCACATCCGAGTCGTGCTGATTGGTAGTAGTGGTGCTTGTTTCCTCAAGATCTTCGCCATGCCATATCCAACGGGTGTATCGCGCGTTAAAACCACGACGAATCAAATGACTCTTAATTTGATCAGAGTTGCTAAACCTCTTCAAGTTCATACAATCTGTACAAGGACAGAGCATATTTTTCTCTCCCTTCCTCTCCTTTTGTTGCTCAGCAAATTTAATAAACTCATTCACACCATCCAAATATTCAAGAGTAGTACGTTTTATTCCATACATCCAATATTTCCTGTCCATCTACAATTAACAAAATTTAACGAGTAAGCCATGCATGAAACCTGCCCGATTAAGTTATGTATATGTACATGTACAGCCTCTTACAACAGATACATGTGTTGAACCCTAGCCTGACGAAATTAACACTAATTAACCTAGCTAACTACACAATACAAGCTAGTTAGCTCCTAAAACATGACGCATTTCCAGCTACCAAGCTCCCAAGCTTAGAGCTACAAACTTGGAACTACACAATACAGCTAGCTTGCAAGTAGAGAGAAAGGGAGATCTAGAGGGAGAGAGAGATAGATGTCGACGATTAAGCATACCTTAAAGAGAGGGGCGCAATCAACTTCCCTCCAGCCTGCGCTGATCACCCTAGCAGTGTAGCTGGAACTTTCGTCACAAACAGAGGGACACAGAGTGCAACAGAACAAATTAAAGAGCAGCTCAGCAATGGTCGACTGGGGTTTTCCTTATAATGGACATTTTTCTAACGGTAAATACATGAAATAACCGTCAGACTAACTTAGGTAATTTGCCGCTCACATATTCTATCGGTAAAAACACACACATACCGTTAGAGAATATACATTACTGAGCAAATATATGTATTTTTCTATCGGTAAATATGTGCATTTACCGTTAGAATATACATGACTAAACAAATATATGTGCTTCCTATCGGTAAATATGTGTATTTACCGTTAGAATATGCATGACTGAACAAATATATGTATTTTTCTATCGGTAAATATGTACATTTACCGTTAGAATATGCATGACTAAACAGATATATGTGTTTCCTATCGGTAAATATGTGCATTTCCGTTAGAATATGCGTGACTGAACAAATATATGTGCTTCCTATCGGTAAATATGTGTATTTACCGTTAGAATATGCATGACTGAACAAATATATATGTTTTCCTATCGGTAAATATGTGTACTTACCGTTAGAGGAGGTACTGTTACCAAACTGGGACAAACATGCACATGCCATTTCTCACATTCAAGGAATCATATCAATGTAACATCAAACAGATCTTACATCAAACGGATCTTAACTAGAAGATAAAGCAATATATTTCAAGAAATGCTAATTTGTGGATTAACTAGGAGACACAAAAATACTTTTCGTAGGTAGTTGGGACTTCATCTTGCCAAAGAAATTACACATGCCAGTTCACAAATTCAGGTACAAACATACACATGCCAGTTCACAAATTGAAGTGCATGTCTGAAACAGCAGTACAAATACACACCTACCTACCAATACAATTAAATACACAAATGCTCCCTGCACATTCAAGTTCATGTCCCAATTAGCAATACATGATACACAAATATACAACAATATACAAATACAATAATTCACACATTCGATGTATATTACAAAAGCCACGTCTGAAATTAACAACAGATCACGACGAGGACCCAGTGGCCCATACATGCATTTTACATAAAAGGGAACCTTTGCAGGTTGCCACAATGCAACTACCGACTACAAGTTAGACCTGATACATCACAAATCCATTCATCCAAAACAGCAAATGTCTGAACCACATTGGACTTAACCATAGGAGTTCAGTTCGAAGACGCCCGAGGAGCTGGAACTGCCGTCGACATACATTTGTACGTAATGGTGATTTCCTCGGACTCAAACTCGATCAACTCAACTCAACTCAACTCAACTCCATTAACAAAAAGAACCTACCTTCCAAGATGTTGTTCTGTGTAGTGATGGTGTAGAATGGCTGTGCAAATAACAACAATTCTTCTTCTCCAAGCAGGTAAGCATCTGGCCACAAGCTGGTGCATGCAAAAACATGTAAGATGCTTTCTATAGGTCCTGATTTGAGAAACACGCCGGGCTTAAGCATCTTCTCGACCGAGCCAACCAAGATCTCGCCCTTCACGTCCTTCCAGCTCTCGACGGTGATCTTCACCATTTCTTTCGCCAACAAGCCAACGTAGGCAGCGTACTGCGATGAAGAACCGTGAAATACGTTGCCCCTCACGAGCATCATCCAAGGACCTGAACAGATCATAATCATATTGAAAAGAAGACACATCAAAATGAAGGATACAAAAAAAGCAGAATTATTGCCATAATCGGATTAGAATAATCTAACAATATTGCAGAAATTTTACGTACCTTCCTTGGGATGCCGACGTCTAGAGGGCGTCGATGGAGGTGCGGAGGTGCAGCGGTCCCCTGTAGAGGTGCGCCGGCCGTCCATGGAGCTTACGGGTTAGGACTACGAGCCCAGATGAACTGTGAGAATGAAAGAGACATACCCGTGTATTTATACAATTATATATTTTCTATCGGTAAGAAAACAGAATACCGTTAGTAATAAAAACATCTGTAGAAGCCGAATGGTTCTATCGGCACAATAAATATTACCGATAGGAATTTTTGTACATACTCTATCGGTCTGTACGTACACTACCGATAGAATATTACTAGTGTAGAAGGCCAACAGTTCTAAGATATTTTGTGCAATATTCTACCGGTATAAACATGCATTACCGATAGAATAAAACTATTAGAAGACGAACAGTTCTAAGCAATTTTCTATATATTCTAACGGTAAAAGAATCCATTACCGATAGAATAAAAATATTTGTAGAAGGTCAACTATTCTATCGGCGAACTACATATTGCCGATAGGAACTTTTAATATATTCTGTCGGTATATTCATACAGTAGCGATAGAATAAATCTAGTTGTTGAAGTCGACCAGTCCTATCGGCGCACAACATTCTTCCGTCAGTACTTATGCATCTCTTCTAACGGCAAATATGTTCATCACCGCTAGAGTAAATCATACTATTTATTCTATCGGTAAGTTTCTTAGAAACCAATAGGGAAAATACATCCGTCGGGCTTTTTTGCCCGCGAGGCACATTTTCTATCGGTTTTCTGCTGTTTCGCTAATAACCGATAGAAGATAGGGGTTAGTAGACTGCATTTCTGTACTAGTGGTAGAACTTGCGTAGTTGATCGATGTTCCATGTATTGGACAGAATTCGACCATCCTCCATGGCTAATCGCGCTGATCTTGGTCGCGGCACTGAGACAACAGTGTAAGGGCCTTCCCACTTTGGGGAGAATTTGTTGCAATTAGACTGGTCTTGAATTTTTCGTAAAACCAGGTCGCCCACGTGGAGACTATGTGGTCGCACCCTTTTGCTATGGTACTTGCGCAAAGCTTGCAAGTACGCCACGGACTTGATCAAAGCGCCATCACATCTTTCTTCTAAGAGGATGAGATCCTGTGATCGCTGTTCGACCTGATCAATTCGATCAAATTGTTCTGTCCGAACAAATCCGATACTGACTTCCATAGGCAATACAGCCTCGCCCCATAGACCAGATGAAAGGGCGTCTCACCGGTGGCTCGACTAGAGGTAGTTCGTAGTGCCCATAGAACGGTATAGAGCTCGTCTTCCCAAGCCCCCGAGCGAGTCTTAAGGCGATCAAAAACACGTTTTTTGATGCCTTGCAATATCTGCCCGTTGGCCCGTTCCACGACACCATTGCTCTGTGGATGTGCCACAGAAGCAAAGCACACCTTGGTCCCAATCTGATTGCAGTAGTCCAGGAAAGGACCACTGGCGAACTGAGAACCATTGTCTGTGATGAGACGGTTTGGAACACCAAATCGAGCAACAATGTTCTTATGGAAGAACTTTTGTGCTGCTGACGCGGTAATATTTCGTACCGGTTCGGCCTCAATCCACTTTGTAAACGTGTCAATGGCTACGAATAGAAACTTGTACCCATTGACCGCTTGTGGCATAGGACCGACAATATCCATCCCCCAGACCGCGAAAGGCCATGCAAGGGGAATGGTTTGTAACGCGTAGGTAGGTTGATGAACCTGTCTCGCGTGGAATTGACACTGAGGACACATCTTGACCATGTGCTTAGCATTGCCAGTAGAATCCTTGTCGAAAAGCTTTTCCGACCAGTGTCCGATATGATGCGTGCGCACCGCATACACTGTCATGTATCTCTTTCAAGAGGGATTTACCTTCCTCCTGAGATATGCAGCGCATGAATACTCCTTGAGTACCCTTTCTATACAAAACCCCCTCTATGAGCTTGTATAGACGCGCTTTTCGAATCAACCGATTGCTTTCGGTTTCATCCTCGGGTAGGGTTCCATGTTCAAGATAGACTCTCAATGGATGAGTCTAATCCTGTTCCTGACCGAAGTTGGTAACGCAGGCTGTTACCGGATCATCCTCGACCGAAGTCATGATCGAAGGACAGTCCAAGTGTTCAATGAACACTCCTGCCGGAGCGGATGTGTGTGAGGACCCAATTTTGGATAATTGGTCTGCGAGAATGTTGTCCTTTCGCGGGATGTATTGGACTTCGAAATGACTGAAGTATTTTTCCAATCTCCTCACTTCCCCCAGGTAATGAGCCATTGTCTCATCGGAGGTGTTGTACTCCTTGTTTACCTGGTTTACGACCAGTTGTGAGTCTCCCCTCACCACTAATCGACGGACTCTGAGAAATTTTGCTGCCCGGAGCCCTGCAAGAAGACCTTCATACTCTGCCGCGTTGTTGGTCGCAACAAAGTGTAGTTGGATGACATACTTAAACTGTTCGCCCTGAGGCGTAACTAAGACCACTCCAGCCCCCGAGTGTTGGAAACTACGGGAGCCATCGAAATACATTGTTCCAGTGATCGGGGCATTCCAATTCCTCGGACACCTGCACGGGTGGCTCAGGGTTGGTCCATTCGACCACAAAGTCGGCCAAAACCTGAGACTTAATCGTCGTGCGGGGCGTGAAATGGATATCAAAAGCATCGAGTTCGACCACCCATTTGGCGATTCGACCAGATTTCTCTGGGTTTAGGACAATATCCCCCAAAGGAAAGGAGGAAGGTACTGTGATCTTGTGAGCTTGAAAGTAGTGCCGTAGCTTACGGGAAGCCATCAGTAGTGCATAAAGTATCTTCTGGACCTCAGGGTAACGCTCCTTAGGACCATGAAGTAGCTCGCTCACATAGTAAACGGGTCTGTGTATTCCTTCCCTATCCGCGATCAGGACAGCACTGACCGTGTGTGGTGTGGCCGCCAGATAAAGAAGCAATGGTTCTCCTTTGTCGGGAGACACCAATACTGGCGGACTGGATAGATATGTCTTTACCTCCTGAAATGCTTTCTCGGCCTCATCGGACCATGCGAAATTGTGATGCTTCCGCAAGGCTTTGAAGAAAGGTAATCCCCTTTCACCTAGTCGCGATATGAAACGACCGAAGGCCACCATGCGACCAGCCAAGCGTTGAACATCTTTCATGGTCGAGGGCGACCTCATTTGTTCAATGGCCCTGATTTTCTCAGGATTGATCTCAATGCCTCTGGACCAAACAAGAAAACCAAGAAGTTTTCCTGAAGAAACCCCAAAAGAGCATTTCTCCGGATTTAACTTTATTCCAAAGCGATTTAAATTACAGAAGGTTTCAGCGAGATCGTCCAAATGAGACAATCTCTTGGTACTTTTTATAACCAAGTCGTCTACATATGCTTCGAGATTACGCCCTATCTGGGAAAGAAAGGTCTTTTGCAACAAGCACTATACGTGGAACCTTCGTTCTTGAGACCGAACGGCATCCTGACGTAGCAGTAAGTGCCGAACGGGGTGATGAAGGCAGTTTTCTCTTCATCTTCTTCTGCCATGCTAATTTGATGATATCCTGAGTAAGCGTCCAGGAAGCTCATCAGTTCGCAACCCGCAGTTGAGTCGACCAGCTGGTTGATGCGGGGAAGGGGGAAGTCGTCCTTCGGACAGGCACTGTTGAGGCTAGTGTAGTCGACACACATCCGCCACTTGCCATTTGACTTGCGGACCATGACCGTGATCGACTTCACGAATAAACCCAGCCTTAGGAGTTTGTCCAACTCCTCTCGGATGGCTTCCTGTCGGTCAGCAGCAAAACGCCTGAGCTTTTGCTTTATTGGTCGTTGTCCAGGTCGAATTGCTAACCTGTGCTCGATTACTTCCCTTGAGACACCGGGCATGTCGGACGGTTTCCACGCAAACACATCTGCGTTAACTCGGAGGAAAATAATGAGGTCGAGTTCCTATTTGTCATCCAGGCCTGATCCGACCCGAATTGTCTTGGATGGAACGTCTGGGTACAATGGAACCAGTTTGAGTTTCTCATCTGGTCGAGGAGCATCCTTGATCGCGTCTGTGGCGATAGTGGCGACCTGAGCTTCCCGGAGGGGAAGTTGGTCGACCATCTCCAGAGATAGCCAGTCGCACGTGAGTGCCACGTTGCGACTGCCTCGAACCGAGATGACATCTTTGGGGCCAGGAAACTTACCGCACTGATAAGCATAGTGCGTTGCCATCATGAACTTAGCAAGGGTTGGCCTGCCAAAGATTGCATTGTAAGCCGAATCACAATCAATTACGTTGAAAGTAACCAATTCTATTCGGAAGTTATCTGGTTCTCCCAGTGTGACCGGGAGGACCACTTGTCCCAACGGCATCATGGAGGGACCAGGGATTATCCCATAAAACGGATGGATTATGGGCTTAATCTTCGAGCGAGGAATTTGCATCTCGTCGAGTGCCTTGACCAATAAAATGTCAAGGGAACTCCCTCCGTCGATCAAGACTCCTTCGACTCTCGCATTACTGATGATCGGGGTAATGACCAAAGGAAGCCTCAATGGTCGTGTAAGCCCCGCAGGACAATCAGTACGATCAAATGTCAAAGGTGTATCCGACCAGCGGGGGTACTGAGGTTCACCAAGGGATGTCTCCGTTTGGTTAACCTCTCGGTAAAAGGCTTTAAACTGCCTTTTGGAAATAAAAGAGGAGGAACCACCGAAAATAACATTAATATGATTTTGAGGTACCTAGTAAGACATCTCTTCGTCCCCACCGGCGTCTCTAAGTCCGCACGCCTGCTCTTTGGCTAGTAAGGTCGGCATTGGTCCAACTCCCTGGTAGAAGTCATCCAACTGCTTCAACCAACTCCTGCAGTTCTTGAGGTCGTGGCCTGCGGAGTTGTGGAGTGGACACCACTTCTTGCCTTCCTGCGGATTAGTCGACTTTTCTGGCTGGTCGGAACTTCGACCACCAGAAGCAGTTTTATTCTTGAATGAAGGCTTGTTACCTTTGTTCGAAGAAGGCTTCTCTGCAACTGCGACCTCGCGGTACTATCCAGAGCGGTTCCTCTTCAACTTTTTCTTCCCGCCCGACGAAGATTCCGGCTTCTTCCTTGAATCTTCTTTCTTAGAGTCTTTGAGACCTGGTTGAGGCGGTAGGTCACCCTTATCGACCATCCGGTTCCATTCGACAGCTTCGGCTGCGTCGAAGTATCGGTCGGCCATATCGAAAAGATCGGCCACTGATCGGGGAGGGTGGATGAGCAAGTCTTCGGTGAATCTCCGGTATCGAACGGCATGTTTAAATGCCCGGATAACGGAGCCATCAGATATGTTTGGGATGGTATTCCTCACCCCGACAAATCTCTTGACAAACTGACGAAGGGTTTCGGTCGAAGTTTGTCGTAGTTGATGAAGATCGTCCTCTTTACCCGGCTTTTGATAGCAGTTTTGGAAATTGCTGAGGATAGCATCGCATAGCATTTCCCAATTGTAGATGGAACCCTCGGGCTAATTAAATAGTTAGGTTCTAGCCGGTCCTTCGAGGACTGTAGGCAGGTAGTTGGCCATGACCCAGTCATCGCCTCCCGCCGCTTTGATGGCAGTGATATAGATTTGAAGGAACTCGGATGGGTTCTGAGTTCCGTCAAACCTTTCTATGGCCCCTGGTTGAAACTTATCAGGCCAAACGACCGCACGAAGGCCGGGCGAGAAAGCTTTACAACCAACGTAGGGACCGTGAACTGTCCTGTGACTCTCGACCGGATCACGAGTGACTTCACGCAACGGTGAAGTTATCCGTGGGCCCAAATGAGAGTGGACGGGGACTCGATCCCTACCACGAGAATCCTATGTTCGCTGGTACTTGCCCTGACGGGATGGTACAAGCGGCAGGTAACTTCGTCGACCAGAACCAGAGTGAGAACACTCTCGTTCGCGGGAACGTGTTACCGATCAGGAAGAGGCAGTTGGGGTCGCCTCAGATGCGACCTCATCCAATCTTTCCACCAGGATTCTGGTGAAGGCCGGTTTCTACGCATCCGTGACCGTAGGAGGGAAATTACGCATGACTTCCGCAATAGATCGCAGTCGACCATGTGTACTTCTCCTAGGGGCACCAGGTGTTACCGTTTCTTCGTCCACCGGGAAACGCTCCGGAGGCAAAGAAGGGGTCTGGTCGCGTCTGTGACCACATGACCGTCGGGAAGAACTCGGAGCAGCATCGTAACGAGCCTGCGCATCTTGAAGAGCCTCTAGGGCAGTTCTGCGTAGTTCGTTGTTTTGTCGCTCGAGATCTTGATCCTCCTTCTGTTTGCGTTCCTGTTCTTCCCTAACAGCCTGCTGATCGGGAGTTTCCTCCGATAAGGCAGCAAACTGTCTAGGGAGGGAGGTCGCCGATGGAGAAAACATCTTGATTTGTTCCAAGTCAGACTCGAAATCAAAGAGACGGTGGAGGTTGTCAGGGTCAAATCTCTCCTGGCTGATTTCCAGGTCGATATCATCCTTCCCCTCGGCGGGGTCGTATGACGGACCGAACTCACCCTCTAGCGCATTAAGAACCTCAGTGGGTTCCAACCTTGCGCTAGTCGCTCCCTGGTCGATGGACATGACCTGAAGAGATGATTCGACCTCTGGGAGATTTTCGCCTTCAACTTCCTCCATCAGAACAGGATCACTTGGAGAAGGCATCGGAATGTGAGCATAATCCTCGAGATCGAAATCGTTCTCGGAATCATATACTCCAGCCATGATTCGGCGAACCTCCGGATAAAAATTAGGACGCCTTGAGAAAGGCCCCACGGTGGGCGCCAACTGTCAACGATTCGGACTCGGGGTCCTCAGCCGAACTTATGCAAAATTTATAAATAGTGAGACCTTTCAGGGTAACCCTCCGGGAAGGTATGTAGAATTATGGAAAACTGGAGCACAGAGAAGTTTATACATGTTCGGACCCTCGATGATGGGAGTAAAAGCCCTACGTCCTGTTGAGATTGCACTATATGTAATAAGGAATTACAAGGTGATGGGAAAAGACCTTCACAGGCGAAGGTTTTTCCCTGTATGAGTGTACAGGATGAAATCTAGAATGCTTATGGAAGCTATCTAATCTAAGCTGTAGCCTTGGCTATTTGAGTCTACAAGCGATATATGTCTTGTCTTGATCTCTCGATCAATCTATCTCCATCCCCGTTTGATACACCATGCCGCCCTTTTATACTGGTCGAAAGGGCGCCAAGTCGTAACTGTATCAAACGGTTGCTTGAATGCGGTTTGGAGAACCGCTCTTAACTCCCACGCAGGTTTAACACGTGTTATTCGTGGATAACTACACGTATTAACCTCTTGACGGTTGATCCTTCACGTGGAAGAATCTTCGGGATACTTGGAATATTCCTGTTATAAAGACAGAATATTCCCACGTTTCCTGGTCGAAAGTGTTCTGACCGAGCGATGTTGGCTGACCGCACAACATCTTTAACCTTCTGTCCGAGCACAACATACGGACTCCTGACCGCGCACTAGCTGTGGTCTGATTGCGTAAGGACTGCGATCTGATCGCGTATAGCTCGCGATCTCGGGCTAATGCTTCTCGGAATGACTTGAGTTCGCACCACCAGACACATGTCTGGTTCGAATCTATCTTGAACCAATCGTGCATTTATTTTGAACTGACTCGGGTGTCAATCGTCGTCACAGGGGTCTTCTCCTTTTCCGCAGTGCAGGGAAGCTCGATCATCTGACCGTTGATAACTATGCCGCGTGAAGCAGGTGTGAAACCGATGAGATACTCCTTTAAGTTTCCTACTCTCTTGCGAGCGGTGATCTTTAACTTTGGGCAACTCTTCTTGACAACTGACTCTACAGCTTCAAGATCCTTCTCTCCACTTGATTCTGCTAACTCTTGAATTTGTTTCTCCTTCTCTTGGAGACTTGCGCAAGCCCTCATAAGCATGCCCTCAAGGTAATGGCGGTCATCGCGAACACGCTCGTAGTCACAAAGTAGGCGGGTGTATCCAATCTCTGAAGCACGACCGACGTCTCGGGTCTTCGTCAGAACAGCGTCCTCTCGGTCGCTGGACAGAAGAACAACTCGGTACTCTAATCCGGGAACCTGATAAGGCACGAAGCGGTAGGGGGAATCTGAAAGGTAGTCGCTGTATAACTATCGGACGGTACCTACGGTACGACAGGCAGCATCTAAGATGGCATCTTCTTCTTCTTCTCTGTGGGCTTGACGTCTTACTGAGCCTCTCCCATGCTCGGGAATCTCATAAACGATCACTGAAGCCCGACAACCAATGGGTCGTCCATTGATCTCATCCTGCCAGACACAATACACTGGCCTTTGACTGTCCCGCGCTCCAAGAAATTGCAGCATCATCCACAGCAACAGCGCCCATGATCCAAGCTCATCACCATGAAGGTATCTCCTACCAGAAGTCATCTAGAAGACAGAACGAAAGGTACTATGAGTTTTAAGAGAAGTCTAAAACCTCTTTCAAATAATCGAAAATAACATTTTTCTTAAGTAAAATAGGTTTTCGTAAACAAATTTTTGTCGAAGAACTAGCGAACTTTTTCTTCTATGGACGCCAAAGTCTATCTAAGGGTCACGACCTACAGTCGAGTCTTTGCTCTGATACCAGATTCTGTGGGACCCTCATTTGAGGAATCCGGAGGCAACCGTCCAGGTGGGTTGCACTCAAAAATGGTACATTGCAGCTCACAACAACAAGATGCATTATATAAAAATGCGAGTAATTAAAAACAAATGCTGATCACAGGGACCAACATTACAATAACTTAGCGCCAAAATGACGCACTTAAATGTTGATACAAAATTAAGGAGTTTTCGACACAAAGGTCAGCACAAAATGAAACAACAATAATAAGCAAAAGGACTTCATCAGTCTTGATCTTCAACTGCAGCAGTGTTGCACAGGCCTTCTCCACATTGGACTCCACTTGGTACGTAACCCTCTAACAAGCTGGGTCTTCAGTTTCTTCTTCTTGTTCCATATTGGGTTCAAATCCATAGGACTCAGGGTCAATGAATCCTTCTTCTAAATTTGTTTGTAAAAGCAAGGGTGAGCACATTGTCCACATGGTGCTCAACAAGTCCCAAATAAGAATGCAGGTATACATAGATGAGGGGGAAAGTCTCTAAGAATGGCTCTTTGGCTTTATATATATAAATAGAATAGATTTGCACACTTGGTTTTGAAGAAAAGGTCTTTATTTTCAAAAGCGAGGCGTTTAAAACCCTAAGCTAGATTTTCAGAAAATGTTGTGTGTGGCGGTCTTTCATGAGTCACCACTTTACTCAGATTTTGTTGAAAACTTTCCAAAAGCTACTTGTGCTGCATCGACGTGGATAGAATCCACCGCGCGCAGACTCCATAACCTGGGAGCTCAGAGTATCCGATATTTTTTAAACTTTGCAAAGGTGTACCACCTTAATCCACCGATCATTCGGCTTTCAAGTCGGTACCTCTCCATGCGACTTTTACGCACGTGACAAGGCCGACATGACACAACAGTTTACAGTCCTAACATTAACAATTCCATGCCCGGTAAATAGACAGTTAAGTCTCAAGTACCGTTATGGGTCCTCCCCACTGCCTTACTTCCTAGCCTGGGTCTATGTTCTCGCAAGACACATAGCCTTTCTTGATTACAGCCGCGCACGACTTAATCTGGCATAGGGCGTCTTCCTTCTTTCCACCTTTTCCTCTCATAATTTTTCTGAACTCACATCACTCACGGGCCTTACTGGCCCACCAGTTTCTCGCAAGAAACCAGACCGACAACCATTGCAGGGAAAAGCTAATACTGAGAAAGATAAAAAGTTGCGCCCGTCCCATTCCGGGCAAGTGATTGGTACGTTTTTCATGCAGCATGAAAGTACAACACAAGGTTCTAGTCCTTATGAATCTTTAGTGAGGAGTCTTTCACATTCCCAGTGCACACACAGCACCATCCAATCAAACCATCCTCACTATTGATTCCAATCACATTTTCTTTCACAAAAAGGGGTTTTGAACATGCTTTTCTCATATGTGACCATTCAACATTTAATCTCAAGCATAGCATAGCCTAAGCATGATATTCTAGGGTGACAAGGGTGCAGGGATAATCAATCACAAAAGAGGCTTTACAATTATTTAGGTCATATCTAATCTCTTTATTTGAATATACTCTTATTTGAATCTAAGGCATGCATATACTTGAAAACAGCTAACATACTTCATTTCAAAATATTAGGCTAGACATGATCAAGGGTTTGAAACTTGCCTTGCAGTGACGGGTCTAGCTGCTCAAATGATTCCTCATAGATCTCTTCCGCTCCTTCAACTTCTGGTACCACGGCGGACACAAACAACACATACACACCATATAAGCACACAAGTACTAGAAAATAATAATTAATTATATCATGTATGCAGGGGAAAAGGTTTGGACAAGGTCACTTGGTGTTGATTGAAGAGATAGGCTCAGAAGGACTTGAATGTCGAAGGGCTGACATTTGGTTCATGGCTAGACATAGTCCTACATTGGTTCTAGGTCTGTTTTCTGGAGGTGTGACAGTAGGGAATATTGTAGAACATGGCTCCAAAGGCTTGGTGGACAAAGTGGCATTTCAATTGCTCAAGTGTAACAGGTTTAAATCATTCAATGCCACTGGTGGACATGCACTGACATAGTGCTGGACATGGCATAACTTTTGATCCAGGGCACCAATTGATGCACAACTTTGTCTGGGAGTTAGGTCTTGATAACAGGAACAAATTACTCAACAGGCTCAAGGGCAGAAAGTGGACGGACGGCGGTGAACGGCGTCGATGAACCACGGTGGCGACACGGCACAGATAGGGTTCTGGACAAAACTTGGCATGATCATAACTTTCGATCTGGGCTGATTCAGGGTTCGAGCTAGTGGAGTAAAATACTCAGGGGGTTGAGACCTAGCTAAATGACAAGGTTGCATCAACTAGTTCGGCCGGAAAGCGAACTCCGGTGAACGGAGCCGAAGACGGAGGCACTGATTTGGGCGTTTTCAATCTACGGCACTTGAGCTCAATTCCTTGCTTGTGAAGCATCTAGGGGATAACAGGAAGCTATTGGGATGCTCAATTTTGCCAGGGAATGGCTGGAGAAGCTCGGCGGCGTTCTCTGGCGAACTGACAGAATCCGAAATTGGGGATTCTTTGCTCGGGCCAAAATTGGGGATTCTAATCTTGCGGGCTTACTTCTCCTAGCTTACTGATCATCTTTCTCTACTGGCACGAGGATCAATTTGGCTTGAATCACTTGGCATTAGGGGAACAGGGCAGAAAGACAATCTCGGCGATCGTCGGTGCTAGGTCTCGTCGGGGTTCGATTAAAAGCTATGAAACGGACAGGACGGTGAGGGGAACTCACTAGTAGCTTTGGATTGGAGAGAGATGCTGCGGTTGAGGCCGGCACTGTGAGCTCCAGAAGTGGCTCGTCGGGGAAGAAGACGAAGGCGATGGCAATGGCAATGGCAATGGCAATGGCAAGCTCTAGAGCTAATGCTACAGGTTGCTGGCGAAGTGTGGGTGTGGAGTGAAGCACTGGCGAGGGGGCTTTATATAGCCGTGGGTTGAGTCCTCGGGAGCGGCAGCAAATCGACGGGGGATGCTCTCTGGCGCCGGAGTAGTCAACGAGGCGTGTTGGGACATGGCGGGAGCTCTGCCAGAGACGAAGAAATCGCGCAATATCTGGATTCGGCAGAACGACGGGATGGCGAGTCTCGGCATGGCAGCAATGTGGCAGTAAAGCTCTGACAGTGGCAGGCACGCGCGCGCGAACGGTGAAGCTGGCAGTCTCCGGTCATCGCCACGGTGGAGCTCCTTGGCGCGACGTGAGCACGTGTGGACACATAGGATGTGGCCATTGGTGGAGGCACAGCTAGCCGGCGGTGAAGGCTATGGTGGTTCACGGCAAACAGTGGCAATAGCTGCGGTCGAAACGTCCTCAGGTCGTGGTCGTGCACGCGGGCTTTTGGTCGTGGTCGAAGAAAAGGGGCCAGGGGCTAGTTTGTGAGGCTTTGGACTGATTTGCGAAGGTTTGGACTAATCTGCAAGGAATTAGGTTCGGGAATTTGGGCCTATTTGCAAATTTGGAGATCTGGAGGGCTGATTTGAAATCTGGTTTTGCAGATGAGTGATACCAAAACACTTGGACTCATCTAGCAAGAAAAATGGCAAAATCTGATAAGATCTGAAGGTTTCGACAAAAATCGAAAACAAGATAAAATAGGGTAATTAGGTTTGACATTTTGTCGAGGCTGAAACTAGGGTTTCGGTTGAGATTTTTGAGTTCTTCCAGAAGGGAAAAGCATTCAAAAAAGTGAAAGAAAGATAATCATTTGATCAGATTTAAATTTGGAGATGATCTGAGACTTTTAGCCTTTTTGGGCTTTTTGAAAATTCTGAAAAGGACTAAACTGAAATACTTTTGGACTGAAAAGTGAAAATGATCTGGGAGATGAAGTTTAGCTGCCAACTTTTTAAGTTAAGGTAGTGGCATACCTAAGATCATGATTTTGAGATAAAAGATCAAAACAGGGTTGAGACATCTGGGATTCCAAAGAAGATATGCTGACTCGCAAGCAAAAACGATAGCAAAAATAGGGATGTTACAGTTATGTACAGAATATCCTTGGATCATCCATTATCTCTTTTCTTGGTCTCTGCGACCATGGAAAGGTAATGTTAGATAGTTTGTAGTTTTCTACGACCGTGGAATGATATGTGCGACCACAGAGCAAGATGCGCGACCTTGGAAAGACATGGGTGATTTAACTTGGGTAACAATCCCGCCAGAAATTAACTTGCAATTCTCAGACCTTAGATAAAATTACAGCTGATCATTATGGAATTCCCGAAAGCCTAAGTTTTCATTTCTGCTTTTCAAATCCTAGATTTTATACTTGCTCTTTACTGCTTTAAACGCTACATTGATAGATTTAGTTGTCGATTTAGTTGTAGAAAACAAACCCCCAAATTGTTCAAACTTAATCAGTAATTCATTAACCTAAAAGATGAATACGCTTGTTTCTCGTTGAATTTGACCCTCGAGTGCTCAGCGTTCAACCGTTCACTTGCAGGTATTACTTTCACATCCATGCGCGCGACCATCGAGCCCGCGCATGCGATCAATGACCACCTATGGCTATGGATGAAGTATAATATGTATATGTATTGGACTTGGACTCATATGTCAGAGTTGGACTCAGACTCATGTGTCAGTGTTGAACCCAAACTCGTTTAGTCTTGTTAAACTTGAACTCGTTTAATCTTGTACATCTTTATATTGTATCTATATGTATTGAGTTTTAAACCATAATATAATGTGTGATTTTAATCTAACAATCTCCACCTCATCTCACCCCAACTGATGCTTCACCCGACGCAGCTTCTCACCGCATCTCCTCTCAACTCTAGCAGTGATGCATCAAGGTGGCGCTCCACCATGCCGCACAAGTCCTCCACGACGCTGTCAACTCCCACATGGGCCTTGCTACGTCGGAGCTTCTCCCCGGCCACCGTGCTTTGCATGAGGCGAGTAGCTCGCCATCGACAAGCAGTTACTCGCGTCCACCATCTGTCCATTTTCAAGCTGATAGCAAACAAATAAAAAAAAAGAAGGGCATTAAGGGAGACAAAGTATAGGACAGAGGTTGCATGCAGCATGGAATAGTATTTTTCCCATCCAACAAATATTAAAATAATACAAATATTACACCTCCCATGCAAGTGACGTACAGAGGAAGAAACAAATGTTTCCTATTCTATGGACTTGCAATTGGACTATGTGATGGCATCCAATGTTGAATAATCATCAGCTCACTTGAACCAGAAGCCTCTGCACGACGACTAGATTCAGGCGACACCAACTATGGTCCCGTGCAGCAACTCCCCCAACATGTCTCGTTCACTATGTGGCAGGCATGCATGAGTTTCCACGCCTCTTTGTTTGCGCATCCTCTCCAATGAACAAAACATCGGAACGTCGTGTTTGCTACCTGCTGAAGAAGCTGGTTTAACACTGGACAAATTATACCTTACTCCATCATGTGCAAACAAAACATGCATGGCAAGTGACAGCATATGCATGCATGCATTCGTACTCAGTGCACTTACCAAAAATGCCGTCATTTTTTGACATATGCAGGTTTGCTGGTCATCACCGCTTTGCGCTATGCACTGTAACTCACGAATGGTATGCAGAGCAGATGAAAGTAGTGAAGAGGGTGACGGTGATGATAAGGACGTCTTCTTACTGTCGTCCTTCGCGGGCACTCATGGCCGCTGGCCTCCACCTTGCTGGATCTCATGGGGCCATGGCTGTCACCTCGCCTTTCATCCCGCGACAAAGAAGCGACGCCACCGCTTCTGAATTGGTCGGTTGGCCGCCATCTGTCCACGAGCTATTGCCCTCGGCGATGTCACAAACTGGCACACCACCACCTTGAACGCATCGATCTCGAGCAACATCAACAAGGCCAGAGCAGCCCGTCCTCTCCAACCGGATCTGATGTATTAGGGCGATGCGCCGCCAAACTGCTATCGATCTCGGCTGAGCTTATCCATGCCGCTACTCGCCGCCGAGCGCATCGCCACCCCCTCTCGCGTCTGACTTGCTGGCTTCATGTCCTCTGAGTCACCGTGGCGTTCGACGCGTTCTGGAACGTCGCCATCGCCCACGCCTCCACTTCTCCCTCTCCCTGATGGGCATGTGCTGCTCCGACTCCGACGTACAAGGCTCGCCGGCGCTCCAACTGATATTCTTGACTTCCGTGTGTCCGTTGCCCGCCGTTCTCGCCCCCTCTATCCTCCGGGAAGCCGAGGCAGCTCCATTGCCGTTGAAGTGCCGCAGTGGCAGATTAGCTCCGCGTGTGCCCCGGTAGGCGGCGAGCTACTGGCGCGCCCGCCGGCTGGCTGGCTGCCGCCCCCAGGAGCCTGCACGGGACTTGTTGCCTCCTCTTTCCCTTACTGCCGGGTGCTCTCTTTGCTCCTCTGCTCAGCCACATTCACCTAGCCGACCTATACTGCCTCGCAGGAACTCATTCTTACGTAAATGCTTCATCATTCTTATGTAAATGAATGTATGCATGCATGCATGACTTAAGATGTTCCCATGCATGGTTGGCTCATGCAAAAGGAGGCTAATATGCATGAGTGCATGTTTCAGTCCCTAGAGAAATATTTATGCATGCATATTAGGTATTGGCGTTGGTTTCTATAGATATTGCAAGAGCTCTTGCATGCATGTATGGCTTTTAACACTTTCATGCACATGATTGATGGGTCCATGCAGTACAAAAATAAGAGAAAACAAAAGACTCTCTTGCATGCATTGAAGTGTTTGCGTGTAACTTTCATGGCAAAGATTGATGATACACCTGATTTTGGCTTCCTTTGCATGAATCATATGCAAGTAATAAAAAGGTGCATGCAATTTTAAAAAAAAAAGTGCATTCTACTGCTCGTGCTGGCTCCTTTCCCGCAAATCTCTCTCTCTCACAGGTTGCCAGGGGCGACGTCGCCAACCGGCGAGCCGGTCGTCAGCCACACAAATCCCTCTTCTCTCACTACCATCTCGTCTTATTGCCGGAGCACAGGAGCGGGCGCGCACGGACACTGCCCCCACTACTGAATTGGCCGGTTGGCCACCGACTGCCGACGAACCGGCACCATCGTCTTGATCGCCTCGATCTCCGGCGCCATCAACAATGGCAACACAGCCGGTCTTCACCTTCGCCACTGACATACAGTTTGGCCGGTGAAGCCGCTGCTACCACGACGAACAACGCTGCCATGTTACGGTGGTGCTTCGTCCATCCTACGCACTACTGATCCGCGTCAATGATGGCGTTGTACGTGAGAGAGTCTTCCGCAGCCGAATTTTTTTGGCTAATAACCCGATAAAAAAAACAAATTTGAAAACTAACCCACAACTTTTAAAATTTGCAAAAATGGCCCTCTGTCGCGAACTGGGTCGCGCGACTGATTTTCAGTTGCTAGCCCAACTAGCAACTAGCGACTGAAGACGTAGCACGGCTCAACACCCCGCTGGCTCAGGTGCCATGCCACGCCGGCTTTAGCGACTAAAAGCCCTATTTAAACTTCGCCAATCACTTTCACAGCACGGCCTTTTCCAATTTTTTCAAAAAAACCAGAAATTGTTTAGAGAGAGAAGAAAGAGAAGAAGAGAAGAAAGGGGAAAGAGGAGGAAAAAATGCTGGCGGTTTGATAAAGTTTCGGTTTTCGGAGGTTCTTTAAATTTGTTTACTGAGATACATTTTCGTTAACTCGTAGATAGTATTTAGATTATATTTTTATTAGTATGTACGTAGATTAAAATATTCATTAACTCGTAGATAGTATTTGATAGTAATTGTTAGTATGTACGTAGATTAAAATTTTACTGAGGTTTAATATTATTATTTAGTTCATAGATTAAATATTTGTTAGTACGTATATTAAAATGATTGATAGTATGTAGATTTAAAATTTTGTTTTATATTATATTAGGGCCCTCGCGGCCTCGCTGCCATCGTCGTCATCGCCGTCGCCCTCGCCATCTTGGCCTTGCCCGCACGGGTTTTGAGTGAGGACGGTTATTATTTTAGGGTTGTAGGGTTTAGAAATATAATTTTTCGCTTCACTTTAGTCCTAGGTTATTATTTGAGGGTTAGGGTTGGGGTTGGGGTTGGGCATTAAGAAGTTTACTAGTATGTAGATTAAAATGTTTGTTAGCACGTAGATTAAAATGTTTATTAGTATGTAGATGTAAAGGTTTGTTTTAGATTATGTTAGGGCCCTCGCGGCCTCACTGCCCTAGTCGTCACCGCAGTCACCCTTGTCTAGTGGTAGAACTTTAGCTTGCGGCTCGCGAGCAACTCGGGCTCAGCTCGGTATGTGGCTCGGCTCAAGCTCGGCTCATTAACAAACGAGTTGAGTTCGAGCTGTCTTCTTAGTTCGGTTCGAAAACGAGCCGAGTCCGAGCTAGACCCCAGCTCGCTCGGGCTCGGCTCGGTATATATAAAATACAAAACAACCCTCACATACTCAGTCTCAAACTCCATCTAGGGTTAGCTTTGCCGTTCACATCTGGCGGCGCTCCCCGCCCGGCGCCTCCTCCACCATCTCCGTCCTGGCCCACCTCCAAGCCACCCCCGTCCCGGTCCTCCTCTGCCGCCCCTATCCGCGCCGCCCAGTCTCAGCCCTCCTCCACGGCCCCCGTCCTGAGCCACCCCTACCAACAAGACAAATATTCAAGCTGCTCTAGCTCTAGCTCTAGCTCGCGAGCCGGACCGAACCGAGTTTGAGCTGACTTTTCAACTCGGTTAGCTAGCCGAGCCGAGCCGAGCTAGCTCGTTAACTGACTGAGCTCGAGCCGAGCCAGGGCCAACTCGCTCAAACTCGGCTCGTTTCCACCCCTACCCTCGCCGTCACAGGTTTAGAGTGAGAGCGGCTATTTTTTTAGGGTTGTAGGGTTTATAAATTTAATTGTTCGCTTCACTTTTTTTCTAGGCAAAAATCGTGTAGCCCAATAGCGACTGAAATGCAGTTTTGGAAATTTCTTTTGTTTCAAAAACCATGTTTTTTGTAGTACTTTGAGCAATGTTGTTCGTCTAATTATATACTCTACTACAATACAAGATATAAATTAGTTTTGACACATCTCAAAGTCTCAATATTGCATTACAACCATACTATTGGCACTGAAACCTTAACACTAAACACTAGTAGCCACCTCCATCGGCCCCCGCCTCCACCCGCTGAAATCGTAATCCTAGAATAACAGTATGATTAGGGTTAGGGTTAGGAGGAGTAAGTGTTATCGTTTGGGTCAGGGCCACTTAGACTTAACGTTTTGTTTTTGGTGACTTAGGATTAGGATTACGGTTTGGATGAGTCGGGGTTAGGATTAATGAAATAAAGAAAATACATAAGAAATACCGGTGCATGGTTTATTAGTAAAATAAAAAGAATCAATTTTGAGATAAGTAGAAATTGAAGGAATTCTGCTATAGTTATTGCGCATCATCGTACTATCCTGTTTTAACCTAACACAGAATGACAAATTAATTAGGCTATAGAGAAACCCAGTACGGTCTGCGTTTATTACAAAGCTGGTATAATCTGTAATAGAGCAAACGATGATGATTTTGGTGGTTGTATGCATGTTTATGGTCAAATGACATAACCACAGTCAATGTCTTTCAATGATTTGGAGATGTGGTTAGTCGACCTGTTACAACTCAATCCTGCGACGGATACTCTCAGGGTTGAAGGCATGCATCCAGAGAGAAACAAATGGGTGCTTAAGAGACTGAAAGGTGATAAATCATGGGGTTCATTCGGACGATTTGTGACAAATGCAGGCTATTGTGGCGGGGTCATCATAACTGTATGTTGAAATCTTAAGTGTACATAGTTCGGAGGGCAGTCATTCCGTAGGTCACGGTAGCGGTGGCAGTGTCGGTGCCGGTGCCGGTGCCGGTGCCGGTACCGATATCGATGCCGGTGCCAATACCAGTGCCGATGGCAGTACCAATGCCAATGTACCTATGCAAACAGTAAGAGATACAACTTGGTTTGGCGGCCATCAGGTAGATGCAGCTAAAGATTTGCCCGAATTGGAGGAGAATTTTAACGAGGAGGAGTATACTGATCCATCAGATATGTATGAATCTCCTGATGAACCCACGGAACAGCAGAATCCTATAAATGAATGGACTGATCCATCATCTTTGATTTCCGTTGTGGTTCCTGATAAGCTGAATTCGCGATGGTCCTATAATGAATCCACCGTCCAGCTTGGGCAGTTGTTTCGGACTAAGAAAAATACAAAGAAAGCCATAACTGCGTGGGATGTTTCATTAAATAGGCCATTCCGGGTGGGTAAATCAAATCCGAGCTTGTGGACTGTGAGGTGCTTAGTAGAGAACTGTCCATGGTACGTACGTGTCACACGGCCACAAAATGGGCCTTTCTTTCAGGTGACCAGAGTCGAAGACCACAAATGTTTGGCAGAAGGCAAGGTGCAGCAGCATAGAAATATCACTACCAGTTTTGTTGCCAGCCTAATACTGTCTGTAGTAAAGGAAAATACGGCAATGACACTGAAAGTGATAATTGCACATGTCGCGGAGAAGTACGGTTATAAGATCAAGTACGGGAAGGCATGGAGGGCTAAATAGAGGACGCTGGAGGAGCTTTTTGGGACATATGTTGAGGCATACAACTTCGTACCGAGGATCTTGCGGCGCATATGCGAAGCAAATCCAGGCACAGTCACCGAAATTGTTGATACGCCGGCAATCGGCTCAGAGGGTGTTGTGATTCCTGGGTGTATAGTACTGCGGAGATTTTTCTGGTCATTCCAACAGTGCGTTGCATCGTTTAGGTACATGAGACTCGTGCTTTGCATTGATGGAACATTTTTGAATGGAAAATACCAGGGAACTCTGCTAACTGCCGTGGCTACTGATGCAAACAACCAGCTTCTCCCCATAGCATATGCCGTGGTCGAGGGGGAGAACTACAGCAGTTGGCTATGGTTCTTGGGCAAATTGAAGAATGAGGTCGTCAAAGACCAGGAGCCCGTGTGCTTGATTCACAATCGAAACAGAGGAATGCTGAGTGCGATCGAGTACATGCAATCGGGAGTGAATCCATCACTGAGTTGGGATGACTTGCAGAGTCATTGGTGCTCTCGGCATCTTGACCCGAATTTTCACACTCGTTTCAAGAGCAGGCGCCTGATGCAGGTTTTCAAACGGCTTGCCAACCAGAACCAAGAGTCAAAGTTCTGAAATATATGGAAGTCACTAGAGGAAGGTACGTTGGCGGAATTGCAAGAGCCAGGTGCTCTAGAAGATGGCGGCGTTACCTATGAGGGAAACCACCGGAGTCGTCTCAATTTCAGTCAATGGATTCTGCCCAAACTAATGGAGAAGTGGTCATTGCTGCACAACACAGGAGTGGCTCGGTATGGAATCATGACGACAAATCTGGCCGAGGTGTACAACTTCATCCTGAAAGGTGTGCGATGCTTACCACTGACTACAATAGTTGAGATGACATTCTATCGCACAGTAGCATACTGTGACAGCAGGAGATTTGTGGCATCAAGTCTTGTGCATGACCCTTTAGTACACTGGCCCAAAAAGATCAATGATTACCTCGAATTTTGGATGAGGAAGTCGCTGACACATGATGTCTCAGTGCTGAGTCATTTGAATGGAAACTATGAGGTTCAACTAAGGCAGAAACATGTCTGTGGCACATTGAGAGCAAGTCAGGTCCACGAATGTCGAATTACAAATGCAGATGCCCAATGTACATGCAACAAGCCTCAACTACTGCACATTCCTTGCTCACATGTCATCGCTGCCTGCTCCGTTCCTAGGATCGATCCGGCACAGTATATCTCAACTTATTATACTCTGCAGTACTTGTGAAAAACCTGGGAGGGTGTCTTCCATGGGTTTGCGGCTAGGGGAAACTATGGAGAGTTGTCGCCGAAAGATGCCATCATGTGGATCCCAGATAAGAGGTTCCTTGTAGGCCATGTCGGCCGACGTTGATCCAGGAGGATATAGAACGATATGGATGCAGCCGAGCGTGAAGATGACCTACGTAGATGCATCGCTTACAGGCAGCCTGGTCACACAAGAAATCGATGCCTGCAAGTGGCAGGCGTGTCAACCTTGTCGAGAAACTGAAGCAATGCAATTTCCCTATATGAGTTGTATTGACTTTTCCTAAATAAAACTATAATATTGTAATGCCTTGCTGTGAATTTTTGTAAGTAATACTGAATGTTTGTTACTTAATTGTAATGTTTCAACTTGTCGACCAATATGTGACAACTGCAGGTATGATAGACGACCAACAGCTTCCTGAGCTAATTGCACAGCACCATCAGGAGCATCACTGTGCTCGACGCCTTCTACAGGGCACCATTCTCCCAGCTCTACGCATGAGGACACCGCGTAAGATGTGGCCTCTGGATGAGTGGTTCGCGCCTTATTTGCTCGAGGCCAGACTGTTGCCGTTCGCCCACATGGTAGATCGGGCGAGGTGATTCCCCTTCGACCGAGCCCTGGTTACCACGCTTGTGGACCAATGGAGGCCCGAGACGCACACGTTCCACATCAGCTTCGGCGAGCTCACCATCACGCTGCAGGACGTCAGCATGCTGCTTGGGCTGCCTATTCACGGGGAGATATATGTCCCCGCGGCCACTGACAGAGTTGCATGGCGCCTAGATTTCCTACAGCGCTTCAAGAGAGTAGGACCAGCGGGGGGGTTTGCGCAGGATGCAGGAGTTCCCTAGAGTTACCTGCGTGTAGTGCGCAATGGTGCGCTCCCCTTGGCCGCTCCAGAGGAGGTCTTCAGGCGCCACCTTGAGGCGTACTTGCTGTACCTGTTTGTGTGGTTGCTCTTCCCTGGCACCCACGGAAACATCTGCGAGCGACAGTATGTTCAGCTCGCCAGGAGTATTGCCGACTTAGACCTGGGGCACGTGCCGCGGTTCAGTTTCGGATCCGCCGTACTCTGCCACACATACAGGGGGTTTTGCGACGCCACGAGTAGAGACGAGGTGAGCTCTCTTTTTGCAGGGTGTGCCATACTCTTGCAGATGTGGTCGTACGAGCATTTCTCCGTCGGCCAACCACTGGTGCCGCGGATCAGTTCGTGTTGGCTGGTGATGCGAGGGACGGCCCCATGATGGAATGGAGGTAAGCTAGGCTGAGTTTGAGGTGGTCCATATATCAGGCGCACCTCTGCTATCCTTCGTACGCCACGAGCTTCGATCTGCTCCTTGACGACAGCATCATCTGGGATCCGTGGACCACTACAAACTTGCTGTCCGTCACACCAGTTGGCCTTTCTTCTCTTTGTATGCAGGATGCTGTTTACTGGCGCACCCAGGTTCTTCTCATCTTCTCGCACATGGTTGAGGGGTACTCGCCTAAGCTAGTTATGCGCCAGTTTGGCCTACGCCAGCTTGTCCCAGTGCCGCCTCCTCGATAGATCCCACACCATATCCACGAGTACGTCAAATATGCATTACATTTGTACATGATTTTATAGATGATTTCTATCACTAACTAATTTTTTGGTCCGCAGGCAATCGAGGAAGGGTCGAGTAAGGGACGATTTCGTTCGTCGGCAGCGGTCCTATGTGGAGGAGTGGATGAATTGGGCCCACACGCGCACGGTCGAGGAGCACAGGCCATACAGCCATGACATCCATTTTTGTACCTATCCTGGTACCGACCTCACACGATCTACCAATTGGTGGGCGGTCCACCAGCCACACCTGATGAGCCCGTCGCTCCTACCATCATCGACGAGCGCTACGACCGACGCCTTCTAGGGCAAATCCACCCTTCTGTAAGTTCCTTAGCTCTCTGCAACCTTACTTTCATATGGATTGTCATTCTATAATTGCATTAATTCGTGTGGGCAGCTAGACACCCTCAGCGCCGTCTCTGCCGGTGCACGGGATATGATGCTCAGGTCCCGCCTCGCACCCACCATGGCCAGCGACGATGTGTACGCATATTATGCAGAGGTCGAGCAGCAGATCAATCAGATTCTGATCGATTTCAGAGCGCTGCTGCCACCTCACTTGACCGTGATTCCCCCACCATCGCCGTCGGTGCCGGGTCCTTCGTCGCATGTGCCACTAGCAGACCATCCGTTGTCATCGTGCCCTCCACCTCCGCAGAAGCGTTTCATGCCTGCCGATAGTTCTTCGGATGAAGAGCTCGATATTCCTGCTTGGCACCAGCCTCTCGACCAGACACAGCAGCATCCTAGCAGCCTAGCTTTCTTATCGATGCTCCACCGCCTACGCAACCGACACAGCCTTCACAGGCTCCACCGTCTGGGTAGACACTGTCGATGATTCGGACTCGGGGTCCTAAGCCGAACTTATGCAGAATTTGTAATTGTGAGACCTTTCAAGATGACCCTCCGGGAAGGTATGTAGAACAATGGTGAACAGGAGCACAGAGAGATTTATACAGGTTCGGGCCCTCGATGGTGGGAGTAAAAGCCCTACGTCCTATTAGAATTTCACTATATGTGATAAAGCTTTACAAACTAGCGGGGAGAAACCTTCACAGGAGAAAGTTTTCCCTATATAAGTGTACAAAAGGAAGCTATAGGAGACTTGTAAGTATTGTCTAATCTAAGCCGTAGACTTGGCTATTTGAGTGGTCGAGATACCTTGTATCTCACTTATATCAGGGGTCTTGTTCTTCCAAATGTCTTGGATCCTCCGTTTGATGTACTTTGCCACCTTTTTATACTAGTCTAAAGGGTGCCATATGAAGACAACTGCATCAAACGGTTGGATGCGGTTTCTGGAGAACCGCTGTTAACTTCCACAGAGGTTATTATCACGTGTTAATCATGAATAACCGCATATATTAACCTCTGACGGTTGGTCTTCAACGTGGAGGAATCCTCGGGATGCTTGGAATATCCTGATAAAAGGATAACCGAATAAACTCCAAGCACCCTGGTCGAGAACGTTCTGACCGCGGAATGTGAGCTGTTCGCGCAACATCTCGGATATCCAGTCCGCGTATAGCATACGAACTTCTGACCGCACAAGGCTATCGGCCTGACCGCACTAAATCCGCGACCTGATCGCGTAAAGCTTGCGACCTCATGGTGATGCCCCTCAAAATGGCTTGAGTTCACATCGCCACATATATGTCTGGTTCGAACCTATCTTGAACCAAAAGTTTATTAGAAGTGACCTGAGTGTCAATCCTCGTCAGCTAGCCCCCAAATTCGAAGAAAATGAAGAAATGTGTTTATTTCGAATTTTAAAACCATGCATTGGATTTTTAACCCGACTCTTCAATTTTTCCACTTAGTGGCGCACTAAGTGCAAACGGTTGGTTTCCCAAGATGGGTTCTGACATTATGTGACGGGCAATGATAGCGCCGTAGAACTGTTTTTATCTCGAGGTAAAATTGTAAATGCTTTGACGAAACCCGAGGCGTCTGGAATGCAAACCGTCACCCAGGCGGCTATAAATACCAGGCTCCTGGATTTGTAAAACTCCACAATTTCCCTCCACGCCTAAGTCCTTTTCTTGTTATCCTACCTTCTTCCTTTTCACATACTCCTCCCAATGGCAGATCACGATATCATCGAGATTGAGAGTGATGAAGAGGAAGTTGTCGAACAAGGACCTCAAACGATTGAAGTCCTGTCTCCTTTAGGGAAGAAACCCAAGGTTGACAAAGGATCTTCCAGTGGAACGAAGGTGAAGAATGTAGCGAGTTTCTTTCTTCCTTCAGTTCCTTTGACCCTCCCCGTTCATGCCTCTCGGCAAGTTAGGCCTTTGTCCTTGGAGAAAGATCCCATCACATTCAATTCTCCCATCCTTTTGGGTGATCAACATCCTGGTCGGCAAGCGGTGACTATCCCTCGATCAGATGATTGCCATATTGGGTTGGCGAAGCAATCTTCTGATGGGAAGGTTGCACTTCCACCATCTGATGATCCTCCTCCCAGGATGGGTGTATTAACGGGTTATGCACCGGGACGGGTAACAATTCTTCTCCCCTTTTGCTGATAATTATGGTTAGTGTAACTAATTTTTGCAAAATGCAGGAGGTTGGAGGCTCCAGCGATCAGCCTTCTGCTGCTCCATCTCTTCCTTCTGGACAGACTCTTCTGGAAGAGAAGAATGCCCTGGAGAAGAAGACCGAGGAGATGGCCTCGAAGATTCTGCGTCTAGCAGAATGTCTTGATCGATCCCGGGAAGAGGCGCACCATTTCCGTCGAGAGAGGGACTTCGCTCAGCAACAGCGAGAACTCTCTGACTTGATTAGGGACAATAGTGCGTCTGTTGTTAGGGACGATGTAGATAGACTTAGGGTAGTTGCTAGTTCCCTGGGGGTTGCCAGTGTAGATCCTACTGACAACAACATGTCCCTTGGGGAACTTTGTAAACTTCTTTCGGAGCAAGTTGACGTTTTGATCAACTGTATCCCTTTTGTATGTAAAGAATGTAAGAAATAAAAGTTTCTTATTTCTCATAAATATTCTTCACATCTTCTGTGCGAAAATATAGCCGTAAACTTTATGTTCGCGACCATTCATACACAGGAAACTTTAGTTCTGCGATCAGAATCGCGTTTAAGAAAAAGCACCGCGACCTGTCCTGATACCGCGATCAGTTTCAGAGCCGCAGTCAGAACTAAATTGCGACCAGATTCGGAACTCGGTCAGACTGTCACTCCGATTAGAATCGAAGTTTTAGTCTAAAACACGATTTCGATCAAACCATAACCCAATTAGAAACATTCCAGTACGTTAAAAATTGAGTTGCAAAGCATTTCCATAAAAAATGTTCAAAGCATACAAAGGAAAAACGTCTTCTGAAAAGTACTGAAAATTTTTCAGTCCTTTTGCACTTTCAGTTTCTGAAACAAAGAAGTCTTTTTGTTCCAGATCCGATACCTGAACACTTTATCGGGTCCGCCAGAGGCAGTATCCATTATGGGAAATGAATAAAGCATTCAATGGAACGTTTGAAATGAACCGTTTACTCACATTAATGCGCCGCCTTGAGTCTATAAAAAGAGCAGATGTCTTCTCAAAGAAGCCACACAGCCAAAACCCTCATCATTCCCGCCGCACAAAACCCTCATTTTCTTCAGCCTTCGTCTTCCCAAAATCGCCAACTTTCCCTTTGATTCTCCACCAAAGATGGCGTCCTGGAGCCGATCCATCCATCATTCTGAAGAGAGCCTAGTGGCGTTAGAGAAGGAGGAGATCCTTCCTCCGCGGTTGCTTATCAACTGGCGGCCTGCGGAGAAGAACCAAGAAACCCCGACCGTCCAAGAGGGCGAGTTGGTGGTTTTTGAGGAGTACCTGCGCTGCGGGTTCCGATTCCCTGAGAGTCGGTTCCTCAAGGATGTCCTTGAGCACTATGGGTGGGAACTAATTAACCTCCACCCCAACGCGATGCTGATCCTTGCGGTATTCCAGCATCTTTGTGAAGCGTTCGTCAGAATATATCCCAGCGTGGATCTTTTCCGGCGATTCTACTTTTCGGCGTGGTCAAAGAGCACCAACGCCGCCGGATGCATCTACTTCCGGCTGAGGGACAAAAAGGAGTATCCCTCCCCACCCCTGCGAGACTCTGTGCACGGGTGGCACCAAAGGTGGTTTTACTGCTCTCCACCATCCGAAAGCAGTCTATGGTTTGAAAACTCGCGACCAGAGAAGTCGAGCGAGTTAGATGTTCCCCCGGCGATGAACTCGGAGCTTTCGAAGCATGCCGAGGTGATTCTTCACTTGGTCAATCAAGGATTGACGGCTCGAGACATTATTCGAGACTTCGTGAAGAACCGAGTGAGTCCTTTGCGTGAAAAGGCTCATCCGGCATGGGAGATTAGGTCCATGGCGGATAGCACCCTGGACTACAGTAAAGGTATTTATTTCTTTGGCGCTGAGCTTTTCCATTCTTGAATTGTGCAAATTCTGACTTGAATTTGGGAACAGTCCTGCCTTCATCCGAAATTGAAAGGCGGACCAACTCCCTCCTTAGGGCCTACAACGTCGATGTAGAGGGCCCTAAGGGATCGCCTCGTCCACAGAGTCTGATTCACGCCGGCGACGACCTTAAACAGGAGCGCCGAAAGGTACATTCTCTATCTGGCCTCCATTTTTTAGATCTTATGCATGTCCAACATTAAACATTTCCACCGAAAATGTGAATCAGCTCCTAGGAAGGTTTGCCGAGACGACTTTCCCAAGTGGGAACGTCGGCTCTCTTGGGAAGCCAATGGTAAAGAACGTGAAGAAGGTCTCCCAAAGACCCAGGACAAAGAGTCCTGCCTCCAAGAAGGCCAGGCCAAATCCCGGGGAGGGGTCTTCACGGAGCATTCCTCCTACCGCAAGAAAGACGGCGGTAAGATATCACATCCCTTCTGTTTTACCAGGCGCAGATTGGGATCACTTCTTCGTCGTACAGGGAGAGGGGAGCGAGGAGGAAGAGGATGATGTTCCTCTGGTCCTTCGGAGGAGGAAGATCGCGGATCTTCCATCCGGCGATGCCCCAAGCTGCCCCGCAGAGACCACTGTTACCGAAGAGGTGGTCGTGGCAGAACCTGTCATCGCGGAGAATCTTGGGGTTGCGGACGACCTCCAAGTTCCTGAAGCCCCCGAGGCTTCAGGGTTAATTGTCTCTGCTTCCCTGGTCGAAAGGACGACCTCGGTAAGGATTCCTAACAGTCATACTTTCTTCAATTCCTTCTGTATATTTTGATGAGTCAATGTTTATACAGGGAGGAGAGCTTCTCCCTGCGACTACCGCGAGTCCTAGGGAGGAAAATCCTCCTCCTCCGCGGACAGAGGGGGAGGTGGTTGAGCAAAGGCCGGTTACGGGGGCTCCAGCGACCCAGGAGTTGTCTAGGCCTTCGGATGTAGCCCCACCAGCCAGTACGGTAGCCCAGGTAAAGACCTTGCTTTTTGTCTCTATCTTTTTCTTAGAAATATGCTCATAGCTGAACACATCCAGGGGGGAGCTACCTTGTTTGCCATGAGGAATGCAAGAACCAATGATAGTTCTCCTCCCCAAGGGGAGCCTTCCCAGAAATCTCAGGAGCGAATGGGATTTCAAATAAGATAAGAACCTTAAACTGGCAATAATCTTAAATAAAAACTGCTCAAATTGTCTTTCTTCTTAGGCAAAGAAAGACGGCGCCCAGCTCTTCAACCGCCTCCGGAGGGGTTGAAGCCGCAGCTGGTACAGGAGCTTCCAACGAAGAACGCTCCACCCCTGTGGTCCAGGAAGTCGTCCAGACCGCAGGGGAAGGAATAAATGCAGGGACCCAGTCACAACCGATGACTACTGGGGGTAGCGCCCAGCCGGCACTCCCACCAACTGTCCCTGTAGTAAGCGCATCCGGGGCTCTAGCGAGGATCCCCGCTGGATTGGATGATGCTGTCTTACAAAAGTTTATGAAGGTATAATAAACCTCCATTCTCGTGCCTGAATTGTACTTAGGACACCTTTGATCCTCTTCCTTGGCATCACAGGGATTATCCTGGCTATCAAGCCAGTCGCATGTTGTGATGGCCAGTACAGAAGCCATTCAAAAAGAACGCGACAGCTTGCGCAAGTGAGGACCATTACCCTTTGGTTAGTATGGGTGCATTTTGGTTGTGACTGCCTTGATTTTGCTGCAGAGAGGTTACATTTTTGAAGAAAGAGGTGGCCAAATTGAGGCTCAGTTCAGTCTCAATGTTTAAGAAACAAGAGACTGAAATCAACAAACTTCGATCAGAAAATGCTGGTAAGCCGATTCCTGATTAAGAAGACTTGAATCCATAATATGCAAATAATCTCCTCTCTTTGCACAGCGCAAGCAGGTCGAATTACACAGCTTAGTCGGGACAAGGGGATTCTTGAATCCTCAATTCGCCACACCGATCGGGCGATCAAAGAGCTGAGCCTCCTGATCTTCGAAAAACTGAAGGCCGTGGCTGATCTTTTGAAGACCAATGTGGTAGAACCGAGGAAAGACAACCTCAGCGTAAGTGACTGGACATCGCTGCTCACTGCCCAGGCGGATTCACTACTTGAGTATCTCCCTGGAGATACACGGCGACGCGAAGAGGTGATCAGAACCAGGGTTCGATCAGCCGCAGGAGCCATACTCAGCCGGGTTCGACTTCACCATGGCCCAGATGCAGATCTGAGAGCACTGGTGGGTCCGGTTGAGGTCGAGAGTGAAGAGCTGCTCGATGCAGTCATGGAGGAGGTCAAGCCCTTAGTAGATAGGCTCCTGACTGAGCTGGGGATCGAATGATCCTTATTTTTGGTATTTAGACAATTGTGTATAATGCAATGTATGTAAAAAATCATTTTTGACAGGAAGTACATATTTTGCATTTTTATAATATGAGTTCCATACTATAAGCACATCCCCCCTAGCCCCCGCCTCTGCTTATGAATACTGAAGCCTTAGTGTTATAAGCAGAGGAGAAATATAAGCGTAACGACCAGGGGTGTGTGTTTTAAACCAACGATCAGGATCAATGTAACGTCTAATCTTATTGCGAACTGGTAGCCATTCAGATGACCAAGGACTTACCAGATAGCCCCGTAAGCGCTGAGAAACGGCTTATTTAGGAGTGACTTATCTGGAAGTGGTCATGAGATCGACCAGCGAATCCGATTAGATTGTTGTAATGATCTGACCGCCGGCGGTCAGCCCCCAGGTCGAATGCATATGATACGGGTTTAAAGAGAAAAACTCATTGTATGAAAGCAAAACATATTTTATTTTGTCAAAAGATGCTAATTGAACAGGAAAAAAGTGATTTGGAATACTTACACGTAAAACTTGCGAAGTTGATCGATGTTCCAAGTATTGGACAAAATCCGACCATCCTCCATAGCTAACCTCGCCGATCCTGTCCGCGGCACTGAGACAACAGTATAAGGACCTTCCCATTTTGGGGAGAATTTGTTGCGATTAGACTGGTCTTGAATTTTTCGTAAAACCAAGTCACCCACGTTGAGATCACGTGGTCGCACCTTTTTACTGTGATACCTGCGTAAAGCTTGCAAGTATGTCGCGGATTTAACCAGGGTGCGATCACGCCGTTCTTCTAAGAGGATGAGATCTTGCGCCCGTTGTTCGGACTGATTAATCTGTTCGAACTGATCTGTCCGAACAGAACCAATACTTACTTCCATAGGCAATACCGCCTCAGCCCCGTAGACCAAATGGAAGGGCGTCTCACCGGTGGCTCGACTAGAAGTAGTCCGTAATGCCCATAGAACGGTATAGAGCTCATCTGCCCACGCCCCCGAGCGGGTCTTAAGGCGATCAAAGACGCGCTTTTTAATGCCTTGCAATATTTGCCCATTAGCCCGTTCCACGGCACCATTGCTTTCTGGATGTGCCACAGAAGCAAAGCACACCTTGGTTCCAACCTGATCGCAGTAGTCCAGGAAAAGACCGCTGGCGAACTGAGAACCATTGTTGTGATGAGACGGTTTGGAACACCAAATCGTGCCACAATGTTCTTATGGAAGAACTTTTGTGCGGCTGATGCAGTAATATTTCGTACTGGTTCGGCCTCAATCCACTTTGTAAATGTGTCAATGGCTACGAACAGAAACTTGTACCCATTGACCGCTTGTGGCATAGGACCGACGATATCCATCCCCCAGACCGCGAATTGCCATGCGAGAGGAATGGTTTGCAACGCATAGGCAGGTTGATGAACTTGCCTTGCGTGGAACTGACACTAGGGACACGTCTTGACCATATGCTTGGCGTCATCAAGTGCCGAAGGCCAGTAGAATCCTTGTCGAAAAGCCTTTCCGACCAGTGTCCGATATGACGCGTGCGCACCGCATACACCATCATGTATTTCTTTCAAGAGGGATTTTCCTTCCTCCTGAGATATACAACGCATGAATACTCCTTGAGTACCCTTTCTGTACAAAATCCCATCTATGAGTTTGTACAAACGCGCTTTTCGAATTAACCGATCACTTTCGGTTTCATCCTCGGGTAGGGTCCCATGTTCAAGATAGACCCTCAATGGATGAGTCCAATCTTGTTCCTGACCGAGGTTGGTAACGAAGGCTATTACCGGATCATCCTCGACCGAAGTCATGATCGAAGGATGGTCCAAGTGTTCAATGAACACTCCTGCCGGAGCGGATGAGCGTGAGGACCCAATTTTGGATAATTGGTCTGCGAGAATGTTGTCCTTTCGTGGGATGTATTGGACTTCGAAATGACTGAAGTGTTTTTCCAATCTCCTCACTTCCCCCAGGTAATGAGCCATTGTCTCATCGGAGGTGCTGTACTCCTTGTTTACCTGGTTTACGACCAGCTGTGAGTCTCCCCTCACCACTAATCGACGGACTCCGAGGAATTTTGCTGCCCGGAGCCCTGCAAGAAGACCTTCATACTCTGCTGCATTGTTGGTCGCAACAAAGTGTAGTTGAATGACATACTTAAGTTGTTCGCCCTGGGGTGTAACTAAGACCACTCCAGCCCCCGAGTGTTGAAAACTACGGGAGCTGTCAAAGTACATTGTCCAATAATCGGGGCACTCCAGTTCCTCTGCCAACTGCACGGGTGGCTCAGGGTTGGTCCATTCGACCACAAAGTCGGCCAAAACCTGAGACTTAACCGCCGTGCGGGGGGTGAAATGGATCTCGAAGGCACCGAGTTCGACCGCCCATTTGGCGATTCGACCAGATTTCTCTAGGTTTCGGACAATATCCCCCAAAGGAAAAGAGGAGGGTACTGTGATCTTGTGCGCTTGAAAGTAATGTCGTAGCTTACGGGAAGCCATCAGTAGCGCGTAAAGTATCTTCTGGACCTCAGGGTAGCGCTCCTTAGGACCATGAAGTACTTCGCTCACATAGTAGACGGGTCTATGTATTCCTTCCCTATCCGCGATTAGAACGGCGCTGACCGCGTGTGGTGTGGCTGCCAAGTAAAGAAGCAACGGTTCTCCTTTGTCGGGAGACACCAATACTGGCGGACTGGATAGATATGTTTTTACCTCCTGGAATGCTTTTTTGGCCTCATCCGACCATGTAAAGTTATGATGCTTCCGCAAGGCTTTGAAGAAAGGCAATCCCCTTTCGCCTAATCGCGATATGAAGCGACTTAAAGCCGCCATGCGACCAGCCAGGCGTTGAACATCCTTCATGGTCGAGGGCGACCTCATTTGTTCAATAGCCATGATTTTCTCAGGATTAACTTCAATGCCCCTGGAACACACAAGGAAACCAAGGAGTTTTCCTGAAGAAACCCCGAAAGAGCATTTCTCCGGGTTTAATTTTATTCCAAAGCGATTCAAATTACAGAAGATTTCAGCGAGATCGTCCAAATGAGACAATCTCTTGGTACTTTTTACAACCAAATCGTCTACATATGCTTCGAGATTACGCCCTATCTGGGAAAGAAAGGTCTTTTGCATCAAGCGCTGGTACGTGGAACCTGCGTTCTTGAGACCGAACGGCATTCTGACGTAGCAGTATGTGCCGAACGGAGTGATGAAGGCAGTCTTCTCTTCATCGTCTTCTGCCATGCTAATTTGATGATATCCTGAGTAAGCGTCCAGAAAACTCACAGTTCGCAACCCGCAGTCGAGTCGACCAGCTGGTCGATGCGAGGAAGGGGAAAGTCATCCTTCGGACAGGCAACGTTGTGGCTAGTGTAGTCGACGCACATGCGCCACTTGCTATTTGACTTGCGGACCATGACCGGATTGGCGAGCCATTCCGGGTGATCCACTTCACGGATAAACCCGGCTTGTAAGAGTTTGTCCAGCTCTTCTCGGATGGCTTCCTGTCGGTCAGTGGCAAAACGCCTGAGCTTTTGCTTTATTGGTCGTTGTCCAGGTCGAATTGCTAACCTGTGCTCAATTACTTCCCTTGGGACACCGGGCATGTCGGACGGTTTCCACGCAAACACGTCTGCGTTAGCCCGGAGGAAAGCAACGAGGTCGAGTTCCTATTTGTCATCCAGGGCTGATCCTACCCGAATTGTCTTGGATGGGTCATCTGGGTACAAAGGAACTTGTTTGAGTTTTTCATCTGGTCGAGGAGCAGCCTTGATCGCATCGGCGGCGACGGTGGCGACCTGAGCGTCCCGGAGGGGAAGTTGATCAACCATCTCCAAAGATAGCCGGTCGCACGTGAGTGCCACGTTGTGACTGCCTCGGACCGAGATGACACCTTTGGGGCCAGGCAATTTCCCGCACTGATAAGCATAGTGCGTTGCCATCATGAACTTAGCAAGAGTCGGCCTACCAAAGATTGCATTATAAGCTGAATCACAATCGATCACATCGAAAGTAACCAGTTCTGTCCGGAAGTTGTCTGGTTCTCCCAGAGTGACCGGGAGGACCACTTGTCCCAATGGCATCATGGAGGGGCCCGGGATTATTCCATAAAATGGATGGATTATGGGCTTGATCTTCGAACGAGGAATTTGCATCTCGTCGAGTGCCTTGACCAATAAAAGATCAAGGGAACTTCCCCCGTCAATCAGGATCCTTTCGACTCTCACGTTACTGATGATTGGGGTAATGACCAGAGGTAGCCTCAATGGTCGGGTTAGCCCCACAGGACAATCAGCGCGATCGAACGTCAAAGGCATATCCGACCAATGGGGGTATTGAGGTTCACCAAGGGATGTCTCCGTTTGGTTAACCTCTCGGCAGAAGGTTTTTAACTGCCTTTTGGAAACGAAAGAGGAAGAACCTCCAAAAATGACATTAACATGATTTTGAGGTACCTGGTAAGCCATTTCTTCGTCTCCGTCGACGTCTCTAATCCCGCACGCCTACTCTTTAGGTGGTAAGGTTGGCATTGGCCCAACTCCTTGGTAGAAATCGTCCAGTTGTTTCAACCAACTCCTGCAGTTTTTGAGGTCGTGGCCTGCGGAGTTGTGGAGTGGACACCACTTTTTGCCCTCCTGCGGATCAGTTGATTTTTCTGGCTGGTCGGAATCCTGACCACCAGAGGCAGTTTTACTTTTAAACGAAGACTTATTACCTTTGGTCGAAGGTGGCTTCTCTGCGACTGCGACCTCGCGGTACTGTCCAGAGTGGTTCCTCTTCGACTTCTTTGACTTCCCACCCGGTGAAGACTCCGGCTTTTTGCTTTAATCTTCTTTCCTGGCGTCCTTGAAGCCTGGTTGGGGTGGTAGGTCCCCCTTATCGACCATTCGGTTCCATTCGACCGCTTCGGCTGCATCGGAATATCGATCAGCCATGTCGAACAGATCGGCCACTGATCGAGGAGGGTGGATAAGCAAGTCTTCAGTGAATCTCCGGTACCGAACGGCATGCTTAAATGCCCTGATTACGGAGCCATCAGATATGTTCGGGATGGTATTCCTCACCCTGACAAACCTCTTGACAAACTGCCGAAGTGTTTCGGTCGAAGTTTATCGCAGCCTATGCAGGTCATCCTCCTTACCCGGCTTTTGGTAACAATTTTGGAAATTGCTGAGGATGGCATCGCATAGCATTTCTCAATTGTAGATGGAACCCTCAGGCTGATTAAACAACCAGGTTCTAGCCGGTCCTGCAAGGACTGTAGGTAGGTAGTTGGCCATGACCTTGTCATCGCCTCCCGCTGCTTGGATGGCAGTAATATAGATCTGAAGGAACTCGGATGGGTTCTGAGTTCCATCAAACCTCTCAATGGCCCCTGGTCGAAACTTATCGGGCCAAACGACTGCTCGTAGGCCAGGCGAAAAAGCTTTGCAACCAACGTATGGACCGTGAATCGCCCTGTGACTCTTGGTTGGGTTTCGAGCGACTTCATGCAATGGCGAGGTTACTCGTGGTCCCAAACGAGAGTGAACAGGAACTCGATCCCTACTACGAGAATCCTGCATTCGCCGGTATTTGTCCTGTCGGGACGGTATGGGCGGCGGGTAACTCCGCCGGCCAGAGCCAGAATGAGGACCATCCCGTTCACGGGAATGTGTTACCGAGCGGGAAGAGGCTGTTGGGGTCGCCTCGGATGCGACCTCATCCAGTCTTTCCGCCAGCATCCTGAAAAAGGCCGGTTTCTGCGCATCCGTGACCGTAGGAGGAAAATTGCGCATGACTTCCGCGATAGATCGCAGTCGGCCATGGGTACTTCTCCTAGGGGCACCAGGTGTTATCGTTTCTTCGTCCACTGGGAAACGCTCCGGTGGTAAAGAAGGAGTCTGGTCACCTCTACGACCACGCGACCGTCGAGAAGAACTTGGGGCAGCATCGTAACGAGCCTGCGCATCTTGAAGAGCCTCTAGGGTAGTTCTGCGTAGTTTGTTGTTCTGTTGCTCGAGATCTTGATCCTCCTTCCGTTTGCGATCTTGTTCTTCCCTGGCAGCCTGTTGTTCGGGAGTTTCTTCTGACAGCGCAGCAAACTGCCTAGGGAGAGAGGTTGCCGATGGGGAAAACATCTCGGTTTGTTCCGAGTCGGACTCGAAATCAAAGAGACGGTGAAGGTTATCAGGGTCGAACCTTCCTGGGCTAATTTCCGGGTCATCATCATATTTTCCCTCAGCGGGGTCGTATGACGGGCCGGATTCATCACCTAGCACATTAAGAACCTCTATGGGTTCTGACCTTGCGCCAGTTGCTTCCTGGTCGATTGACATGACTTGGAGAGATGATTCAACCTGTGGAAGATTGTGGCCTTCGACCTCTTCCATCGGAACAGGATCGCCTGGAGAAGGCATTGGTATATGGGCATAATCCTCGAGATCGAAATCGTTCTCGGAATCATATGCTCCAGCCATGTTTCAGCGAACCTCCGGATTTCAATTAGGACGCCTTGAGAAAGGCCCCACGGTGGGCGCCAGCTGTCGACGATTCGGACTCGGGGTCCTAAGCCGAACTTATGCAGAATTTGTAATTGTGAGACCTTTCAAGATGACCCTCCGGGAAGGTATGTAGAACAATGGTGAACAGGAGCACAGAGAGATTTATACAGGTTCGGACCCTCGATGGTGGGAGTAAAAGCCCTACGTCCTGTTAGAATTTCACTATATGTGATAAAGCTTTACAAACTAGCGGGGAGAAACCTTCACAGGCGAAAGTTTTCCCTATATAAGTGTAGAAAAGGAAGCTATAGGAGACTTGTAAGTATTGTCTAATCTAAGCCGTAGACTTGGCTATTTGAGTGGTCGAGATACCTTGTATCTCACTTATATCAGGGGTCTTGTTCTTCCAAATGTCTTGGATCCTCCGTTTGATGTACTTTGCCACCTTTTTATACTAGTCTAAAGGGTGCCATATGAAGACAACTGCATCAAACGGTTGGATGCGGTTTCTGGAGAACCGCTGTTAACTTCCACAGAGGTTATTATCACGTGTTAATCATGAATAACCGCATATATTAACCTCTGACGGTTGGTCTTCAACGTGGAGGAATCCTCGGGATGCTTGGAATATCCTGATATAAGGATAACCGAATAAACTCCAATCACCCTGGTCGAGAACGTTCTGACCGCGGAATGTGAGCTGTCCGCGCAACATCTCGGATATCCAGTCCGCGTATAGCATACGAACTTCTGACCGCACAAGGCTATCGGCCTGACCGCACGAAATCCGCGACCTGATCGCGTAAAGCTTGCGACCTCATGGTGATGCCCCTCAAAATGGCTTGAGTTCACATCGCCACATATATGTCTGGTTCGAACCTGTCTTGAACCAAAAGTTTATTAGAAGTGACCCGGGTGTCAATCCTCGTCAGACACCACCAGCGAGGAGGTGCCGCGTCAGGGATCGTCAGCCCCCCTCTCGCTCGGAGTATCAGGGTCCCCCACAGAGGGGGAGGAAGGGGCAGTAGTCTGATGTAGGGTTTCGTCATACTGTTCAGTTTTTTCGTACATTTTTGTCAGCTTTCCAACTTTTTTGCAATGCATCTACCGCACTTTTTTACTGTTCTACTTTTGTACGACTCTGCATTTCTTCTTTTCAGCTTTTTGGCTTTTCAGCTCTTCAGCTTTTATACGATTAGTCTTTTCTACTTCAGCTTTCGTACAGATGCATCCAACCAATGATACAGCTCTGCATGACTACCACTTCTATAAATTAAGCCGTTCAGCTCAAAACACAACTCACACTCCTCTCACACGCCCATCTAAAAATGGTGGGCAATAGTAGCTGTGGCCCGAGAAGAAGACGCACCAAAGCATGTACATAATCAGCTTGCATAAATGAAGCACCCAGTTATGCGTCACTTTCTGGGTTATTCCCTTCTGTTCGTAGGATGACAGACAAAGTTCGGGGCCATGTCGTTGCAACTGTGGTTTATTACCGAAGACTATCACGTCCTCCGTTCAGGGTGACTACGGGAGGAGATTTTTTGAGTGTTCGAGGGAAGATGCTCGCAAGTGCACTTTCCTGCTTTGGCTCGACCCCGAGTGGAGCACAAAGGCTGCATGTACGATACTCTATCTTCTCTGCAGAAAGAAGAGACTTCGCGAGCAGCTTGACTTCATGGAGGAGTTATCGATCAACATGCACAACGTTCAACACATGTGTTGCTGCAGACGTCTGTGTTATTGCTCTTTCCATGGAGACACGTACCCAACAACGCGTCCTGCTGAGGAGTTCAACTGGCTTGACGATGCCTCCGACACGGATGACTTTATGTGCAGATGTCGAGGTGATGTTAGAGTAAGTATGTCTTGGGTCTACGACACTGCTGGTAGAAACTACCTACATTGTGGCCACCAAGAGGAGAGGGATAGATGCAATTACATGTCATGGCTCGACCCAAATTGGAAAGAGGTAGAGAGGAGCACTATAAATAATCTTCTAGGTGAGATTGACACTCTCTACTCGGATTAGGTGGCGCACTGCAGTTTGATCACCTTTTGCTGCTGTGGGCATCGTTCTAATTGTTTTTGCAACTATCACACACGTGTGTAACTTTATATTTTATGTGCTGCATCGTACTGAAAATCAAAACCCTAGACTTTGTACTCTTCCGCATTGCCATCTGTGGAAATCGAAATCAAAACGCTAGCCTTCGTACCTCATCAATACTTTATGTGCTGATTTTATAATCAAGATGAAATTCTAATAAATATCTATGCGAAACTTTGTACCGCATTAATAATCAAGATACAATTCTAATCCTTACATTTTATAATTTTATAACACATCTTTTTTACTTTTTACAACTATATATTCGTAAAATTTATATAAAAGGAATATAATTCTACGGAGCAGGTTGTCTACAAGTTATATTTTTTTATTAAAAATATATCCTTTCACAATCATATAACACATATTATCTGAATATATAGTAATGTGATATGTCTTCTTTGCATTTAATCAATCAATTAATAAGTATAGTATTAATGATTATAATGGCAAACTATTTCAGCAATGCTACATAGCCTAGTTGGTTTCAATGTTCCACTCAAACCTATTGGCCCAGATTCAAATCCCACTCCACTCAAACCGTGCAAAATAATTAGTTTTGGTGATTACAATGGCAAAATATTTCAGTAATGCTACATAGCCTAGTTGGTTTCAATGTTCCACTCAAACCTATTGGCCCGGGTTCGAATCCCACTCCACTCAAACCGTGCAAAATAATTAGTTTGCCTTCGTGAAGTGCCGCACTTGCAGCCATGGAACCACCACGTCAGCCTCTCTGGGAGCCCTCCATCTCCTTTTTTCTCTATATCCCTCTCCCGCGGCTACAGTGGCACGGTCTAGGGGAGTGATGACGCCGCCTGCAACGCGCCCGTCGGATAGCTAGCTGCCTCCCCCAAGCGCCTCCATAGGGTCCTTCGCCCTCCTCCAAGCTTCTGCCACTCTCTTGCACCCACCTTCGTTGGACCGGGCATAGGAAACAGCACCGTCGCTGGCCCGCCGGCCAACAAACAGACTGCCGCCTCTGTTGCTGCGTCCGCAACTCATCCACAACCCCTCTTCTCCCTCTTTGCCTGCTCCCCTCTGCTGAACCAAGCGGGGGTAGCAACACTGCCGCCGGCTCGTTTGCCAGAAGACAGGCTGCTGCCCTACTCCAACAGAACCATGCCACGTCAAAGCCCCATGAATGCGATGTAAGTTACCTTCGGATATCCTTTTGCTGATTGGGTTGTTTGGCTATTTATAGGTGTCGTGGTATTACGAATACCCCGACAGGTTTTGTGGAAGATCCTAGCAAAGAAAAGAAGACGCGAGCTGACTGCGTGACCGAAAGTTTATATAGGTTCGGGCCTCAGTGGAGGCCCTAGTCCTGTCGGCGTGCTCCCAACCAGAGTTGGCCAAGGGAGCTCTCTCGAGGGAGAGATGGCTCCGGAGCACACCTGTGAGATTGTCTATTCCAAATAGAAATGAATTGTCCCCCTTACATGAGGTGTTACAAGGGCTTATATAGCCCCAAAAGACTCAAAAAGACTAAACTACCCCTCCTGCCACCGTTCGATCCGGGGGGCAGTGACGTCCTTCTTCCGGTCAGGAACCTTGGATGCTTGACAGGTGTCTGCCGGTTCCCGAGGTGCTTCTCGCGTGACCCTCACGTGACCCGGGACCGGAGACTCCTGTCTTCGGAAGACGGCGCCTGGGACAAGCCACTGGGGGCCTTGTCCCCGGGAAAAAGGGGGCGCCTTGGGACAAGCCACCGGGGGCCTTGTCCCCCGGCAAAAGGCGACGCCCGGGACAAACCACCGGGGGCCCTGTCCCTGGGCAAAAGGCTCGCCCGGGGCAAGCCACCGGGCGCCTTGCCCCCGGGGGGCCTTGTCCCCGGGCAAAAGGCGGCGCCCGGGACAAGCCATCGAGGGGCCTTGTCCCCGGGCAAATGGCGGCTCCTGGGGCAAGCCACCGGGGGGCCTGTCCCTGGGCAAAAGGCGGCGCCTAGGACAAGCCACCGGGGGCCCTGTCCCCAGGGCAAATGGAAGTGCCCAGGACAAGCCACCGGGGAGCCTTGTCCCCGGGCAAAAGGCGCGCCTGGGACAAGCCACCGGGGGCCTTGTCCCTAGGCAAATGGCGGCGCCCGGGACAAGCCACTGGGGGCCTTGTCCCCGGGTAAAAGGCGGCGCCCGAGGCAAGCCACCGGGGGGGCCTTGTCCCCGAGCAAATGGCGGCGCCCGGGACAAGCCACCGGGGGCGCTGTCCCCAGGCAAAAGGCGGCGCCCGGGACAAGCCACCGGGGGACTTGTCCCCGGGCAAATGGCAATGCTCGGGACAAGCCACCGGGGGACTTGTCCCCAAGCAAACGGCGACGTTTGGAACCGAAGTGGTGGGAGCCCCCCTGGCAACGACCGGAACCGGAAAGGGGGAAGCCCCTGTAACATCCGGAACCGGCGAGGGGGGAGCCCCCGCAGCGACGTCCGGGACCGGGGAGCCGATGCGGGGGGAACTCCGCTGAGGCACGAGAGCTGCTCTGTCGACCGCCCCCGGTGCGATAAACGCGACGCGAGGGGCGGGACTGGATCTCGACGTAGGGAAAACCCCTGGCATGAAATGGGCCCCCAGCCCCGGGAATGGGCCTGGAACGGGGTACCCCCCTGGTGCCACGAAGGGCCCGGGCATGAAGTAGCCCCCCGGCACCGGGACGAGCCCGGGTGCCGGGAAGGGTCCGGACGTATATCCCGTAGGGGGAGGGAACCCCCCGGCGGAATCATACGGGGCGGCCAGACCTCCGGAGGCCGGAGGGGCCGCCGGGTAACCCATAAACGGGGGCATAGTCCCCGGGTATGGGTGCGACGCAAATGTGAGGGCCAGAGGCCGCGCCAACACGCTGAGCAGCTCATCCATAGAGTGATGGGCGCGGAGCTGGCCCTCCACGAGAGCCTCAAGCAGGGCATCCCGGGAAGCCAGGGGAGCCATCAGGGGAGACTGGTCCCGGCCGAGGTCCCCGAGGTCACCGGGAGCGACCTGGAGGTAGAAGCACCTAAGTTAAGAGGAAAGGCGGGAGGCGGTACCTGGGCCTGACCGCCTCCGGGCGGAAGCGCCGGGACAACCGTGTCCCGAACGGGCGGCATCAGGTCTCCGAGACCGACGTCACCGGGAAGGGCGCGAGCCCTTGTTCTTGGGGGAGCCATGGCGTCTTGTCACGAATTCCCACAGACGGCGCCAACTGTCGTGGTATTACGAATACCCCGACAGGTTTTGTGAACGATCCTAGCAAAGATTACGCGGTGCGGGCTGACCGGGTGGCCGGTCTTCCCCCGCCGGACAAACACAAGAATTGACACGAGGATTTATACAGGTTCGGGTCCCGGTGGGGGCCCTAGTCCTATCGGCGTGCTCCCGACCGGAGTCGGCTGGGGAGGCCCTCTCCGGGGGAGAGGCTTCCGGAGCACACCTGTGAGTTTTGGCTATTCCAATAAATGAACCACTTGCTTACAACTGAGGGGTACAAGGGCTATTTATAGCCCCAAAAAGAAGCAAAAAGTCTAAACTACCCCGGAAGCCACCGCCGGATTGAGGGGTAGCAACGTCCTTCTCCCGGCCTAGCGCCTTGGATGCTTGACAGGTGGTCGCTGATTCCCGAGGCGCTCCTCGCGTGACCTGCACGTGACCAACAACCAGAGACTTTACCTTTAAAAGGATGATGAGGCCCGGGACATGCGCCGGAGGCCAGGTCCCTGGGCCAAAGGCTGCGCCTGGGGCAAGCGCTGGAGGCCACCTCCCCAGGCAAATGGCGGCGCCCGGGACCGACGCCGGAGGCCAGGTCCTGGGAGCCAGAAGGCAACGCCCAGGACAGGCACCGGAGGCCACGTCCCCGGGCAAATGGCGGCACCTGGGATAGACGCCGGAGGCCAGGTCCAGGAAGCCAAAAGGCGGCGCCCGGGACAGGCACCGGAGGCCACGTCCCGGGAGACAAAAGGCAGCGCCCGGGGCAGGCACCGAAGGCCACGTCCCCGGGCAAATGGCGGCGCCCGGGACCGGCCCCGGAGGCCAGGTCCTGGGAGCCAAAAGGCGGCGCCCGGGGCAGGCACCGGACACCACGTCCCCGGGCAAATGGCGGCGCCCGGGACCGGCGCCGGAGGCCAGGCCCCGGAAGCCAAAAGGCGGCACCCGGGACCAGCCCCGGAGGCCAGGTCCCGGGAGCCAAAAGGCAGCGCCCAGGGCAGGCACCGGAGGCCACGTCCCCGGGCAAATGGCGGCGCCCGGGACCGGTGCCGGAGGCCAGGCCCCGGAAGCCAAAAGGCGGCGCTCGGGACCGGCCCCGGAGGTCAAATGGCCGTGCCCGGGACCGACGCCGGAGGCCAGGTCCCGGGGGCCAAAAGGCAACTTACCTGGACTTAGTCTCGCGGAGATTTCCCCCAACATCGGATAAGCCCCCTGCGTGAAAGGCCACATCCAACTTGGGAAGTTAAGTCCATGGTGGACAGCACCCTGGACTATAATAATGGTATGTCCTTTTTAATCAACAAAACATATATTTTTACTGACTAAAAATTGTTGCATTTGTTAACATGCTTGTTTGTGACACAGTTCTATCTTTGTCTGAGATCGAGAAACGGACAAACTACCTCCTTCGGGCGTATAACGCCACTGTGGAGGGACTTAAAGGATCGCCTCGCCCCCAGAGCTTAATTAACGCCGACGACGATCTTAAGCAGGAGCGCCGAAAGGTGTGACTTTTTTCAAACAAGCTCTGTTGTAAATCATCCATTTGTCTTGCATTACCAAAAGCATGTTGAATAATATAGCTCCTGGGCAAATTTCCTGAGGCAATGCGTCCAACTGAGGACGTTGGTCCTTCGGGAAGACCGACTGCGAAGAGGGTGAGGAGGACCCCTTCGAAGCACGTAGTGAAGGAGTCCACTCCCAAAAAACCTAAGAATATTATGGGAGAGGCTTCTTCGCAAAAGAAAACCACTACTACGAAAAAGATTGCGGTAAGATTCTCGGTTCCTCCTGTACACCCAAGTACGAGCGGAAATTCCTTCTTCGTCGTATAGGGCGAAGGGAGCGAGGATGAGGAAGACAACATTTCCTCTAGTTCGTCGCAAGAGGAAAATGACTGACCTTCTGGGAACAAGCGTCCCAGAGAGGTCGACTTCCCTTGTCGTCGATGAAGTCTTGTCCCTGGCCGCAGGGACAAAAATGGCGATAGTGGGCCCTGTGTCCACTGATAATCCAGCGGTTTCAGGTGGAACCCCGGTGCCTGAAGCTCATGAAGCCTTAGGACTTGCAACACCTCCCCTTCCGATAGAAGGAGCGACTGTGGTAAGATTTCTCACAATCATGCATGTTTTCATTCCTCTGTGCACATCTATTGAGTTGTGTTCATACAGGGAAAGGAGGATACTGTCCTCTTTAAGAGAAGGAAAACGAGGACGGATGAAGACTCTTCCCCGAGAGCAACCATCAAGCTCTTCTCCCTTGGGAGCACATCATCGAAACCCAAACCGTGGGTGGGGTTTCGGATAATGTGAGAACTTTTCTAATCATCATCTAAATATGACCGACCAGAGGTTTCTTCACCTTTCAATATGTGTTTGTTGGCGCAGAGATGCTGCACCCAGTACCTCGGCGACCTTGACAAGCCATGGCACACCCACTACGGAGGTCGCAGGAGAGCCAAGCCTGATTCCTGTGGCCGAAGAGGTTCTTTGGGCCATTGTGGATGGAATGGCAGAGGAAATCCATTCCCAAGGGACGGAAATCGAAGTCCCGATCATAGAGGGGGAACAACAGGAAAAGTCATCTGCTGCCCTTACAGCGGACACAACAGGTCCTGAGGTTAGACCTCATGCTGATGTTGAGAGTGACTAAATCAGCGATTACATAGAGGTATGAACAATTTTTATTTTCCAACCCGCAAAAAATTCTGGAACATTCAAATCTCAAGAGCAATTTCTTATTGTGTTCCAGGACTTGACCCTGGTGGTGATCAAGTCAACAGCTATAGCCAAGCATATTGAGGTAGCACAATAGAAGATCAGCAGGCTAGAACAGTAAGTATAGTGCTCTTCATTCATGTTAACTTGAATCCGTATTTAAGCGTAACTGGTTGTCCTTCTTGATACAGAGAAAATGCCTTTCTACACAAGAGCATGGCTGATCGAGAGAATCAAGAAGAAGCTGCAGCTGCGAGATATTCTTCTTTGGAGAAGGAACTTCGCGACGCGCAGTCAAAGCTTTCTTGTAAGTACACTCCCGACCAGAAGAAAACTTCACATCATATGAGCTTTATTTATAGTAAATGTTTACTGTGTTTGTACAGCACAAGAGGATCAAATAAGCCGTCTTTCAGAGGAGAACAGAAACCTTCAGACGACCATCGAGTTGCAAAGCTCGAGAATTGATACTGCCAGCATGGAGAATAAGGGACTGAACGAAACAATTTCCTCCTGCAGCGGTACTCAATCAGACATCTTCGAAAAGCTGAAGATGGTAGCCACTCTGCTAAAAACAGATGTGAGCGAGTCGCAAAAGGACAATCCGAGCCTTAGCGAGTTAGCCACACTGATCGCGGCACAAGCCGAATCACTCCTCAAGTATCTTCCTGAAGATACCAAATGGCAGGAAGAGGCGCTAAGGTCAAATGTCAGATCCATAGCCTCTGCCATTCTCTGTAGATTACGATTCCACCACGGCCCAAATTTGAATTTGAAGCCGGTGGTAGGAGATGCAAAGATCGAGAGTGGTCGATTTAAAGCCATCTCTGAAGAAGTCAAGACTCTAGTCAAAGATCTACTGAAAGAGCTAGGCCCCATTTGATTTTTTGTAATGATCTCTCTCAGTAACTATTCCTGTAAAATTACATTTATAACATGCGAATGCGTGCCTTAAATTTTTGGAAAAGAGTCATACTCTATTCGTGATACTTTCTTCATTTCATAGCATGATCATATCCTCTTAGCCCCCTTTTCAGAAATCACCAATATTCTAGATTTAGTATTATAATTTCTGGAAAAATATGGGCATGATGAATATCCAAGAAAATGCTTTAACTTAGATATAATCATCCGATCAAACCGATACTGACCCCAATACAACATCCGACCTTATTACTAACTGGCAGCCACTCGAATGATCAGGAACATGCCAGTAAGTCCCGTGTGCGTTGAGGAACGACTTATTGAGGGATGCCTTAGCTGGATGCCACCACGAGATCGGCCAATGAATCCGGTTAAGATATTTGTACCAATATGATCATCGGCGATCAGCCCCGAGCCAGGCTCGGTTCTGCCTCAGACCGAAATAACGCCCTTGGTGCCAGGCAACTTGCTGCACTGGTAAGCGTAGTGCGTAGCCATCATGAATTTAGCGAGAGTTGGCCTACCAAAGATTGCGTTATAAGCTGAATCACAATCAATTACATCGAAGGTAACCAATTCTGTTCGGAAGTTATCCAGTACACCCAGCGTGACCGGGAGCACCACCTGTCCCAATGGCATCATAGAGGGACCAGGAATTATCCCATAAAACAGATGAATTATGGGTTTGATTTTTGAACGAGGAATTTGCATCGCGTCCAGTGCCTTGACCAATAAAATGTCCAAGGAACTACCTCCGTCGATCAGGACCCTTCGACTCTCGCATTGTTGATAATTGGGGTAATGACCAAAGGTAGCCTCAATGGTCGAGTGAGCCCCACGGGGCAATCAGAGCGATCAAACATCAAAGGAGTATCCGACCAACGGGGGTACTGAGGTTCTCCAAGGGGAGTCTCCGCTTGGTTCACCTCTCGATAAAAAGCTTTAAATTGCCGTTTAGAAACAAAAGAGGAGGAACCTCTGAAAATGATATTGACATGATTACGAGGTACCTAGTAGGACATCTCTTCATCCCCGCTGGCGTCTCTTAGCCTGCAAGTCTGTTCTTTCGGTGGCAAGGTCGGCATTGGTCCGATCCCCTAGTAGAAGTCATCCAACTGCTTCAACCAACTCCGGCAATTCTTGAGGTCGTGGCCTGCAGAGTTGTGGAGTGGACACCACCTCTTGCCTTCCTGCGGTTTAGTCGACTTCTCTGGTTGGTCGGCACTGCGACCACTAAAAGCAGTTTTATTTTTAAACGAAGATTTGTTACCTTTGGTCGACGGAGGTTTCTCTGCGACCGCGACCTCTCGGTATTATCCAGTTCGACTCCTTTTTTATTTCTTTGATTTCCCGCCTGATGAAGATCCGGCTTCTTGTTCGAATCCTCTTTCTTCACGTCCTTGAGACCTGGTTGAGGTGGTAAGTTTCCTTTGTCCACCATCCGATTCCACTCAACGGCCTCGGCCGCGTCGGAATATCGATCAGCCATATCAAAAAAATCGGCTATTGATCGAGGGGGGTGGATGAGCAAATCCTTTGTAAACCTCTTATATCAAACGGCGTGTTTAAACGCCCTGATAACGGAATTATCAGATATGTTCGGGATGGTATTCCTCACCCCGACAAATCTTTTGACAAACTGACGAAGAGTTTCAGTCGATGTTTGTCGTAGTCAGTGGAGGTAGTCCTCTTTTCCCGGCTTCTGATAACAATTCTGAAAATTGTTGAGGATGGCATCGCACAACATTTCCCAGTTATATATCGAACCCTCGGGCTGATTGAACAGCTAGGTTCTCGCCGGTCCCTCGAGGACTGTAGGTAAATAGTTGGCCATGACCCGGTCATCGCCACCTGCTGCCTGAATAGCAGTAATGTAAATTTGAAGGAACTCCGATGGATTATGAGTTCCGTCAAATCTTTCAATAGCCCACAGTTTAAACTTATCCGGCCAAACGACCGCACGAAGGCCTGGCGAGAAAGCTTTACAAACGACATAAAGACCATGGAGGGATCTGCGACTCTTGACCTGATCTCGGGTGACCTCACGCGAAGGAGACACCACGCGTGGCCCCAGGAGAGAGTGGATAGGAATTTGTTCCCCATCACGAGAATTTCCCACCCGTCTGGCTTTGTCATGCCGAGACGGCACTAATGGTGGCCGATTCCGTCTACCAGAACTAGAGTTAGAATATTCTCTTTCATGGGAACGTATCGCCAACCGAGAAGAGGTTGTAGGGGGCGCCTCGGATGCGACCTCGTCTAACCTCTCCGCCAAGATTCTGGCAAAAGCTGGTTTCTGTCCATCTGTGACAGTTGGAGGAAAATTACGCAGGACCTCTGTGATGGATCGAAGCCGGCCATGTGTGCTCCTCCTGGGTGCGCCAGGTGTCACCGTCTCCTCGTCCGCCGGTAAATGTCCCGGGGGTAAAGAAGGTGTATGGTCGCGTCTGCGACCATGCGAACGACGGGAGGAACTAGGAGCGGCGTCGTAACGAGCTTGCGCATTTTGCAGAGCCTCTAGGGCTGTTTTGCGGAGCTCATTATCTTGCTGCTCATGATCTTGATCCTCCTTTTGTCTGCGCTCTTGCTCTTCTTTCTACTTGCGCTCCTGTTCTTCCCTGGAGACCCGCTGATCGGGCGTTTCTTCCGATAAGGCAGCGAATTTCCTAGGGAACGAGGTCGCCGATGGAGAGAACATCTGTGTTTGTTCCAAGTCGGACTCAAAATCAAAGAGACGGTGGAGGTTATCAGGATCAAACCTCCCCGGACTAAATTCCTGGTCAACATCGCCTTTGCCCTCAGTAGGGTCGTGCGATGGACCAGATTCAACCCCTAACACAGTAGGAACAACATTGGGTTCCGGTTCTGCGTCTTTTGCCTCCTGGTCAATAGACATAACCTGAGTGGTCGAATTGACCTTCGGGACATCTTCGCCTCTGGTTTCCTCCATTGGAACAGGATCACTAGGTGAAGGCATCTGTATATGGGCATAATCCTCGAGATCAAAGTCGTTCCCGGAATCATATGCCCCAGACATGGCTTACTGAACCTCCGGATAGAAAAAAGAACGCCTTGAGAAAGGCCCCACGGTGGGCACCAACTGTCGACAATTCGGACTTAGGGTCCTTAGTTAATTTTATGCAGAATTTGTGAGTTATGAGACCTTTCAAAGTGTCCCTCCGGAAAGGGATGATGAGCAATGTCTGTTGGGGCACAAAAAGATTTATACAGGTTCGGGTCCTCGATGGTAGGAGTAATAGCCCTACGTCATGTTGTGATTTCACTATGTATGGAAAATGTTTACAAGATTGAAGCAAAGGTCATCACAGACGAAGATCTTTTCTGTATTGTTGTCTAAAAATGACTAAACTAACTTATGAAAGCTTGTGCTTGATCTGTCGTCATCTCTGATCTCCTTTTGTCTTGTACATTTGCTCACCCTTTTATACCAATCAAAAGGGCGCCAATGCACAACTGTTTTGAACGGTTGTAGAAGCGCAGTTTTGGTAACCGCACTTAACTCCCACGCAGGCTTAACACGTGCAATCAAGGGATAACCGCACATGTTAACCTCCTGGCAGTTGTTTTCATACGTGGAAAGATCTTCGTGATTCTCGGGATATGCTTGTACAAAGTGCTAAGCAATCCCAAGTTACTCTGGTCGAGGATAGTCAACGACCTTCTAACTGCGCATTGTCTGCGGCCTTCTGACCCTGTAATGTCTGCGATCTCATTATCGTGCAAAGCCTGCGACCATAAGTCATTCTTGTGTCCGCGCTTCTCAGGTCGTCTAAGACCATAATAGCGGACCTTCAAACACTCATCTGGTTCGAATCCGTCTTGAACCAAATGTGCATTATTTTGAACTAGCTCGGATAACAATCCTCGTCAATCATCTCGTGTCATTTCCTCTATTTCTTTGAGTTGACCATCTATTTCTTTGAGTTGACCATCTATTTCTTTGAATTGACCGTCTAATTCCTTCACAATCCACACTTTCTTGTTTAGCAGGTTGGGAGTGCTAAGGCGCAAAGATAGGAGCCCCTCCACTCACTGCACATGTTGATATTTAGTAATCAAATTAGCATGCACCACTGATTGTAAATGAAGATGGCATTAATTTGTTAATGTAATTAGTGTTGTTAGGTAATGGTTTAATCAAACATTCAATTATCCTGCTAAGTTTTGATCCAAGATGAGGCATTTGATATGAGTTACCAAACACACCCTATATTAGTTCTCTATCAATAATTACATGAATTGCCTAGAGGATGAGAAGAAGTACACCAATTTATCGGCAATAATGAGCCAAACTAGTATTTGTTGTAGATCCTCCAATTAACTAGTCATGCATCTTCAACTAGGTGATGAGGTTCATTTTAATTCGAGCTTTCAAAGGAGATAAGTTAACCCTCAAATCACCCAAATTTGTACTAAAGACAAACAGATGGACTTAGAGGAATTTGCAAATTCCTCAATGGACTTGGATAAGTACTATTTAGTTCCTTCAGCTTTGGGCTCTGTCCATTTTAAGCCTTGAACTTTCAAATGGAATCAATTAGTCCTCCAACAATTTTGCACACAACCATAATTCACTATCGAATCAGCATCAAAGTGGTGAAAAGATCTGCTTCCATCGCACATAAATAATTTAAAAGCAACACTAAACCTGCACAAATCATTGTTACAAAATTTGCACATTACTACACTCAGGGAGGGCAAGTAGAACTACTATCAGTATTTTGCATTAATACACCACCACTGCAGATCTCAAATCATAGAACTAACCTCAAATCTTCAAGCAACCAGCTCAAAGCTTCAAACCACTAGGACTTGACTTGGAACAACAAAATAAAGTAGGCTAAATATCCAAACATGCTCACCTCTCAAAATAGTAGCAAGAAATAAGAAACAAAAATGAGATTTTGACATCAATTTCCCATTTACTAAAACCTCAAAGATCCACAATTAAGAAATTTAACAGAATGTAAGTAGCAAAGGTAAGCAAAACAAACATACTTATGTAGCTTCCAACATCAAATTAGCATTAGTCACATCCAAAAGCAATGAGATCGCCCGATAAATGGAGATCAATCGGGAGCTCGTGAGGCGACGATCGGAGGAGGAGGTGAGGGCAAGGCAGCGATGGTTGGAGGAGGAGGCAAGAGCGAACCGGTGAAGCGGCGCATGTGTGAGAAGAACTGTCGAGCCGAGGAGTTGGGTTGCTCCGTTGCTGGCTTGCGGCAGCCGACGAGGGGTAAACCCTAGATCTAGAGACTAGAGAGGAGCAGTCTGTGGTCGAGTGGAGGAGACTGGACAAAACGAGACAACCTGATGACGTGTGGTTTGTGGTCGACTGGTCATCGAGTGCACGACAACCTGTTTTGGTTATGAGGTTAATGGGTATGGTTTCAGGAATTCAGGTTTGTAACTTTGCATATATATTATACAGTCATATACCAATTCGGATACGGATAATATCCGAATCCGAATATGATTTTTGCAAATATTAGCATACCACATCCAGATCCAGATCCGGAATATTCCACCTTGTACTATTTGAATCCGAATCTGATTTGCAATTCGGATGCGGATTTTTGGATTTGGATATACTAAAATCGGATATGGATACCGGATATTTCGGATAATCCATATCTGTTTTACACCCCTAATTGTTACATAGCTTCTGCTTCTGTTCGGATTCGAAAAAAGCTTGGTTTGTTTAGATACTGATACAGTTAGTTGCACGAAGAGCTCTGGTCTTGTACGACACATGTATCCAGTATAAGTGAACCCCTTGAGCTTTGTTGTCTTATTTTGCTGTGGATTGGATCTAGGATAACATGAAGGATTAAAATTGATACAATTCTTGGGTTTGTGTCTGATTCTGTTATTCGTTGATGTCGTGGCTGCTTCAGGCCATATGCAATTAGGGGTTTTGTTAACTATATGTGTGACCAAGCAAGCTTGAAGATAAAAGTTCGTGTATGTATGTCGGTGGGGTTGCTGTGACTTTGATTGAGCATGCTAAGACCAATTGGAAGAAGGTTTGAATTTAATTGTCTCATATTGCAGCTTTATGGTCATCCTGATTTGTGGTGCACTAGTGTTCAGATCATGTTCAAATTACAATGCTTGATTGGTGATATAAAATTCTGATCTATTGAGTGGAATCTGATTTTAGTGGCTCTAAGATTGATGTAACCAAGAATTAGCCTTATATTTTGCTCGCATGTTATTTGCCACTGTTTGAGGGGCTTTGTTTACAGGGGATTAATTATTGCAACATACATGTATACAGGTAAACAGTGGGTTGATAGAATTTCACCGTGGATGGTTATAAGAAGAATGGTGGCGTAATTGTTTAACCCCACATTGAATTTTTAGTGATCACTACTGTTGAATCTAGAACCTGGGATGTTACCATATTGCATTGCATTAGGCAACCTGACAAGTGAGAGAGAGAGAGATACACCATGTGATCCAGTGATAATGCATACATGTTCGTACATTGTGCTAAAAAATCCTTTATACACTTATTTCTGTTTATAATTTGCCCTATAAAAATAAATTTTAGCAATTAGCAATTAGCTAATGAACTGCTAGTCCAGTTGTGAGGGACTTATTTGTAAATGTGTCCTAACTTTTGTGTTAATCTTCGGAATAAGGTGTTATATATCATTTTAGAAACATTATAATATGACGAATATATTTGCTATAAGGTTATAGCATGAATGTCACAAAGATGATGCAGTCTATTTTGATCAAACTGATGCAGAGACCTTGTCATAAATTTACTATAACTTTTGGTTCCTTAAACAAAATGAATGGTTTCATGATGTTTTGGAATCCTCTAAGAATGGTTAACCTATATAATGAATCATTATGGCATAAATGGTGCATTTCAAAGTTTACAGTATGCTCGAATATTTTTCAGGGGCTGAAACATAAAAATGACAGTAACTTTTTATTCAGTGTCCAAATAAAGGCAAATAAATATTTTATCATGCTCTCCTTGTCAATACAATCACAATGATATATACTTTTACTATGTAAATTTTCATCTTTATAGTTGATTTTTGGGAGACCTGAATAATGTATTGGACTAAACCCAGGTCAGGTCCGCATGAAATCTGAGCCACATCAATAATGCTCGAATTAAATAATAAAATACTTTAATTTAATACATAATTCTGAATTAAAGGATAAAAGGATATTGTCTTTATAATTATATTCTCACCTCTTTAAAAAAATCATATTCTTATACCTTGGAATATCTTTTTTATGAAATTCAAATCCCTACATTATCTATCTGATGTTAGGTGATTTAAATCATCCCACACCCTCTATAAATAGAGAGGGGTCTTCACCTATTAAAGGTTGAATCTTCTCTTTTCCTCCCCCACAAAGAGTTCTACTGAGCCAACATCTCACAAGAATTCTTCGTTTCTCTCTTTTTCCACGAGCGGGTATTTGAAACCATGGAAGTCACCATCAATGGTGAGTACCACCCATTTGCATAGCATGCATCATGCATTGCATGATGGGTCTGTGCACGAGCAACAGCTAAGGGAGATACATGTTTGTTGGTACCCGTGCTATCAAATCTATTAACATGAAGAGAAGCATGAAGCAATTTCTAGATATGAGGAGGAGTTGTGATATCCACTATAAGGTCCCAATTACCCAAGCAAAATAGAGCCCAGTTCATCAGGTCGATAGATTGGATAATGAAAGGCGCAAGATGCGTTAATCCAAAATCCATTCTTATCGTATCAAGGGATCAAACCTAAGGGAGGCACAAGACATGTCACTTTAGGTCTATCCTAAAATTATTAAACCAAGTCATCAGAAATTGTCCAACAATTGCGATAAATAATGGATGCATGTCCTGCTGAATTTCAGCCTAATACTGATATGTTGGTGATGTGTTGATAATAACTATTGATCCAGAAGTCTAATCTGCCCCAAATTTCTATGAGGGAAATAAAACTTTGCAATGAAATAACTCCATCAAGTGTCACCTCAATCAGAGGTCAGGAAGGTCTCCAGAAAATCATGGAGAATGGGCTGTGTCCTGCTGGATTCCAGCCTCACGTGATGGTACTATAGGATTGATAACTTTTGATCTATTGGCCCGATCAACCTCAAATTTTTTTAAACAGTAGAAAAGGAATACAATGTAGAAATATCTTTACAAAATTTGATGGGAGCCTAGTTCATTGTGCCGATGAATTGAATAGTGGAAGACGCAAACGCATCACCCTAAATTCATTCTAGTCACGTCAAAGGATTTAATCTGAAAGAGGCGAAAGACATGTCACTTCATATCTATCCTAAAAATTATTGAGGCGAGCTATTGACGAGCTATCCACTGTTGAGCCATCCATCTTGGGAGTATTATATTCGGAGACATCGATAGACATCCCGATGTTCCTCCCCACTATGTCATGTGCATCTCTAGAAGCTGACGAAATCAAGTTGCTATCACAACTTCACCAATTCATCCACATTATGTTACTGGACACTGACGAAGCGAAGGCAACCATCCTATTCGTGACTGACGAGACCCGACACTATTAATGTCGGGCACCAAAGAGACAAAAGCATCCATTTTGTCGTGGTATTACGAATCCCACAGGCAGGTTTGAGGACGTGCGTAACACATGTACAGTGACGCGAGCTGACCTTACGACGGGTCACCTCCCGCCAGGCAACCACAGAGATTGACACGGAGGATTTATATAGGTTCGGGTTCTGGGGGGAACCCTAGTCCTGTCGGCACACCTCGGACATTTGTTCCAGGGGAGGTTCTCTCGCGGGGAGAGGTCTCCAAAGGAGTGCCTATTACTTTGTGTATATGTCAAATGAAATCAGTTGTTCTTTACAAAAGACATACAAGGGGTATATATAGGCCCCTAAGATGCAAAAAGACTAAAATGCCCTAGCTACGGCCATTAGATCCAGGGGCACGGCTGCCTTTTCACCGGGGGAAGGACTTGGATGCTCGACACGTGTTTTCTTCAATTCCCAAGGCGGATGGGGGGGAGAAGACCCGCAACCATCTACGGTCATGATGCGGGCGCCCAGGCGTGAGTAGTGTCATGTAGACCTGGATATGGGAACGTCCGGGACGCCCTGGGGCGATGGAGCCCGTGCCTTTCCACAGACAGGTGTTGAGCCCCCGGGCTCGGGACCGGTCGCGTAGATCCAGACATGGGGATGTTCGGGGCCTCATGGGACGGTGGCGCCCGTGCCTTTCCACAGGGGTGTGCTGAGCCCTCGGGCTCGGGCGCGGTCCCGTAACCTGGACGTGGGAACGTCCGGGACACCCTGGGGCGGTGGTGCCCGTGCCTTTCCACGGGCATGTGTTGAGCCCTCGGGCTCAAGACCGGTCACGTAGATCCGGGCGTGGGGACGTCCGGGACCTCCTGGGGCGGGTGCTCCTGTGCCTTTCCACAGGCACGTGTTGAGCTCTTGGGCTCGGGCACGGTCCCGTAGACCCGGACGTGGGAACGCCCTGGACACCCCGGGGCAGTGGCGCCCGTGCCTTTCCACGGGCGCATGTTGAGTACCCAGGCTCGGGCACGGTCACGTAGATCCGGACGTGGGGACGTATAGAATCCCCGGGGCGGTGGCGCCCGTGCCTTTCCACGGGCACGACTTGAGCCCCCGGGCTCAGGACCGGTCGCGTAGATCCGAGCGTGAGGACTCCGGGACCTCCTGGGGTGGGCGGGCCCGTGCCTTTCCACGGGCGCGTGTTGAGCTCCCGGGCTCGAGCACAATCCCGTAGACCCAGACGTGGGAACGTCCGGGACACCCCGGGGCGGTGGCGCCCGTGCCTTTCCACGGGCGCATGTTGAGCCCTCGAGCTCAGGACCGGTCGTGTAGATCCGGGCGTGGGGATGTCCGGGACCTCCCGGGGCGGGCGCGCCCGTGCCTTTCCAAGGGCGCGTGTTGAGCTCCCGGGCTCTGACATGGTCCCATAGACCCGGACGTGGGAACGTCCAGGACACCCGGGCGATGGCGCCCATGCCTTTCCAAGGGCGCGTGTTGAGCCCCCGGGTTCGGGCACGGTCACGTAGATCCGGACGTGGGGACGTCTGGGATCCCCGGGGCGATGGCGCCCGTGACATTTCTCGGTGGCTAAATATTTTTCCCCCAACACATTTGTTCGATACTAACGAAGCCAAACAACACCCAGGCTGGGCACCGACAAGATGAAGGCCACACATTTTGTGATAGCACCATAAATTGACGAGACTATAGATTTGTATAGTTGTATGCATGGGCATATGCATTGCATATACAGAGGGCAGATTTGAAGTCTGAAGACAATGACCATCGGTGGCTTAATTGGAGGTCTTCTGCAGATTTGATCTGTAGATGTAATATTAACCAGGAGTTTTCTGAAACCCTGAGAACTAAGAACTGTGTAATCTCCTTTTATGTCAGATGTAATTCATACATGTATGAGCAATATGTAAACATCTCAAGGGGACTTGTGACTTGTAATTCATAATGAATTAATAAAGTGTGTGTTTCCCTTATATTTTATGTGTTCTCTGATGATTGATATGTATACTGGCATGTCGGCATTCTTATAAGTTTCTCGGAGAGAGTAGAAATTTTCTCGATGAACAGAGACTTTGCACATCCAACATATATCTCGATTTCCAAGACATCAAGCTTCTAGTGAAGTAGTCCACCTCATCTTCTTCCCACATAAAAACTCCCCTGTTTGCATCTTCCAATAACATTAATTAGCAGGATTTGTAAAAGCAATGGAAACATAGAGAGTAACGTCCATCTCTAGCTGTCTAAATTCTTTGTGCTCACCCATCTCTTTCCAAGTAACCAATGCTCTTCCATACATTGGCTAATTCTTGTCATTATCATATTAGTAGAAGATGTAAGCAAAAAAGTTTTTAGGCTGAAACAAAATGAGGTGGACAATCTCGCTAGAACTTCATATCTTAGAAATCGAGGTACATATTGAGCGTGCAAAATCTCTAGAGCGGGAAGAAACACAACAACAAAAATTGCCACGTCATCAATACCGAGGCAACCACATCAATGGTTTCTTTAGAGATTGAACAATATTTTGGATCGAAAAGATAAGATTGTAGGTGAGATAAAAGATGTGAGACTTATATGAAAAATAGAACAAAGATCAGAAATTATAGTGACAATGCCTCAATAACTACGTGTTAGATATAAATGGGTCAGCACATCTATATAATTAACTCGTTTACTAAATAAGTAGAGTTTGGCTTTATCTGTCTAAACTGACATAACACAACAAATTGTGCCGTGTCAATTTGAATAATTTATAATCAACGAAATAACCACAGTTGGAAAAAATTTAACACAAAATGAATGCATAACACCATTCCTATAGGGTTGGACTTTAGATTACTACAAATGGATTGAGCTATAAATAAGTCAACTCCATTAACACGTTCCATAAACGGGTCAGATTTAGAATTAGACTTACCTAATTTTCTTTTTGTTTTCAAGGAAACCTATTTTTCTGTTTTTTTATTTGTGTTTTGGTTTTCATAGTCGACACGCGAGTACGCAAACATGGGCATATGAACATATCCAAACATGTAAATGAGAATTATGAGATTCTTAGAAAAAATAAATAAAGAATGACAATAAAAAGAAACATGCGGAAAAAAACTGCTAGTCCAGAACAAAACAATTTACAAGATTCTCACCGTGGCGGCTATGGACTTGTAAAATCCAGAAAAGCTTGTGGCGTATATGTAAAAAGGGCAAGTAAAGCAACACCAAGCAACTACAACAAACCGTAGACCAATCCTAGCCAAGATTTGCGGAGAAAGAAGGGAAGAGGTAGAGAGAGAGAGAGAGAGAGAGAGAGAGAGAGAGAGAGAGAGAGAGTCACTACCTACTCCTCTCTCTCATCACAGCCAACCGATCACACACACACTTCTTACACTTGTACCATACATACATACACAAGAGAGAGGAGGAAGAAGAAGAGGAGTAGGTTGGAGGCAGAGGAAGCATTCAGGAGTACTAGGCTGTTCTTGCTTCTGTTTGCTATCATGTCTATGGGTATCTTTCTCCTCTTGATTTCTCACTCTCTCTTCTTGTTTCAATTCTTGTGGTATAGTATCGTTATTTGTTTCTTTAATTCCTTTGATTGGTTAGGTTAGTTTTTTCCTTTTTTTATTTTTTTTTCCTGGTGTTAGGGTTCTCTGTTCTTGGTTCATCAAATATGTGTTTCTTGGCATGCCTTTTTTATATTTTATAAATTATTTTTTTATGTATCAAATATGTGTTTCTTGGCATGCATAGTTCATGTCTATATCCATCATGAATTTCCCATGGTCTTTGTTTTGCATTCTATAGAATAAATTTTTATGTATCAAATATGTGTTTCTTGGCAAGCATAGTTCATGTTTAAATCTATGATGAATTACCCATGGTCTTCTTTTACAATCCATAAAATAAAGTTTTATGATTTTTTTTATTTCTTCTTCTCTTTTCTTCATGTTTCTTGATGCTTTGGTACACCACAAAGTATACTGAAATTATGATTACATGTGCACAGATGAAGGCTACGGTCCTACCTGGGACAGCGACGATGAATACGACAATTTCATACGCAAGATGAACCCACCAAGGTGCACATGTTGTTCTGCCAAAATCTCAGTGCAACACCCAAAGTATCTATGTTTGAAAGCACACTAATTAATACCATATTTTTTTGATAATTTTGTTTACTGTAGGATTGTCATCGATAATGATTCTTGCAACGATGCGACGATTGTTAGGGTATGAACTTGTCGGCAAAATTCCTCAATTCACTATTCTGATACTGACATTTTAGCTGTTTGCTCATTTTTTGTTGCAATTGTAGGTTGATAGTGAAAATGCATATGGGATTCTACTGGAAGTAATACAAGTTCTGATTGATCTGAATCTTGTAATAAGCAAGGCATATATAACATCAGATGGAGGCTGGTTCATGGATGGTAAACTAATACACAACCTAATTACTCCTGCATTTTATTGTAATTTTTGTTTCTACCAAAGCCTAACTTGCAAATTAATTTGGTTTCTTGGGGTTTCAGTCTTTAATGTAACAGATAAAGAAGGGCAGAAACTGAAAGATAAGGCTACCATTGCTCAAATTGAAGACTACATTAGGAAGGTATAATTGTACATGTTCACAAAATCTTGCCATGTTTACAAAATATTGCCATGTTTAGCACTATTGTTTTTTATCATCATCTAGTTAGTAATCAGAACTGATATTTTTGAAACATGTAGTCATTGGGAGCAGATTCAAGATACATACCTTCACGTCGGAGATCAGTAGATGTCGCTGCTGCAACCAACCACACTGTCATTGAGTTGAAAGGGACTGACCGGCCAGGCCTGCTCTCTGAAGTGAGCGCAGTGCTTGCTAACCTCAAGTGCAATGTGGTGAGTGCTGAGATTTGGACTCACAACACTAGAGCCGCTGCTGTGATGCAGGTGACCGATGAGGTGACCGGTTCAGCCATCACAGACATGGAGAGGCTCGAACAGATCAAGGAGCGCCTTTCTTATCTGCTCCGAGGGGGCAATCTTTCACAAGGAGCAGCTGCCATGGCAGTGTCATCAGGGACTGCCACCACACATGCTGAAAGAAGGCTGCACCAAATGATGCTTGATGATGGAGACTACAAGCAGTCTGATCAGCATGTTTCAAGTCAGTCTCAAAGGCCGAATGTCACCGTTCGGAATTGGAACGACAAGGACTATTCAGTTGTCACCCTCAGATGCAAGGACAGGCCGAAGCTCCTGTTTGATACAGTTTGCACTCTGACAGACCTGAAATATGTTGTTTTCCATGCGAATGTCGATGCGAAAGACAATCAGGCTTACCAGGTAAATATACTGAACAAGACATCTTTCATCACCATCATGTTTGTGAAATTCAGTTCGGTAAGTTATGTAGCATCAATACTCTTCCGCAGGAATTCTATATAAGACATGTAAATGGATCTCCAATGAACACTGGAGATGAGAGATTGAGAGTAATCCAGTGTCTCGAAGCTGCCATTGAAAGGAGGGTATCTGAGGTAACAATTACATCTATGTTTATCTGAAGGAAACTGTACCAAAACCATTGTTCATGTAACTCATAGATCACATTTCTGTACATGCTGGCTGTTCAGGGTGTGAAACTTGAGTTGTGCACAAATGACAAGGTCGGTCTACTGTCAGAGGTCACGCGCATCTTCCGCGAGAACAGCCTGACTGTCACAAGAGCAGAAGTGGGCACAAGAGGCAGGAAGGCTGTGAACACATTCTATGTTCGCGACTCTGCAGGAGGGACAGTTGATCAGAAGACCATAGACTCCATCAGGCAAGCCATAGGCCAGAACCTTCAGGTGAAAGGCCAGCCTCAGCTGTCGAAAGCACAGGAGTCACCGACATGGTTCCTCTTCGCCAACTTGTTTCGTCCGAGGTCACTCTATAGTTTCGGATTGTTCATGCATTGATCTCAATGTCTGATTCTGAAAACTGCTCTGAATTCTCAACTGAAGAAGCAGTCATCCAAAGAGCAGCCTCCATTCTCCTTCAGAATTGCAGGGTTGGGATTTAGTATATGGGAATGTTTATAGATCATCATTTGTAAAGATTCATATCCTTTGCCTTTGAGTTGAAAAGGCACATGCATTTCCCACTATCCAGCCGTTAGATTAGAAATTCATACTCTAGATTAAAGCTAGTGAGAAATTTAGAATTTCTTGTGAGATGATTAAGTATCTTAATTTCTCTCCTGCATCAATCTGGACCATTCGAATTCCGATTTAACAGTTAAGATAAGGGGAAATGCATGCTGACTTCAAGGCAGAGGATCTGATCCCATTTGTGAATATGCTCAAATTTGAAATACCCAGATTGTGACATGGGTTGTAGATAAAGGATGTAAATATGATAACTTGAGCAATTATGATTATAAGGAAATATGATCAGTTCCAACAGTGACCTTATGTTTCTTTTTCCAAATATTTTGATTATGAAAAGACAAATGACAATTTCATTATCCTCCATGATATTCAAAACAAAAAGCTCACTTTGCTTTCAAATTATTGTAGCTGTCCTGCAATTGGAATCTACACGATAGCAATGGCCTCCAAATTCTGTGGTGGACAGGCAGATGAAGGTCAAGTAGTGAAAAGCATTGCTACTTCTTACCCCAAACCTTTGCTGGTACAGACAGCATTTGAAGGTTGCAGCAACTCAACTCAAATTCTGTGGCTGTGATGTGATCTTGTCATCCAGCACATTGCTTAATCCGCTGCGCCATGGTGACGGTTTCACCAACTCCCATTATTCTGCAGCAGCCTAGATGTGTGGCGCTATGTGCCAGAAAGTTCTCAGTGGAGTAAAAAAAGTAGTAGAGATCATGAGAGTTAGTTTAGAATGTTTTGCATCTTACCTTTACAAGCTTTTTATACTTCCTGTGCTCATCAGTAGTGCTACTATTGGCTCTGCTGATGATTGGTTGCTGCCACATTCTTCTGCTCCAAATGGTGACATCTGATCTAGAAAGGTGTTGATAAAGGCAACAACACTAACAATCCACATTGAGGTCAGGAGAGTCTCCAACAGCAGAATATTTGCTGAACGGTAAAGCAGCTTTGTGTTGCATACTTCGGACAGAGAAACAGGTGTATGTGAGCCATTACGTGCACGTGTTCTTCACCAAGAATTCAGTGGAACAGCCTGACAGATGGGAAAGCAGACTCAAGCTGCCTGTGCGATGGAATCCAGTTAGGCAGATGTCACAGCTAGGGTAGGTGTGATCTGATGTTGCCTCTGCATTAAGCCCTTCCAGTTCAAAGCAGCATTGCATTGGTGCAGGTTTGAAGGGCCCAACAAATTTTTGTAGTTGGATGCTGGTTAACCATTGCGTCCCTGATATCGGACCATATTTCAGAAACAGTGATCCATGTGTAGAAAGTGTTGGCTGTTTCTTGACCAAAACTTTGCAACATAATGGCATACAACATTCATTTCCACATAATCAGAGCTGGAACAAATTTCTTTTTTCCTTTGTTGACATGCACTCAAAAGTGGCATAGAACAATAAATTACCAGAGCAATAGAACAAGAAAATTAAACTTTCATATGAAGGATGTCTTTAATTTAATTTAGAAAAAATGAGGTACAAACCTTGTGATTGTAGTTTTCACATTAAGATACATGCAACTAGGGTACAAAACTAAATAAAGCACAAAAGCTCTTTCCCATGCAACAGCTTGTTCCAATATTCAGCACAGTAGATCGATTTCTTGCAGACTAGCAGAAATAAATGCATTTTTTCCATCTTCCACCAATTGGTGTCTAAGAGGTGCCATGTTAAGGAGGCATTGCAGATGGATTACCATAATTGTTGCCAGGATCAACCTTTATGCATGAGAATGCTCCTCCATATGGCTAAGTGGCTAACAGGGTTCCAGACCATCTCTTTGCGTAGTTTGGTATGTCATACCAACTTCAAGTTAGACAAAGCAGTGAAAAATGGTTATGAACAAACTGAATGGCGAGAGCAATATTATCATGATATTTACACAGGCAAAAATGTGGTTCTTTATATTTCATATACTTAATTATTATTGTAAGTAACTTTTTGATTTGAATAGTTTCCCCAACTATTATATCTATTTGCACAAATACCTCGATGATTTCCAATCATTAATACATAAAGTCTGATAAGCATGTCTTGGGTTGGTATGCAAATAGGATCTCCAATAGCAGGAGACAAGAGATTTATATAAGAAAACATAAGTAAACGGGGTTCCGCCCAAAATGAGAATGGGCTGGGGTTATGAACTTATAATCATGGCATCTGACTCAATCATCAGATTATAAATTCATTCCATATTAAACCAAACTGTGCACATTCTTATAATGAGAATGAGTCATTCAAGCCTATATAAATAGGATACTCTGTTTACATAGAAATCCCTACGTCCTTACATTCTATTTAAGATTAGGAATTTAAGATTAGAAATAGGTGAGACCTATTTTTGACATATCTATCCTATCCTTATTTGGGTATCATATGAACCTCTTTGAGCTTCTATTAAATCGAGAAATTGGATTGTACATCTTTTTGATTTTGATATAGATTTTGATATTGTTGGGAGAAAATACCAGACGTTTCCCGGGATTTGTCACGGACACCTCCCAGGGAAAGTCCTGGACGCCTCCCGTGGAAAGTCTTGGACGCCTGTCTCCTGTGGAAAGTCCCAGAGAGTTACCGGGGAAAGTCCCGGACGCCTCCCGTGGAAAGTCCTGGAGGGTTCCTGTGGCAAACCTCGGACGCCTCCCATGAAATGTCACGAAAGCCTCCCAGAAAAGGCCAGGAAGGGCTCCCGTAGAAGGTCGCGAGCACCTCTCCAAGCCCTGGACGCCTCCCGTGAAATGTCACGGAGGCCTACCGAGAAAAGCCACGGAGGGCTCCTGTACAAGACCGCGGGCACCTCTCCGAGCCCCAGACGCCTCCTATGGCAAACCTCAGATGCCTTCCGTGAAATGTCACAGAGGCTTCCCGGGAAAAGCCACGGAGGGCTCCCTCGCAAGGTCACGTGCGGGTGACGTCAAGAGCGCCTCAGGAACTAGTGAGGATACTTGTCAAACATCCAAGCCCTACAACCGGTGAAATGGCGTCGATGCCCTTCAATCCGACGGCCGTAGCCCTTTTTGCTTCTTTTGGGGCCTATATATACCCCATTGTATCTCATCTGTAACTCAGAGACAATTCATTTTACACACACAAAACAGCAGACATCCTTTGGAGACTTCTCCTTTAAAGAGAACCTCCCCAACGGACTCACGTCCGAGGGGTGCCGACAGGACTAGGGTTCCCACCGGAACCCGAACCTATATAAAACTCTCCGTGTCAATCTCTGTGTTGCCCGACAGGAGATAAACAGTCACTCGGTCGACTTGCACCGCTGTACGTGTTACACACGTCCGAGAAATCTGCCGGTGGTATATTTTATACCACTATATATATAGGGAGACTATTCTACACCCACCCCTAGAATAGTTATTCTATGTCCACCTTCTGTATCGTTGGATCATGCATCGAGATTAGAATTTTATTGACGGTAGTAACTACCACAAACGGCTTCATTATCTCTAAAAAATAGGAACCCACACAATTTGTTATAACCGCACACCATATCTAAAAAATAGGAACTAACTAAAATATAGCAACCGAAATCATATTAGTTAGTAAATTTACTGGTCACATAATATAAATTTATTGGTCATATGCTACAGATTTACTAGACGGACCAGTAAATGTATAGTATATGACATACTATAGATTTTTGTCAGTAAATTTACTGATCGCGTAATATAAATTTATTGATCGTATACCACAGATTTATTAGACGGATCAGTAAATATACAGTATATGACTAGTAAATTTATTGGTCGTGTAGTATAAATTTACAGGTCATATACTATAGACATATACTATATATTTTTGTCAGTAAATTTATTGGTCATATAATATAAATTTATTGGATGTGAATAAGATGTGGGAGCGCAGTGAAGAAAATGAAGAGGCGGTTGGTACGGATATCGATCAGTAACAATAAAATATTTCAACGGTTATACTTTATTCTAGTAAGTTAGATCGGACGATTTCTAGACTGGGTATAGAATAACTATTCTAGGGGTGGGTGTAGAATAATATATATATATATATATATATATAAGCCCTACAGATAATGCAAATCGAAGCAATTTGATGTCTGACTCAGGTTGAAATACTCCCAAGACTCCACCTTTGTCATATATTCCATATATCACATTAGATAGTTATCATATTCATGAAATATGATTCACTTTCAAAATGCCTTGGTGAAATAGTAGACAAGCGAGACTCAAAATCTCATGCTAAAGAGCGTGGAAGTTCGATTCCTCTTCAAGGTATAATATGGAGAATGCTCATTCAATGAGCATTTTCCATAGAAACATTCCAGAAATCTTGACTTGACGCTCTTCTCTATCTTCTGATGTCCTTAAAGATCTCCATGAGAAAAATAGACGCTAAAAGCCAAAATAGACTAAATATAGTCTGAGTGATGTTAGATAATATACTCAAAATCACTCGAATGAGATGATAAAGAACCCAAAGCAGACGGTATCATACGCCAAAGATGGTCTTAAGAATCCAAAAGATCTTACTAAAAAGAGATAGATGTATTACAACTACTATTGCTCTTGTATAAAATACTCTTACATAAAATATTTTTTTTACCCAACAGGAAAAAGTGACTAAGAATTCCCCTTTTTGTTTGTGAATCCCAATTTGCATCCTTTGAGTGAACGCCCATAAATAGCCATCAAGGAAATCGAACAAACAATCCTAATACCATGAAAGATAAACTTCCCAGATCTAAGGAAGCTTATCATTAATGGCTTGGGCACATAATTTTATTTTATTTTTTAATTATTTTTTTGACCAAAATGATAAAGGTCAGATAGATTCAAACGGCAATTACAATGACAATAAATAATATGCCAATCCAAATCATTTGCTTATGGAGAAAATTTCACCGCCTCCTTTTTCTGCCTTTCCCCAGCTGTCCAGATTTAAAAGCATGTTCCTGTTCTTGCAGGAAGGACATAGCCTTTCCATACATTTCAGCTCTCTCTTCTTCTTGTTTTATCCTCTCCTTCTCTTTTACTGCAGACAAGAAATAATTATCTTTACGCAGCTCACGTATTGCCCCCTTCTTTTCACTCTTGAGGCGTTTCTTCAGCTTCTTCATTTGTGCCCTTTCTCGGTCAGGATCATAATCAAGACCCTTTATGTAACTGGAGAAAAAAGGAGTTCAAGGTCAACTTCCATATAGCTCAACAAAATGATAAAGAAACAACAGAATATACTGCTGTTTTTTTCATATGAAAAAACAATTTAGACCCTTCAAGAATAAAACATAAGAATATCGCATCCCAACAATATACAGAATACCAAAAAAACTACATACTTCTCTTCGAATTTTGGATTCAATTGCTTAATTGGCTCAGGCTTTTTCTTTCGCATTTGGAGAGGCTCTCTTAAAGCATGGTGTTCATCACTTCTCTTCTTAGTCAAGTCAATGACTTCTTGCAAAGTATCCCTTAACAGGCCAGACAGGTCTGATTTATCAAGAATTTCTTGCAGTAGAGAGGAGATTGGAAGGAAAATTTCCGGGAAAGAGCGTAGTTCTTCATGTATAATAACAAAGCCTCTCAAAGACTCAGCCACAGATAAAAGTATACTAGCCCTGCCGGAAAATGAAAATGTATGAATATTAGATAATAATAACAGAAAAACCATATTTCAATAAGAGTTCTCAAGCCATTACGATAACATCCTTACTTGAAACTATCAGATGAAAAATAAGGAGCATCAGGATCCATGTCCATGACTTCCAGGATATTCATTGGATTCACCTCATGTACATGCTCAGGAATATGAAGCCAAGGTTTCAATGTTTTCAGCTCCATAAATAGATCATTAACCTACACCAAAAGAGTCACGCACTTAAATATCAAGCGGCAAGCAGAAAACATGTTCAATACTTGAATTGCACTTTTACCTGATTGCATAGTTGGGGCCCTGTTTTATCTTTAAGAGATGTCACCAGAAGAGTTTGCAGAAAAACAATAGCTTCTGGGCAGAACTTTTTAGATTCTTTAGTAGCCTACAGATGTAAAATTTGTGAAGGAAATAATGAGTATTTGCTGCTCTAATAGGGGCAAAAGGAATTTCTTGTCCTGCCTTGCTACTGCCCATCCCACCATAATGTAACCAATAAAAGAAGATGAATTGCTACTGCAGGAAAGGGCGAAGTGCAATTAAGAGATCTTCCATTTAATGAGGGAAATGATCTTCAAGTACCCAAGAGCATACAAGTTGTACTCTTCATAAAAGAAACCTGAGAACAAAATATCTCATAAAGTTTAAGAGCGTACCATAAGCACCATGGAGCACAAAAACGAACCAACAGCTATATCTCGACCAGATTGTATAGGGCAACGCATCAGGTATTCACACATAAGTAGAAGCATTGGAGTTGTTACAACATGACGGTAGTCAGAGCAGGGGAATATGAGAGACCATAACCTGAGGAGAAGTAATGTCTTCAAACTTGGCCAACTGCTCTTTCCTGCAAAGATATAAAGAAATCACACAGCTTCCAACACAGATTAATGACAATAAAATCGATTTCCCAGAAACTCCCAGATCATATCTCACAAACCTGGAACCTTAATATTTTCACATAGCCTTGTACGAGTATGAATCAGTCTTTGCCTGGCACAAATGGCAGCAAAATATGGAGTCTCTCTACTCATCTCAATTAAAGGCTTAGCAAGGGAGTCAATTATTTTGAACTTCACTGGACTCTGAGTCGCTGACACTGCAAAATACTGCAGAAGAACACCATAAAAAACCTGCCAACAAGAATTAAATATCAGAGAATATGTCTGACAGGCTCAGTGGGAATTAGTCGGTTATCTATTTAGCAACTTTTGCGTGCCATCGATGAATTTAGTCAAAATGTAACATACTTGCATCTTCTTTCTGTTTTCAGCCTTAAGCCTTATTGAATTGCAAGAACGTATTCGACTAATGATCTCAACTATTTCAGTTTCTGAACGTCCATCTAACAAGTTGCACAGATCTTTCAGGTCATTTGGTGTTTCTATCACAAAAGGAAGACTGTCATCCTTGTCTCGTGTTGGTTTTCCATTAGATGCTCTGTTAGAATTTTGTTCATCTTTTTTCACCACTTTGTCACTGATCTCTTGTTCCTTCTCTTGTACATCCTCCATTTCATCTTCTTCAGCAACCTCGTCGTCATCACTTTGCTCCCAGTCTCTTGCAGACATATCACCAAAGTCACGATCATTTGAATCTTCTTCATCACTGGCATCTTCTTCATCCTTATCGCCATCTTCATCTTCACTTTCTTCATCGTCGGACGATGCAGCATCTTCACCCATTTCTTTACCCTCCTTTTCATAAATTTCATCAATCCAGCCCTTTGTCTTTCTTGTAGACTCATCCAAAGAGAAGGAATCACCAAGATCATCACCAGATAGAGGTTTTGAGTTATCCGGCTTCATGTGGTTGTCATCCTCGTTATCATCATCATCATCTTCATCAGAGGAATCAGCAGTTCCAACCATCCGTTTCTGCCGCTCTTCCTATAATGCAATCCAGCATCAAAGGTATATTTCAATCAGTACTTCCAATAGCCAATATGCTAGTTGTACGGTCTCATTATAAGCAAAACAAAATTACATTGAAATTTAGATAAGAAAAACAAAAATTACACTGAATTTTAGAGAAGCAAAACTGGTCGCATTCAACTTTAATAAGCAATAAATTACATTGGATTTAAATAAGCAAAAAAAAAATGATAATCAAAAGTTGCATCGAATTTTGAAGATAATTAAACAAACCTCCAACTTTTCAAGTCGTTCTCTTTCTTCCTTGGCTATCTCCTCTGGAGTTTTTGTCCTGTCTGATGGGCGAGCCCGTTGATCCATTACCATTTCTTTGACCAGTTTGTCATATGCGTCTGGCTTTTCCTAGGAAACAACAAGACAGATGCAACTTTAGCACCAAGAACACCAAACACAACCAACTAAAACATGCAGAATTGTCCACCACCATCAATCAAACAAAACCAATGACTAAGAGATGGAATGGCTAAGTGGACAAAAAAACACTGAATCATCAGGTTACAATCCGAGATCAGTAAGTGCATAATCAGAACACAGAATTTTATAATAAATTAGTTAAATGGCTCACAATACAAACCACCATGCCCATTCATTCTTTTCTTTGCCAAGCTTACAAGCATGTGCAGTGTGCACAGCAAGTTTTACAAGAAAATTTGTTCTATGCCACTGCAAAATGCCAATTTTCTAAGGCCAATACACATTTATGCTCCATGCTAGCAACCTTTTCTACAAAAAGCTATGAAATAAGAACAATCTTGTGCTTGTTGAAAATCTAAAAGAAAGAACAAGCATTGAGCATATACCTCATGAAAGATCTCTTTCCCCGTCAAACCAAATGATCCCTTACGAACAGTTCCCAAATTATTTTTGTTTGCATTGATCTTGGATGACTCAGTCAAGGATAAAAGTGCCTGTGTCTGGGCCAATGATGCAAAGTCATCATCTAACTTTTCTATAAGATGTTCATCCTCTTCCCTCTCCTTGGCTTTTTGGGCCTGCCACAAGAAACATATGTTACATCTACTTAATCACTTAATGCCATACTCCTAAGAATATTGGAGCAACAAGAAAAAGGTGAAGTCAGAAAGTTAAATATTGTAGAAGTAAATCATCTACAACTTGGGAACAATGAATAGCAACAATGGTAACAAGGACATGCAAAAAGCAACAGAAATATAGCATAATTCATCAATAAGAATTATCTTTATGAACATAGTGCACTAGTGGGCACAATTGTGGTCACTTGATCACCGTGTGTCAGGAAAACAGACATAGAATATCACGGCCAGGTAAATGTCTCATCACTTTCTGCTGCACAAGAAAATGGCTCCTCTAACATACCTTTGTAGTTAGCTTTGTTTAGCTCAAAGCACGAGGTTGGCAAGATCACTGAACAGCAAACAAAGCTAAATATGTAGTAATTCATTAGCCTATCTCAAAAAATACTGACGAGCTGATATATACTTCAGAAAATGGTTTGTGAAATGAGAGCTACTACAAGTTAAAATACTACAATAAGCCACCAAAATAAATAATTATACTTTCTACATTGGATTCTAACTAAAATTTGTAACACTTCAGATTTACAAAAATACCAACGAAGTAACAAACTGCCAAATAAGATGTAAGGTTTGATCTACTACATATTAAGTGAAAGAAGGTTGATCTAGGTGACAGCATTTGGGCAACAAGGTAACAGAAAGTAGTTCTTCATGGAGTAGGTAACATAAGGAAGAATAGTCCCTAACTATACATAGTAATTCTTCATGGAGTAATAGACTACTTAATCACACAAGATGCTCTACCTTGTAAAATTTACTCTTTGAAATTATCTCCATCATAACTTCCTTCTTGCTCTTGTGGCCCTGCCAACATAGCAAGAAAGTAGCAAGTATGAAAATCACAACATATGGATTAGAGATTTGAATCTACATGTGTGCTCCTCCCAATGAAACATACATATGTTTCTTCTGTCAAGTCATTTTCTGAAGGACAGTCGTTAAATTGGAGAGATGAGCACTTCTTTGAGAGACTCAGTTTACCTGAAACTTACAGAAGATTATAAGCACAGGAAACAAAATAGATACATTAACATTAATTCATGTGGATGAGAACTACAAGAGCTTTCAAAGCCATCATGTGACATGAAAATGTTTATTTAAATGGTGCCAATTCATCTTCACTAAGGGTTGCAGCAAGAAAGCTCTTGTAGTTCTAATAGCTAGATAAGACAATTATCATCCAACACTTGTTTCTTGTGATACAAATCTATAATCTAATAGCTAGATAACAATTTGACAGAAGAATAATTTTGCTTTCTTTCAGTATTGACCAAAAGCGAAGCCAGACTTGAATATCAATAAGTAAACCTAGGCATCAGCCTTAAAGGTTATTCAGTTTCAAGATGATTAGAAGACCTTAACATAGTATCTCAGCCAATCACTGCTGATCTTTTAGACATAATACAAATACAGCAAAAAAATAATCATGAAAAGGTGTGTATGATCAGGTCAGATACAAACTTAACATAGCAGCAGCAACAGTAACAATAAATATTTCGTTTAATCCTGGAAGCAGAAAAGAGAAGCAAATTAGACCCATTTATAAGGAACAAGGCAAAGCATAGATGCACCTTCTTCATCACTCTCATCATCAAGAGGCAACTCCTCATCAAAATCATCCTTTTCCGCAAGTGAGTGAACATGGTGAACATCAACCTCATCTTCCTCACCATCAGATAGATTGTATTTGCTCCCCCTTTTCAACTTTGACTAGAAATCATGATAAGAAAAATAGAAAATTACAAGACCTATCAAATGTAAGTACTATCACTATTACGGACATGAGGTAAGAAAAACCTATCTACAATATGGGCTAGTAAGCAACAATGAAGGGGGTACATCTTTCCCATCTGTGATAAAAGCACTTTGTTCGTGTTTTTATTTCTATATCCAATTTACAGGCAGCACACCTTATAATCAGTATCATTTAGTAAATGAAAAAGTATATGCATCCATCTTACAGCTCAACAATTTCATGGCTATAGCAAAACATCATAAAAAAAATTAGACCTCAAAGTAACTTGTGCAGTTTGCTTCGGATATTTCTTCACATATTCCAATTATATGAAAAAAATCTATTATATTATGTTTTGCTTGTGTGCATGAAAGTGTAAGATAGCACCAGCTAACTGCACCTCCCATTCTATCTATCATTTCAATGGATTTCAAAACCCACTGCAATTACTACAAACGGTACAGCTCCTATGCGAATCATGCATACACCTCTACCGATCATAACACGCCAAACCGACTGCCATGGTCCTTGTGGCACAAAACTCACCATGCGCTCCCGCTGCTGGCGGAGCACTGCCTTCTCGAACTCCTCCAGCGTGCCATCCTGCTCGCCGATCCGATGGTCGGCGAACACGGACGACTTGCCTCTCTGCTGCACCTCCTTCAGCAGTGTGTTCTCCCTCTGCAACCAGAACCAAATCAATCAATCAATCAACTAAGGACAGCTAAGTTATACTACTACAAGTCTACAGCTACAATTGGCAAAGCTGGAAGCTTTCACCTTGTGGATGGCGAGGGAACGGGAGCGCGCGACGCGAATCTCCTCGCCCTTGCGCTTCTTGCCCAGCATGTCGAACTTGCGGCGCGACCACATGGCCTCGAACGGGTTGCTCCTCTCCTCTGCCGCTCCCCCGCGCGCCTTCATCGCCACCGCCGCCGGGTCCTTCCTGACATTCGAGCTCTTCTTGCTCTTCTTTGCCTCCTTCTTCTTCGCCGCCGCAACCGCCGTCATCGGCTTCGTCTTTGCCATCGCCGGGAGGAGAGTTAGGGTTTAGTGTGGGTTTCTCCTAAATTTTTTGTGTTCTTGTTGTATTAGTGATATGCATGAGACCTACCATTAGATTGATGGGCCTGAGGAGACGTGACTGATTAGCCCAATAGGCTCATGACCTATAGCCTAATAAGCCCAGTTTATTTTTATTTTGAGTTTGGTCATGACTAAACGGACACATGACCAACGGAACTAAGTCAAAAAAAGAAATTAGCAATCTAATTTATGGGTCGTATGTCATAGAGGAGAATGGAGAAATATGCCAAGTTAATTTGGAGCCAAGGTTTTTTTACTCCAACTTTGGTCCAAAACTTTGGCAGAAAAGTACCCCAAAGTCATCATTATAATCAATTTTTACACTCCAACCAAACAAAGTTAAATAAGTGAGACATGACTAAGAATTAATAGGGCAAAATTGAGAATACAAATCAAACACATCCTTCATCTAGAACAAACAAAGACAAATTTTTATCATGGCCAAATTCATTCCTCCCACACTTTTCTCCCTCGTCCTCTTCCTTCGCCGCCATCGCTACCTCACATCTTCTTCTCTCATAACAGCTACCACTGTCCACGGTTGACGGCGCCTCCATTGCCTCATTGCACTACTACCTGACCACAACCTTCCATCACTCGTCTCTCCCGTGCTTGCCACCTCCCACCATCTCCATTCGTGACCAATGATGCCACCACCGCCTCGTCGCACTGCTCCCAACCACAGCCCTTATGCCGCTCTTTTCCTCGCGCTCATCATCTCCCACCGCCTCTACCTATACCCAGCGGCATCACCCATCACTGAGCTACTACCACCAAAAAAGTTAAGAAGGGGACCAGGTGAATCTTAGAGGGCTACATCTAAGAAGAGTAATTTCATCTAAGAGTGGAGAGATGTGTATGTAAGATAAAAAAAAATAAGTGCTTATTCATTAGTAGATACGAAAATAATTTGACCGCTAATCAAACAATTGCGAGTTCCTATGGCCACAAAATTTGGCTACCTAATGTATGGTCCAGTTATTATAGAAAACAAAGTGGAGGATTTGGTTAGCCAAATTTTGGATGGCCAAATTCGCCCAAGATTTGGTAAAACAAAAAACTAGCAAAAGAGTAGCCAAATTGACTACTCCTATTTGCATGTCAAATTTTGATCATAAATAAAAGAATAACCAAATTATTGTAGTATAATCAAACTTTGACTTGATTAATTATGGATGTGAACCAAACATGCCCATGCAAAGTTGGACATACTCACGTGGTGGACAAACCAAGACTGCCTAAGCCAAGAGTTTAGAAGGTGATAAGGAGAGCAATGGGGGATCTTTTGCAACAATAAGGGTATTTAGAGTGTGTTTAATTGGTGTCCTCACTATCATGTGTATGGCTTGGAACCTGTCTAATTAAGCAGATTATTTAAAAGTGTTTGGTTGGTGCCTCAGTCCAGTGATAATAGTCCAATTTGCATCTATTTTGTGTACATTTATCCCCGTATTCATGCATATTTTAGCCACATGTCTTGGCATTTACATAAGTGATTCTAGATTTATTGCTCAATTGACAGATTATTTCTTTGTTGATTTTTGACCATAAGTTGACACAAATCGGGTGAATCTTGGCTAATTGAACACGCTCCATTGATTAAATCTGACCCGAGGACTATTTTGTACAAAAGTGCGCGACGACACAGTCGCGTAGGAGCTGACCATGCTAGAATCAGAGTCTCTGGGGACCTAGAACATCGAAAACCCTAGGCCAACGATCTTCTAGTGATTTCAGAGAAACCAAAACCCCCAAATGCAAAAGCCGCAAGACTCAGAAAACTATAGCCCTAGCTCGGGAGGACTAAGCTACAATTTCCCATAAATTTGAGGGCTAAAATGGAAAATTAACAAATCCTATTAGGCTAAGTCCACTCCAGCTACTTCAACTGGTGCCTTACTGACACATCGAACCCATGTGGGCAAGCAAGTTGTATGATGATGCGTGCGAAGCAATTGCCGCTTGAAGCTCTGACAGGTGGGTCCCACTAGCGCCCGGATATGCGTAGCTGTAGCATTGGACGAATTGATGGCGCCTGATGATACATTTTGTGGGTCCCACCTCTCACGCACCGTGCCTGGCTAACCCACCCTGAAAAACGCACTGATAGTGCGACTAGAAAATTAGTGGGCTCGTATGTCAATGGGTGTGTACTCAATAAAAGCTTGTGGCACGCGAAGCAATGTGGCAAAGGCAGGCCCCACAAAACGTGTAAATGCTTTGTGGTGCGCTCACCTCATGTGTCGCACATAGTGCATAAGAAATGAGCCAACTTCACTGACATGTGGCCAAACAGATATTGAGGCACATGTTGAAGATTTGTTTGTTTTTTTTTTGTTGTCATTAAAGTTTAATTGAAGTTTTTTATTTGCACCTTGGCTGTGAAGAGCTCTGCAGATGATAGTGGGCCCAACGTGAACTAGACCCACATATCAAAGTGTCATGCTGTGTAAGGGTTGGAACTAGCCATTGGAAGTATTTATTTTGTGGATCTCACCTGTCAGTGACTCAAAAAAATTACCGTTACAATATAGTCATTAAAAATAACTATTGCAATTATTTTAATGATTTCTGGACTAAAATTGCTAAAAAATCAAAAAAATTAGGAAAAATTGCCGAAAAATTCTACCTTCCTCTCCCTATAAATATGAGTATAGTTGAATTCATTTTCTCTCATACTCACTTACAAATCTCACACTATTCTTTCTCCCATCCTTTAAAAATTTTCAAAAAAATTTCCTATGGATAACAATCCCCCCGACGATTTTGTTAATTGGTTTAGCGAGTCTAATTTTCATCCTCCCCCCGTATCAAATGTGTTATCCATCCTACACACCCCCTCCATATGGGGAACTACATCCGTATGCACAGACTCCTCTGTATGCATAGCTCCCTTATGGCTCTTACGGTCAAAATTTTCATTTCGTCAGGATGCCGACCAACTTTGCACAATTTTTGCCTCCAAAAACACCTACCAAAAATTCCCACTCTACGTCGGTACTAAATAGTGGCACTCCACGTACCGTGCCCTAGGTTGTCATCGATGATATCGATGGCGGCAATGACGAAGGAACCGCTGGAGCTCAACCTAAACGATTGCTTTGGTCACAAAAAGATGACATTCGACTTGTGAGTGTTAGTTTATATTTGAAATTTTTTGGACCAGAAAATTTTTCGACTTTCACTTCAAAATTTGTGAACAACTTTATTTTTTGTCTTCCAGATTATCAGACTGTGCAGTCCAACAGAGATTCAATCACATGGAATGAATTCAAGGAAGAATTTTGCAAGTACCATGTTCCGAAAGGTGTTGTTCAAGCAAAACGCCTAGAGTTCGTGAATCTGAGACAAGGAAATAACTTCGTCAAACAGTACCTGCACGAATTCATTCAATTGGCAAGATACGCCCCCGAAGATATTGCGACAGAAGAGAGAAAGATCGATAAATTCTGCGAAGGTCTACAAAACTCTCTGCAATACCAGCTGTCATCCCATGAGTTTACGGATTTTTATGTTCTGATCAATCGATTGCTCAAAATAGAAGAAAAGAAGGGAGTAATCGAAGAAGACCGAAAGAGAAAGGCCTTACCTAACTCTTATCAAGGAAATGCTAGTCGAGGAAGACTGATGCCAGCTTATCGACCAGCCTTCAGACCGCGGCAAAGACCCCAGAGGCCTGCGCCAACTACAACACCGCAGTGTACCGGATGCAAAGGAAATCATTTCTTCAAGGATTGTCCCATGAAGAATGTGGAATGCTTCCATTGCGGAAGGAAAGGACATCGCAAGGACACCTGTCCACTTCAACATTTGCCGTTCAGTGTTGCTCAAGCCCAAACTGCAAGACCTCCTATTCCAACTCAAAGCTTCGCTAGAGGTGTTCCGCCATCCAGAGGAGGAAGAATCCAGAATAGTAGAGGAAGAGGAGCACCTACCGCAGGTCGTGGCCGACTCAACTACGCATCCGCCGTTGAAGCAGGAGAAGCATCCGATGTCGTGATCGGTAGGATCTTGATCCATTCTGAGCTTTCAGTTACATTGTTTGACCCTGGTGCTATTCATTCTTTTGTGTCAAGATCTTTTGTGCTCAGAAATGAGTTACCCGTATCTGCATTAGAGTATCCTATCTTAATCCAATCCCCTGGAGCTAGAATGCCTGTTGAATCTATCTGTAGAAATATCGCCTTTAGTATTGGCAACACAAGATTCCTAGCGAATTTGCTAGTTTTGGATCTTCAAGGGCTAGATGTTATCCTTAGAATAGACTGGCTAGCAAAACACAAAGGCCAGATGGACTTCGAGAAGAAGGCAATCACTCTATCGAACGCTGAAGGAGAGCAAGTCACGTTCTACGCAGAAAGGTCCATAGTGAGTGACCAAGTGTGCAGTTTGAATAGCATGGAGAAAGTTGAGTTTGAAAAGGTACCAATAGTGAATGAATACCCAAAACTCCCTGGAATGCCACCAGACCGAGATATAGAGTTCACAATTGAATTAAAGCCTGGATCTGCTCCGTATGCAAGGAAGCTTGCACGCATTACGAGTGAAGAGAAAGAGGAGTTGAGAAAGCAAGTGGAAGAGTTGGAAAGAAAAGGATTTATCAGGTCGAGTTCCTCACCTTGGGGAGCCCCTGTACTCTTCGCCAAGAAGAAAGATGGCAGTCTACGACTCTGTGTTGACTACCAAATGTTGAATGACATGACAATCAAGAACAAGTACCCTCTGCCAAGAATCGATGATCTCTTTGACCAGCTCAGAGAAGCCAAGATATTTTCGAGAATTGACTTGAGGTCTAGATATCATCAGCTAAAGATTCGAGAAGAGGACATCCCAAAGACTGCATTTATAACAAGATATAGACTACATGAGTTTACCGTGGTACCATTCGGTTTAACAAATGCACCAACAATGTTTATGAACTTGATGAACAAAGTCCTTATGGAATTCTTAAACAAGTTTGTCATCATATTTGTCGATGACATTCTTATCTTTTCCGAATCAAAGGGAAAACATGCACAACATCTTAGAATAGTGCTAGAAAAGCTTGCAGATCATTAGTTGTACGCCAAATTTGATAAGTGTGCCTTTTGGTTGAAGGAAATCTCTTTTCTAGGTCACATCATTTTTGGCAAAGGAATATCTATGGATCCATAAAAAATTCAAGCTATCATGGAATGGAAGCAACCGGAAACTGTGACTGAAGTAAGAAGTTTTCTAAGATTAGCCGGTTATTACCGAAGGTTTGTTGAAGGATTCTCTAAGATTACCAAGCCGCTTACCAAACTGCTGAAGAAGGACGTTCCATTCAACTGGACTGAGGATAGTGGAAAGAGTTTTGAGGAGTTGAAGAAAATATTAACAACCGCACCTGTTCTTACGTTGCTAGACAACAAGAAGGACTTTGAAGTATATTGAGATGCGTCAAAGCAAGGACTAGGTTGCGTTCTTATGCAAGAAGGAAGGGTTGTGGCATATGCATCAAGACAGCTGCGACTGCATGAGGAGAACTATCCAACACATGATTTGGAATTAGCCACCGTTGTTCATGCACTGAAGATTTGGCGACACTCTGTTAGGAAATAGATGTGAGATCTATACAGACCACAAGAGTCTGAAGTATATCTTCACTCAGCAAGACTTAAATATGAGGCAGCGAAGGTGGTTAGAATTGATTAAGGATTATAACCTTGGAATACATTACCACCCCGACAAAGCAAATGTAGTGGTAGATGCTTTGACCAGAAAGTCCTACTGTAATCAAGTAAAGACCCTAGAAGTGCCACCCCAATTACTCAAGGATTTTGAAAAGCTGAGCTTGGAGTTTGTTGAGCAAGGGACCATCGCCGCCTTGAAGGTAGATTGCAAGTTGAAGGATCAAATTCGAAAATCTCAGGAAACAGATCAGAATGTTCAGAGACTGAAAAAGGATATGAAGTGTGGAGATACAATCAACTTCCATGAAGATGAGCAAGGAATTCTATGGTATTACAATCGAATTTGTGTCCCAAACGACAAAGAAATCAAGGATTTAATATTTCATGAAGCTCATCATACTCCTTACTCGATCCACCCAAACAGTACGAAGATGTATAAGGACTTAAAGGATCGATTTTGGTGGAAAGAAATGAAGAAAGAAGTTACTGAGTTTGTAGCTTCTTGTGACACCTGTCAGAGGGTGAAAGCAGAGCATCAGAAACCTGCAGGACCGCTGTAACCCCTGAATGGAAATGGGATGAAATTGGAATGGATTTTATAATTGGTTTGCCAAGAACCCAAAGAGGTTGTGATTCTATATGGGTTATAGTTGATAGATTAATAAAAGTAGCTCACTTTCTACCAGTGAAGACTCAGTACACAACCAGTAAACTAGCAGAGCTGTATCTTACCAGGATTGTTGTTCTGCATGGAGTACCAAAGGAAATTGTTTCAGATAGAGCAGCGCAATTCGTGTCAAAATTTTGGGAAGAATTGCAGAAGGCCTTGGGTACAAAATTGAAGTTTAGTACCGTTTACCACCCGCAAACTGGAGGCCAAACAGAGAGAGTGAATCAAATCCTAGATGACATGTTGAGAGCGTGTGCCTTAGACTATGGAAATTCTTGGGAACAATTCCTACCATACGTAGAGTTTATTTACAACAATAGTTATCAAGCAAGTCTGCAGATGGCACCTTATGAAGCGCTCTATGGAAGGAAATGCCGCACACCATTGTATTGGACCGAAGTGGATCAGAAACAATTTTTGGGACCACGACTAGTGGAAGATGCCACTGCTCATGTGAAGATTATAGATGATCCGTTTGAGACCTAGTCTTGGTTTTCGCATTAGACTCGCCCAGATTCTAATATGCGAAATAATGGGATCTTACTCGGAAATACCAAAACCCTAAAGTTGATCGAAAACACAGCTCAAAGTAATTGTACAACTCTTTATTTCAAAGAGAGCTTTACACGTCGAACGTTAGGCGCACTCGCCTACGTCGAAGGAACTATGTGTCTAAGACTTCAATCTATACTCGATTGTATTCGATGATCTAAACTACCTATTACAAGGTATTTATAGTTCAATCGTATGAGTACGCATCAGACTCAATAACCTAAACGTATTAGACTCATATAACTAACTAATCCTAAACAGATAAGCTTAGTTATACATATTCAGATCAGATTACAATTCCGAACAGGGTGCAAATTCCTTTTTATGGTCGCGAACTGATCCATGGTCGCGAAACCTTTCTAAACACGGTGAAGGTCGCGAAGCCGTATGCGATCAGGACTTCAAAGCCGTATGCGATCAGGACTTGAAGATCCTCCCGGATCAATACAGGAAAGATTGAAGACAGCCCAGTCTCGACAAAAGAGCTACGCCGACAGTAGAGGGAGAGAGTTATCTTTTGAGAAAGGCGACTATGTATACCTCAAAGTGACACCATACAAAGGAGTCCGTCGATTCCAGATGAAAGGGAAATTAAGCCCAAGATATGTTTGACCATATAAAATTTTGGAAAGACGAGGAGAAATAGCGTACAAATTAGAGCTACCACCTGAACTAGAAGAGTTCATGATGTTTTTCACATATCTTAACTGAGGAAATGTCTAAGGAAACCAACAGAGCAAGTGTCTCCTATAGAAGCTGAAGTTCAATCAGACTTAACATATCAAGAGTACCTTGTTAAAGTATTAGAGGTAAGAGAAAGGAAATTGAAGTCAAGGACCATCAGATTTTGCAGAGTTCAATGGAATAATCACACAGAGGAAGAATCAACATGGGAAAGAGAAGAAGTGCTGCGTCAGAATTTCCCCTACCTGTTCTCAGACCAATCAGAATCTCGAGGACAAGATTATTCTTAAGGAGGGTAGGTTGTAACACCCCAGATTTTGCTACCTCTTTAGTATGCCAGTCAATGCATTCCATTGGATTTCCCGGCTGTCTCGACCCCATGTCAGATTAAACCCGAGGTTGATACCTAAGTCTTGACCTAATCTAGATCAATTATCTCAGAATTGTGATCCAGAGTATGCCAATACCTTAACCTAAAAAGTTGGCAGCAGAACTCCACCATTCAGACCATTTTCACATTTCAGTCCAAAAGTGTTTCAGATTGATCCTTTTCAGATTTTCCCAGAGGTCTGAAAAGGCTAAAAAGCCACAAATCAGCTCCAAATCTTGATCTAATTCAGGGAATATCTCCCAATTGCCATTCTGAACAAAATCTTCTTCAGAGAGAATCTCAAAATCTCATCCTAGATCTCAGATTTTAGCCTCGACAAAATTCAGACCCTAATTACCCTAACTTCCCAGTTTTCGTTTTGCTCAAAACCTGATCAAAAACACCAGATTGTGTCATCTATCCTTGCAAATCTACTTGTTGAATTTAGTAAGCCTAGCTGGTGAAATCAGTTTCAGCCAAATCCAAGTATTTTGCTAGATTTATAATTCAGTCCTAAAACCAAGTTCCAGAAATTGCAATTCAGCCCTAATCCTTTTTCCAGCCCCTTTTCAACCAGAGTCCCACACTAGTACAGAAATGCAGTCTACTAACCCCTATCTTCTATCGGTTATTAGCGAAACAGCAGAAAACCGATAGAAAATGTGCCTCGCGGTCATAAAAGACCGACGGATGTATTTTCCCTATCGGTTTATAAGAAACTTACCAATAGAATAAATAGTATGATTTACTCTAGCGGTGATGAACATATTTGCCGTTAGAAGAGATGCATAAGAACTGACGGAAGAATGTTGTGCGCCGATAGGACTGGTCGACTTCAACAACTAGACTTATTCTATCGCTACTGTATGAATATACCAACAGAGTATATTAAAAATTCCTATCGGCAATATGTAGTGCGCCGATAGAATAGTTGGCCTTCTACAAATATTTTTATTCTATCGGTAATGGATTCTTTTACCGTTAGAATATATAGAAAATTGCTTAGAACTGTTCGTTTTCAAATAGTTTTATTCTATCGGTAATGAATGTTTATACCGATAGAATATTGCAAAAAATATCTTATAACTGTTGGCCTTCTACAACTAGTAATATTCTATCGGCAATGTACGTACACCCCGATAGAGTATGTACAAAAATTCCTATCGGTAATATTTATTGTGCCGATAGAACCATTCGCCTTCTACAGATGTTTTTATTACTAACGGTATTCTGTTTTCGTACCGATAGAAAATATATATTTGTATAAATACACGGGTATGTCTCTTTCATTCTCACAGTTCATCTGGGGCTCGTAGTCCTAACCCGTAAGCTCCATGGACGGCCGGCGCACCTCTACAGGGGACCGCTGCACCTCCGCACCTCCATCGACGCCCTCTAGACGTCGGCATCCCAAGGAAGGTACGTAAAATTTCTGCAATATTGTTAGATTATTCTAATCCGATTATGGCAATAATTCTGCTTTTTTTGTATCCTTCATTTTGATGTGTCTTCTTTTCAATATGATTATGATCTGTTCAGGTCCTTGGATGATGCTCGTGAGGGGCAACATATTTCACGGTTCTTCATCGCAGTACGCTGCCTACGTTGGCTTGTTGGCGAAAGAAATGGTGAAGATCACCGTCGAGAGCTGGAAGGACGTGAATGGCGAGATCTTGGTTGGCTCGGTCGAGAAGATGCTTAAGCCCGGCGTGTTTCTCAAATCAGGACCTATAGAAAGCATCTTATATTTTTTTGCATGCACCAGCTTGTGGCCAGATGCTTACTTGCTTGGAGAAGAAGAATTGTTGTTATTTGCATAGCCATTCTACACCATCACTACACAAAACAACATCTTGGAAGGTAGGTTCTTTTTGTTAATGGAGTTGAGTTGAGTTGAGTTGATCGAGTTTGAGTCCGAGGAAATCACCAATACGTACAAATGTATGTCGACGGCAGTTCCAGCTCCTCGGGCGTCTTCGAACTGAACTCCTATGGTTAAGTCCAATGTGGTTCAGACATTTGCTGTTTTGGATGAATGGATTTGTGATGTATCAGGTCTAACTTGTAGTCGGTAGTTGCATTGTGGCAACCTGCAAAGGTTCCCTTTTATGTAAAATGCATGTATGGGCCACTGGGTCCTCGTCGTGATCTGTTGTTAATTTCAGACGTGGCTTTTGTAATATACATCGAATGTGTGAATTGTTGTATATTTGTGTATCATGTATTGCTAATTGGGACATGAACTTGAATGTGCAGGAAGTATTTGTGTATTTAATTGTATTGGTAGGTAGGTGTGTATTTGTACTGCTGTTTCAGACATACACTTCAATTTGTGAACTGGCATGTGTATGTTTGTACCTAAATTTGTATTGGTGAACTGGCATGTGTATGTTTGTACCTGAATTTGTGAACTGGCATCTGTAATTTCTTTGGCAAGATGAAGTCCCAAGTACCTACGAAAAGTATTTTTGTGTCTCCTAGTTAATCCACAAATTAGCATTTCTTGAAATATATTGCTTTATCTTCTAGTTAAGATCCGTTTGATGTAAGATCTGTTTGATGTTACATTGATATGATTCCTTGAATGTGAGAAATGGCATGTGCATGTTTGTCGCAGTTTGGTACCAGTACCTCCTCTAACGGTAAGTACACATATTTACCGATAGGAAAACACATATATTTGCTCAGTCATGCATATTCTAACGATAAGTACACATATTTACCGATAGGAAAACACATATATTTGCTCAGTCATGCATATTCTAACGGTAAGTACACATATTTACCGATAGAAAAACTCATGCTCGAGTGTCATGCATCATCTAACGGTTCGTACACATATCTACCGATAGAAAAACTCATGTGTGTGTTGTGTCATGCATGATCTAACGGTCAATACACATATTAACTGAAAGAAGAAGTCCTGTACTTGCTCGGTAATGCACATTCTCTAACTGTATGTGTGTGTTTTTACCGATAGAATATGTGAGCGGCAAATTACCTAAGTTAGTCTGACGGTTATTTCATGTATTTACCGTTAGAAAAATGTCCATTATAAGGAAAACCCCACTCGACCATTGCTGAGCTGCTCTTTAATTTGTTCTGTTGCACTGTGTGTCCCTCTGTTTGTGACGAAAGTTCCAGCTACACTGCTAGGGTGATCAGCGCAGGCTGGAGGGAAGTTGATTGCGCCCCTCTCTTTAAGGTACGCTTAATCGTCGACACTTATCTCTCTCTCCCTCTAGATCTCCCTTCCTCTCTACTTGCAAGCTAGCTGTATTGTGTAGTTCCAAGTTTGTAGCTCTAAGCTTGGGAGCTTGGTAGCTGGAAATACGTCATGTTTTAGGAGCTAACTAGTTTGTATTGTGTAGTTAGCTAAGTTAATTAGTGTTAATTTCGTCAGGCTAGGGTTCAACACATGTATCTGTTGTAAGAGGCTGTACATGTACATATACATAACTTAATCGGGCAGGTTTCATGCATGGCTTACTCGTTAAATTTTGTTAATTGTAGATGGACAGGAAATATTGGATGTATGGAATAAAACGTACTACTCTTTAATATTTGGATGGTGTGAATGAGTTTATTAAATTTGCTGAGCAACAAAAGGAGAGGAAGGGAGAGAAAAATATGTTCTGTCCTTGTACAGATTGTATGAACTTGAAGAGGTTTAGCAACTCTGATCAAATTAAGAGTCATTTGATTCGTCGTGGTTTTAACGCGCGATACACCCGTTGGATATGGCATGTTGAAGATCTTGAGGAAACAAGCACCACTACTACCAATCAGCACGACTCGGATTTGGATTGCAATAATATCGATGATCATCCCAATTTTGGTAATGTTCATTCCGATGTGCACGTAGATGATGATGATGACAATCTAGATGAGATGTTACGTGATGTAGAGGAAGATTACAACGAAAATGACTTCTGTGAATTTGAGAAACTGATTGCTGACTCTGAGAAGACTCTATTCCCTGGATGTGCAACATTTACAAAACTGTCTTCTGTGCTGAGATTATATAACTTGAAGGCAGGAAACGGTTGGAGTGATAAGAGTTTCACGGCACTATTAGATCTTCTAGCGGACATGCTTCCAGAGGGAAATGAGTTGCCAAGATCTACTTACCAAGCCAAAAAACTGTTGTGTCCGTTGGGAATGGAAATCGAAAGAATACACGCATGCCCAAATGATTGTCAAGAAAGAGAATTTCATCTTGCGGGCCCTGATATTTTGCACCATAAATGATTTTCCGGCCTACGGCAATTTGTCGGGGTATAGTACGAAAGGAGCCAAGGCTTGCCCTATTTGCCTAGATGAAACTGAGAGCATGTGGCTACGAAACTGCCGGAAAACAGTGTACTTGGGTCACCGCAGGTTTCTTCCGGTGCATCACACGTACCGTAAGAAGAGGAAATCATTTAACGGGAAGCCTGAGAAGGGATCAGCTCCAGTGTTTCTGACCGGTAAGGAGATTTACTCGCGCGTGAACGACATCAAAGTTGAGTTCGGTAAGCATTCTAAACCTCGAGAAAAAAATGTTTGGAAGAAGAGATCGATTCTCTGGGATCTACCGTACTGGGAGCACTTACAAGTTCGACATTGCATTGACGTCATGCATGTAGAGAAAAATGTCTGTGACAGTTTGATTGGTTTGTTGTTGAACATTCCGGGAAAGACAAAGGATGGTGTGAAAGCTCATCGTGACATGGTGGAAATGGGGATAAGGACTGAGCTTGCACCTTTAGAGAATGGAAAGCGTACATACCTCCCCCCGGCCTGCTATACGTTGTCCAAGTGCGAAAAAACAGAATTCTGTCGGTGCCTGCACGGTGTTAAAGTTCCATGTGGGTACTCCGCGAACTTGAAAAAACTTGTGTCTATGAAGGACCTAAGACTGGTTGGCATGAAGTCCCACGACTGTCATGTCTTGATGTCACAAATGCTTCCCATTGCTATCAGAGGCATTCTCCCAGTTAAAGTCAGAGAGACAATCACAAACCTATGTTATTTCTTCAACGCAATATCTTGCAAGGTAAGTACGTGCACTCGTACTATAAGTTCACTACCTCCATTTGTGGAGCTTAATTAGAAGATTTTTCTAATATGAATATTTGGCGCAACTGTGTCCTCGTAGGTAATTGATCCCGATGGACTGGACGCTTTGCAACGCAACGTGGTTACAACTCTTTGTCAGCTCGAGATGTATTTCCCTCCATCCTTTTTTGATGTTATGGTCCATCTGATTGTTCACCTTATCAGAGAAATTAAGTTTTGTGGACCCGTGTGCCTGTGCTACATGTATCCATTTGAGAGATTTATGGGTGTATTGAAGGGATACGTAAGGACTCGTCGTCGACCCGAGGGGAGTATCATGGAAGGTTATGCCGCCGAGGAGGTGATTGAATTTTGCACAGATTATATGGCCGGGGTTGACCCAATTGGTGTTCCTAGGTCCCGACACGAGGGTAGGCTTGAGGGAATCGGAACGATTGGATTCAAAGCTATCGTCCCCGCTCGTGATGTGTACGCAAAATCACATTTTTGGGTCTTACAACACATGACAGAGGTCGAGCCATACATACACGAGCACAAGGTAATGTTACGGTCACAGAATCCTTCGAAGTCAGACGTTTGGGTCAGCAGAGAACATAACAGGAAATTTGCTGAGTGGATCTAAGAAAGAGTCACGTGAGCTGCCGAGAGCTCCGTAAGTGAAACTGTGACATGGTTGGCTAGAGGCCCAAGATTCACTGTAGGGACTTGGCAGGGGTACGACATCAATGGGTATTCATTTTACACAAGAGCTCAAGACGCCAAGAGTAGCACGCAATGTAGCGGAGTGACACTGTTTGCTATTTCCGAGGATGCCAGGTCAGTAAGGGCGCTGAACTCATATTACGGTGTTATTGACGAAATATGGGAGCTCGATTATGGATTACTTAAGATTCCCCTGTTTCGATGCTAATGGGTCGAAATCCCTCGAGGTGTTCAAGTTGACAGTTACGGGTTTACTCTCGTCGATCTTGGTAGAGTCGGACACCAAGACGATCCATTCATACTTGCAAAGCAAGCCACACAGGTATTCTACATCGTTGACCCGGCCAATCCAAACTTGCATGTTGTCCTCCACAGCAAGAGACGTATTGTTGGGGTCGAAGATGTTGTCGACGAAGAGGAGTATAACCAATTCGATGAAATACCTCCATTTTTAGAGGACATTCAATCTATCCGTAATGAAGATATCGACGAAACAACGTATCTGTGAGATGACCACGAAGAAGGATTATGGGTTGAGAACCATTGATGATTAATTTCTATTTCAGTGATAAATGCCAAGCAAACAGCCCACAAGTTCTGCAGCAAGATGAGGAACTTATCATTAATACATCAGGCAGTACATTTTTCTTTAGAATTTAATGATAAGCTAGTTCACAGCATTAATACATCTCAATTTTACTCCACAGCATGAGTTCTAACATGTACAGTACCTTTATCCTATAAATACTTAATTCTTCCCTTCAAATAGCACTTGCAAAAATCTCATCGCAGCCTCTTGCTTCTTCAAATTAAGTTCTGCAAAAACCCTTTTTTCTGACGGTATTTTGTTATTTATACCGATAGAAAAGGACATCCACTACTTTCACACTTCTCTCAGGCACTTCAAAACGTTTTCTATCGGTATTGTTCTATTTTACCGTTAGAATAAATTCGTTAGTCTCACGGTATTTTTGTCTGACGGTTTTTTCCTTTTTTTACCGATAGAAGAATACTCTTTCCGCTTTGAATTCTCAACCGTGTCGCCATGCGTCACCTGGGAAACTCTATAAGTACCTCGCCATGCGTCGCGGTATTTTGTTGTTTTTCTATTTCTCGAACGGTTCGACTCCTCATCTTCTCTTTCACAATGGCAACCTCCATGGGATCGTCAGCCACGCCCTCCCCGGTACGAACTCTAAATCTCCTCGGTTTACCCATGTATTGTTAATCCATGTTCAGTTCATTCTTGACCTGTTGATTTGCACAGGGAATGGTAGCCGTGGAAGACACTGCCAAAGTGAAGGCCGACCTGAGGGCCCTCCAGGAGGAGCACAAGCTCCTTACAGACAAGCACACTCAGCTACGGCTTGACCTTGACGATCTCTTCCAGCGCATTAAGCACATGAAGACGGATGGTGAAAATGCTAGGGCGAGGACGAGGCGTCTTCGTGAGGAGAAGAAAGCCACGGATATGACCATCGCTGGCTGCGGTTTGACTATGAAGGATACCATAGCGAAGCTGAGGGAGGTCGCAGGCCTTCTCGACGCGGTAGTAGTTGATCCTAGGGACAACTTGTCGCTAGAGGAGTCCTGCGTCCTGGCTGCAAGTCTAAGTGACTCTATTCTACATGCAGCCAGGGCTAAGACCACCCCTTGACCTAGCATTATGGGTTTTATTTTTTTTTGTAAGTGATAAAACAACAATGAATGAACAATTTCTTTTTATGTCAATTTTCCAATTTTCCGGCTATCTTCCCTCTTTCTTTATCATTCTGCAGCTTTCAACCACGGTCTGTTTGATGTTAAATTGTGTGTACTTTTGATTACTCTGATGGTATTTTGTTGTTTTTACCGATAGAAAAAGGGCATCTCAAGCACTTAATCAAAAAAATTTTCTGGGGAAAATTGGTCTCACGGGATTTTATTGTTTATACCGATAGAAAAAGGCACCTTTTCATTACTCTGACGGTATTTTGTTGTTTTTACCGATAGAAACTATAATCTCAAGCACTTTAGAAAATTTTTCTGGGGAAAATTGGTCTCATGGGATTTTATTGTTTATACCGATAGAAAAAGGCACATTTTCATTACTCTGACGATATTTTGTTGTTTTTACCGATAGAAACTATAATCTCAAGCACTTTAGAAAATTTTTCTGGGGAAAATATGTCTCACGGGATTTTATTGTTTATACCGATAGGAAAAGGCACCTTTTCATTACTCTGACGGTATTTTGTTGTTTTTACCGATAGAAACTATAATCTCAAGCACTTTAAAAAAATTTTCTGGGAAAAATTGGTCTCACGGCATTTTATTGTTTATACCGATAGAAAAAAGCATCCACTACTTCAAATATTTTTCCGGGAAATTTACTTGTTCTATCGGTATTATTTTGTTGTACCGATAGGAAAGTACATAAGTCTATCGGTATCATTTTGTTATGCCGATAGAAAAGTGCCTCCACTACTTTATTACTCGTACACGGCCCTTTAGTTTCCCTCCACTCGAACAGTTCCACCTTAGAGCACTACGTCTCTTCGAGAGCGAAGAAAACCACAACCTCCGCCGCGACCACTCACTTCCTCTCTCCCACACGACGATCGCCGGCTGGACACTGGTTCGCCACTGCCACCGGTTCTTATTTTCGTCCTTCGCCGGCCGCCGCTGCGTTCTACACCGCCTCTCCATCACCAGAACTGATCGCCGCCGTAAATACCCTAATTCGTCGTTCTATTTCCAGCATCTTCCTTATTTGATCCTAGTGTTTTGCACGTACTAATTCTTCGAGTTTTGCAATTACACTAGGGTTCCCTGTTGTGTTGGATTATGTACATTCCGCACGCAATGTTGATTTAAATTAGGGTTTACATAATATGTTCCAGTGCTGTAATGAACCTGTTTTGAGATTTTAACTTATCTATACTGCTGTATGTGTGATCAATTGTATCCAACTGCCATGTAATGCACATTATATGTTGGAGGTGTTCTTACACATATTCTATCGGCAGCTCATGTGTTTACCGATAGAACATATTTCTGCACAAGTAGTAAAACTTAATTTGGATCTGGAAGGACATGAGCCATGCAATGTACTAGTTTGGTTGGGAATTTTTACTCACTTGGTATGAATATATGGCAATGTGGATGGGTCTTCGATGTATATGTTTCAAATGTCTATACATGACTTTTCCCAACCTAATAGATGTGAAGTCCTGATGACTCACATACAGGCTAGGCTAAAGATTATGCACAGTGGCATTTAGATACTTGTGTGCATATTTACGTGTGAAATAATAATGCTGGCCCATGAATATTAGTATAGCAAATCATCGAGAATGTTATGTGATGACAGTGAATGGTGGCTTGTCAACAAAATTCCATATGTAGAGAACATATTGTTATGTTCTATCGGTATCTCACGGGTTTGCCGATAGAAAAATTGTCTTCTGTGGAGGTAATTGTTATGGTCTATCGGCAGCTCATGTGTTTACCGATAGAAAATATTTCTGAACAGTTCAGGAAGTAATTTATGCATGTCTTTCTTTTTGTATTATTTTCCCTTTTGCCGCCCTAGTTAGTCTCCAGTCCTGGGCTGAGTTATGGAACTCCAAGGCGAATTAATTGCCATATATATGGTTTGTTGAAGGTTTTGTAGGGGAAGACATGTCGACGTCTTCATCGGATGGTACTAGTGGTTCGACTAGGGCCAACCCCATCGTAACTACTGAAGATGCAGCTGTTACATCCCAGCGCAAGAGGGTGGGGCGAGGCGCCACGACGTTGGGGCGTTTGGCCAAACGCCCCAACCTTTCTTGTGAGTTCAACCAATTTGGGAGGCCGATTGGAAAGAATGCTGGGAGGTACGCGGCCTACGTTGGGCTGTTGGCGAAAGAAAGGGTGAAGATCACTGTCCAGAGCTGGAAGGACGTGACGGCGGACGAGAGGGATAGGTTGTGGGCGGAAGTGAAGGTTAAATGAACTGAAATCGCTGAACTCTTTTGTAATCACGTTCTCTTGGCTTATACTAAAGTTTAACTAATTCGTGATTAATTGTATGCATTTTTTGGAAACAGGCTAAGTGGAACATCCCCGACGATACACCTAGGACTGCCTGCTTGAAGGACATGAACGGAACATGGAAAACCTTTAAGAGTTGGCTCGTCAGTAACTTCCTCGCTGCGGGGAAATCTCCTTGCGAGAAGTACCCCTTCATATCGGAGGAGGTATGGGAGGAATTCACCAAGCAGAAGGGGACTGAGGAGTTCAAGGCCCTTAGCGAGAAGAATAGGGCGATCCAGAAGAGGAACGACCACCCGCATCGGCTCGGATCCCGAGGCTATGCGGGGAAGGAGGAGCAGTGGAAGAAGGAAGACGAGCAAAATCCTGTCCGACACCCCTGAGTTGCCGCTCTCCGAGATCCGGGATGAGAGGTGCAAGCGATGGTGGAGGGGGAGGGGGTCCATGTCGTCCACGGGGTCTGTGCAGTTCGCAACCCCTGGGGACGCCGACGTTGTGAGGCGAATGGTAAGTTGGCTAACCTCGTAAACTGTGTGCGCACAAGTGTATATAAGGCAATTTGTCTCACAAGGTACCTTCAAATGTAACAGATCTCTTTTGAGAAGGAGGCAGCGGAGGGATTGTTTACCCCGCAGAGGGAGAACGACATCCTCACCCGGGCTCTAGGAAATAAGGAGCATCCCGGGCAGACACGGGCCGTGGGAGCCATTGTGTCGTGGAAGGCCGATTTCGTAGATCCGGCTCCACCGAGGAAGAAGGCCCGCACCTGGAAGGAAAAGGAAGCTGACCTCTCCGATAAGATACGGGCTGAGGTACGGGAGGAGATACGGGCGGAGATGCGGGCTGAGATACGGGCTGAGGTACAGTCTGAGGTGCAGACCGAGGTCGCACAAATGAGAGAATAGTTTGCACGGTTGAGAGAAGCATTGCTGGCCAAGAGTGCAGATGCGGATCCCCAGGACGACGGTACCCCGCGGGGTCGGATAAGCAGTTGCGCTTCGAAGGTACTCGCGGATCCAGTGGATCTACTTGAGGTACTGCAAGCCTTCATCTGTGCACTTAAGTTGATGCCATTCTCATTCTGTTAGAGTTGTTTCGCTAACCTATTTTAATTGTTACAAATTTGCAGGGGCCGAAGGGCTGCATCCTACAGAATCACGTAGGCGCCGGGCAGGAAGTGGTTGGACACGGCTTCGTATATCCGTCTGGGCCAGATGTCCGGGTCACTGTGTACCTCTGCGGTTGGGTTTCGCAAAGGCACAGGTGGACATGGCCATGCCGGGCTACAACGATTCTCCGTTGCCAGTCCCAACAGAGGAACTGCAGACACTTGCTGAGGCAGTGGGCTCCTACGTACAGTGGCCCAAGTAGTGTCTTCTAATACAACCGGTAAATCCTACACATTTTAGATTACATCCTACTCAGTACACTCAACTTGCATAATCTAACATACGTGCTCATTAATTGAAGTGGCCTGCCGCTGGGCTACCAGGGGACTGCGCCCCCAGCTCGGGGCATGAGGCCCGATCTCGTGCGACCCTGGACACATCAAAGACGGCCTCCACCCCACCCAGCGCATCCACGCCTTCACCTCGGAAGAAAGCTGCCATCACCTCGCCCTTGCCTTCGAAGGTACGCGCTCAGTCCCCGGCAAAAGGCAAGGGCAAAGGCAAGGGAAAAGGGCGACAGGGACAGCCGGAGAGGTTCACGAACGGGTCCCCACTCATGTCGGAGGCAGCTTTGCGCAAATTGGATCGATCAACCAGAGACCTCCACGCGTGGTACCTACACCGAGCTCCGCGCAATCTGAACTTCTTAGTTCCCTACAGGCCTGGGCAGTTCCACCGTGAGCCTGGGAGTATATCCGTGGCACACGGGGATCTGTTCGACCTCTACAACAGGCGGGAGCTCGATATGTCCATCATACAGACTAGAGTCCTGTGAGTTTGCTGATGCTATGTATTGCTGTTTTCTAACTCTGTTTGCTAACTCTGCATTGTTGTAGTTCATTTGAAATGTAGTAACTTTCTGTGCAATACTAATGTCGTCCTTTGCATGCAGGTGCATGTACAGGCTAGCATCGGAGGCTGCGTGTGACAAGGTGGGTTTCCTCGACCCAGAGAAAATAAGCCTCACGATGCTAGAGCACGACGCCGCGCACGCTGAGCAGTACATATCCAAGGCGCTGATGGCGCAGCAGGACAGGGAGTTCATTCTGGTGCCGTACCACCAAAGGTTAGTGCATTTCGTACTAATTTAACTCGATCTTGTATGTTACACCTAAGATATACTTTGAGCACGCGGTCCTCTTTTACATACAATGCAGGGGCCACTGGATCCTCATCGTGATCTGTCCGCCGAGGAACGAGGTGTACTACCTCGATTCGATGCGTGACAAATTATCGATGGAATATGTGGTCAAGGGGAATATGGAGGCGTAAGTAACTTATATGTTTGATTTAAATTTTCACCTCACTAGCTCATGATAATACATTAACGGGCAATACTAACTGAAATGCAGGGCTTTTGATAAATATGCGTCCACTGGAGGGAGGCATGCCGCACCGCAAGGCTCCCTACTAGTTTGGAAAGAATATGAGGTACTCACGGGACTTTTTGTTTATGCTTAATTAGTTTATAGAAACAATAGCTAACATGTCTTCGCATATGCAATTATCTCAGTGCCATCAGCAGCCGCAATCGTGGGAATGCGGGTTTTATGTGTTGCGCTACATGTACGACCTAGTGCAGACAAACTTTGCCCAATTCCCCCAGGTAAGCATCGATAGCTAACTCAAATTTGAAAATTGGGTGTCACGTTCTAAATTAGGAAGTTAATTACTAAGTATTCACACATGCTTGCAGATCGCCATGTCAAAAGACTCATACGAAAATGCAAAGATTAGAGATCTTCGACAAATCTGGGCTCAATATGTCATGGAGGAAGTTGCGCCCAACCATCCGCCATGATTATTTTCTCTTTTTCGTGTACTCTGTGCATAGACTGTTTATATACATGTGAATAAATATATATGTCAATAAATGTCCACATTGGATTGCAATTTGTATTTGTCGATATATATGTGAATAAATGTGAATAACTGTCTAATGTGTCAATCTGTACTGTATTGTGTATCCAATCTATAATGTATTGCATCTGTACTGTATATGTGAGTGTACTGTATTGTGAATGCAAATAATGTACTGTATATGTGAATGTTCTATCGGCAAATTCATTCACAGCCGACAGACCACTACAAATTTTCTATCGGTAAACTCATCCACAACCGAGAGACTACTACCCATTTTTCTATCGGTAAACTTGAAATTAACCGTCAGAATAGAGTTACTTTTCCTGCCGGTGAACTCATCCACAACCGAGAGACTACTGTGGTTTTTTCTATCGGTAAACTCATCCACAACCGAGAGACTACTACCCATTTTTCTATCGGTAACCTTGAAATTAACCGTCAGAATAGAGTTACTTTTCCTGCCGGTGAACTCATCCACAACCGAGAGACTACTGTGGTTTTGTCTATCGGTAAACTCATCCACAACCGAGAGACTACTACCCACTTTTCTATCGGTAAACTTGAAATTAATAGTCAGAATAGAGTGACTTTTCCTGCCGGTGAACTCATCCACAACCGAGAGACTACTGTGATTTTTTCTATCGATAATGTCATTTCCAACCGAGAGAGTGCTACACTTTTTTCTGTCGGTAAACTTATAACTAACCGTTAGAATATGGGTATTTTTCCCAACGCTAAACGTCAGACGACGACGGGTTTTCTATCGGTACAATCATAAGGTGCCGATAGAATAGTAATATTTTCCTGTCGGTAATCATGTAATTAACCGTTAGAATAGTGGTACTTTTCCCACCGTTAATCGTCAGACTACGACGGGTTTGCTATCGGTACACTCCTAAGATCCCGATAGAACTGTTAATTTCTTCTGTCGGTTATTTACCGATAGAAAATATTCTGTCTTGTTATATCGTGTCTATCTCTATCGGTACGAAAACCGATAGTAGAAGGGTTTTTTTTACCGATAGAAGAAAGCTTTCCTGTACTAGTGCCAGCTGTTTCGACCAGGGCTCAGCCAGCCGCCTTCGACCAGTGGCGCCGCCGCGATCTTCACCGCCGACAAGCATCCACCTTCACCAGTGCTCGTGTCCGACGTGTTCGCGTGTCGCACACATGTCGCACTGGAGCCAGCCACCGTGGCAACGACCAACGACCAGCAGCAGCAGCGCCATCTTGCTCCGCCCGCATGTGCCTGCAGCTGTCAGAGCTTTTTCGCCACGCCATTGACATGCCAAGGCCGGCCATCACTTCGCCTTTGCGCCAACCAGGAGCTTGCGTGATCGCCATCTCCCAACTGACAAAGCCGTGGCAGCCACTGCAGCCGTCCCGTCACCGCTGCACACCGTCTTGATCGTCGCCACCGTCGCCAGTCAATTCCATATCTTCCCAATTTGCTTCAAGTCTCGAGGGAGTGCCAGCCTTGCCTATTTAAGCCCCTTCGCCCAGAGCTAGCTTCACACCACCCAGAAACTCGCTACGTCCCAGCTTCTGCCGTTTTCTTCTTCTCCGACGAGCCGCAGAGGAGATAAACGACGCCAGAGCTCGCCACTGCCCCTTTTCTTCTTCCAGCTGCACCGGTATGCTCCAAACGTCTATCTCTTTGTTCAGTAGCATGCAATTGACCTCTGGTGAACCTTACCGCTGGTAATCGTCGAGATTTCAATTTTCCCTGTTCTTGCAATTGATGCTGTTCCCGACCAAATCAGCTTTCCCTCCAGTAGAGTTAATTGATCCCTAGAGCCAATTGAGCAAGCCTGTTTAGTTACATTTTGAAATTAGCCTGTAGTTGTAGTTTTTGTTCCTTCCCACGCCGTCGTGGACGTCTCACATCGCCGGCACGCCTTGCTGTATCCCCGATCAAATGGACTGCACCTACGCACTCCTTAGATCCCGTAGATGGTGTAGCAGCCTTCAATTGCCCGGCATTGCTCTAAATCGCAGACGCCCATCGCGACCATCCTCTTCAAGTCCGGCCGTGACACCGACAAGCCACTAGCCACCACCAAAACCAAATTCCTCTCTCCCACACCATCTTCGTCGTTCCAGAATCGAAGCCCCTCAACCAATTTTGAGAATCATCAACCCCTGTGCCCTGTCACTGTAGCCCATCTTCTGTTCCAGCGGCCGACGAGTTCGACCTCGTCGTTCACTGTCATAGCGTCGCCGTTGTTCAATCCACTTCGCCAGTAGCTTCAGCTTGACCTCGCCTACCCAGTTGACAAGATTGGTGAAGCAACGCACAAGTAAATCGATCAAATGCTTAAGCCCTAGAAAATGGCAGGGCTCAGGCACTCAGTTCACTATGTCCAGGGGTCTTTTTGCAAAATTCTTGAACTTCTGGGCTTTTCTGCAAAAACTAAATTGATAATCAGCCCCCTCACTGTGTTTAGCACCTAGTGCCCTAGCTTGAGATTATCTTGACTTTTTGAGAGCCCCAGATTAACCCAATGCCACTCACTGACATAATCAGGCCGCGAACCGAATGTCAGCCAGCAGACATTCGCTGTGTCCGAGCCAACCCTTGTGCTCCTAGCCTAACCCCGAGTGTCTTCTCCCTCTCAAGACCATTCCCAACTAGATCACCTCGCTTGCATGCATGTTTATATATTATATACATATAATTTCTGTATGCTTATGTGTCGTACTGTGTCTTGCGTGTGAGAATAAAGCAAGAAGCGGAAGAAGCAGTAGAAGTCTTCGAAGATCCCTTAGAGCAGTCAGACCCCGCATTGCAAGGCAAGCCTCTACCCTTTGATTATGTCTCTCCCAGTATTTTGAGTAAACTAGGTTAACTTCTGTTTTAAAGTATATGTATGCTCTATGTTTAAATTAAGTGCTATGTTAAAAGAATATGAATAGATATGACATAATTCCTTGTAAAGCCCCTCATGTTCGTATATTCATGCACCTTTGTCACTCTAGGATATCATGCTTAGGCTATGCTTATGCTCAAATGTATGCGTTAATTGCTAAATGGTCATGTGTATGAAAAATATGCTTAAAACCTCTTTTGTGAAAGAAAATGTGATTGGAATCGATAGTGAGAATGGTTTGAATGGTTGGTACTGTATGCGCATCAGGAATGTGAATGGCTCCTCACTAAAGATTCATAAGGACAAGAACCTTGTGTTGTATTTCTATGCGGCATGAAAAACGTACTAACTACTTGCCCGGTATGGGACGGGCACAACATAGTAGTTTTCCTAGTATTAGCTTTTTTCTGCAATGGTTGTCGGTCTGGTTTCTCGAGAGGAAACTGGTAGGCCACAGAGGGCCACGAGCGGGTGAGCTAATGAGTGAATTAGGAGTATTGAAGGAAGGCGCCCTACGCCTGGATTCCGAGTCGTGCACGGTTGAATCCACAGACTATGTGTCTCGTGGGATCATAGGCCAAGGCTAGGTAGAATTGGCTGTGGGGAGTACCCACAATGGTAATTGATGAGGACATCACTTCTTCGGATATACGCACCAACCATAATCCTCCGCTTGTTACACAAGGACTAATAATGCGCGGCCGAGCCCGATTGTTGCTTTGCCAGGTGAACTCGTTCCTAAGTTATATATATATATATATGGTTTTGAGAATGGTTTACTACCTAATGGTGATAATATTGTACTTAGGAACCATGGAGAGGACCAGCAAGGACGCGAGGACCAGCAAGGAGCCCAAGTCGAGTTGGAGTCCAAGACGGATTCGAGTTGGAGTCCGGTTCAGCCATCCAGGAGCAGCTTGCCTTCAAACGACCATAACTCCCTCATATGAAGTCCAATTGGGACGTTCTTATAGTCCACAGAGAAGCCCACGACATGATCTTTCCAATGGATCTGACCCCACATTCAAATTCCTTTTGGATCACCAACAATTAACAAAACAAATTTTAACCAGATTCTGATTGGGCCAAGTTAGTAGTGCGACACCTTGTTTCGGGCCTTCGGCCCATGTATTCCCTAGTAGGGCGTGAGAAACCCTAGCCACGCCACCTCTTCATATACTCAGTAGCCGTCACTGTTTAGATTTGGGTTTTTCTTAGATTATACTGCTTAGACAGTTTTCGCCGTTCATCGGTTTGTGAAACCCCAACTCGTACTCTTCATTGGTAATTGGCAATATTTAGATTGCATCTACCGTGTTCTTGCTTGTGTTTTCAATTCGCATACAGGGATAAGCCTTCGTGGCGAGGTCAATCGTTTCTTGGTGTGGTTGATAACCAACGGAGCCGTGGTGTAGCAATTGCAAGGGTTCGAATCAGTTCTAATTGGAAGCCGGATCGTCAACGTCGAGTTCTCCATCAATCGATTTACCTCTACCTATCGGAAGATCGGGACACCGTTCACATCAGTAATGAGGACTGAGATGTCTATTTACCAGGCAGGGAATTGTTAATGCTAGGATTACAAACTGTTGTGTGATCTTGGTCTTGTCACATGCGTAAAAGTCGCATGGAGAGGTATCGACTTGAAAGTTGAGTAATCGGTGGATTAAAGTGGTACACCTTTGCAAAGTTATAAAAAGTATCGGATACTCTGAGCTCTCAGGTTATGGAGTCTGCGCGCGGTGGATTCTATTCATGTCGATGCAGCACAAGTAGCTTTCGAAAGATTTTTGTAACATTGATGAAAGTGGTGACTCATGGAGGACTGCCACGCATAACATCTTCTAAAAATCTAGTTTATGATTTTAAAGTCTCGTTTTTGAAAACAAAACCTTTCCTTAAAACTTTAGGGTGAAAATCTATTATATCCTTATCTATAAACCAAAGAGCCCATCTCTTCGAAATTCCCCTCATCTATATACCTGCATTCTTAAATTTGAGGCTTGTTAAGCACCGTGTGGACAACGTGCTCACCCTTACTTTTGCAAACAAATTTAGAGGAAGGATTCGTTGATCCTGACTGCTACAGTCTTGAACCCAATGAGGAGGAAGGAACCATCCACGAAGATTTAGCTTACTAGAGGATCACTTACCAAGTGGAGTCCGATGTGGAGGAAACCCATGCAACACCACTGTCAATGAAGATGAAGATCGTCGTAGTCTTATTGCTTGTTGTTGTTCTATTTTGTGCCGATCTTCGTGTCGAAGAAAACTCCTTAATTCGATATCAATTTTAAATTGCGTCATTTTGACGCTATGATATTGTAATATTGGTCCTTGATCAGTACTTATTTTAATTATTTGCATTGCAATATAATATATTTTGTTATTGTGAGTTTGCGATATATCATTCTGAATACAACCCACCTGAGCGGTTGTGACTGAATTTCTCAAATGAGAGTACCACATCTTTCTTCGCACAAGTACACTACAGCAATGCTTATATTGTATATTGTCATACGGCTCCCTCGCATCGTAGACTCACCCTTAGAAACCGTAGCTGGCCGCCGGAAGAGATTTGAGCCTGGTTCTTTGTTTCTTTCCTTCTTTCTCCACCTAAAGTTTCCTCACCGTCCACCACGTCGCCGGCGGCCAGGCCATACACCGGCGGCACCCACCTCCTGCTGCCTACTCGCCATTCCACCCATCCACCGCCACTCCCCCGCGTCGTCCCCGAATCCATAGCCCGCGCCGCCGCCTCTACGCCGCGTCGCCATCTCCACCACCGCTCTCCACCTCCAAATCAGTCGTCCGCCCCCTCACCTCCACACCGAGCCTGCCTCGCCAATACTCCACGTGCCGCTGTACGCCCTAGACCTTGCACCGCCGCCGCTTCTCCATTCCCTCTTTGGCCGCCACCGCCTCGTGCTCTTGCCGCCGATCCATCGCTATTCGAGCCACTGGTCAATCTTCGGCACCCACCACCACTACACATCCACGCAGCCGTCGCCGTCCCGCACCTCGGCGACATCGTCCTCTCCTGCCACCGCCGCCTCCTCAAATCCTCCTTGCCGTTCTCCGCTGGCGTGACAACGGTGGAGAATTGCCTCCCTCCTCCTCCTCGGCACGCCTCACCGTCGGCGCGACAACGGCACCGATTTGACGATCTCCAGCTCTTCTCCTTCATCGCCTTCAGCACCTCGGCATCCTCTTCCTCATCTTCTTCACCGACCTGGGCCGAGCTTGATTACCCCAAGATCTTCCTCGACACCAGCCTCGGCCATCAGCTCCAGCAAGCCGTCGGCAAGCCTCCATCGAGGTCCAGCAACCTCGACAGCGACAAGCCCCTGGACTATAGCCTTCTTTTCCCTCTTCTTGCTCTATTCTAGCTATGGAACTTTGTGATGAACTGATGAGCAAAGGATCTTGCATTTGTATGAGATGATATGCAATTGTGTTGAATTGGAATTCTATGTGACCAGTCTTGAATTCTTAGATGATTTGAAACAAATTTGTGATTTAATTGTCATTTCTTTTAAGTTGTTTCTTCTGTATGATTGGCTCTGAGATGGTATGATCTTATTACTAAATTGTTGCCTTCTGTGTGATTGCTGCTAGAGAGCATTTGCAATGCCCAGTTGTTTGAGTTGCTGTTACATCCTTTTTGAAAAATCTGTGAAGTTATCCAATGATCAGTCACCTCTGTTATGTGACCTGGGATGCTGCAGTAATCTTTTATCAATTTGATCTAAATGGAAATTTGCGTTTGACTGCTGGGATTAATTCCAGTGTTGTTTGCAATGAACCTTTACATGCACATGCAGCAGGGCTTATTCAATTGTTTTTTCTGTGACTTTGATTTGTTCCTCTGATGTTGTGTTTCTTCTCTTGGCTGTTTTTATGGGAGAAATGAGGTGCTGGAAGAGAACATTTCAGTAGTCTTGTTCATCTTCTGTGGTTGTTTGTCTTGTAATAATCTTGTTAAGGCGCAGTGAGCTGAGACTGGAGGACAATTCCAATCCCAGCTGCCTTTGATTAAACTGCGCAAATTTCAATCTTACTTCTTCATTCTGAAACTTCCCTGTGCTTTATTGTTTTGGCAGATTTTGAACCTCTTTCAATGTCATTAATCCCTGAATGATGGTCACTGTGTGAGAAGCAAAAACCAAGTATTAATTCAAAAGCTTGTTTACTATACTGAGCAGGAATACAATCATCTGTGATTTGGTCCCAGGTGCAAGTTTCTATGTAACTGGCTCCGAGTTGAACCTTGGATTTGGTGCTAATCTGTCCTGTTGTCATCTGAGTGGTTGAGACCTTGAAGGCCAACCGCAATTTCATTGTTCTCACTAATTGACACTGCAATTCATCAATCATTTCCCTTGAATTCATGATGTTGGGGGAGAACTCCAAACCGTTGGGCCATAATCTCCTGGGAAGGACCTAGGCCCCCGAACTAGATGTCCCTAGGCCCCCGAACTAGATGACACCTGGGAAGACCTCTAAGCCTCTGAGCCGCAGTCTCCTGGGAAGGACCTAGGTTTGCGGGTTAGGGGACACCTAGGGAGACCTCCAAACCTTTGGGCCATAATCTCCCGAGAAGTAAGGGACACCTGAGAGATCTCCAAGCCTCTGAGCCACAGTCTCTCGAGAAGGACCTAGGCCTCCGGGCCGGGGGACACTTGAAGAGACCTTCAAGCCTCTGGGCCATCGTCCCTCGGGAAAGATCCAGGCTTTCGAGCCAGGGGACATCCAGAGAGACCTCCAAGCCTTCAGGCTGCAATCTCCCGAGAAGTACCTAGGCCTCCGGGGCAAGGGACAAATGGGGAGATCTCAAGCCTCCGGGCTACAATCTCACTGGAAGCATGTGGGCCTCCAGGTCAAGGGACGTATGGGGAGACCTTCAAGTCTCTGGGCACGAGGATCGAAGAGGACACGTGTTAAAGATTCGCGCATTGTGCCCAACAAAAGGACTATTTCGCCCTCGATCCAATGGCCCGGGTTAGGGTAGTTTAGTCCTTTGCATCATTTAGAGCCTATATATACATCCCTTGTACATCACCACTTTGTAACTCGAATTCATTCACAATCAATACACAAACTAGTCAATAGGCGCGTCTGGGAGCTCTCTCCCTGGGAGACAGCCTCCCCAGCCGGCTTACGTCGAGGGTGCGTCGACAGGAGTAGGGCTCCCATTGGAACCTAAACCTGTATATATCTCTCGTGTCAGCTTTTGTGAGTGCCCAACGTGTGAGGGCCTTACACGACAAGTGATGCCCTCGTTGTGCGTGCATATAACCCGACTGCCCAGGATACAGCCACATACACTTACAAGAATACATATCACATGCATAATCCATGTGAACAATAAAGACGAATGTAAAAGAGGTACATATGGCAACTCAGCTAATACACAACAATGATATAGGATCTTGCAAGTTAAATACATTGAGTTCTAGTAAAATAGATTTAACAAAAGAAAATACAGCGGACGTCTATGACCCATCCACAATCGAAATTCGAGTGCGGTTGGTAACCATCTAAACTCTGGGTGGTCACATGTCTTCGAAAGTCTGACTTTTCCTAAGCTGGATTCAACATTTAAACAAGAATGAGTACAACGTATTTAGCAAATCACTGGTAACTAGTATAGCACACATCTCATATGTGTATGATTAACTATGCCTAAGAAGACAGAAGATAAGTTCAAGTTCCATAAAATATGCTTTAACCTAATTATCAGTATTTTAGTTGCCCATGATAGTTACTTCATAACCATCCATTTTTAAATTATAAAGCTACTTGCACCGCAATGATGTGGATTTAATCCACTGCAACCGACTCGTAATAACTGGGAGCACGGAGTATTTGAATTCATTTTTAAACTCTGCAGAGTGGTACATTTTTACAAAAGATTTCACAACTTTGATGTCGGTCCTATCTGTAGTGATTAGATCAGATCCCACAGCTATATGCGAGCGATCAGATATGATAACAAGGATTTTACTTATGCTTCCTATACAATTTACCCCTACTCTGTGGTCGGACTAACCACAGTTGTGGCAGGCTATACCCACCACATCAATCGATCATATTCCCATTACTAAATTAGAGTACAATGTGTGGAGTAAACTCCGTGTAAGGTTTTTGTACTGTCGAATGCACAATTTAAAAACAAGACTCAACCATACAGGGGTTCATGTATGTTCTACATACTACCAGTCCAGGTTTGTCTCATACTAGACTTGTGGACAATACATAGCTCATGTCATTAGAAATACAACGTAAGGTTCTAGTCCTTATATGTTTATGACAAGAAACTAATCGCATACCATTGCACAATGCAGTGCTATCCACCATTCTAACCACTTAAGTCAAGGACAGTTTGTTTCTTTCTAGCTACATGTGATTGTTCATTCAAATGCTTATTTATATTTATTTAAATATTCCACAGTAATATAGTTCACATATAGACTTAATATAATCAAGAAATAGTGACTTACCTTTCTTGAAGTGCTGACTGGTCAGTTACGGTTGCCGAATGGTTGATGTCCTTGGGTTTGACTTATAGGTCTTGGGTCAGAGGTTATATGAGGTTATATGGCATGATGGTGAAAGAAAAAGGTTAGGGTTAGGGCGGGTAGCAAGGCACTCGGCTTGAGAATGAACTCTTATAGAAAGGAGATTATGATCCGAGACTCATATGCAAAATCAGATTACATATCGGCAAGGCGGACACGGTGACGCAAACGGATTTTTGATCTGAGGTTCTTAAGGCTATTAAGGCTATGAACGACATAGACATGTCGATGGAAGTGACATTAGACGCGGACGGACCAGGTTTGGTTAGGCTTTCTAGGGTTTTCTCGAGGCTTGGGTTAATAAACAGCTGGGACATGGCTAGGCCTCTGGTAATATAGCTAAAAAACTAAGGCGAAGTCAACTTCCAGATTGAACGCGAATGTGGCGATGTTCAGACGTCGACAAACGACATTCGTCTGAATTGACATAGGCAAAAGTAGGTCTAGATGAGGTTTTCTTGTGAAGCAATAGTTGAAGACAATGTAGAAAATAAGATCATGAACTTGGTAGACAAATTGGATTTTAATTTGCACACATGAAAGTGGCTAAACAGGGATAATGCCACTGACTGACATAGAAATGGCATGGACTGACAATGCCTGGCACTGGAATGGCATTGTCTTGACGTTGTCAGCTGACGGCCGAAATCTAGGGCACGGTCGTATGCGCGCGTTAGGCCTCGGTGATTGTGCCAAGTTTGTCTGGGAGGTAGGCGATGATGAGAGGGACTCAACCGTATCGGTTGGCTGCACTGGGACGGCCGGACAACGATGAACGACGTTGAGGAAGACGGTGGCGACACGGCGAAGTTGCTTCCACCGGACAAGTTTTAGCATAGGGCTAAATCGAGTTTTTTTGTGGCACCAGAATGCTAAGTAGTGAGGTAAAACACTCAGTAGATCGAGGCGCAACTGTGAGACAAAGTGGCGTCGACGAAGACGGCCGACGACGACCGGGCGGCACGCTGGTGGCACGCAGAAGAAGAGTAAAATCTTTTGCTTGGGAAATCGTGTTGTCTGGAAGCTAGTTAGGGCTGAATGTCATGTCTTGGTGCAGAGAGTTGGGTCGGAGGTGGTGCGATGGTGAGCGGCGGCGGTTTGCGCCGGAACAGAAGTAAAAGAGAGGCGTTGTCGATGCTGGAACAATGTGGCGACTTGTCCCCAAAATCAATGATGCAGATGTGATCCTGGGGTCACTACGATGGTGTGGCTGAGGGCGATTTGGTAACGACAGCGCCGGCGAAGAATTCGACGACGTGACCAAGGAAGACGACGTTCAAATTTGGGCGATTTGTGTACAGGCATTTGGAGTTCGATTCTTTGGCATGGTAGCAAGAGGGGAGTGAGGGAAAGCTAGTAGTGTGGCTAATTTGGCTGAAGAAGTGGTTGATCAGGCCGGCGACGTGAGTACGGCGGCTATGGCGCGGGAAGAACACAAACGCGTCGCCTTGAGGTGGATTTTGAAATTGGTCTGACGACGTTATCTGAGGAGAGGAGCATTTTATTCTACCGGATCGGGTGGTTTTGGCGGCCATAGCATGGTCTGATGAAGCAAACAGGGGAGTTCATCGGCGGCGAGGAAAAAGTGAATTCACGGTGGTTGAGGTCATCAGAGTTCACGAGGCTGCTTCTGGAGTTTGGAGTGGAGTAGAGGGAGTGATTTGTTAGGAAGAATTGACCGATGATGGTAGGAACTTGAATGACGGCGGCGAGGATTGTTTTGACAGTGCACCGAAGGAGGAAGGTGATGAGCAGTGGGTGTGTGAGAAGGATTCTTACCATGATTTGGAGGAGAGTTGCTCGCTTCTGCTTCGGCTTCTTGCTTGATGGCTGTTGTTGCAACTTTTCTGGAGGAAGTAGAAGGAATGGCTGGAGGAAGAAGAAAGTGAAGAAGAAGAACAGAAGAAAGGAGAATCTCACTGCTGCTGCTGCTGCTTTTATACAGCACTGTTGATGGATTTGAGGCTAAGGGGACAAGGAATGACATGGATAGACATCCCTGCTGCTGTTCTTGGAACTTGTACATAGAGGAGATGAGTGCAGAGGTGCACTGTGCAGTTGCTGCTGTTGCTGCTGGCTAGAGGCAGAAACAGGTGGAGTGCAGAGTGCTGCTGTTGATAGTGCGAATGTGTGTGTTTTGCTGTTCTGTTTAACCTATGTGTGTGTAGGGTTGGAAATAAGTCAAGTTAGGTTTAGTTTGAACTTGATAGTGTACAGGGTTCAGCTTGAAATATTAACGAGTTTAGAACCAAGTTCGGGCTCAGCTCGATAAAACTCGATTAAACTCGATAGAGCTTGATTAGGCTCTGGCTGTGCTCCGTCGCGCCGCCTCACGGCGGTCAAATCCTCATCGAGCTCATGTGGTCTCCGGCTGCGCTCCGCTGCGCCGCTTCACGCGACCTCCGCCGCGCCGCCTTACGTGGGCTCCGCCCCGCCGCTCCGTTGGGCCACCTCATGCGGGCTCCGCTACACCACCTCACGTGACCTCCGCTGCGCTGTCTCACACGACCTCCACCGCATGCGGGCTTCGCCGCATCGCCTCATGTGACCTCCGCCGTGCCGCTCCGCCGCGCCGCTCCGCCTCGTCGCCTCACACAACCTCTGCCTCGTCGCCTCATGCGACCTCCGCCGCTCTTTACACCTCTGGCGTGAATGCGTGATAGATCTGGTGGTGCAGCCGCGGCACAAGTCGTGGAGGATTTGAGGATTGGAGGGATAGGGTTCAAGGTTGGGGAATGGCCAAATGGAGAGGTGATGCCGGCGCCGCCCGTGAGCCCTCGATGGATTATGGATGATGAATGTGGCCCTGTACTCCCGTGTGAGCCTGTGAGGTACTGAGGTGTGATTGTGTCTGTGTGAGGCTCGTGAGGCCGTGGTGAGGTAGACCGTGAGCACGGCCCAATGGCCCATTACTAATGGTAGATTGGTAGCCTACCAATAATTTGAGTTTTAACGAGTCAAACTCAAGCGAGCTCGGGAAGACTCGGGCTCGTCTCGAATTTTCACTCGAGTTTCACCTCAGACTCAAGCTCGGCTCGTTAAAGGCTCGAGCTGATCTCGAACCGAGCCAATCTTTGATCCGATCCCGAATAACTCGCGAGCTTTGATCTTTTTTTCCAACCCTATGTGTGTGTGTGTAATCTGTGTATATGTGGCTGAGTGTGTGTATGTCATTCTATGTGTGTAGATATGTAGTTGTATATACTCATGTATGTGTGTTTAGGTATTTGATGCAGAGACTGAAGGTGAGATAAGTCCGCAAATCTGAATTTTATACTGGACTGAACAAGGAATCTGTTAAAAGGGTTGAATTGCAAATATGACAGTTGATTGGACTAGATTGCAAACATCCATAATCTGGAAATAAGTTTGGATTTAGCCCAATAAGAATAGTTTATTTAATAAACAAGTTTGAAAGAGTTCAGAGTGGAATGAAATTGAAAACAAAAACGAAATTAGGGTTAGGGTAACAGTGAATAGTAATTTTTACCGAAAATGACTGAAAATGCATATAACTAGGTTTTTGGGCCGAACCTGAATTTTTTTTGTAGAAGAGAGATTTGTATTAAATAGCAAGAAGAACGTAGTCATTTAGTTGGATTTGAATTTGAATTTGGAGGTCTTAGCCATTTTTGTCCCTCGAGAGCTGAAAAGGACTGATTCGCGATAAATTTGGACTGAATTGCAAAAAGAAACCAAATGGACTTGTGTAACATCCTGAGTTTTGGGATGAAAAGTTTCTTTCTTAAAAATCATGCATGCATATGTCTCTTCTAAATTAGCCAAATCAGCCTCAGCTTTATTCTGTTCAAGCCCTAAAATCTCCAAAATCTATAATGTGACCCCAAGTCAAGATCTGACTTTCCAGATTTAATCAAAATCTTGACCAAGTTCAGACCAGATTATTCTTGGATTATGATCAAGGGTATGCCAATGCCTTTATCCAAAAAGTTGGCAGCCAGATTTTATCATCTAGACTCTTTTCGCAAATCAGTCCAAGAGTATCGCAGATCAGTCATTTTTCCAGATTTTCCAGAAGCCTGAAAAGGCAAAATGTTGCAAATCATCTCCAAATTCAAATCTGATTCAGGGAACACCTACCAAATGCTTTTCAACACAAATTCTTCTTATATGAGTATCTCAAAATCAAACCCTAAATCCCAGAATTCGAGATCAATAAGATTCAGACTTATTTTACCCTAATCTACTCTGTTTTCAGTTCATATCAAAAATCATCCAAACATCTCAAATTTTATCTTCTATCTGTGCCAAATCATCTGTTGAATCAAGTCTACCAGATTAATGCAATCAATCTCAGATTTAACCTTCCAAATCATCAGATTTACATTTCAGTCCAAATCAAGAATTGGAAATTTCAATCAGGCCCCTAATTCGACCAGGGCAGCAGCCAGTTCACGACCAGAGCCTCGCTGTGCGTTTGCGCCGTGCTTGGTCGCCGCCGGCCAAGCCTCGCCTGAAATTGTGACCATGCATGCTTGTGCGCACGTGTCCGTGTCCTAGCCTTCGCCGTGGCAGCACCGACGACAGCATTTGCCCCTGCGCGCGACCATCAACAGGCTTTTGTCAGCATCTTCTTGCCACGTTGCTTGCTTTACCAGCCGTTGTCTCCACCGCCTTGCATCGCTCGACAGTGATGAGTCCCGATGTAGCACAGCTTTGCCTCGCCAGTGCACAGTCGCGTCACCGCTCGCCGTTGTTGCATCTGCGCCCGGAAACTCATGTCAACTGACACCAATTCAATGCTGTTTAATCCTTGCAAGCTTCGCCCTCTGGTCTATTTAAGCCACCAGTGCCTTGTATCATCTCCTCTTCACCAGGACTTAACCAAATTCTCAAACTTCTTCACTGTCGTTGTCTTCTCCGGCGAGCCGTCGAGGAGCCTCATGGTGCCAGCACGTTCTGCAGCATCTCCTGCCAAATTAACAGCACCAGTGAGTTCCTCTCATCTCACTCATCATGCTGTATCATTTAATTGCTCACCGGTGACCTCTAACGCCGGCGATCACCGGAAAATCCCGATTACCCTGTTCCGGCAATGCAGGCCAAATTACCCCGAATTGGATTTCGATTCTGTGGAAGAAAATGATCAGTGAACCTTTTGAAGCAAGCCTATGCATCAATATCTCCAGATTGAGCTCGAATTGAAGTTTTTCCCAGATTTGAGTTTCCTCAGTTGCCGGCTGTAACACCCCTGTTTTTGCTAAACCCTAAAATAGCCAAAATCCACATCTAGACCCCAAACCCTAATCTGCTTCAGCCATTCCCTTCTAAATGTTGTTCAGAGCATTTTTCCCTTCGGGACCATCTCCAAAAACTCACCCTAAAGCTGAGTTTCAAGCCTCGCCATTTTAAAACCCTAATTACCCTATTTTACCCTAAACTGTTTTCCCCAATTTTGTCGAAACCCTTCAGATCTTGCCTGATCTTACCAAACTTTAGCCAGATAAGTTCTAATAATCTTCTGTAACTTAGCTGGGAAATCAGATTTCAGATCGGACCCTCAGATCTCCAAATTTGCAAACAGGCCCAAGTTCTATTCAAGTTTTCTTCACAAGACAGCCCCTGGAACAAGTTTCAGAAATTGCAGAACAGCCCAAACATTATTTTCAGGCCCTTTCGACCAGCGCCTGGTCGTTGCCACGACCAGTGCTCGAGCCACCGTTGCCGCGCCGCGTTCTCGCCGCGTTTGCTCGTCGCCGGCCACCGTTTCTTGTCACCTGTATTGTGAACAGCTGAACCACCCCGTGCGCACGTGCTAGCCACCGTGGCATCGCCTTGCCCAGCGGTTAAACGGCCGCGCTCCCGAGCCTTGTTTTCGCGCGCGCTCCCGTTGCCGTGGCAGTTGCATGGCGTTACGTGTCATTGCCGGAGCTACATGGTCGCCTCCGCATCTGCGCCATCACTGGTGAAGTCCCAAGGCAACTGGCAAAGCTGCAGCACCGCCTGAGGCAAATCACGTCGCCGTCGCCGTCGTTGCGCCTGCGCCCGACAAGTTTCTCCCCGGCGCAAGCAACCGTTGTCGCGTTCACCCTCGCAAGCTCCGTCCCCGTGCCTATTTAAACCCCCTCAACGCTGCGAAGAAGCACAACCTCAGGACTTAGCCAAATTTCCAGTTTCTCGCCGTTTTCACTTTCTTCTCCGGCGAGCCAGTGAGTGAGCTCACGGTGCTAGCCCTTTCCACAGCCCCTCTCTTCAATCCAAGTTCACCAGTGAGTTCCCCTCGTTCCCCTCTCTGTGTCATAGCAGCCAATTGCACCAGATCGATCGCCATCGCCGGTGATCGCCGGATTCCCGATTTGCCCTGTTCCCCCAATGCCGTTCGATTCAGCCCAAATTAACCCTCAATCCTGTAGAAGAAGTTGATCAGCAAGCTTAGTAGAGCAAGCCTGTAGAATCAGAACCCCCAATTGAGCTCAAATCGAAGAAATCCCAAATTGGAGCCTCGGCCGTTCGCCGGACTTCGGCGCCAAGCTTCTCCGGCCGATATCCAATGAAATTAACCTCCCCAGTAGCTTTGTTGTGCCCTAGAGATCATCCCCAAGCTTGGAATTGAGCTCTTTCACCCTGTATCAAAAATACCCAAACTCCAGTGTCGTCTTCTCCAGCGCCGGTCGCCGGAATTCTTTCCCGGCCGATCTAGTCCCTGAAACCTTGTCCCTTTGATAGATTCCAGTACCCTGAGCAATATTGTCCACTAGCTCGACACCTGGATCTGCCTAGATTGTGAGTTATGCCTATACCAAGATCACTGTCCAGTAGCTCAGTTCATGTCCAGGCCACCGTAGTTCATCGCCGGATTTGGCCGCCCTCCGGCCACTTTCAGCCCTTGTGCCTGTTGAGTATATTGTTCCTGTTAGTAATGCCTACCTCCCAGACAAAGTGGTGCATCAATTGGAGCCCTGGATCAAAATTTAAGCCATGCCCTAGTTTCTGGCCATGTCCAGCACTATGTCAGTGCATGTCAGCCACTGACATTAGCCTTGTTTGACCCCTTCTGGTTGAGCAATTGAAATGCCACCTTGTCCTTTAGATTCCTGGAGTTGTGTTCTACAACTTTCTCTACTATCACTTCTCCAGAAAACCATCCCAAGACTAGTTTCCAGTTATGCCAAAGCCATGAACTGAATGTCGACCCTTCGACGTTCAATCCTTTTTAGCCGTTTCTTCGACCAGAGCCCTTGTGACCTTACCCTAACCTTTTCCCCTGCATACATGGCTTATTTACTTAATACTTTCTATAGAAACTATTTTGAGTATGCTTATGTGGTATGTGTTTGTGTGTTATTTGATTGCCGCAGAGTCAGAAGCTGAAGGAGCGGAAGAAGTCTTTGAAGATCCGTCTGAGTTCTTAGACCCCACTTTGCAAGGCAAGCCTCATTCCTTTGATCATGTCTCACCCAATATTTTCATATGAAGTATATTCACTGTTTCTTACGATGCATGATTAGTTGAAATACAAGTTATGTTTGAATGACCTGAGTAGATATTCCCTAATGAATCATGAAACCCCTTTTTGTTATTGAACCTTCTTATATATGCTTTTGTCACCCCAGGACTCATATACTGAATATCCACATTGAACTTGAAATGGTCAAGTACATGAGAAGTTATGATGAAAACCGTTTTGTCAAGAAAACCGATAAAAGGGATTAGTAGTGAGGATTGGTTTGTATGGAGAGGGTGCGGTGCGCACCAGGGTATGTGAATGTTCCTCACTATTGATTCATAAGGACTAGAACCTTGTGCTGTGTCTCTATACGAATTGTAAACGTACCAACCACTTACCTGGTATGGGACAGGCACAACTTAGTAACTTTTTGGTATTAGCAGTTCCCTGCATGGTTTGACGATCTGGTTTCTCGTGTGGAAACTGGAAGGCCAAGGTTCGGCCATGAGTGATGTGAGTCAGAAAAATAATGAGAGGAAAAGGCGTAAATGAAGGAAGGCGCCCTAGACCTGATTAAGCCGTGAGCGGCTGTAATCTTAAATGGTCGCATGTCTCGCGTGGACATAGACCAAGGCTATGTGTCCTGCGGGAACATAGACCAGAGAGGCTAGGAAGTAAGGCAGTGGGGAAGACCCACAACGGTACTTGAGACTTAATTGTCTATCTACCGGGCAGGGATACTGTTAATACTGAACTGTAAAGCGTTGTGTGATCTCGGCCTTGTCACATGTGTATAAGTCACATGGAGCTGATCCGACTTGAAAGCCGAGTGAACCAGTGGATTTAAAAAGAGGTACACCTTTGCAAAGTGTAAAAGAAGTATCGGATACTCTGTACTCCCAGGTTCAGGAGTCTTTTCGTAGTGGATGTTATCCATGGGTTATAGCACAAGTAATGTTTTGGAATGCTTTCATAATGCGGTTAACAGAGTAGTGACTCATGGGAGACCACTACATCTAATGTTTTTATTGAAAACCTGTTTAATGTTTAAAGTACTATTTTCATGACAAAAGTACTGTTTTACTGAACAAATGACTTGGAAATCTACATATCTTTATCCTTATGAAACTAAAACCCCAGAATCATATGTTTCACCCTCATGTTAGTACAATTACAATAATCCCCGGAATGAGTATTGCTGAGCACCAAGTGCTCACCCTTGCAATTTACATCCAACTGTAGAAGAGAGATTCGAGGATCCCGATTCCTTCAGTTATGAGTTCCCGGCAGAAGATGGAAGTGCCCCGGACGAGCCCACGTTCTAGAAGGATTGCGCACCAAGTCAAGTCAGATGTGGGAGGAGCCACTCCAACCTCGCTGCGGATGGAAGTCAAGCTTTTTGTCGTTGCTTTGTGTTTTATGTTGTGTGTTCGGTACTTGGATACCGAGTCTGGTTCTGACAAACTTGTTATTTTCCTAGCAACTCTACTTAGCACCATTTTCGGTGCTTTGGCTATGTAATATTGGCCATGTTGGCCTGATACCTGTTTAATGTTATTACTATGCTTGTCTGGTTTGGAGCTCATGTGTCATCCTGCTGTGTGTAACCTACCTGGGCGGTTACCAAGGTGATCCTCAAATGGGGGTCTCACAGCGGCTATCGTCGCCAGGCCACACCGGCCATCCTCCGGCCAAATTGATCGTGCAGGTGACTTTCTCTTACCCATCTATCACTTCCCAAGCTTGGAATCGAGTTCTTTCGGCCTGTATCAAAAACCCACAAATTGTATGTCTTCTTCTCCGGCATAGTTCACCGGAAACCTATTCCTGGCCGTTTCAGCTTCATCCACTTTGTCATTCAGGTGTGCTTCAACCTCATGAGCATATTTGTCTTCTAGCCCGATCCCTGAAACTGCCCAGATTTCAAGATACAGCCATGCCAAGATTTTGACCAGTGGCTTCACTGTGCCGTGTCGCCACCACACTTCTCCTTTGAATTTCATCACCTTCCAGCCATCTTCTGCCCTAGATCCTGTTGAATGATTTATTCCTGTTATCATTGACTACCTCCCAGACAAAGTGGTGCATCATTTGGAGCCCTAGATCAAAAGTTATGCCAAGCCCTATTTTCTGGCCATGTCAGATTCAATGCCAAACTATGTCAGTCAGTGCCATTAGCCCTTTTCACTCCCTTCCAGATGTGCATTTTGGGCATAACTTTGTCTCTTAGATTCCTGAGGTTGTGATCAGCAATTTCTTCTTCTATCACAACTTGATTTGAGCCCTTGAAATGCATGTTATGCTAAACCCTAGTTTTTGACACTATTCCAGTGCATGCCAGCCAATGGCATTGGCCTTGTTTACCCACTTCTGATTGTGCATTTTGAAAGCCACTTTATCCACTGAATTTGTAGAGTTATGATCTACACTTTCTTCTATTGTCATAACTTGAGATAAGCTCTCTAGCTTTCCTTAAAGTTATGTCAGAACCTTGATCCGAATGTCAATCTGCTGACATTCGCTGTTTTTGATCAAACCAACCACAAAACTGATGTTCTTATTGCAACCTTGAGATCCTAAGAGCATCTAACATCCATTCTTATCCAATTCCTTGAAACCCTAGATCTCAACTCAGTTCAGCTTGCAATCTCAACTATCTCCAGTACCGTTCAATGATTCTTGTTGAGCATATCTGCATATAGATCCTAAATCATTTTAATATATATAAGTAATATTTGTGTGTATTGTTTGGTTTGTCGTCGAGTAGATCCAGAAGCTGAATTTGAGGACTTCGCTGTTAATCCGTCATCAACTGCTGTATCTTACGACGCGGAAGGCAAGTCATATCCTTGGTCATCTTGAACCTATATTTTAAATGTTGCTAAAACATAACCTTGAATATAGATAATATTGCATGTGAAAGATTAAGAATGGTTGATTTATGAATTGGCAGTACTAGACTGGTTATCTGTGAAATGTGAAATAAACAAGTTTTGAGCTATGAACTATTATATATATATATATATATATATATACTTATATTCATGAAATAAAACCCTTAGCCGTGACCAGAAAAATGGTATGGAATGGTGGTAGCACTGGAGGTGCTAAACTGCAAAGGATGTGCAGGCACTGAAGGTGCAGGGTTGTGGATGGTCTGGTCACTGGCATATAAGGACTAGAACCTTGTGTTGTGCGTCTAGTGGCATGAACAACGTGCTAACTGCAAGCCTGGTATGGGACAGGCCTGAACAAGTACTTATGTGGATCGTACATGACACCCCTGCTGGAATTGTGTAGTGATGCACGTTTGGGCACGAAGGACGGCTCCCACACATATCACCGAAGGTGATCTCGCACGTTGATCCAGTAATGGAAATATATGACGGGGTGGAGGTTAGGATACAACCTACCACAACTGTGTCTCGCGGAGAGCCACAGGGTCAGGGGTGAAATGTGAGTGAGACATAACAAAAGTTCTTGTTATTTCCACCTTGCCGCTCACAATATGAAGTGAGTCAGGGGTCCAATCATTTTGATAGGATGGGCTTGAAAGTGGAATATCTTGCGGGTAAATTGGTACCTCTCTGCAGAGTCAAAAACGTATTCGAATACTCCGAGCTCCCGGGTTTATAGGAATCTGCTGCGGTGGATTAAATCCACGGGGTGTGACACAAGTATATTTTCTAAATAAAATGTGTTAAATCAAGATTACCCAAATGACATGTGTTATCATGATAAGGAGTGCTACCGTGGGCTGTCGTGTGTCGACGTGTCGCGGTAGTGCTATAATCTAGTGAACATGAATGATGATGTTATATTATGAAAAGTGCTGCCATGAGTTGAGGTATGAAAGAAAAAGATTATTTTACAAACATCCATAATTCTTGACTAGTATAGGTTCATATTATCACTACTATATGTATCTACTCTTACCTATGACTTGCTGAGTACGTAAGTGCTCACCCTTGCAACCTACAAATCAGTAGATGGAGTGTTCAACAACCAAGATGAAGGCATGGAGAACTTCTTGGATCCAGAAGGAGAAGAGTCAGTCCCGTCATTGCCCTGATGTGTGTTGTTCTGCCGTCCACTTCTCATTGTGGGTGGGTCACCTATCTTCTGTTGTGTAGTTGTTATTTTGCTAAACCATGTATGCCGTGAAGGCATTGTAATCTTCTAATGTAATATCAAGGCCAGCAGGCCACACTGCTTAACTATTTTGTAAGTTACTCTGTTGCAATGTGAATATACTCCTATGCTTGACTTATCCTGGGAAGTCAAGGGTATGTGTATGCTATGCATATATGGGACTAGCTGTAGCGAGCTAGGTCTCTACAGGAGTAGTCGTAGTCCCAGTTTCGGGGCGCGACAACTTGTTTGGCTAAAAAATTTTAGGACTGGTATGCAAGCATATTAACATTTAGGATTTTAGAGAAATCCAGGAGAATTCTATTCTGGATATGGGCGAACTGAAATATGAAAGGTTAAGTAGGGTAATTAGGAATTTGGTTTTCAAAAACAGAATTGAGTGTGGTTTTTGGGCTGTAGAAGCTGAGTTTGATCCTGATGTTGAAGAAAAATCTGTGTAAGGTAGGTAGGAGATCTTATCTATTTAGTCTGATCTGGATTCTGGTCTGTTTGGAAGAATTTGATTGACTCTGGGTTTGAAAGAACTGAACTGTGATTAAGGAAACTAGGAGGTTGGGCTAGTTTGTACATGTTTCAAAATAAATTTAATAACTTAGTTTCTTGAATAGAAAAATTTTAAGAAAAGGGAATACTGCAGACTATTTTAATATATTGGAGTTTCTGTAATAGACAATTAATTAGAGGCTAGTTTTGTCATAACTATTTAGGGTTTTGTGGGACCCTCCTTTGAGGAATCCAGTGGTAACCGCCTAGGTGGATTGCGCACAGAAGGGTACATCACAAGCTCACAACAATAGGATTCACTTTAAACAATAAAGCTAGTAAATAAAACAAGTACAAGGTCACAAGGACCACTATTACAATATCATAATGCCAAGGGTGGCACTAATTAAAGTTGATACAAAAGTAGAGAATTTTTCAAAATCAAGAATCGGTATCGAAGTACCGAACACAGAAAAACAACACAAAAAGCAACCACAAAGGTCTTCACTTCCTTCTGCAGCGGCTCTGGAAGGGCTTCCTCCACATCGGATTCAACTTGGCTCATGACCCTCCTAGAAACTCAAATCGCCTGGGAAGGCTCCTTCCTCTTCTTGGTGCTCACAGTCAAAGGAATCAGGATCCTCGAATCCTTTCTTCTGAATTTGTTTGTAAAGGCAAGGGTGAGCATGTTTTTACACAATGCTCAGCAAGTCTCGTTACAAGAATGCAGGTATATAGATGAGGAGTGATCAAGAAAAGGGCTTAAGTCTTATAATCATAAATAGTATAGATTTCAATTCTTTGATTTCTTAAATAAGGGTTTTATTTTCAACAGCGGGGTTTTGGAAATCTTATAATAGACTTTAAGAAATTGTTATGTGATGGTCTCCCATGAGTCATCACTTTTATCAACCCATATTATGAAAACATTCCAAATAATTACTTGTGCTGAACCACATGGATAAATCCACCACGAACATACTCCATGACTTGGGAGTACAGAGTATCCGATACTTTTCTTACACTTTGCAAAGGTGTACCTCTTTTTAAATCCACTTCTTCACTCGGCTTTCAAGTCAGATCAGCTTCATGCGACTTATACGCATGTGACAAGGCCGAGATCACACAACGCTTTTGCAGTCTAGTATTAACAGTATCCCCGCCCGGTAAATAGACAATTAAGTCTCAAGTACCGTTGTGGGTCCTACCCACTGCCTTACTTCCTAGCCTTTGGCCTATGCTCCCGCAGGACACATAGCCTTGGTCTGTCCACGCGAGACATCTGACCGTCATGATTACAACCGCGCACGGCTTAATCAGAGGCATAGGGCGTCTTCCTTCTTTCCACCTTTTCCTCTCATACTTTTTCTGAACTCACATCACTCACGGACGAACTGCGTCCAACCAGTTTCTCCACGCGAGAACCCAGACCGACAAACCATGCAGGGAACTGCTAATACCAAAAAGCTACTAAGTCGTGCATGTCCCATACCAGACAAGTGGTTGGTACGTTTTTCATGCCGCATAGAGGCACAACACAAGGTTCTAGTCCTTACGAATTAATAGTGAGGAGCCATCCACATTCCCTGGTGCGCACCGCACCCTCTCTATACAAACCAATCCTCACTATCAATTCTAATTTGTATTTTCTTTCACAAAAAGGGGTTTTCAAACATGTTTTTCATATAAGCGACCATTTGATATTTAGCATAAGTTTTCAAGCATAAGCATAATTCTAAGCATATATCCTAGGGTGACAAGGATGCATGGGTATTCAATCACAAGAGGGGTTTCACAATCATTTAGGTTATATCTAACCACATTATTTGAACATACTCTCATTTGAATATAAGGCATGCATATACTTTGAAAACAACTAATATACTTCATTTGAAAATATTAGGCGAGACATGATCAAGGGGTTGAGACTTGCCTTGCACTGCTGGGTCTAATTACTTGAACGAAACCTCGAAGACTTCTTCCGCTCCTTCAACTTCGGCACTGCGGCGGACACAAGCAATACAACACATACGCTACATAAGCATACATAAAATAGTTGCAATAGAAAATAATAAGTAAATATATCATGCATGCAAGGGAAAAGATTTGGACAGAGCCACTTGAGTGCTGGTCGAAGAGATGGGCTCAAAAGAAGTTGAATGTCAAAGGCTGACATTCAGTCCACGGCTAGACATAGCCATAAGTTGGTCTTAGGTAGGTTTTCTGGAGAAGTGGCAGAAGAGAAAGATGTAGATCACAACTCTAGGAATCTAGGGGACAAAGTGACATTTCCATTGCTCAACCAGAAGAGGTCAAACAAGGCTAATGCCAATGGCTGACATGCACTGACATAGTGCAGACATTGTCAAAAACTAGGGCAAAGCTTAACTTTTGATACAGGGTTCCAATTGATGCACAACTTTGTCTGGGAGTTAGGCCTTGATAACAGGAACAAGATACTCAACATGATCAAGGGCTGAAAGTGACCAGAGGGTGGCCAAATCCGGTGATGAACTGCTGTGATCTGGACAAGAACTGGGCTTCTGGACAGTGATCTTGGCAAGGTCATATCTTCCAATCTAGGCTGATCCAGGTGTCGAGCTAGTGGAAGAAAATGCTTAGGGAGGTGAGACAAAGCTAAGGGACAAAGTTTCAGGAGCTAGATCGGCCGGGGAAGAATTCCGGCGACCGGTACTGGAGAAGACGACACTGGAGATTGGAGATTTTTGATACAAGGCGAATGAGCTCAATTCCAATCTTGAGAACGATCTCTGGGGTATGACAAGGCTACTGGAGGGGTCAATTTTGCTGGAGGACGGCCGGAGAAGCTCGGCGACGAGGTCCAGCGAACTGATGAAGTTCAAAATCGGGATTTCTTCGATTTGAGCACAATTGGGGATTTTGATTCTACAGGCTTGCTCAGAAGTGGCTAAGGATCAGTTTCTGCTACAGGAACGAGAGCTGATTTGGATTGAATCAGGCAGCATTGGGGAAACAGGGCAAATCGGGAATCCGGCGATCACCGGCGATGGGGATCGATCTGGTGCAATTGGTTGCTACTACACAGAGAGGGAAAGAGGGGAACTCACTGGTGGTTTTGGTTTGAAGAATGGTGCAGTGAGCTGGGCTGGCACCGTGAGCTCACTTGCTGGCTCGCCGGAGAAGAAGAAGAAAACGGCGAGAGCTCTGGAAAAATGGCTAAGTCCTGAGATGAGGCTTAAGCACAGCACTGGAGGGTTTAAATAGGCTAAGAGGCGGAGCTAGCGAGGGGAAAAGCGACAACGATTGCTTGTGCCGGGGAGAAGCTTGTCGGGCGCAGGCGCAACAACGGCGACGACGACGTGATGTGCACGGGCTGTGCAGTAACTTTTCCACCGTTGTCGGGAGCGCATTGGAACTGGGTTTGAAACGGCGCGGATGCGGAGGCAATAGCAAAGCTCCGGCGGTGACATGTATGTGCATGCAATGCCACGGTAATGGGTGCGCGCGCGCGAAACGCTGCTGGAGCGCGGCTGTTTAACCACTGGACATGGTGATGCTACGGTGGCTGGCACGTGCGCGCGGGGTGGCACAGCAACTCACGGGCACAAGCGACAAGAAGCGGTGGCCGGCGGCGAACAAATGCGGCGAAAACACAGCGCGGCTCCGGCGACGTGCACTGGTCGAAGGCAACGACTAGGTGCTGGTCGAACGGGACCTGAAAAGAAGGTTTGGGCTGCTTTGCAATTTTGAAACTTGCTCCAGGGACTGATCTGTGAGGAAAATTTGAATTGGAAATGGGCTTGATTGTAAATCTGGAGATCTGGAGGGCTGATCTGAAATCTGATTTCAGGAATGAGTTGCATAAGATTAATGGAACTCATCTAGCCAAAGTTTGACAAGATCGGGCAAGATCTGAAGGGTTTCGACAAAAGTGGGGAAAACGACTTTAGGGTAAAACAGGGTAATTAGGGTTTCAAAAATGGCGAGGGTCGAAACTCAGGTTTAGGGCAGGATTTGGAAATTCTTCCAGAAGGGAAAAATGTTCAGAATAGTGAATGGGAGATATTCACTGAATCAGATCAAAGTTTGGAGGTGGTCTGAGACTTTTAGTCTTTTTGGGGTTTCTGACAAATCTGAAAAGGACTGATTTGTGAAAAAGATCTGAACGAAAGAGTTTGATTGCCAACTTTTTGGGGTAAGATACTGGCACAACTGGGATCTCATTCTGAAATAGAGAGGGACGAGGCAAGCCAGGATTTGGGAAAAATCGGGGTGTTACAGGTTTTCTGAATCACATTAGAGCTAATGCTTAAAAGAAGTAGTTTTATATTTAGGAATCTTAGATTATTCTCATTAGATGATAAATGGCCTTTTTAATAAAAATGAAAAATGGTGTTTTAGTGAAGTAAGTACACATGCATACACGCACATGTATGTGCACATATGCACAATACATTAGGGAAAGTACCTTTGAATTCTTTGGAAATTAATCTAAGTTTTGGTTGAGACTTCTTAGAGAGTACTATTAAAGATAGTTTTAGAGTTAAGGTCAAAATGAAATTTTTAGGGTCTGATTTTTGTAAAATGAAATTTTTAGACCCCGTTTTTAGGTTGTTACACAATGCGTGAGGACCCATCACACGGTCAGCTCGTATTGTTGATCGAGTGTTCCGCGTAAGATAAACCTGTCGTGGGTTCCTAATAACACAACAGTTGGTACCGACAGTAGGGAGACATCAATTTTCCATGGCTCCTCAAGAAGAATAAGGAACTCGTCCTCCACCTTGCATGGCAATGGCCATATCAATTGATAAGTGCCTAAGTGGTATTATTTTTATCCTAAGTTTGGATCAATTTTTCTGTTGAAAACTCATTTGACACGACATTTATATGACTTTTTGTATCATTTTTACAATTCACTTTAATGGTTGTGTTCATTATATTTCAGGAATCACGCATGCAATATTTGGAAGCATTTCGAGCTCGTTTGAACCAAAATCGAAGTGGAAAACGAAATTTGGTCAAAACAAAGCCCTGAGACAAGGACCCAAAAAAGGGACCCAAGTCTAGCATGGGCACTAGCACGGCACGTGCTTGGCCCTGGGAGGCTCGGCTAGGTGCTGAATTTTGTCCATTTTATCCGTTTCGTGTGTCGTTTGAATTCGGTTTCTGTTGTTTGTGCGTCATGAGTTGTAATCAGCTATTTTTGGGATTCTTGACTATAAATAGGGAGGCTTTTGGCTAAATTAGGTTGGTCGATCAACAGTTAGTTTTATATTAGTTTAGGTTAGGTTGTTAGGCCCTCTCCCTGTTCTATTCCAGTTTTCGTCTCTATAAGCCGGCGTGGATGGTAGACTTCAATATTTCATGCAATTAAGTAAGTTTTCATTTAATTTTTATTATTTCTCTATTTTTATGGCTTTTTGCGAGTAATTTTCTTCTAGGGTTAGGGATGACTTAATCTGGATGGTGTAATTCTCCCTCGGCTTGGTTTCAAGATTTGTGACTTAGTTTCTCTTGTTTTCTTCCTCTAAACCCTAATTTCTCACCTTGGCAACGTACATAATAGTTCAGTATAGATGAGAACTTAGGGGAGTTCTTGAGATCTTTTGTGCAACTCTTGAATAGAAGAGAGGCTGTCGCCAGACTTAACCATAGAAACAATCCTTTGATTGTTGTATCGGCGATCGTACTGGTAACTTAATCTGTCTTGTAAAATACTTGAAACTAATTTACAATTCACTGGCCTTGGTTAGAATTATGCCCGATGATTATGGAATTCTTGAAACCCTAGGTTTTCACTTAATTTCTAAAACCCTAATTCACTGTTTTTAGTTTCTAAAACCCCATATTTTCAATATTCATAGTTTTACTGCTTCTGAAACCCTAGTTTAGTAGACTTTAGTTGTAGATTTTAGTCATAGCTCACAAAACCCTAATCTTGCTTTGATTTAGTCAGTAATCTCTTAACCTAAGAAATGCATACACTTGTTTCTCGTGGAATTTGACCCTCAAGTGCTCAACGTCAACCATTCTCTTGCGGTATTACTCAAATGCGCCCCTCTAGGGCGTGTCAGCAACCTAGTGCGTCCTGCGCAAGAGGCTATCATTGTAGCGCCCCACCCCAGGAGCTCCCGGGGAGAGACGGCGCTCACTGCTCCAGTCGCCCCTGGCGGGAACGTCATGTTGCCAAGCATCCGAGGAGCCCCCTTTAACGTGGTAGCTCCCGTCCCAATTTAGGTAATCATGACTGAGCTGGGGGAGCCAAGCTCTTCCGGTGCAACCCCGTTGGCCATTGGGGACCCTGTCTTGAGAGCGTTGGTCGAGGGCCAAGCCTGTGCTCCGCACACTCTCAAGGAGTTGTTGTGCACATTGGCACGCCCCCAACGTCCATGTACCCTCTGTTATTCCTATACATGGGTATGCTGTGTTCATGATGGGCCCTTAGTTGGAGCCTTCCTAGCTTTGTTTTTGGCTTCGTTCCCAGCTCTGCCACCAACGGTGCTTCCTGTGCCAGTGCCTAAACCCCTGACGCCCTCGGCGCCAGAGGCCCCGACGCAAGTTAGTGTTTCTTTGACACTTAACACGTAGCAGCTCCCTCCCCTAGTCGATCTTGCATGGGAGCACCCAGAGAACCGGTCCCCGGGGCTGCCTCCCCAGGCTCCCCAAGCAGACCAGACTCGTTTCAAGTAAGAGGAGGTAGAGCGAATGAGCATTGCTGAACCCAGGGAAGTTTCCTCACACCACCACTCAAAGCCACTCCCGAAGTGCACCTGCCACCCTTCCCCCGACTATGAGAGGCCTTGTGCTCATGTGGACAAGGGGTAGAGGTCAGCCGCTGAAGCCACCATCACCTCCGGGAGGCGCCCCGAGGTGTATGAGCTTATCTCCACCTACCTCAAGGAGAAGAGGCGTTACCACAGGGCGGGTGGTCCCCTAGGACCACTCCCTGAGTCGGATGATGAGCGCACCTTTCCGATGAAGGAGGATAGTGACCGTGAGTCTCCCTGGGAAGTAGAAAGGGCTAACCAGCCCTTATGCCATCGCCTCCAGCACATTTGATGGCCACTGCCCTATCACCAGTTACACATCGAGCACTATAACGGGGCTGCTGACCCCTACAAATTTGTGCAAGTGTACTCGACTGCCATCAAAGAAGCAGGGGGAGACAAGAGCATCCAAAGCAACGTCTTCCCCCTCAACCTGTTCGGGATTGAGCGATCTTGGTTCTACAACCTAAAAGAAGGTTCTATCAAGTGTTTTATTGGTATACTTTTTGCCCTAAGTTAGCGGCTGTTTCGGCTCTAAAAATTAATTTGACGTGTTTTTTTGAAACTTTTTGAAAGATAATTAATTAGATTTTTGGTTTGGGTTAGTTTTTAGGTTTAGCCCCTCTCTCTACTGTTTCATGCAATTGAGTAAGTTTTCCTTAATTATTTGTGATATCTCTATTTTTATGGCTTATTTTGAGTAGTTTCCTTCTAGGGTTAGGGATGACCTAATCTGGAGGGTGTAATTCTTCCTTGGCTCCGTTTTGGAGTTTTGTGACTTAGTTTCTTGTACTTTCTTCCTCTAAACCCTAATTTCTTGCCTGGCAATAGGTGTAATAGCTAAGTCTAGGTAAGAACTTAGGAGAGTTCTTGAGTTTTTCGGCCAAGCAATCATGCTCTAACGCAGAACTCTTGAACAAGAAAGAAGCTCTTGCTAGACTTAACCATGGAAGCGATCTTCTAACCATTGTACCAACAACTTAATTTGTCTTGGAAAATACTTGAAACTGATTCAGAATTCACTAGCTTTAGTTAGAATTATGCCCAATGGGTATGGAATTCCTGAAACCCTAGATTTTCTCTTTTGATTTCTAAAACTTTAGTTTTCATAATTTGCAATCTTTTCACTTTCAAAACTCTAGATTGATAGATCTTAGTTGTAGCTCACAAAAAATCAATTCTTGCTCAAATTCAGTTGGTAGTTTCTTAATCTGAAAGATGAATACACTTGTTCCTCATGGATTCAACCTTCAAGTGCTCAACGTTCAATTGTTCACTTGCAGTTATTACTAAACTCACCCGTTTTGGGTGTGTCAGCAACTGAAGCGCGAGTTTTTTTGTGAACTTTCAAGGGAACTACGTGTGCCCCTTGGATTCATTGCAACTCTACTCCGTCAAGAAAATGGCAGGAGAAACCATCCGAAGCTTCTTCAAGCGCTTTGCACAAGTGAAGAGCAAGGTGGCGTACGTTCCAAACTCCATCGTCATTGAGGCGTGCAAGAGCGAGATATATCTTGTAGAACTCCACTGAAGGCTCTCCTGAAGCTGTGCTACTTCTGCCGATGAGCTCTTTAATGTGCTCGAGAAATATGTTAGAGCGGAGGAGGACGACCTCTGGAAGAAGAACCAGGGGGCGCCCGCTCATGCGGAGCAAGATGCTAAGGAGTTACCCAACAAGCGCCCCAAGAGGGGGCATCATGACGAGCCACCGCCTCGGGACGCCTTTGTTCTCGAAGGCGGAGGTGGCTCCTGCGACACCGATTGTGGTAATCGCCCTTTCTCCAAGCCGAAAGGCAGTTGGGGGGGGTGGGGGGCCAGTCTTCCCACACTAGGGAAGGTCCCAAGTCAGAGGGAAAGGAGGCTGGAGCCACCTAGTGGTGCACCTTCCACCGATCTACTTCCCACACCACTCGAGAGTGGGAAGCCCTTCTTGAGAACTTTGTGACCTATTGATAAGTGTTAAATTGGTAGTGACGAGGATTAGTACCCAAGTTAAAAACATCCATACCATCCCGTGGTCGCGTACAACGGCCTCTGGTCGCACATGTCTTTCTATGATCGCAGAAGACCAAAGGAAAGAGATAATTGGCTAGTCCAAGGGCGTTCTGGACATAGCCCATCAGTGATATTTAATTCCCATTATTTGAACAACAGAACTTTGTAATTCCATGGTCTCATGTTATACCTGCAAATACTATGGTCACAGAGACATTTGCCTACGACCATAATCGATCGCAGAGACAAAAGCTGATATCCTTACATGGTCATAGTAGGTGTGTGATCATGGTATTAAAAAGACTTGTACTATAATATAAGTCACCATTTACAACAACCGTTCCTTGATCCTTATGATTATTCTCAAAATAATCGTAAGTCCCTGATAAGGTAACCGTCGAAGAAGGTAAAAGATGATGAAGCAGTTTCCACAACACCAGGTAATCCCGGAGGATCTTCGGGTCCTTCATGTCAAATACTTCAAGTTGAGTTCGGAAAGGATTCGCGACCTCGGAAAGGGTTCGCGACCTTGGAAAGGGTTCGCGGGAAGGATTCGATCTCTGGTCGGATTGTATTTCGATCAATATATATATAATTGAGTCCTATCTGTTTAGGTTTAGTTGTCCGAGTCTAATACATTTAGTCAATTATTGAGTCTAATATGTATTTATATTATTGGATTATAAATACTTTGTAATAGTTCCAGTTTAGATCATCAAGTCTAGATTGAACTTATTTAAGTCTTAGACATATAGTTCATCGACGTAGGCGAGTACGTCCTATTGGTCGACGTGTACAAGATCCCTCTTTTCAATAAAGAGTTGTTCTATCTTTGAACTGTGTTTCGATCAACTTGGGTTTCGGTAATTCTGAGTAAGATTCCGTATTCCGCATATTTATCATCTGGTTGAGTATAGATGAAGCTTGTCTATAACTTAATCAAATCAAGTTAATCATAGCAAGTCTAGCCCAAAACCTGGACTAGGTCTTGAATCTGAACAAGTTGGTATCGGAGCAACTATCCTATCCTGTGGATGGTGAAGACTCGCTAGGGTTACAAAACCTTCGGCGAAACTCCGCAAGAAACTCTTGCAAACAAAGGTGATTATTCGACGGCTCCTATAGTCGCGTCTTCGAAAATGTCTGACGATACCTCCGTTCAAGCTAACCTAGCTGAAAAGTGGCTAAGCTCTCCACCGACATGGATATCGTGCTTGCTTGGATTAAGTAGCATGCCATGGCTGTATCTTTTGAAGTTAATGCTTCAAAAAGGCAAGGTTAAGGGTGTGAAGATTGGTGAAGACTTGTGCAGGACAGACGAAGATGAAGACGAAGATGACCATAAGGCCGACGACCTCGCCAACACCTCCTTAGCTGTCGGATCTTTCAAGGTCGAAGCTAAGGTTGACATACCCATATATGATGGGGTGATCGATGCCGAGAAGCTGGATTCTTGGATCGACCAGCTTGAGACCTACTTTGACCTATGAGGTTTAAGTAGTGTTCAAAAGGTGAAGTTCACACCTTTGAAGATGAAGGACCACGCCAAGACATGGTGGAAGGCCCTTGTCGCCAGTGGCGAATCTAACGACCTTCCATGGGGGCAATACAAACAACTCTTGCAACAAGAATTCTACCCGATGGGTTATCTCGAGGAGAGATGGAGTCGTTGGCATAGATTGTATCAGTGCCGTGATCAATCCGTCCAGGATTATATGATGGAATTTCGAAGATAAGCAATGGTCATTGGCATCTCACTCTTTGATCCTCAGATGTTCCAAAAATATACGTCTGGACTTCAGAAATCGATCAGTGCTGAGCTAAGCCTGTTCGGCGTCCAGGATATCATGACCGCGAGCACAACTGCTATGGTGGTCAAGAAGAAAAATAAATCCCGCAATGACAAGAAAGACAATTCGACCCGTTGAAAAGGAAAGTTGTGTCCGAAGAAGAGTACTCCGAAGTCTAGTACGAGCATCTCTTGTGATCATTGTCTTATTGCTCGGCATACAAAGGATAAGTGCTATAAGTTCCATCCTGAACTTCGAGCAAAGAGAAACAAACCAGGGAAGATAACAACTACAGCTACTACGGCTCCACCCGAAGAAGGAGTTGTTTGAGTAAATTCGGTTGATGTGGCAGATGCGAATTTGTCTCTGATGGCAATGCCGAAGGAGAAAGGTTTGGATTCACCTAAAGACCATCACACAACGGAGGACTTGTTCACTATCAACATCCAGGTGAAGTACGAAGTAGTCGCAGCGATATTCGATCCCGGAAGTCAGAAGAATTTGGTTTCTACTGGATCGGTTCGACGACTTGGTTTGAAGACGACCACACACCCGCGATCGTATCCGTTGGGTTGGTTTACATCCGACGTGAACCAACAGATTATGAGTCAGTGTGTGTTAAAATTTACAATCTTTGCTAGATATATCGACGAGGTTCAATGCGATGTTGTTCCTATCGACATTTGTCAGGTGATCTTTGTGTGTCCGTTCCTGTATGATCGTGATGCTCAATTTCATCAAGGAGCAAAGAGTATGAGCTCTCTAAAGACAGAGTTAAGTTCGTGATCGGTAGAGACGTCCATGTCAACACTTTGAACTTGATAATCGCAAATTAGGACAAAAGAATCGTTAATTCATGTCACAAGTACGTGCTTGTAATGATTCGATCAGTTGGTCAAAGTGACAGTACTCGAGTAGCGTTGTCGTTGGCGTGCCGAGAAGATTCTGGTCGTTTGTCGGGACTACTGGAGAACTACAGTGATCTGTTCGAAAGTACCCAGGGTCGTCCACTGGAACATCCAGTCGAGCACGAAATTCAGCTCGTGTCCGATGCGACACTTCCCATTCTGAGTATGTATTGTAACTTGGTATTAGAGAATGAAGAGATCAAAAGACAACTTGGTGAGTTGTTGAATGATGGTGTCATTTGACCAAGTAGTTCACATTGTGGATCTCCTGTGGTGTTAGTGCCAAAGAAATATGGGACGTGACGTATGTGCATTGACTACCGAGTACTAAACAAGATCACCATCAAGAACCGGTACCCCCTTCCTCGTATTGACGACCTGCTAGACCAATTGAAGCATGCTACTATCTTCTCAAAATTGGATCTAAAATCAGGGTATCATCAAGTCAGCATCCGAGAGGAGGATACTTGAAAAACCGCGTTCAAAACATGACAAGGTTTGTTCGAATAGCTGGTCATGCTGTTTGGCCTCTGCAACGCCTAGGCTACTTTCATGCGTCTCATGAATGACGTATTGTGACAGTTCATTGACGACTTTGTGATCGTTTACCTCGACGACATACTGGTCTATAGTCATTCATGAGATGAGCACCTCATTCATGTCGAAAAAGGTGTTCGAACAGCTTCGGCAACATCGACTTTGCCTCAACCATAAGAAGTGCGAGTTCGGCCAACAAACTCTACTATACCTGGGATTCGTGGTCGGCAATGGTATGTTGCAAATCGACCTGGATATAGGAAAGGTGATCGGAGAGTGGCCTCGACCGCGAATAGTTACGGAAGTGCGTATGTTTGATGAATTTTTGCAATAAAATTCATTAGAAAAGTCTCATATAACCACAAGGATTCAAATAAAAGTACACACATGTTTGAATGGTCGAAAAGACCTTTGGTCAAAAATGGCTGCCAAATTAGAGTGGTCGAAATGCCTTCAAAGACTGGTCGAAATGATCTTCAAAGAAGTGGTCAAAATGCCTTCAAAGACTAGTCGAAATGACCTTCAAAGAAGTGGTCGAAATGTCTTCAAAGAACTGGTCAAAATTACTATCAAACTGGTCGAAATTACTGTCGAACTGGTCGACATTACTGCCCAACTGTGTTGGTCGAAATACCTCTCAAAACTGGTCGAAATGGCTTCAAAACTGGTCAAAATCTACTACTGAAATGATCTGGTCCAAATTTCCTTCAAGAGTGCTCTGGTTGAATTTGGATTCGACTCGGACTAGTTGAATTGGATCTTAGCTAACTCGGATCCGACTCAAACTGGTCAAGTTCGATCCGGTTTCGGCCATATTCAGTTTTAATTCAAATAGGACTTATCTCTAACCTTATTTCTTTTATTTAAATGACAGAGCTCTATCTCCTATTGAAATTCAAAAGCTCCAAAAGGGATAATATCTATCTTTATCCTCTTGTTTATTTAAATATGAAAATATATCTCTTATTTGAATTCAAATCCCTAAATGTCTTTAGGTTGTTGGATGGTTGCAACCAACCTAGAGTCTCTATAAATAGACAGGGGGTGCTAGCCTTTTGAATACATAGATAGAGGTGCAGGGTAGAGGGCACAGGAGGACAGAAGAGGAGGCTCAGGAGCTCTTTTCCTTGTGCCTTCTGAAGATCCAATCAAGCAAGCTTTTGAAGATGGCCATGGGTGAGTCTTATTTATCTACATATACATGAATATGCATCATGCATCTTTTGATCAGAGATCAACCCCATTGAAGTCGCCGTCGATCAAAGATCTGAAAGTTGTTTACTTTCGATCAAAGATCAAGATGCCACCAAGGTCCTGGTTGATCCAGGATCCAAAAATTGCATGCTCATCTTTTGATCGAGATCAAACCCCACCTAAGTCGCTGTCGATCAAAGAGCTGAAAGTTATTTACTTTCGATCAAAGATCAAGACACCACCAAGGTCCCAGTTGATCCAAGATCCAAAAAATCGCATGCTCATCTTTTGATCAGTGGTCAACCCCACCAAAGTCGCCGTTGATCAAAGGTCTGAAAGTTGTTTATTTTCGATCAAAGATCAAGATGCCACTATGGTCCCGGTTGATCCAAGATCCAAAAAATTGATGCTCATCTTTTGATCAGAGATCAAATCCCACCAAAGTCGCGGCTGATCAAAGATCTGAAAGTTATTTACTTTCTATCAAAAGATCAAACGCCACCTAGGTTCTGATTGATCAAAGATCTGAAGGTCATATGTGCACTTTCAAAAGGGTCCTTCCAAGAGGAAAGTTCTGTCTAGAAACTTGTTCACTTTGTCTCATGAAAGATAGATTGATGATAACTTCTCATCCAGAAGTCTGATTGATCTTAAATTTTTATGGTGAACAGAGGACTCTATGAGCAACCTCTCCACCAAATTTTAAGTCAATTAGAGACCTCTAAAGTCCAATTCTGCCAGAGGAGGTGCTCTATCCAAAAACTTGTTCACTTTATCCTATGGGAGATAGATTGATGATAACTTCTCATCCAGAAGTCCGATCAACTCCAAATTGTTATGGTGAACATAATACTCTATGAAAAATCTCTCCACCAAATTTTAAGTTAATCAGAGATCTCTAAGATTCAATTCAACCAGAGGAAGTGCTTTGTTTAGAAACTTGTTCACTTTGCCTCATGAGAGATAGATCAATGATAACTTCTCATCCAGAGGTCTGATCAATCCCAAATTTTTATGGTGAATAGAGGACTCTATGTGTAATATTTCCACCAAATTTCATGTCAATCAGAGACCTCTAAAGTCTAATTCAACTAGAGGAAGTGCTCTATCTAGAAACTTGTTCACTTGGTCCCATGGGAGAAGATCGATGATAACTTCTGATCCAAAAGTCCGGTCGACCCCAATTTTTTGTGGAGAATAGCAGTTTCATACTAAAACTATACCTCCAAGTTTCATCTCAATCAGAGGTTCAGAATATCATCAAGATCAAATTTTATCTTGATGTGTAAGCAATGCAATGAAAATAGTTTCTAAATCCGACAGTCTGATTGATCTCAAATTTTGATGAACAATCAAGGATTTGTCCAAAAACTATTCTTCCAAGTTTTAAGCCTATCATAGACCAGAAAGGCTCTCATCCAATTAGTCGAAGGAGAGCTAATGACCAATTATGTTCAAAAATGTCAAGTCCTTGATGGATATTCTAATGGGCTGTCTACCATGCAATGTGCTTTTCTTGAAGTTAAGGAAGTCAAAAGTGTTATCACAAGTCATTCCATCCATATTTTACATGTTGCTGGGTACTGATGAGGTAAAGATAATATGCTTTTTGTGCGTGACTGACGAAGACGGACACCATTCATGCCAGATACTGATGAGACGGAGGCATCCATTTGTTCGCGACCTACGAGGCCAAACAACCCCCTGACCGGGCACCGATGAGGTAAATGCCACATTTTGTGATAGCACAATAGATTGACGAGGCTATGAATTTGCATACTTACATACATGGGCATATGCATTGCATTCATTCATTCAAGGGCAAAGTTATTTTGATGTTTGAAGACGATGACCATCAGCACAACTTAATCAGAGATTTTCTGTGGACTTGTTTTGCAGATGTAATTAACCAGGAGCTTTTCAAAAGACCTGAGGAACCATTAACCATGCAATCCCCTGAAACCAAGATGTACTTTCCTTTGGTGCAATGAGAGCATGTAAATCCCAAAGAGACTTGTAATTTGTAATTCTTTTCAGAATTAATAAAATACAGTGCTTCCTTTAAAGATTGTGCATTCTCTATTCTCTTATGTGTATACTTATGTATACTGGCACGCCCGCAACACGAAAAAGGGGCTAATTTCCCAGAAAAGAAATCTTCTCTGCGAAACATCGTAGTTTTGTGGGAGCATGCCAATACCTCCGGAAGTTAATATGACACTTCTTGATAGTGGCTTCTCCGTTGCATGCATTAACCAGAATTGACCAGAAGTTCGAGTGGACAGGGAAACATGAGGACACGTTTCTCTTACTGAAGAAGAAGATCAGTGAAACTCCTGTTCTAGCTTTGCCGAATCTACATGAACCATTTGAGCTAGAAACCGATGTCTCAGGTTATGCAATGGGCGCAGTGCTCATGCAAGATGGTCGACCAGTAGCAATATCACTCCGAGTTATTCCAGGGAGCTCAGAAGAATTATCCGACTTACAACATGGAGTTGTGTGCATTGTAGCAAGCCATAAAACATTAGCGGTGTTACCTTTTGGGTAAAGAGACTGTTGTCCACACCGACCACTAACCTTTGTAATATTTGCAAACTCAGTCCAAACTACAACAAGCTCGGCATATGAAGTGGAAGTCGTATCTGTAGCAGTTTAATCTGGTGATTAAGTACAAGAAGGGCGTACACAATAAACTGGCTGACTTGTTGTCACGACCACCAGTTACGACCCTCTGCTTATCAGCGTTTATGCAGATTAAGCCCTCATGTCATGATGACTATGCCACAATGTATAGTGAAGATCCTGATTTTTGATTAGCACTGGCTGAGCTCGAAACAGGGAAGCCTACAGAGTTTGTTTGTCGAGAAGGACTCTTGTACAAGGGCAATTTACTTTGTATACCTCGTGGAGCACCTCGAATTCAATTGCTGCGAGAAGCGCACACATCAAAGGTTGCTGGTCACTTTGGGGTTACGAAGACTTTGCAAAATCTTCATCGACATGTGTTCTGGCCGCGGATGCAGCAAGATGTGGCTAGTTTTGTTCGAGGCTGTGGTCTCTGCAGCATCTCGAAACTGGCAAAGCAAAAATTGGGTTTGTACACTCCTTTGCCTGTTCCATCACGACCATAGGAAAGCATAACCATGGATTTTTGGGAGGATTGCCTAAGACGTGATGTGGCAATGACTATCTCTTTGTGGTCGTTGATCGGTTCTCCAAAATGATAATTCTCATACCTGGTCGAAAGGCTATCACGAGAGAAGAAGCGGCTCGAGTATTCTTTCAGCACGTTTGGACACATTCCAGCGTGCCGACTTCTATTGTGTCTGATCGTGATACCTGGTTTCTTAGTCACTTTTGGCGATCGCTTTGGATGATGATGGATACAAAGCTGAAGAGGAGAATTGCTTTTCATCCGCAAACTAATGGTCAAACTGAGGTGATAAATCGAACAGTTGTTCATCTCTTGAGAGGATATAACTCTAAGCAGCCGAAGACTTGGGATGAAAGCATACCATACCTATAGTTTGCTTTTAATCGAGCAGTGCATGGTTCGAATGGAAAGTCGCCCTTTGAGGTCTGTTTGGGATTTCTACCACAGAGTCCATTCGACATCGAGTTTGTTATCCCTATCTCAGCGCAGAACAGCAAGGAAGCATCTGATTAGGATAGAGCACAAAAGTTCCTGGAAGGTATTCAATGATTCCATGGTGAGGTTGAATAGAATTTACTGAAAGCTCAACTCAAGTACAAGGTGCAACATGATCGGCACAGAGTTTATGCTCAATTTCAAGAAGGTGATATGGTCTGGTTACATCTGAGTAAGGAGAGATTAAAAGGTGAAGGTAAAAAGCTTAAACCAATTTGTTATGTCCTTTTTGGATTTTGCGGAAAATTGGTACGAATGCTTGTCAACTCTAGTTACCTCCATACATGGATATTTATTTGGTTGTCAATGTTGAGCACCTCAAACTCTTTGATCCTTCTATGCTGGATGATGAGCCTGATACCATAGTACCATATGTTGAAGACTTGGTCTATCAACGAGAAGAACCTCCATTTGACGATGTGATCTTGGAGAAGAAGGTGACGACCACTCACAGCGGCACTCGAGAGTCTTTTCAGATCGGACGGAAAGATCAACGAGCACGTGCGGCAAAGTGGTACACCTAAGAAGATGGGCAAGCTCAATTTCCACATCTCCAGTTTTCATCAAATGGTCGCCAACGGGGGTTGACTCCTTGTCAACAGGGGAGTCATGATCCGGGAGAATCTTCGGGTCCTTCAGGTCGAGTTCTGAAAGGATTCGTGACCTTGAAAGGTTCGCGACCTCAGAAAGGGTTCGTGACCTTGGAAAGGGTTCACGAGAAGGATTTTATCTCTGTCGAATTGTATTCCGATCAATATATATATATAACTGACTCCTATCTATTTAGGTTTAATTTTTCAAGTCTAATACATTTAGTCGGTTATTGAGTCTGATACATATTCATACAATTGGACTATAAATACTTTGTAATAGTTCTAATTTAGATCATCGAATCTAGATTGAACTTGTTTAAGTCTTAGACATATAGTTCATCGAAGTAGGTGAGTGCGTCCTATTGTTCGACGTGTACAAGATCCCTCTTTTTAATAAAGAGTTGTGCTATCTTTGACCTGTGTTTCGATCAACTTGTGTTTTGGTAATTCCGAGTAAGATCCTGTATTCCGCATATTTGTCATCTGGACGAGTATAGATGAAGCCTGTCTATAACTTAATCAGATCAAGTTAATCCAAGCAAGTCTAGCCCAAAACTTGGACTAGGTCTTGAATCTGATCACCAGGTCAAAGAAGCTAAACAGCAACCAACCACAACCTGCAACAACCGCCACGTAACCATGACTTGCATGAACTGCTATGAAGCAGTTATAGGCAATCATGGGGCACGTCTTCATCGACGATCTCTTCAAAAAGTATAAAAAGGCCTTACAGGGGAAGTGTTGGGAAGAGGAGGAAAGACGTCGGACTAGAGAGAGTGATATAGGAATAGATACTACATTCTCTTTGTAATCCTCTTACTTATTCACAGTGATAATACACAACAATTGGGTTATTACTCAGCTACGAGGGCCCGAACCTGGATAAATTCCCGTGTCATTAGATTTGTAGATGCCTTGAATTCCTTGGTACTTGTCTGGATTGGCTCCCTTCAGAACCCATCTAAATTCTGCATAAGTTTGGCGAAGTACCCCCGGGTCCCAATTGTCGATAGCTGGCGCCCATCGTGGGGACTTCAAGACATTTTCACCAAGGTTCATTGTGTCCATGGGTCCTTTCCCTTGTCTGCACGATTCCGAGAACGAATTTGATCTCGAGGATCATGTAGATGCCATGGATGAAGATAGCATCCCCATCAATGCTGACGCTACTACCCTCAAGACTTCTCTGGAGGAAGCATCAACTTCAGTTCCAGTCGTGTCTGTTGATCAGGAACCAGAAAAGGCAATTTGCTTACCCTCTGTGAGTTTTACCACATTTAAGGGCGAGTATGGGCCGCAACCCATTGTCCTGGACAACGCGGGAGATGATGATCTTGAATTCAGTCTGGAGAACTTTTCTCCAGACAATTTAAAATCTCTCTTTGTTTTTGAGTCTGACTTAGACAAAGATGAGATGCTTTCTCTGTCCGCGAATTCCCAAGGGAAGTCGCCGTACTTTCTGAGGAAACCCCTGAGCAACGTGGTGCTAGGGAAGAACAAGAGTGCAAATGGAAAGAGGTCGAAGTGCGCAAACAGCGAGAGGCTGAGGTCCGCAAGGTCGTAGAGATTTCCTGCGTCTTGCGCTAGCTCGCCACGATACTGCTATCCGCCACTTTGGTCCGTGGAACTTCTCGTCAATGACATCTAGATGGTCGCAGATGTGAACACACGCAGCTCTCGGCTCCGGAGTATTCCCCAATGGCTGAGGCGACAGTCTTGAAGACTCCTCTGGCACCCAGAAGGAGTACGCATGACTGTATCCAGGTGATTGCAGAGGCGCTTCGCAATCCTCCCTCTGGTCTTGAAAACGATGATGGGGTAACATTCGCAAGGGTTCTTGTGAATAACCTTGATGGAGTCGCCTTGGACATAACTCCAATAGCATCATTGCGTTCGATGACTCGTTCTCGAGAACGAGACGGTTCCTATCAAAGCCAGAAGAGACATAATTTCGTGCATACCCAACATGGCAAAGCTAGGCAAACTGGTACTTCTTGCGACCCTAATCACGTACCAGTGCACTCGCGCTTCGTGCCACATCGTGAGTTTCCTTAGGTTGACCAATTCCGTGACCATGACGATAGTCTCGATGATCGACGACAGCACAGTTCGTAGGTGGGTTGTAAGGCTTTTTCACCAGGATTACGAAAGTGGTCTGGCCTGATAATTTTAAGCCCGGTACGATCGAGAGATTTGATGGGACTAAAATCCAATTGAATTTCTCCAGATTTATGTCACTGCCATCCAAGCGGTTGGAGGAAATGAACGGGTGATGGAAAATTATTTGTCGATGGTCCTCAAGGGTTCGGCATGGACTTGTTTGTTCAATCAACTAGAAGGATCGATCTACAATTAGGAGATGTTGTGTGATGCCATCCTCAACAACTTCAAAAACTTCTATGAGAAGCCAGGAAAAGAAGATGATCTTCATTGTTTGCGCTAGACTTCAACTGAGACCCTTCGGCAGTTTGTTAAGAGATTTGTAGGAGTGAAAAATACTATTCCTAATATCTCTGATACTTCGGTGTTTGATACTAAAGGTTCACAGAGGATTTAAGCATCCATCCCCCGCGATCAGTGTCAAAACTTTTTGGCATGGCTGATTGATATTTCGATGCAGTTGAGGCTGTAGAATGGAATAGAATGGTGGATAAGGGCAACTTACCTCCTTAACCCGGTCTCAAAACCAAAAAGAAAGAAGATTCAAGCAAGCAATTTGAATCATTTGTAGGTGGAAAATCCAAGAAGCCTAAGAAGAATGGAGCAGGAAAATTCCGTGTGGTCGCAGTCATGAACAAGCAACTACAGGAGAAAGGTAAACAAGTTCGATTTGAAATTAATAAACCTCCTTCTGGTGGTTGCAATGGCGACCATATAGAAAAATAGACTAACTCGCAGGGAAACACGAGATGGTGTTCATTACACAACATTTCTGGACACGACCTCAAGAATTGTCGCACCTGATTGAAGCGCATGGAGGACTTTTACCAAGGTAATGCACCTATGCCAACTATACTAGAACAGGGAGAATCCTGTGGGCTAAAGGACGCCGATGGAGACGAGGAAATGCCATACCAGGTACCCAGTAATCATGTTAATATTATTTTTGGTGGGTCTTCATCTTATTTTTCTAAGCGTCAATTTAAATCTATTTACCGGGAGATAAATAGTGTTGAAACTCCTCTTGGAGAGCTTCAATTTCCCCGTTGGTCAGAAACTTCCTTGACCTTTTACCGGGAAGATTGTCCTAAAGGATTATCACGGCCACGACGGCTTATTTTGGTAATTTCCCCCATTATTAGCAATGGTAAAGTGGGATGAGTTCTAGTCGATGGAGGAAGTTCTCTCGACTTATTATTTGCCAAAGTTCTTGATGAGATGCAAATACCTCGTTCAAAGATTAAACCAGTGGCTCACCCATTTTTTGGGATAATCATTAGTCCTTCGATGATGCCCATCGAACAAATAGTGTTGCCTGTGACACTCGGAGGACCAGAGAACTTTCAAATAGAGTTAATTACTTTTGAAGTAATTGATTTTGATTCAGCTTATAATGGTATCTTTGGTAGGCCTTCACTCGCCAAGTTCATGGCAGCAACGCACTATGCTTATTAGTGTGTCAAAGTACCAGGGCCAAAAGGTGTAATTACAGTCGGAGGCAATCAAAATATGGCTCTCACTTGTGATCGCATATCCTTAGAATTGGTCGACCAACTTCCCCTACAGGATGTTAAGCTGGCGACCAAGGAAACTAATGCGGTCAAGGTCATTCCGCGACCAGATGAAAAACTCAAGCAGGTTCCCTTATTCCCAGATGACTCGTCTAGAACTATTTAGAATGGGTTAGCACTGGATGATAAATAGGAACTCGAGCTCATTAGTTTCCTTTGAGCTAATGTAGATGTGTTCGCGTGGAAACCATCCTACATGCCCAGAGTCCCAAAGGTAGTGATCGAGCACAGGCTAGCAATTCGCCTGGACAGCGACCAATAAAGCAAAAGCTCCGACGCTTTGCTCCTGATCGATAAGAAGCCATTCATTTGGAGTTAGTAAACTCTACGAGGTTGGCTTCATTCGTGAGGTTAACCATCTCGAATGGCTCGCGAACCCGATCATGGTCCTGAAATCTAATGGTTAGTGGTGCATGTGCGTCGATTACACCAGTCTTAATAATGCCTGTCCTAAGGATGACTTCTCCCTTCCTAGCATCGACCAGTTGGTTGATTTTACAGTGGGTTGTGAACTGATGAGCTTCCTGGATGCTTACTCAGGATACCATCAAATTAGCATGGCAGAAGTAGATGAAGAGAAAATTGCTTTCATCACACCATTTGGCACCTATTGCCATGTCAGAATGCCTTTTGGGCTCAAGAATGTTGGTTCTATGTATCAGCGCTTGATGCAAAAGACTTTTCTATCTCAATTAGGGCGCAATTTAGAGGCTTACGTTGATGATCTGATTGTAAAGAGCTTGAAAAGCTCTAATCATGTAAATGATCTCACTGACACTTTCTGTAATTTGAATAAACATGGAATAAAGTTGAATCCTGAAAAGTGCTCTTTTGGAGTTTTTTCTGGCAAACTTTTAGGTTTCCTTGTTTATTCTAGAGGCATTGAAGTTAATCCTGACAAGATACGGGCCATTGAACAAATGCGACCTTCTTCGACTACGAAGGAGGTTCAAAGCCTAACAGGTCAAATGGCTACTTTGAGTCATTTCATCTCGCGGTTAGGCGAACGTGGATTACCGTTTTTTAAGGTTCTACGTAAACACAATGGTTTCCAATGGTCAGATGAAGCCGAACAAGCTTTTTAGGAAGTCAAAGCATATTTATCAAGTGCTCCAGTGTTAGTTTCCCCAAATATGGGAGAGCCTTTGTTCATTTACTTAGGTTCTACCCCTCACGTGGTTAGCGTAGTTCTGATTGCAGAATGAGAAGGGGTGCAACGACCAATGTATTACGTAAGTGAAGTATTAAATGGACCAAAGGAGTGTTACCCCGAGGTCCAAAAACCACTCTATGCTCTCTTAATGGCTTCCTGAAAGTTGTGATATTACTTTCAAACGCACAAGATTTCCGTGCCCTCGTCCTTTCCCTTAGGGGACATTCTCCAAAATCCGGAAGCAACCGGTCGGGTGGTGAAGTGGGTAGTAGAACTTAGAGCATTTGAACTCCATTTCATTGCTCGAGTAGCAATCAAATCTCAAATTCTTCAAGATTTTGTGGTTGAAAGGACTAATCCTGAACCACTTGCGCAAGAACCAACATATTTGTCAACTACTGACCATTGGATGAGATATTTCAATGGTTCTTGCAATTTTTCAAACTCGGGGGCTGGAGTGGTCTTAATCATGCCTCAGGGTGACCAACTCTAGTATGTCATACAACTACACTTTGTTGCTACCAATAACGCATCAGAGTATGAAGGTCTTCTGGCCGTGCTTCGAGCAGCCGAATCCCTTGGAGTCCATTGACTAGTGGTGAAAGGAGATTCACAACTAGTCTTAAACTAGGTAAATAAGGAGTACAACACCTTCGATGAGAAAATGGCTCATTACCTGGACGAAGTGAGGAAATTGGAAAAACATTTCAGAAATTTTGAAATCCAATTCATTCTGTGAAGAGACAATATTCTCGTGGACCAATTATCAAAAATTAGCTCCTCACGTGCATCCAGTCCGGCAGGAGTGTTCATTGAACACTTAAAACATCACTCAATTCCAGAGAAGATAGAGGCGATGACTAACGTCGCTGCCCTCGAGCATGAAGCAGATTGGATCCAACCATTGAGGATCTATCTCGCACATGGGACCTTGCCCGAGGACGAAACCGAGGCTGACCGATTAGTTAGAAAAGCACGCATGTATAGATTGGTCGAAGGGACCTTGTACAGAAAGAGTGCTCAAGGAGTACTCATGCGTTGCATACCTCAAGAAGAAGGATAAAACCTTCTGAGAGAAATTCATGGAGGCATGTGTGGTGCACATGCATCCTATAGGACACTGGTCGGAAAGGCTTTTTCACAAGGGTATTATTGGCCTTCGGCACTGAACGATGCCACACAATTGGTCAAAACATGCTCACAGTGTCAATTTCATGCTCGGCAAGTTCATCAGCCGTCATATGCATTATAAACTATTCCTTTGACTTGGCCATTTTCCGTATGGGGAATAGACATCATAGGACCTATGCCTCAAGCGGTCAATGGGTACAGGTTCTTATTCGTAGCCATTGATACGGTTACTAAATGGATTAAGGCTGAACCAGTCTGCAACATCACCGCCGTTGAGGCGAAAAAGTTCTTTCATAAGAACATTGTGACATGATTTGGAGTTCCAAGTCGTCTCATTACAGACAATGGATCCCAATTCGTTAGTGTCTTTTTCTAGACTATTGCGACGATATCGGGACCAAAATTTGCTTCGCATCAGTTGCTCATCCGTAGAGTAACGGTGCAGTTGAACACGCCAATGGGCATATCTTACAAGGGGTTAAGAAACGTGTATTCGACCAACTTAAAGTACACTCGGGGGCTTGGGTAGATGAACTCTACTCCATTCTATGGGCACTTTGCACCACACCCAGTAGAGCTATAGGCGAAACACCTTTCCAACTGGTTTATGGTGCAGAAGCCATGCTGCCAGTTGAAATCCAACTTGGCTCTACTCGTGTAGATAACTTAAATATCATCAATCAAAGTGAAACACGCGAAGATGAAATCATTCTTCTTGAGGAAAAGCATAATCAACCATTGATTCAGTTTGCAGTGTATTTACAGGCTTTGCGTAAATATCATAGCAAAAGGATACGACCATGTAGCCTTCACGTGGGAGACTTAGTTTTGAGAAAAATCCAAAACCAGTCTGGTCGCAACAAATTCTCCTCTCAATGGGAAGGTTCCTACACTGTGGTCTCAATACCGCGACCTGGATCGGCTCGATTAGCTCTGGAAGATGGAAAGATTTTATCTAACACTTGGAACATAGACCAGTTGTGAAAATTTTATATGTAAGTTTTTCTATTTTCATTATACATTTTCACATTCAATAAAGCACTTTTTAACTATATGTTGTAGTTATTTTCCTATTTTTTTGTCCTCACTCTTTTTCTCGGGCCACTCCCGGGGGCTAGTCGCAATAAGAATTTTTATCATAATGTTTAAGTGGATTCACTGGCCGATCTCATGGTCTCCTCTAGTCAAGACATCTCTTTATAATCCATTTCTTAACACATAAGGGACTTATTAGTATATTCCAGATCACTCGAGTGGCTATCAGTTCGCAACAAGCTTATGCGTTTACATTAAAATGCTTATCCTTGCGACCATGTGATTGCATATAGCCAAAGTTCCTCTTTGTAAGTCGTCTTCTCACGCATAAGAGACTGACTTATATGTTCTCGATCATTTATACCATAGTTTATTTTTCAATCCTGCGACCATAATACCACGCCTTCAGTATGTATGGTCACAGGAGGGGGTTAGCGAAATATAACTATAGCACTAAGTTATAAAACTAAGCCTTTGATACTTAACATTTCTTCTTCACATTTTCTCTCGATTATTGAAATCTCTGCTAACTTGACGAGTATTGTTACTCGAGCTAGTTCAGAATAAATGCACGTCTGGTTCAAGACAGATTCGAGCCAGGTAGGTGTCCGTTGATGCGATCTCACGTAGCCTGAGAAGCGCGGACACATGGTCGTAGGCTTTGCGCGATCATAAGGCCGCAGACAGTGCACGGTCAGGAGCCCATAGGCGATGCACGGATAGGAGGTCGCAGACAGTGCGCGGTCAGGTGATTGCCAGCAATGCGCGGTCAGAAGGTCATGGACTACTCTCGACCAGGGGGACTAGGGGTTACTCAGACCCTACAACAAGCATATCTGGAGTATCCCGAAGATTCCTCTACGCACGGAGACAACTGCCCGGAGGTTAATATGTGCAGTTATTCCTTAATTGCACGTGTTAAGCCTGCGTGGAAGTTAAGTGCAGTTGCCAAAACTGCACCTGAGCAACCGTTTGAAGCCGTTGTGCATTGGCGCCCTTTCGACCAGTATAAAAGGGTGAGCAAATGCACCAGACGAAGATAAGACACATCAGGAACAGATCAACATCGACAAGCTTCCATAGGCTAGTTTAGTCGTGTTTTACATAATCACACGGAAAAGATCTTCGCCTGTGATGATCTTTTCCACAACTTTGTAATCCTTTTTTTCTACACATAGTGAAATCCCAACAGGACGTAGGGCTATTACTCCCACCATCGAGTGCCCGAACCTGTATAAATCTCTCTGTGTTCAAAATGACTTTGGCTCATCATCCCTTCCCGGAGGGATACCCTGAAAGGTCTCACAACTCACAAATTCTGCATAAGTTCGACTAAGGACCCCGAGTCCGAATAGTCGATAGCTGGCGCCCACTGTGGAGCCTTTCTCAAGGCGTTCTTATTTCGATTCGGAGGTTCAGTGAGCCATGTCTGGAGCATATGATTCTGAGAACGACTTCGATCTCGAGGATTATGCTCACATCGAGATGCCTTCACCTAGTGATCCTGTTCCAATGGAGGAAACCAGAGGCGAAGACGTCCCTGAGGTCGATTCGACTACTCAGGTCATGTATATCGACCAGGAGGCGACTGACGCAGAACCAGAACCTACTGTGGTTCTTACAGCGTTAGAGGTGGAATCCAATCCATCGCACGGCCCTGCTGAGGGTAGGGGCGATGTCGACCAAGAATTTAGCCCGGGGAGGTTTGATCCTGATAACCTCTACCGCCTCTTTGATTTAGAGTCCGACTCAGAACAGATGGAAATGTTTTCTCCGTCGGTGACCTCGCTCCCTAGACAATTCGTTGCTCTATCAGAAGAGACTCCCGATCAACAAGCTGCTAGGGAAGAACAGGAACGCAAACAAAAGGAGGATCAAGATCGTGAGCAACAAGATAATGAACTTCGTAGAACAGCCCTAGAGGCTCTTCAAAATGCGCAAGCTCGTTACGACGCTGCTCCGAGTTCTTCCCGTCGATCACGTGGTCGTAGACGCGACCAGACACCATCTTTGCCCCCAGAACGTTTGCCGGCGGACGAAGAGACGGTGACACCTGGCGCACCCAGGAGAAGTACGCATGGCCGGCTTCGATCCATCGCAGAGTTCTTGTGTAATTTTCCTCCTACGATCACAGATGCGCAGAAACCAGCTTTCGCCAGAATCCTGGCGGAGAGGTTGGATGAGGTGGCATCTGAAGCGACCCCAACAGCCTCTTCCCGGTCAGCGACACATTCTCGTGATCGAGAATACTCTAACTCTGGCTCTGGTAGACGGAATCGTCCACCACTAGTGCCGTCTCGGCATGACAAAGCCAGACGGGCGAGGAATTCTCGTGATCGAGAACGGATTCCTGTCCATTCTCACCTAGGACCACGCGTGACCTCTCCTTCGCATGAGGTCACCCGAGATCAGGTCGAGAGTCGCAGGACTATTCATGGTCCTTATGTGGGTTGTAAAGCTTTCTCTCCTGGCCTTCGTGCGGTCGTTTGACCAGACAAGTTTAAACTAGGGGCCATAGAAAGATTTGACGGGACTCAGAATCCGTCCGAGTTCCTTCAAATCTACATCACTGCTATTCAGGCAGCGGGCGGCGATGACCGGGTCATGGCCAACTACTTGCCCACAGTCCTCGAGGGACCGGCAAGAACCTGGTTGTTCAATCAACCTGAAGGTTCTATCTATAACTGGGAAATATTGTACGATGCTACCCTCAACAATTTCCAAAATTGTTATCAAAAGTAGGGTAAAGAGGACGACCTTCATCGGCTACGACAAACTTCGACCGAAACTCTTCGTTAGTTTGTCAAGAGATTTTTCGGGGTGAGAAATACCATCCCGAACATATCTGATAGCTCCGTTATCAGGGCGTTTAAACACGCCGTTCGATATCGGAGGTTCACCGAAGATTTACTCATCCATCCTCCTCGATCAGTCGCCGATCTCTTTGATATGGCTGATCGGTATTTTGATGCGGCTGAGGCCGTTGAGTGGAATCGGATGGTGGATAAGGGAAACTTACCGCCTCAACCAGGTCTCAAGGACGCGAAGATGGAGGATTCGAACAGGAAGCCGAAATCTTCATCGGGCGGGAAGTCGAAGAAATAAAAAAGGAGTCGATCTGGACAGTACCGAGAGGTCGCAGTCGCAGAGAAGCCTCCATCGACCAAAGGTAACAAACCTCCATTTAAAAATAAAACTGCTTCTGGTGGTCGCAGCGCCGACCAGCCAGAGAAGTCGACTAATCCGCAGGAAGTTAAGAGATGGTGTCCGCTCCACAACTCTGTAGTCCACGACCTCAAGAATTGCCGGAGCTGGTTGAAGCAATTGGACGACTTCTACCAGGTGATCGGACCGATGCTGACCTTGCCACAAAAAGAACAAACTTGCGGGCTAAGGGACACTAGTGGGGATGAAGAGATGTCTTCCCAGGTACCTCGTAATCATGTTAATGTTATTTTTGGAGGTTCCTCCTCTTTTATTTCTGAGAGGCAATTTAAAGTCTTTTATCGAGAGGTGAACCAAATGGAGACTCCCCTTGGTGAACCTCAATACCCCTGTTGGTCGGATACACCTTTGACGTTTGATCGCACTGATTGTCCTGCGGGGCTTACTCGACCATTGAGGCTTCCTCTGGTCATTACCCCAATAATCAGCAATGCAAGAGTTGAAAGGACCCTGATCGACGGAGGTAGTTCCTTGGACATTTTATTGGTCAAGACACTCGAAGAGATACAAATTCCTCGTTTCGAAAATCAAACCCATAATTCATTCGTTTTATGGGATAATCCCTGGTCCCTCTATGATGCCATTGGGATAGGTGGTGCTCCGGTCACGCTGGGAGAACCAAAATAACTTCCGAACAGAATTAGTTACTTTTGATGTAAATGATTGTGATTTGGCTTATAACACGATCTTTGGCAGGCCAACTCTTGCTAAGTTCATGATGGCTACGCACTATGCTTACCAGTGCGGCAAGTTGCCTGGCCCCAAGGGCGTTATTTCGGTTCGAGGTAGCCGCAACGTGGCATTGACGTGTGATTGGTTATCCCTGGAGATGGTGGACCAACTTCCCCTCTGAGAAGCCCAGATCGCCACAATGTCCACTGATACGATCAAAGCCGCTCCTCGGCCAGATGAAACACTCAAACTAGTTCCATTGTACCCAGATGATCCGTCCAAGACAATTCGGGTCGGATCAGGCCTGGATGACAAATAGGAACTCGAGCTCATTCCTTTCCTCCAGGCTAACGTAGATGTGTTTGCGTGGAAGCCATCTGACATGCCCGGTGTCCCAAGGGAGGTAATCGAGCACAGGTTAGCAATTCGACCTGGACAACGACCAATAAAACAGAAACTTAGGCGTTTTGCTGTTGATCGGCAGGAAGCCATCCAAGAGGAGTTAGATAAGCTCCAAATGGCCGGATTTATTCGCGAAGTTGATCATCCAGAATGGCTCGCAAACCCGGTCATGGTCCGCAAGTCAAATGGCAAGTGGCTCATGTGCGTCGACTACACCAGCCTAAATAGTGCCTGTCCGAAGGACGACTTTCCCCTTCCCCGCATCGACCAGCTGGTCGATTCCACCGCGGGTTGCGAACTGATGAGCTTCCTGGACGCTTACTCAGGATATCATCAAATTAGCATGGCAGAAGAAGATGAGGAGAAGACTGCCTTCATCACACCATTCGGCACCTACTGCTACGTCAGAATGCCGTTTGGTCTCAAGAACATAGGTTCCACGTACCAGCGCTTGATGCAAAAGACCTTTCTTTCCCAGATGGGGCGTAATCTTGAAGCTTATGTAGATGACCTGGTTGTAAAAAGTTTAAAAAGTTTGTCTCATTTAGATGATCTTGCTGAAACCTTTTGTAATTTAAATCGACATGGAATAAAGTTAAACCCGGAGAAATGTTCTTTTGGGGTTTCATCCGGAAAACTTCTCGGTTTTCTTGTTTGTTCTAGAGGAATCGAAGTTAATCCTGAAAAAATCAGGGCCATTGAACAGATGAGGTCTCCCTCGACCATCAAGGATGTTCAGCGCCTAGTCGCATGGTGGCATTGAGCCGGTTCATATCACGACTGGGCGAAAGGGGACTACCTTTCTTCAAAGCCCTGCGCAAACATCACAATTTTACATGGTTTGATGAGGCCGAGAAGGCATTTCAGGAGGTAAAAGCATATCTGTCTAGTCCGCCGGTCTTGGTTTCCCCCGACAAAGAGGAACATTACTCCTTTACTTGGCGGCCACACCTCACGCGGTCAACGCTATCCTGATCGCGGAAAGAGAGGGTGTGCACAAACCTGTCTACTACGTAAGCGAAGTACTTCATGGTCCTAAGGAGCGATACCCTGAGGTCCAGAAGATACTTTACGCACTACGGATGGCTTCCCATAAGCTACGACATTACTTCCAGGCACATAGATCACAGTGCCCTCATCTTTTCCTAGGGCGATGGAGAATGAGGAATGAGGGTTTTGTGCGGCAGAGGTTCTAAGGAAGGGTTTCTGGTTGTGTGGCTTCCTTCGGAAGCTACCTTCTCCTTTTATATGCCCGAGGCAATGGTCCATTGAATACTTTATTCATTTCCCATAATGGGTGTCTTCTCTTGGTAAACCCGTTATGCACTCCCCACAGTAAATCCGAAACGAAATGTACTTTTATAATCTTTGTTTCGGATTCGGGGCTAGGGTGCATATAAGAACGTGAAAATGTTGCAAAAATTTTCGGAGGAGATTATCCTTCATGTTTTTGTAAGTTAAATTTTCATGTATTGATCACAATGCGTTCCTGTGATCATTTTAAAGTGTCCATTTCGATCACAATGATATTCTGTGATCGTTGCAAATGGATGATCGCAATATAGACGGTTATCATCCGGTCAAAGCATTATGTTACCACGACTTCAGTTCTGATCGCGATGTCAGTTCTGATCAAATTTCAGTTCTGATCATGGCTTTGGTTCTGATCACAGTACCAGTACTGGTCGCGGTATGACTTATTATTGCGTTTCTTATCGAAAGCCTTGTTACTCCAGATTTACCTGTGTATGTGTGGTCGTGAAGGCATTACTTATGACCATATTTTCGCACAGAGATTATGAAGAGTTTTAATTCAAATTAGCTCTTACGATAAGTCATGTAAGGTAAAAGAAATCTTTATTTCTGACAATCCTTGCATACAAAAGGGATACAGGCGACTAGAGTATCGACCTGATCCGAGAGGAGTTTACAAAGTTCTTCTAGGGACATATTGGCGTCAGTAGGATCTACACTGACCGCCCTAAGAGAACTAGCGACTACTCTAAGCCTATCTACATCGTCCCGAATCAGAGAAGCACTACCATCCCTGATTGAATAGGAGAGTTCTCGTTGTTGTCGAGCGTAGTCCCTCTCCAAGCGGAATTGGTGCGCCTCTTCGCGGGATCTGTCAAAACATTCTGCCAGGTGCAGAATAGCCGAAGACATCTCCTCAGTCTTCTTCTACAAAAACTCTTTCTCCTTTTGGAGAGTCTGTTCGAGGGAAGGAGGTTGAATCTCAGCAGGCTGGTCGCTGGGGGCTCCAACAATTTTCATCTCCTGTACATAAATGTGTTAGTTTTATGAGTTAAACGACCAGCAGAAGAGATGAAAAATAATTACCAATCCTTGCAAGTGAGAGGATGAAGTATGTCCCCCATAAAGTAGATCACCCGACAAAAGTTGAGAACTATAAGATTGTGGGAGTGCAACTTTCCCACGAGAAGATTGTTCCCCCAACACAACTGAGAATCATCTGGTCGTGGAAATGCAGCCTTCCCACCAGAAAATTGATAACCCGTCAAAAGACAGGGATTGCTTGATTGCAACGGAGAAAGCTGAGAAGAAGGCTTTGAAGGATTATTATGGACCTCCAAAGGTAGAGATGAAAGTTCGACCTGCCGAGTTGCATGAACAGGGAGGACTACAGGGGCCAAAGGAAGAGAGAGCAATGATGCATCCCTAACCCTTGTGCCGCTGGAAGATCCCTCGTCAACTTTGGGTTTCTTCCCTGGAGGAACCAGATCTTCGGTCATCTGTGAATTTCAGAAAAACATTTTGGAAACGATCAGAGCGTACGATGGCAATTTGAACCAGGGCGTCTGGAAAAGACTTACCTTCTGGAAATCCTGGTCCAATTCAGGCGCCACTTCCTCTTCATCACTGTCAATCTCAATGATGTCTTGATTTGCCATTGAGATGTATACAGAAGAGAGGGAAAGGTAGCTTTGGAAAAGACTTAGCCGGGAAAAACTTGTGAAGTTTTAGGCTGAAAGGCTTCGGTATTTATAGCCCTCAGGGGTGACGGATTGTTTTTCGAATGCCTCGAGCTCTTAAAACATTTACAGTTTTGTCTCGGGTTAAAAGACAATTCCACGGCGCCATCATTACCTGTCAAATACAAGCCAGAGTCCGTCTCGGGAAATAAACCGCCACACTTAGTGCGCCACTAAGTGGAGGTGTTGAAGCGTCGGGTCACTTATCCGATGTAAGGTATAAATTTGAAGTAAATATGTCCCTTCGTTTTCTTCAAATTTGAGGGCTAGCTGACGAGGATTGTTACCCGAGCTAGTTCAGAATAAATGCACGTCTGGTTCAAGACAGATTCGAGCCAGGTAGGTGTCCGTTGATGCGATCTCACATAGCCTGAGAAGCGCGGACACATGGTTGTAGGCTTTGTGCGATCATAAGGCCACAGACAGTGCGCGGTTAGGAGCCCATAGGCGATGCGCGGACAGGAGGTCACAGACAGTGCGCAGTCAGGTGATTGCCGGCAATGCGCGGTCAGAAAGTCATGGACTACTCTCGACCAGGGGGACTCGGGGTTACTCAGACCCTACAACAAGCATATCCCGAGTATCCCGAAGATTCCTCCACGCACGGAGACAACTGCCCGGAGGTTAATATGTGCAATTATTCCTTAATTGCACGTGTTAAGCCTGCGTGGAAGTTAAGTGCAGTTGCCAAAACTGCACTCGAGCAACTGTTTGAAGCCGTTGTGCATTGGCGCCCTTTCGACCAGTATAAAAGGGTGAGCAAATGCACCCGACAAAGATACGACACATCGGGAACAGATCAATATCAACAAGCTTCCATAGGCTAGTTTAGTCGTGTTTTACATAATCACATGGAAAAGATCTTCGCCTGTGATGATCTTTTCCACAACTTTGTAACCCTTTTTTCCTACACATAGTGAAATCCCAACAGGACGTAGAGCTATTACTCCCACCATCGAGGGCCCGAACCTATATAAATCTCTCTGTGTTCCAAACAACTTTGGCTCATCATCCCTTCCCAGAGGGACACCCTGAAAGGTCTCACAACTCACAAATTCTGCATAAGTTCGACAAAGGACCCCGAGTCCGAATCGTCGACATAACTGTATGTACTTACAAGGTACAAAAACATTGACAAACCAGGTAAACATTTTCATTTCATATCAATATATTCATTGTTACAAAATATCACAGCAGATATTACATCACGTAAGATCAAGTCCTTGAATAAAACTTGCAGCCAGGGGCTTTACCTCACCCATTATAGCACTCAGCTGACCTTTGCTGTCAAGAGAAGCATTTTCACCCACAAGATTCAGATTCAGATTCGGTCCGTGGTGATGCCTTAACTTGCAAAGGATAGCAGAAGATACAGCTCCAACATCGGACCTCAATGCTTCCTTTTTCTTCTTTGCAATTTCAGGAATGTTCGCGACCAGTGAGTCAGCTTGAGCGGCGACCAACTTGCAGGACTCACTGAGGCTTAAGTTATCCTTTTTAGGGTCAATGATATCTTCCTTCAGTTAGTCTGCGGCCATTCTTAGCTTCTTGAAAGTGTCTAGCTCGACACTGCCACAACTCCTAATAGTTGCTTCTAAAGCATCCCTTTCATTACGAGAAAGCTTAGAAGCGTCTGTGGCCTTGTCACTGGATGCTTTCTGATGCACACAAGCATTGTGGAGCGTATCAATATTAATCCCTCTTTGGATGAATTTTTGCTCGAAGTGATCTTTTTCTTCGATCAGCTTCTTGATGTTCTCTTCTTGTATTGAAAAGAAGGAGAAATGAGTTCAAATCGAGTTTATGAAATTTATCAAGGTAATATAAACTTTTGCCAAAAGTAAACTTACTCTTCATCTTGTCTTGTTGCTCTTCGCAAAGCACTAGGAGACGATCAGATTTTTCTTGAAGTGAGTTGTATAATCCTGATGCTTGCTCGAAGGTCGCGGCTCTCTCCTTAGCCTCTTTTAATTCAGCTTCAAGTGCCAGAATTTTGGCAAGCCTTTCTTTGTTCATTTCTTGGGCTTCAGCCATCTTACTCTACAGAGTAATCTTTTCTCTACGACAACGAATATTACTACAGTGACAAAGAGACTAAGGTCAGAAGCAAGATACTTACTGTTTCAATTGGCTGTTTTCGGTCTGAACGACTTGCAATTGCTCCATTAGTAGACTAGATGAGGTCACTATGCGAGCCGTATCTTGCATAAAACAAGAAATACTAGAAAAGAAATTCCTAAGGAAATAAAGCGAAGCTTAAAGGTAAAGAGTTCTACTTACCTCTAAAAATCGCGAAAGAACCTCTCAGAGAGACCCATAGATCCGCTCGCTTGGCTAGAAGAAGCCAAGCTGTGAAGCGCCAGCTGAGGGTTCAAGTCTTGAGCAGGGTGCAGGATCTAGGCAATTTGAACCATCGTCTCTTCTGCCCTCACCTCTCCTTGTCCTCCCAAGCAAGAGGGAGACACGATTTCCTTGACCACAGAGGGAGCAGAGATATTTACCTGCTCATCCACACCCATGGTCGAAGCCTCAATGGTGACCTCAGTCTTCCCATCATTGGCAGGAACATCTGATTGGATATCTTTTACTGCCTCGCCAATGATGGTCTCAGGCTCTCCTTCGACAACCTATGAAACTGCGACTTAAGCTATCGTAGTAACGTCAACAACGGCTACTGCCCTTGTTGCTCTGTCTGTAGCCTCAGTTGATGGCATAGGCAATACAGTAGAAGAAGGAACCTTGAATTCACAAATACAACAAATTATCCCTAACTAAACATTATGACTTAGTTAGAGAAGGAGCGAACATTTACCTGATACTGAGTCTCATGAAGTTGCGGGAACTCGAGGCCACGCCCTTGGGAGATAAGAGTGTGGATAATGCCTCTAGATCAAAATCGTCGGAGGAAGTCTTTGTCCTCCTCCTCAAGAGAAACAGGGAAGCATCCTCGTCCACGTCACTCCCCTCTCCCTGCACAACCTTAAGCTGATTTGTGGTTGTATAGGGGAAAGATCGAGAAGCTAGAGACATTGCCATGACAACCCTTCTGGTTGCGACATAGGGGCCAGTCATAATCGCGGCTGCGACTTGTTCCTGTGGGGCTGCTATTGCCCTGGTCACAGCAGACGATATTGTCGCAGGAACCCCCGCTGTGGCAGTGGTCGCAGCCTTCGCTGCTGAGGTCGCAGGAGGAGAGATGGGGCTTATTTGCAAAGCTCTCGCCCTAGCCAAATCGTTGGTCACAGAGGGAGTTTTCTTCGGGTTCTTCGACGAAGAACCACCAGAAGGTTCAACATCATTGCCAGCAAGCCTTTTCTGGGTTGTTGGACGCATGAACAACTACACAAACCCAAAAGAATTCCCTTTGGTAAATAATGATGAGGACATCACCAACACGGACATGAACACGACGCCTCTCACTTCTTGCACTACTTGCGCTACCTCCACTACATCGTCGAAAGATCAAGGAGGACGACGATTCGGCTTGAATCCATGTGCCAAACCATTCAAACCGTCTACACCAGAGGGTCAGCGAGCCACACCCAGTACAGAGCAACCCACGAGGCATCAAGTCAAGCCCAATTTGTCCAAGAATCCGGTTCGGCCATCAGCAGCAGTCCGACTTCAAACGGATCTCCAGGCCACGTACGGAGTCTGTTTAGGGAAAATGAGTACTTCACGGAGAAGCCCACGAAGACACCTTTCCAATGGGCTTGGTTCTATGACCAAATTCCTTCTGGATCATCCACAATCGATGAAACAATCTGCGGTAGAACCTACCAGGTGCTGTGCCACCTCCACCTTGGGCCGTAGGCCCGTGTATCCCTAGGGTTGCATGGGCGTGGGTCCTCTAGCCGATGTCCATTCCTTGGCCGCCATATCCTTGCTATATATGGCCGCCACCCCCCTTCTTCTTCCTTGGGTTTTGTTTAGTTTAGTTTTCCACTATGCGAAACTACCTCATCTCCTCTTATATCGGCTAGACCAACAGGACCGAGTTCTAAACCCGAACTCGTTTGTGTTTAATCTAATTCACAATTTCAGATTGCCTATCTTTGTTCTTGATTGTTCTTCGGTTGCCTGTAGGAATAGATCCTCGTGATCAGGTCGATCGTGTCTTGGCACGGTTGATAACGCTTCGTTATGGTGGTTTAGCGATCGCTGGGTTTCCAGTCTCTTGTTGGTTGGTGGCCGGATCATCAAGGTCGTCACGCGCCTTAGCCGAATTTATCAATCTCACCAGAAGATCAGGCATACGTTTTCTCATCAAAGCTTGTTGGGGGAAATCTCCACGGGATCAAGTCCAGGTAAGAGGCGCCGCCTTTTGCCCGGGGACAAGTCCCCCTGGTGGCTTGTCCTAGGCGCCGCCTTTTGCTTGGGGACAAGGCCCCCCCGGTGGTTTGTCCCGGGCGTCGCTGTTCTTCCAAAAGACAGGGGTCTCTGGTCCCGGGTCACGTGAAGATCACGCGAGAAGCACCTCGGGAACTGGCGGACACCTGTCAAGCATCCAAGGTTCCTGACCGGAAGAAGCACATCGCTGCCCCTCGATCCAACGGTGGCAGGCAGGGTAGTTTAGTCCTTTTGCATTTTTTGGGGGTATATAAACTCTTGTAACCCCTCATGTGAGAGGACAATTTTCATTTTTCATACTGGAATAGACAATCAAACAGGTGTGCTCCGGAGCCATCTCTTCCCCGAGAGAGCTCCCCTAGCCAACTTCGGTTGGGAGCACGCCGACAGGACTAGGGCCTCCACTGAGGCTCGAACCTGTATAAATCCTTGTGTCACTCACTGTGTTTGCCCGACGGGAGATGACCGGTCGCACGGTAAGCTCACGTCATCTTTTCTTCTCTAGGATCTTCCATAAAACCTGCCAAGGTATTCGTAATACCACAACAGTTGGCGCCGTCCGTGGGGACTCGTGACGAATCACCATGGCTCCCCCAAGAACAAGGACTCGCACCCTCCCCAGTGACGCCGGTCCCAGTGACCCGGTGCCACCCATTCGAAGCATGGCCATCTCGGCACCAACGTCCGGACATGGCCAAACCCAGGTACCGCCTCCTACCTTCCCTGTTAATTTTGGTGGTTCGACCTCCGGTCAATCCCGGGGACCGCGGCTGCCTCGGCCGGGACCAGCCTCCGCCCGACGGTTTCCCCAACTCCCCGGGACACCTTGCTTGAGGCCTTAGTGGAGGGCCAGCTCCGCGCCCAGCACTCTATGGATGAGCTGCTCCGTGTCTTGGCGCGGCCACCGGCCCCCATTTATCAGCCACAGTACCCGTTCCTAGGTGCTATGGCCCCGTTTATGGGTCACCCGGCGGCCCCTCTGGTCCCCGGAGGGCCGGTCACTCCGTACGACCCCACCGGAGGGTATCCTCCCCCGGTGGGTCCCCCGTCCGAAGCCCTCCCGACGCTGGGAATTTTCTCGGTGCCTGGGGGTTATCTCATGCCCGGGGCCTTCGCTAACCGGGGGTCACCCTGCTCCGGGCTTCTTCCCGAGACCGGGGGCCCACGTCATGCCGGGGGCTTTCCCTGCGCCGGGGGCCAGTCCCGTCCCGCAGGTCACATTTATTGCACCGGCGGGGTCGACACAGTAGCCCCCACGTCGCAGCGGGCCTCCCCCCACAACGGCGCCCAGGTCCCGGACGTCGCCACAGGGGTTTCCCCCTTTCCGGTTCCGGACGTTGCCACAGGGGTTTCCCCCTCACCGGCCCCGGTAGCACCCAGGCCAGTAGCTGCAGCGCATGAGCTCCCTCCACCCCCGGGGCCGCCCCCGAGGGCACCCCGGCGGACCAAGTCCGCTTCACTCGGGAAGAGGTTGAGCAAATGCGTACCACCAAGTTTGGGGAGGAGCTTCCCCCGGGTCATGGATGCGGAGAGCCTCACTCCCGCTCTGGCCGGGGGAAGAGACCTGCCGAAGAACCAACCGCTCCTGGGGAGCGCCCGGACGTCCTGGAGGTCAGCTCCACCAACCCGGAAGAAAAGCGGCGCTACCGCCATGCCGGCAGACCTCTGGGGCCCCTCCCCGACTCCGACAACGAGCGCACGTCCCCTGTCAAAGGGGACAGCGACCGGGACTCCCCCCGAGAGGTGGAAGGGGCTAACTAGCCACTGTGCCGCAGACTCCGGTGCATTCGATGGCCGCGGCCTTACCGCCCGCCGCACATCAAACACTACAATGGTGAGGCCGATCCTTATGAATTTGTGCAGGTGTATTCCACAGCCATCTCGGCGGTTGGGGGGGACGAGACGGTACAGTGCAACGTCTTCCCCCTCTACCTGACCGGGATCGCCTGCTCGTGGTTCTACAACTTGAAGGCCGACTCCATCAAGTTCTTCACGTAGCTCAAACGTGAGTTCTGCCAAACTTCCAAGGGAACTATGTGTGTCCCCTGGATTCCTCGCAGCTGTACACCGTTCGGCAGAGGACGGGGGAGACCATCTGCAGCTTTTTTAAGCGCTTTGCTCACGTTAAGAGCAAAGTGGCTCACGTCCCTGACTCCACAGTCATTGAGGCGTGTAAGAGCGGGATTCTCCTGGGAGAGATCCACCGGAGACTCTCCCGAAGCTGCCCCTCCTCCGCCGATGAGCTCTTCAACGTACTTGAAAAGTACGCTCGGGCGGAGGAGGATGTCCTCTGGAAGAAGAACCAGGGTGATGCGGATATATCCTCTGTTGCTGTATCTTCTCATGACTCCAAGTCTCCAAATGATCACACTACTTGTTTTGCTGCTGCTATAGTGCAAGGGAGTCACAAGGCCGATGCAAGTGGTGTTCATAATGTGCTACGGGCTGAGAATTGCAATACAAATATTGGATAGAAGAAAGGTGACATGGCCATGCATCCACAAGGAGTAATATCCATTTCATTTGGAGATATGCCACCTCAGGAGGGAATTCTAATTGGATCCATATTTGTTAGTATTATTGACAGCGATCCGTTAGCATGGAAGGAGAGTTACATGTGCAAGGGAGGCCCACTCAAATCTATCCATCCATTTGATCGTGATGCTGATGCTAATAACGACCAGAAACATGGTCATGGGCCACATCAATGGAAGGATACTGAAGTCTAGTTTCCAATGCATCAAACTGTGTTTGATTTGGAGTTCCGAGGTGGGAGTAATGACTGTTTTGGTGGGGGTTGCACAGGCTGTCAAGAGCTGCGCGAGACCATATGTTGCTGACCAACTTCCAAGGCTTTAAACCTCTTATCTACCCAAGAAAACCCCTTTAATATCTTGTTTGGTTTCACACCTAAACTAGGAGGGATGTTCCTAGTATAAATATCTATGTATTCCATCTGTTTGGAGATCAGAGTTTAATTTCAGAAATAGACAGCAGAAGCCATGGTTGTTTGTGGAGCAAATACCATGTGTTCATGTTAAGTTTTCCCGTTCTTGGGTTTGTTATTGTTGGTGCAAGTCAAGAATGTCGTGTTCTTGTGATTGTCCATAGAATGTATATGATTCCCACACTCAATTCGCGTTCTAGTGCTGATCGTGGTTTGTGTGACCGATTCCTTGCTTCTTAATCAGCTCTTTTGCTGTTTGAGTGCGAGTACCATCAAGCTATCTTTGTTGTACCGTGAAAGATTGGGCCATCCTTGGGTCAATAGGAGGTTGGTCCCTTATCATCTGGTATCAGAGCCTTCGTTGATCACGGTACGTGTAGTTCTTGTTGCTGATTTCAGATTTGCTTGCAACGATGTTGGCAGCAAGCAATCATGGATCTAATCATGATGAAGTTGAGGAGGAGCAGCTGCCCATCAACCCTTCTCTTCCCCCTGCTACGTGTGCTCAATTTGAGGCCGCGTCGGTCTTCTACAACCAGCGGGAGAATCGTCTTCGTTGTGAGATGAACGCGATGAACATCCGCATCACGGATGGGTTCAATGATGTGAACGCCACTCTTAAGCATTTGGAGGAGATGCTACTGCCACAACGAGGAGATGGCACTAGTACAGAAAAGCTTTCTTCTATCGGTAATAAAAAACACCCTTCTACTATCGATTTTTGTACCGTTAGAAATAGACACGATAGAACAAGACAGGTCATTTTCTATCGGTAAATAATCGATAGAAGAACTGCACTATTCTAACGGCATTTTAGGCGACAACCAGTAGAAAAACAGTTCTAGTCTGACGGTTATGAAAGAGTTTACCGATAGAAAAAGGATAGTATTCTCTCGGTTGTGAATGAGTTCACCGGCAAGAAAAGTCACTCTTCTAATAGTTAATTACGAGTTTACCGATAGAAAAAACCTTAGTACTCTCTCGGTTGTGAATGAGTTTATCGATAGAAAAAAAGATAGTACTCTCTCAGTTGTCTATAAGTTTACCGGCAGGAAAAGTTACACTATTCTAACGGTTAATTACGAGTATACCGATAGAAAAAACCTTAGTACTCTCTCGGTTGTGAATGAGTTTACCGATAGAAAAAACGATAGTACTCTCTCGGTTGTGTATGAGTTTACTGGCAGGAAAAGTCACACTCTTCTAACGGTTAATTACGGGTGTACGATTGAAGAAAGGATAGTACTCTCTCAGTTGTGGATGAGTTTACCGGCAGGAAAAGTTACACTCTTCTAACGGTTAATTACGAGTGTACCGATAGAAGAAAGGATAGTACTCTCTCGATTGTGGATGAGTTTACCGATAGAAAAAATGATAGTACTTTCTCGGTTGTGAATGAATTTACCGATAGAAATATAGTATATATGCAATACAGTACATTCACATATACAGTACATTTTTTACATTCACAATACAGTACATTCACATATACAGTACAGATGCAATACAGTATAGATTGGATACAGAATACAGTACAGATGCAAAGAAGGGTAAATTCACATATACATTGAACAGATTGACACAGTTATTCACATTTATTCACATATGGACAAATACAAATTGCAATCCAATATGGATATTTATTCACATATATATTTATTCATATATATATATATATATATATAAATAGTCTATGCACAGAGTACACAAAAAAGAGAAAATTGATAAGAAGTGAGCGAAAAGCTTGTCATGGCGGTTGGTTGGGCGCAACTTCCTCCATAACATATTGAGCCCAGATTTGTCAGAGATCTCTAATCTTTGCATTTTCGTATTGGTCTTTGGACATGGCTGTAACACCCTAAGTTTAGGGGTAAAAACTTTCTTTTTCATAAAAGTCATGCATGCATGTATCTGTAGTAGTAGCCAGATCAATGAGACTCTAATCTATCCTAAACCCCAAATATCTCAAAATCTTCCCTGTGAATCCAAATCAAGATCAGATTGCTCAGATGAGATCTATCAGTTACTCTAAACATAAAAGCCTTCAGAAGCCAGATTCAATTCCATCTCTAACTCTCAGATCTTGCAACCTTTTCTGTTTTCGAAAACAGGATTCTAATTAATATCCTAATTACCCTAAATACTCTGAACTCAGATTTAGCCAAATCTTGACCTAATCCAGACCAGATTATTCTTGGATTATGATCATGGGTATGCCAATGCCTTAATCCAGAAAGTTGGCAGCCAGATTTCATCATTTAAGCCTTTTTCACAGATCAGTCCAAATTGTATCGCGAATCAGTCCTTTTTTTGATATTTGGAAACCCAAAAAGGCTGAAATCTTCAGATTAACTCCAAATTCAAATCTGTTTCAGGGAACACCTCCCAAATGCTAATTAATACAAAATCTTCTTTTATCAGAACACCCAAATCTCTCTCCAATTACCTTGAATTCAAAATCGACCAAAACTCAGATTTTAATTACCCTAAATACCCTATTTTCGGTTTATATCGAAAATCATCAAATCATGCCAGATTTTACCAAATTTCTTGCTAGATGAGTATAAGGTATAATTTTATACTCATCTATGAAATCAGATTGCAAATTATCTATCTCTAAGTCAGAAATTACAAATCAGTCCAGAAATCAACCAAAGATTCTTGCAATCAGGTCCCTGGTTCCACCAGAGCTACAGATCGCGACCAGAGCAACAACAGTTCGTGACCAGAGCTCGCATCCCCTTCGACCTCGACCACAACCTGCAGTGCATAGCTTCGATCAACGCCGTTGCGACCGCGAACAGTGCGTCGTGTCATCGCGCTTGTTGCCGCCGATCAGTGCTGCGCTCGCCAGTGCTCGTTCACGGCCGTCTTTGCACACGCACACGTGTTTTCATCTCAGCTATTGCCGTGGCAATCCTTGTCCAGCTCACCAGCAGCTTGCACAGCTTCGCCTGCTCGCCGTTGCTTCAACCCAAAGATACACCGGCGCAAGCAACTTAGCCACCAAGCAGTAAGCTTTGCTTCGCTTCGCCTTGCCCTTAAATAGCAGTCCCGAGGAGCTCCCTTGTCACCAGCACTGCTCTCCAGAGCTTCTCAGCAAATAACCAAATCTTCTTCACTGTTGTCTTCTTCTCAAGCGAGCCGCCGAGGAGGTCGACGACGCCAGCTCGCCTCGCTTCACCAAACTCCAAATTGAAGCTACCAGTGAGTTCCCCTCATCAAACCTTCTATGCTGTATCATTTAATTGAATCCCCGTGCCCCACATCGCCGATGATCATCAGAATTGCTAAAACCCCTGTTCCATCTTTTCAATTTGATTCAATCCAGATTAGCCCTCGATCCAGTAGAATAAAATGATCAGTGAGTTATCCTTAGCAAGCCAGTGAATCCAGATTTTGAAATTAAGCCCGAATTGAAGCTATCTCCAAGCTTGAGCTTCACCAGTCGCTGGCGCTCGTCGCCAGACTTCTCTGGTGATGCTCCGACCAAATTGATCGTGCCAATAGCCCCCATATGTATCCCTCTTACTCCCTGAGCTTGGAATTGAGTTCAAATCCTGTATAGCGAAAAACCCGAAATCCAGTGTCTTCGTCTCCTGTGCCGGCCACCGGAAATCTGTTCCCAGCCGATCCAACTCTAGCCACCTTGTCCCTTAGATGCATCTTCATCTCCTGAACACTTTTGTCTACTAGCTCGACATCTAATTCGGTCTAAATCGAAAGTTATGGCTATGCCCTAATTTCTGTCCAGTGCCATGACTTGAAACTCCAGCCACCGTGTGCTTCGCCGGTTTTCACCACTTTCCAGCCATCTTCAACCTTGGAACCTGTTGAATAATTTGTTCCTGTTATCGAGGCCTATCTCCCAAACAAAGTGGTGCATCAATTGGAGCCCTAGATCAAAAGATATGGCAAACCCTAGTTTCTGGCCATGTCAGCCCAATGCCAATCTATGTCAACCAGTGGCATTGAACCTTTTTACCTACTTCCAGCCATGCATTTTGAGCATGACTATGTCCTTTAGACTCCTGATGTTGTGATCTATATTTTATTCTACTATCACAACTTGGGATAAGCTCTCTAGCTTTCCTTGAAGCTATGTGAGAGCCTTGAACCGAATGTCAATCGGCTGACATTAACTATTTTTAGACAAACCAGCCGCGGACTTGATATCCATATTGCAGCCTTGAAGCCCTAAGAATTTCTAACACCATCCTTAGCTCAGATTCTATAAATTCCAGGGTTTTGACCCAGATCAGCTTGCAATCTCAGTCTGTTTCAACATCGCCAGGATCTTTTCTCTTAAAAGCATGTTGCATATAGATTTTAAAGCATTTAAAATAGTTTGTGATCTTTGTTTGCTTGTTTGTTGGAGAGTAGATCAAGAGCCCGAGTACGAAGACTTCGTCGTAGACTCGACATCGACTTTTGTTTCTTACGACGCGGAAGGCAAGTCATAGTCTTGATCATCTTAAACCTATATTTTATGAGTTACTATGATATGACCTTGAATATAAGTAATTTTGCATGTGAAAGAATGAGAATGGTTGAATTATGAATTGGCAGTACTAGACTGGATGTCTGTGAAATGTGAGATGATCAATTAGTGAGCCATGAACTATTATATGTACTTATATATATTCATGAAATAAAACCCCTAGCCATGACCAGAATTTTGGTTTGGAATGGCGGTAGCACTGGAGGTGCTTAACTGCAAAGGATAGTAGGCACTGAAGGTGCATGGTTTGTGGATGGTCTGGTCACTGGCATATAAGGACTAGAACCTTATGTTGTGCGTCTAGTGGCATCAAACACGTGTCGACCGCAAGCCTGGTATGGGACAGGCTTGAACAAGTACTTATGCGGATCTCACATGAAACCCCTGCATGAGATGTGTTGTGATGCACGATTTGCACGGAGTGTGGCTCCCACACATATCACTGAAGGTGATCATGCACGCTGACCCAGTAATGGGAATATGTATAGGGGTGGAGGTTTGGGTACAACCTGCCATAACTGTGGTTCGCGAGAGATCCACAGGGTCAGGGGTGAATTGTGAGTGAAACATAACAAAAGTTCTTGTTATCTCCACCTTGCCACTCGCATGGTTGTGAGGAAGGGTCTAATCATATTGATAGGATGGGCTTGAAAGTGAAATATCTTGCGGGTAAATTGGTACCTCTCTGCAGAGTTAAAAACATATTCGAATACTCCGAGCTCCCGGGTTTATAGGAGTCTGCTGTGGTGGATTAAATCCACGAGGTGTGGCACAAATATGTTTTCTAAATAAAATTTGATAAGTCAAGATTACCCAAATGACATGTGTTGTCATGATAAGGGGTGCTGCCGTGGGCTGTTGTGTGTCACGTGTCGCGGTAGTACTATAATTTAGTGAACATGAATAGCAATGCTATATTATAAAAAATGCTGCCATGAGATGAGATATGAAAGAAAAGATTATTTTACAAACATCCATAATTCTTGACTAGTCTAGGTTCATAACAACACTACTATAAGTATCTACTCTTACCTATGATTTGCTGAGTACGTAAGTACTCACCCTTGCAACCTACAACCCAATAGATGGAGCGTACCATGATTAAGAAGAAGGCATGGAGAACTTCTTGGACCAAGAAGAAGGAGAGCCAGTTCCGCCAGATCCCTGATGTGTTGTTCTGTCGTCAACTTCTTACTGGGGAAGGGACACCCATCATTTGCTGTGTAGAAGTTTTTATTTTGCTTAACTAAACCTTGAATACCGCGAAGGTATTGTAATCTTGTTATGTAATATTAAGGCCAGCAGGCCACACTGCTTAAATATTTTGTAAGTTTTTCTGCTGGAATGTGAATATACTCCTATGCTTGACTTATCCTGGGAAGTTAAAGGTATGCATATATGGGACTAGCTGCAGCAAGCTAGGTCTCCACGGGAGTAGTCGTAGTCCTAGTTTCGGGGCGCGACAATGGCGATCTGCAAGCATGTGTGAATACTGAGTAACTAACTTCCTAATTTTGAACGTGACACCCAATTTTCAAATTTGAGTTAGCTATCGATGCTTACCTGGGGGAATTGGGCAAAGTTTGTCTTCACTAGGTCGTACATGTAGCGCAGCACATAAAACCCACATTCCCATGATTGCGGCTACTGATGGCACTGAGATGATTGCATATGTGAAGACATGTTAGCTATTGTTTCCATAAACTAATTAAGCATAAACAAAAAGTCTTGTGAGTACCTCATATTCTTTCCAAGCTAGTAGGGAGCCCTGTGGTGCGGCATGCCTCCCTCCAGCGGACACATATTTCTAAAAAGTCCTGCATTTCAGTTAGCATTGCCAATTAATGTATTATCATTAGCTAGTGAGGTCAAAATTTAAATCAAACATATATGTTACTTATGCCTCCATATTCCCCTTGACCACATATTCGTTCGATAATCTGTCACGCATCGAATCGAGGTAGTACACCTCGTTCCTCGACGGACAGATCACGATGAGGATCCAGTGGCCCCTACATTGTATGTAAAAGAGGATCGCTAGCTCAAAGTATATCTCAGGTGTAACATACAAGATTGAGTTAAATTAGTACGAAATGCACTAACCTTTGGTGGTACGGCACCAGAATGAACTCCTTGTCCTGCTACGCCATCAGCGCCTTGGATATGTACTGCTCAGCATGCGCGGCGTCGTGCTCTAGCATCGTGAGGCTTATTTTCTCTGGGTCGAGGAAACCCACCTTGTCACATGCAGCCTCCGATGCTAGCCTGTACATGCACCTGCATGCAAAGGACGACATTAGTATTGCACAGAAAGTTACTACATTTCAAATGAACTACAACAATGCAGAGTTAGCAAATAGAGTTAGAAAACAACAATACATAGGATTAGCAAACTCACAGGACTCCAGTCTGTATTATGGACATATCGAGCTCTCGCCAGTTGTAGAGGTCGAACAGATCCTCGTGTGCTACGGATATACTCTCAGGCTCACGGTAGAACTGCCCAGGCCTGTAGGGAACTAAGAAGTTCAGATTGCGCCGAGCTCGGTGTAGGTACCACTCGTGGAGGTCTCTGGTTGATCGATCCAATTTGTGCAAAGCTGCCTCCGACACGAGTGGGAATCCGTTCCTGAACCTCTCCGGCTGTCCCTTTCGCCCTTTGCCCTTGCCTTTTGCCGGGGACTAAGCGCGTACCTTCGAAGGCAAGGGCGAGGTGATGGCGGCTTTTTTCCGAGGTGAAGGCGTGGATGCACTGGCTGGGTTTGAGGCCATCTTTGCTGTGTTCAGGTTCACACGAGATCCGGCCTCATGCCCCGAGCTGGGGGCGCAGTCCCCTGGTAGCACGCCGACAGGCCACTTCAATTAATGAGCACATATGTTAGATTTTGCAAGTTGAGTGTACTGAGTAGGATGTAATCTAAAATGTGTAGGATTTACCTGTTGTATTAGAACACACTTCTTGGGCCACTATACGTATGAGCCCACTGTCTCATCAAGTGTCTGCATTTCCTCTATTGGGACTGGCAATGGAGAATCGTTGTAGCCCGGCATGGCCATGTCCACCTGTACCTTTGCGAACCCCAACCGCAGAGGTACGCAGTGGATCCGGACATCCGCCCCAGACGGATATACAAAGCCGTGTGCAACCACTTCCTGCCCGTCGCCTAGGTGAGTCAGTAGGATGCAGCTCTCCAGCTTCTGCAAATTTGTAACAATTAAAACAGGTTAGCGAAACAACTCTAACAGAATGGGAGTGGCATCAACATAAGTGCACAGATGAAGGCTTGCAATATCTCAAGTAGATCCACTAGATCCGCGAGGACCTTCGAAGAGCAACTACTTATCCGACCCCGCGGGGTACCGTCGTCCTGGGGATCCGCATCTGCACTCTTGGCCAGCAATGCTTCTCTCAGCTGTGCAAACTCTTCCCTCATTTGTGCGACCTCAGACTGCACCTCAGCCCCGTATCTCCGCCCGTACCTTAGCCCGTATCTTATCGGAGAGCTCCGCTTCCTTTTCCTTCTAGGAGCGGGCCTTCTTCCTCGGTGGAGCCGAATCTGCGAAACTGGCCTTCCACGACACAATAGCTCCCACGGTCCGTGTCGGCCAGGGATGCTCCTTATTTCCTAGAGCCCAGGTGAGGATGTCGTTCTCCCTCTGCGGGGTAAACAATCCCTCCATTGCCTCCTTCTCAAAAGAGATCTGTTACATTTAAAGGTACCTTGTGAGACAAACACATATATACACTTGTGCGCACACAGTTTATGAGGTTAGCCAACTTACCATTTGCCTCACAACGTCGGCGTCCCCAGGGTTTGCGAACTGCATAGACCCCATGGACGACACGGACTCTCTCCCCCTCCACCATCGCTTGCACCTCTCATCCCGGATCTCGGAGAGCGGCAACTCAAGGGAGTCAATGATAGAATTTTGCTCGTCTTCCTTCTTCCATTGCTCCTCCTTCCCCGCATAGCCCCGGGATCCGAGCCGATGCGGGTGGTCGTTCTTCTTTTGGATCGCCTTATTCTTCTCGCTAAGGGCCTTAAACTCCTCGGTCCCCTTCTGCTTGGTGAATTCCTCCCATACCTCATTCGATATGAAGGGGTACTTCTCGCAAGGAGATTTCCCCGCAGCGAGGAAGTTACTGATGAGCCAACTCTTAAAGGTTTTCCATGTTCCGTTCATGTCCTTCAAGCAGGCCGTCCTAAGTTTATCGTTGGGGATGTTCCACTTAGCCTGTTTTCAAACAATGCATACAATTAATCACGAGTTAGTTAAACTTTACTATAAGCCAAGAGAACATGATTACGAAAGAGTTCAGTGATTTCAGTTAATTTAACCTTCACTTCCGCCCACAACCTATCTCTCTTGTCCGCCGTCACGTCCTTCCAACTCTGGACGACGATCTTCACCCTTTCTTTCGCCAACAGCCCAACATAGGCCGCGTACTTCCCAGCATTCTTTCCGATCGGCCTCCCAAATTGGTTGAACTCACAAGAAAGATCCGTGCGTTTGGCCAAACGACCCAACATCGTCGCGCCTCGCCCCACCCTCTTGCGCTGGGATGAACCAGCTGCATCTTCAGTTACGTTGGGGTTGGCCCTAGTCGAACCACTAGTACCATCCGATGAAGACAACGACATGTCTTTCCCTACAAAACCATCAACAAACCATCAAAAATTTAATGGAAACACAAACCAAATCATTTTACAAAGCAAAAGGACCTAGTTTAAATATTTTTTCTATCGGTAAACACAGAAACTACCAATAGAAGATAAGATTTTATTTCTGAGCATTTTCATCTACACATTTTCATATAGGAAGCAGGCAACATATGGCAATTAATTCTTCTTAGAGTTCCATAACTCAGTTCAGGATTGGAGACTAATTAGGGCTGCAAAAGGGATGTCTGAAGAAAATAATACTAAAAGACATGCAAAAATTAATTGCTGAAGTGTTCAGCAATGTTTTCTATTGGTAAACCCATGAGATACCGATAGACCATAACAATGTTTTCTATCGGCAAAGATACAAGATACCGATATAACATAACAATGTTCTTTGTGTTATGGAATATTGTTGATAAGCCGCCATTCACTGGCATCACATAATCTTGGTTTAAGTCAACATTCTCCATGATTTGCTATACTAATATTCATGGGCCAGCATTATTATTTCACACATAACAATCTTTTCTATCGGTAAACACATGAGCTGCCAATAGAACATAACAATGTTTTCTATCGGTAAACACATGAGATACCGATAGAACATAACAATGTTCTCTATGTGTATATGAAATATTGTTGATAAGCCGCCATTCACTGGCATCACATAATCTTGGTTTAAGTCAACATTCTCCATAATTTGCTATACTAATATTCATGGGCCGGTATTATTATTTCACACATAAATATGCACACAAGCATCTAAGTGCCACTGTGCATAATCTGACAAACCTAATGCTAATGGAATATAAAGATATTGAAATAGCACAGAAAGTAGGTCACAACCAAAAAAGGAATAACATGGTTTATAGCACCCTCTCTTGGTTATCTTTAGCATTACCTGTATGCAAATCATCAGGACTTCACATCTATTAGGTTGGGAAAAGTCATGTATAAGCATTCGAAACATATACATCAAAGACCCATCCACATTGCCATATATTCATACCAAGTGAGTAAAAATTCCCAACTAAACTAGTACATTGCATGGCTCATGTCCTTCCAGATCCAAAGTTTTAATATTTGTTCAAAAATCTTTTCTATCGGTAAACATATGTGACGAGGATTGACACCCGGGTCACTTCTAATAAACTTTTGGTTCAAGACAGGTTCGAACCAGACATATATCTGGCAATGCGAACTCAAGCTATTCTGAGGGACATCGCCATGAGGTCGCAAGCTTTACGCGATCAGGTCACGGGCTTCATGCGATCAGGCCAACAGCTTTGCGCGGTCAGAAGTTCGTATGCTATACGCGAACTGGATATCCGGGATGTTGCGCGGTCAGCTCACATTCCGCGGTCAGAACATTCTCGACCAGGGTGCTTGGAGGGTCATTCGGTTATTCATATAACAAGATATTCCAAGCATCCCGAGGATTCCTCCACGTTGAAGACCAACCGTCAGAGGTTAATATATGCGGTTATCCATGATTAACACGTGTTAATAACCTCCGTGGAAGTTAACAGCAGTTCTCCAAAAACCGCATCCAACCGTTTGATGCAGTTTCTTCATATGGCACCCTTTCGACCAGTATAAAAGGGTGGCATAGAGGTCCGAGGAAAGGACATCCAATCCATTTGGAAGAACAAGGCTCCTGATATAGTTGGGACATAACACATCTCAACTACGAAAAACAGCCAAGTCTACAGCCCAAATTAGATAGTTTCTACAAGCCTCCCTGGCTTTATTCTGTATGTTTACATAGGAAAAATCCTTCGCCTGTGAAGGAGTTTTTCTGCTATTTCTGTAATCTTTTACCACCTATAGTGAAATCCCAACAGGACGTAGGGCTATTACTCCCACCATCGAGGGCCCGAACCTGTATAAATCTCTCTGTGCTCCTGTTTACCATTGTTCTACATACCTTCCCAGAGGGTCATCTTGAAAGGTCTCACCATTACAAATTTTGCATAAGTTCGGCTGAGGACTCCGAGTCCAAATCGTCGACAGCTGGCGCCCACCGTGGGGCCTTTCTCAAGGCGTCCTAATTGAAATCCGGAGGTTCGCTGAAACATGGCTGGAGCATATGATTCCGAGAACGATTTCGATCTCGAGGATTATGCCCATATACCATGCCTTCTCCAAGCGATCCTGTCCCGATGGAGGAGGTCGAGGGCCAGAATCTTCCACAGGTTGAATCGTCTCTCCAGGTCATGTCAATCGACCAGGGAGCAACTGGCGCAAGGTCAGAACCCACGGAGGTTCTTAATGTGCTAGGCGATGAATCCGGCCCGTCATACGACCCCGCTGAGGGAAAATATGATGATGACAGGGAAATTAGCCCAGGAAGGTTCGACCCTGATAACCTTCACCATCTCTTTGATTTCGAGTCTGACTCGGAACAAACTGAGATGTTTTCCCCATCGGCAACCTCTCTCCCTAGGCAGTTTGCTGCGCTGTCGGAAGAAACTCCCGATCAACAGGCTGCCAGGGAAGAACAAGATCGCAAACAGAAGGAGGATCAAGATCTCGAGCAACAAAACAACGAATTGCGCAGAACTGCCCTAGAGGCTCTTCAAGATGCGCAGGCTCGTTACGATGCTGCTCCGAGTTCTTCTCGACGGTCGCGTGGTCGAAAACGTGACCAGACCACTTCTTTGCCACCGGAGCGTTTCCCAGTGGACGAAGAAACAGTAACACCTGGTGCCCCTAGGAGAAGTACCCATGGTCGACTGCGATCTATCGCGGAAGTCATGCGTAATTTTCCTCCTACGGTCACGGATGCGCAGAAACCGGCCTTTTTTAGGATCCTGGCGGAGAGACTGGATGAGGTCGCGTCCGAGGCGACCCCAACAGCCTCCTCCCGCTCGGTAACGCATTCCTGTGAGCGAGATGGTCCTCATTCTGGTTCCGGCTGGCGGAGTTACCCGCCGCCCGTACCGTCCCGACAAGACAAATACCGGCGAATGCAGGATTCACGTAGTAGGGATCGAGTTCCTGTTCACTCTCGTTTGGGACCACGAGTAACTTCGCCATTGCGTGAGGTCGCTCGATACCCAACCGAGAGTCACAGAGCGATTCACGGTCCTTACGTTGGTTGTAAAGCCTTTTCGCCTGGCCTACGAGCAGTCGTTTGGCCCGATAAGTTTCGACCAGGGGCCATTGAGAGGTTTGATGGAACTCAGAACCCATCCGAATTCCTTCAGATCTACATTACTGCCATCCAAGCGGCAGGAGGCGATGACAAAGTCATGGCCAACTACCTGCCTACAGTCCTCGCGGGACCGGCTAGAACCTGGCTGTTTAATCAGCCCGAGGGTTCCATCTACAATTGGGAAATGCTATGCGATGCCATCCTCAGTAATTTCCAAAATTGTTACCAAAAGCCGGGTAAGGAGGACGACCTGCATCGGCTGCGGCAAACTTCAACCGAAACACTTCGGCAGTTTGTCAAGAGGTTTGTCGGGGTGAGGAATACCATCCCGAACATATTTGATGGCTCCGTAATCAGGGAATTTAAGCATGCCATTCGATACCGGAGATTCACTGAGGACTTGCTTATCCACCCTCCTCAATCAGTGGCCGATCTATTCGACATGGCCGATCGATATTCTGATGCAGCCGAAGCGATCGAATGGAACCGAATGGTCGACAAGGGGGACCTACCACCCCAACCAGGCTTCAAGGACGCCAGGAAAGAAGATTCAAGCAAAAAGCCGGAGTCTTCACCGGGTGGGAAGTCAAAGAAGTCGAAGAGGAACCGCTCTGGACAGTACCGCGAGGTCGCAGTGGCAGAGAAGCCACCTTCGACCAAAGGTAATAAGTTTTCATTTAAAAGTAAAACTACCTCTGGTGGTCGGGATTCCGACCAGCCAGAAAAATCCACTAATCCGCAGGAGGGCAAGAAGTGGTGTCCACTCCACAACTCCACAGGCCACGACCTCAAAAACTGCAGGAGTTGGTTGAAACAATTGGACGATTTCTACCAGGGAGTTGGGCCAATGCCAACCTTACCGCCTAAAGAGCAGGCGTGCGGGATTAGAGAGGTCGACGGAGATGAAGAAATGGCTTACCAGGCCAACTCTTGCTAAGTTCATGATGGCAACGCACTATGCTTATCAGTGCGGTAAATTGCCTGGCCCCAAAGGTGTCATCTCGGTTCGAGGCAGTCGCAACGTGGCACTCACGTGCGACCGGCTATCTTTGGAGATGGTCGATCAACTTCCCCTCCGGGACGCTCAGGTCGCCACTGTTACCACCGACGCGATCAAGGCTGCTCCTCGACCAGATGAAAAGCTCAAATTGGTTCCTTTGTACCCAGATGATCCATCCAAGACAGTTCGGGTCGGATCAGCTCTGCATGACAAATAGGAACTCGACCTCGTTGCTTTCCTCCGGGCTAACGCAGACGTGTTTGCGTGGAAACCGTCCGACATGCCCGGTGTCCCAAGGGAAGTAATTGAGCACAGGTTAGCAATTCGACCTGGACAACGACCAATAAAGCAAAAGCTCAGGCGTTTTGCTGCCGACCGACAGGAAGCCATCCGAGAGGAGTTGGACAAACTCCTACAGACCGGGTTTATCCGCGAAGTGGATCACCCGGAATGGCTCGCCAATCCGGTCATGGTCCGCAAGTCAAATGGCAAGTGGCGCATGTGCGTCAACTACACTAGCCTCAACGCTGCCTGTCCGAAGGATGACTTTCCCCTTCCCCGCATCGACCAGCTGGTCGACTCGACTGCGGGTTGCGAACTGATGAGTTTTTTGGACGCTTACTCATGATATCATCAAATTAGCATGGCAGAAGACGATGAAGAGAAGACTGCCTTCATCACCCCGTTCGGCACATACTGCTACGTCAGAATGCCGTTCGGTCTCAAGAACGCAGGTTCCACGTACCAGCGCTTGATGGAAAAGACCTTTCTTTCCCAGATAGGGCGTAATCTCGAAGCATATGTAGATGATTTGGTTGTAAAAAGTACCAAGAGATTGTCTCATTTGGACGATCTCGCTGAAACCTTCTGTAATTTGAATCGCTTTGGAATAAAATTAAACCCGGAGAAATGTTCTTTCGGGGTTTCTTCAGGAAAACTCCTCGGTTTTCTTGTGTGTTCCAGGGGCATTGAAGTTAATCCTGAGAAAATCAGGGCTATTGAGCAAATGAGATCGCCCTCAACCATGAAGGATGTTCAACGCCTGGCTGGTCGCATGGCGGCTTTAAGTCGTTTTATATCACGACTAGGCGAAAGGGGATTGCCTTTCTTCAAAGCCTTGCGGAAGCTTCATAATTTTACATGGTCAGATGAGGCCGAAAAAGCATTTCAGGAGGTAAAAATAAATCTATCTAGTCCGCCAGTATTGGTGTCTCCCGACAAAGGAGAACCACTGCTTCTTTACCTGGCGGCCACACCGCACGCGGTCAGCGTCGTTCTAATCGCAGATAGGGAAGGAATACATAGACCCGTCTACTATGTGAGCGAGGTACTTCATGGTCCTAAGGAGCGCTACCCTGAGGTCCAGAAGATACTTTACGCGCTACTGATGGCTTCCCGTAAGCTACGACATTACTTTCAAGCGCACAAGATCACAGTACCCTCCTCTTTTCCTTTGGGGGATATTGTCCGAAACCCAGAGAAATCTGGTCGAATCGCCAAATGGGTGGTCGAACTCGGTGCCTTCGAGATTCATTTCACGCCCCACACAGCGGTTAAGTCTCAGGTTTTGGCCGACTTTGTGGTCGAATGGACCAACCCCGAGCCACCCGTGCAGTTGGCAAAGGAACTGGAGTGCCCCGATTACTGGACAATGTACTTTGACGGTTCCCGTAGTTTTCAACACTCGGGGGCTGGAGTGGTCTTAGTTACGCCCCAGGGCAAACAGCTTAAGTATGTCATTCAACTACACTTTGTTGCGACCACAATGCAACAGAGTATGAAGGTCTTCTTGCAGGGCTCCGGGCAGCAAAATTCCTCGGAGTCCGTCGATTAGTGGTGAGGGGAGACTCATAGCTGGTCGTAAACCAGGTAAACAAGGAGTACAGCACCTCCGATGAGACAATGGCTCATTCCCTGGGGGAAGTGAGGAGATTGGAAAAACACTTCAGTCATTTTGAAGTCCAATACATCCCGCGAAAGGACAATATTCTCGCAGACCAATTATCCAAAATTGGGTCCTCACGCTCATCCGCTCCGGCAGGAGTGTTCATTGAACACTTGGACCGTCCTTCGATCATGACTTCAGTCGAGGATGATCCGGTAATAGCCTTCGTTACCAACCTCGGTCAGGAACAAGATTGGACTATCAATTGAGGGTCTATCTTGAACATGGGACCCTACCCGAGGACGAAACCGAAAGTGATCAGTTAATTCGAAAAGCGCGTCTGTACAAACTCATAGATGGGATTCTATACAGAAAGGGTACTCAAGGAGTATTCATGCGTTGTATATCTCAGGAGAAAGGAAAATCCCTCTTGAAAGAAATACATGATGGTGTGTGCGGTGCGCACGCGTCATATCGGACACTGGTCGGAAAGGCTTTTCGACAAGGATTCTACTGGCCTTCGGCACTTGATGATGCCAAACATATAGTCAAGACGTGTCCCCAGTGTCAGTTCCACGCAAGACAAGTTCATCAACCTGCCTATGCATTGCAAACCATTCCTCTCGCATGGCCATTCGCGGTTTGGGGGATGGATATCGTCGGTCCTATGCCACAAGCGGTCAATGGATACAAATTTCTGTTCGTAGCCATTGACACATTTACAAAGTGGATTGAGGCCGAACCAGTACGAAACATTACCCATCAGCTGCACAAAAGTTCTTCCATAAGAACATTGTGGCACGATTTGGTGTTCCAAACCGTCTCATCACAGACAATGGTTCTCAGTTCGCCAGCGGTCTTTTCCTGGACTACTGCGATCAGGTCGGGACCAAGGTGTGCTTTGCTTCTGTGGCACATCCACAAAGCAATGGTGCCGTAGAACGAGCCAATGGGCAAATACTGCAAGGCATTAAAAAGCGCGTCTTTGATCGCCTTAAGACCCGCTCGGGGGCTTGGGCAGATGAGCTTTATACCGTTCTATGGGCATTACGGACTACCTCTAGCCGAGCCACCGGTGAGACGCCCTTCTATTTGGTCTATGGGGCCGAGGCTGTATTGCCTATGGAAGTAAGTATTGGTTCTGTTCGGACAGATCAGTTCGAACAGGTTAATCAGTCCGAACAACGGGCGCAAGATCTCATCCTCTTAGAAGAACGGCGTGATCGCACCCTGATTAAATCTGCGGCATACTTGCAGGCTTTACGCAGGTATCACAGTAAAAAGGTGTGACCACGTGATCTCAACGTGGGCGATTTGGTTTTACGAAAAATTCAAGACCAGTCTAATCGCAACAAATTCTCCCCAAAATGGGAAGGCCCTTATACTGTTGTCTCAGTGCCGCGAACAGGATCGGCGCGATTAGCTATGGAGGATGGTCGGATTTTGTCCAATACTTGGAACATCGATCAACTTCGCAAGTTTTACGTGTAAGTATTCCAATCACTTTTTTTCCTGTTCAATTAGCATCTTTTCATAAAATAAAATATGTTTTGCTTTCATACAATGAGTTTTTCTCTTTAAGCCCGTATCATATGCATTCGACCTGGGGGCTGACCGCCGGCGGTCGGATCATTACAACAATCTAATCGGATTCGCTGGTCGATCTCATGACCACTTCCAGATAAGTCACTCCTAAATAAGCCGTTTCTCAGCGCATACGGGGCTATCTGGCAAGTCCTTGATCATCTGAGTGGCTACCAGTTCGCAATAAGATTAGACGTTACATTGATCCTGATCGTTGGTTTAAAACGCACACCCCTGGTCGTTACGCTTATGTTTTTCTCCTCTGCTTATAACACTAAGGCTTCAGTATTCATAAGCAGAGGCGGGGGCTAGGGGAGATGTGCTTATAGTATGGAACTCATAATATAAAATTACAAAATACGTACTTTCTGTCAAAAATGGTTTTTTACATACATTGCATTATACACAATTGTTTGGATACAAAAACCAGGATCATTCGATCCCCAGCCCAGTCAGGAGCCTGTCTACGAAGGGCTTGACCTCCTCCATGACGGCATCGAGCAGCTCATCACTCTTGACCTCAACCGGACCCACCAATGCACTCAGATCTGCATCTGGGCCATGTTGAAGTCGAATCCGGCTGAGTACGGCTGCTGCGGCTGATCGAACCCTGGTTCTGATCGCCTCTTCGCGTCGCCGTGTATCTCCAGGGAGATACTCAAGCAGTGATTCTGCCTGGGCAGTGAGCAGCGATGTCCACTCGCTTACGCTGAGGTTATCTTTCTTCGGTTCTACCACATCGGTCTTCAGAAGATCAGCCACAGCCTTCAGTTTTTCGAAGACCAAGAGGCTTAGCTCTTTGATCGCCCGATCAGTGTGGAGAATCGAGGACTCAAGAATCCCCTTGTCCCGACTGAGCTGGGTAATGTGACCTGCTTGCGCTGTACAAAGAAAGGAGGTTATTCACATGTTATGGATTTAAGTTTTCTTCAATCAAGAATCAACTTACCAGCATTCTCTGATCGAAGTTTGTTGATTTCAATCTCTTGTTTCTTAAACACTGAGACTGAATTCAGCCTAATTTTGGCCACTTCTTTTATCAAGAATGTGACCTCTCTGCAACAAAATCAAGGCAGTCACAACCAAAATGCACCCATACTGACCAAAGGGTAATGATCCTCACCTGCGCAAGCAGTCGCGTTCTTTCTGAATTGCTTCTGAACTGGCCATCACAGCATGCGACTGGCCTGTTAGCCAGGATAACCCCTGTGATGCAAAGGAAGAGGATCAAAGGTGTCCTAAGTACAATTCAGGCACGAGAGCAGAAGTTCATTATACCTTCATAAACTTTTGCAAGACAGCATCATCCAATCCAGCGGGGATCCTCTCCAGAGCCCCGGATGAGCTTACCACAGGGACAGTCGGTGAGAGTGCCGGCTGGACGCTACCCCCAGTAGTCATTGGTCGTGAGTGGGTCCCTGCATTTAGTCCTTCCCCTGCGGTCTGGACGACTCCCTGGACTACAGGGGTGGAGCGTTCTTCGTTGGAAGCTCCTGTACCAGCTGCGGCTTCAACCCCTCCTGAGGTGGTTGTAGGGCTGAACGCCGTCTTTCTTTGCCTGACAAGAAAGATAATTTGAGCAGTTTTTATTTAAGATTATTGCCGGTTCAAGGTTCTTACCTTATTTGGAATCCCATTCGCTCCTGGGATTTCTGGGAAGGTTCCCCTTGGGAAGGAGAACCATCGTCGGTTCTTGCCTTCCTCATGGCAAACAAGGCAGCTCCCCCCTGGAAGTGTTCTGCTATGAGCATATTCCTAGAGAAAAGATAAAGATGTATAGAAAGGTCTTTACCTGAGCTACCGTACTGGCTGGTGGGGCTACATCCGAAGGCCTTGACGATTCCTGGGTCGCTGGAACCGCCGCAGCCGGCCTTTGCTCAACTACCTCCCCCTCTGTCCGCGGAGGAGGAGGATTTTCCTCCCTAGGACTTGCGGTAGTCGTAGGGAGAAGCTCTTCTCCTTGTATAAACATTGACTCGTCAAAATATACAAAAGGAATTGAAGAAAGTATGACCATAAGGAATCCTTACCGAGGTCGTCCTTTCGACTAGGGAAGCGGAGACAATCAACCCTGAAGCCTCGGGGGCTTCAGGAACTGGGAGGTCATCCGCGATCCCAAGATTTTCCGCGGTTGCAGGATCTGCCACGGCTACCTCTTCGGTAGCAGTGGTCTCTGCGGGGCAGTTTGGAGCATCGCCGGATGGGAGGTCCGCGATCTTCTTCCTCCGAACGATCAGAGGAACATCATCTTCTTCCTCCTCGCTCCCTTCTCCCTGTACGACGAAGAAGTGATTCCAATCTGCGCCTGGTAAAACAGAAGGGATGTGATATCTTACCGCCGTCTTTCTTGCGGTAGGAGGAATGCTCCGTGAAGACCCCTCTCCGGGATTTGGCCTGGCCTTCTTGGGGGCAGGACTCTTTGTCCTGGGTCTTTGGGAGACCTTCTTCACATTCTTCACCATTGGCTTCCCAAGAGAGCCGACGTTTTCACTCGGGAAAGTCGTCTCGACGAACTTTCCTAGGAGCTGATTCACATTTCTGATGGAATTGTTTAGCGCTGGACATGCATAAGACCTGAAAAACGGAGTCCAGATAGAGAATGTACCTTTCGGCGCTCCTGTTTAAGGTCGTCGCCGGCGTGAATCAGACTCTGTGGGCGAGGCGATCCCTTAAGGCCCTCTACATCGGCATTGTAGGCCCTAAGGAGGGAGTTGGTCCGCCTCTCAATTTCAGATGAAGGCAGGACTGTTCCCAAATTCGAGTCAGAATTTGCACAATTCAAGAATGGCAAAGCTCAACGCCAAGGAAATAAATACCTTTACTGTAGTCCAAGGTGCTGTCCGCCATGGACTTAATCTCCCATGCCAGATGAGCCCTTTCACGCAGAGGACTCACCCGATTCTTCACAAAATCTCGGATGACATCTCGAGCTGTCAACCCTTGATCGACCAAGTGAAGGATCACCTCGGCATGCTTCAAGAGCTCCAAATTCATCACCGGGGGAGCATCCAACTCGCTCGACTTCTCTGGTCGCGAGTTTTCAAACCACAGGCTGCTCTCGGATGGTGGAGAGCAGTAAAACCACCTTTGGTGCCACCCGTGCACAGAGTCTCGCAGGGGTGGGGAGGGATACTCCTTTTTATCCCTCAGCCGGAAGTAGATGCATCCGGCAGCGTTGGTACTCTTCGACCACGCCGAAAAGTAGAATCGCCGGAAAAGATCCACGCTGGGATACACTCCGATGAACGCCTCACAGAGATGCTGGAACACCGCAAGGATCAACATCGCATTGGGGTGGAGGTTAATCAATTCCCACCCATAATGCTCAAGGACATCTTTGAGGAACCGACTCTCAGGGAATCGGAACCCACAGCGCAAGTACTCCTCAAAAACCACCAGCTCGCCCTCTTGGACGGTTGGGGTTTCTTGGTCCTTCTCCGCGGGCCGCCAGTTGATGAGCAACCGCGGAGGAAGGATCTCCTCCTTCTCCAATGCCACTAGGCTCTCCTCAGAGTGGTGAATGGATCGGCTCCAGGATGCCATTTTTGGTGGAGAATCAAAGGAAAAGTTGGCGATTTTGGGAAGACGAAGGCTGAAGAAAATGAGGGTTTTGTGCGGCGGGAACGATGAGGGTTTTCGGCTGTGTGGTTGCTTTGAGAAGACAACTGCTCTTTTTTATAGACCCAAGGCAGCGCATTAATATGAGTAACGTTTCATTTCAAACGTCCCACTGAATGCTTTATTCATTTCCCATAATGGATACTGCCTCTGGCGGACCCGATAAAGTGTTCAGGCATCGGATCTGAAACAAAAAGACTTCTTTATTTCGGAAACTGAAAGTGCAAAAGGACTGAAAAATTTTCAAGTACTTTTCGGAAGATGTTTCTTCTTTGTATGCTTTGAACATTTTTTACGAAAAAATCATGCAACTCAATTTTTGACGTACGGGAATGTTTCTAATTGGGTTTTGGTTTGATTGAAACCGTGTTTTAGACTAAACTTCGATTCTAATCGGAGTGACAGTCTGACCGAGTTCCAACTCTGGTCGCAATTCAGTTCTGACCGCGGCCCTAAAACTGATCACGATATCAGGGCAGGTCGCGATGCTTTTGGAAGCATGATTCTAATCGCAGAACTAAAGTTTCCTGTGTATGAGTGGTCGCAAACATAAAGTTTATGGCCATATTTTCGCACAGAAGATGTGAAGGATATTCATGAGAAATAAGAAACTTTTATTTCTTGCATTCTTTACATACAAAAGGGATACAGTCGATCAAAACGTCGACTTGCTCCGAAAGAAGTTTACAAAGTTCCCCAAGGGATATGTTGTTGTCAATAGGATCTACACTGGCAACTCCCAGGGAACTAGCAACTACCCTAAGTCTATCTACATCGTCCCTAACAACAGACGCACTATTGTCCCTAATCAAGTCAGAGAGTTCTCGCTGTTGCTGAGCGTGGTCTCTCTCTCGACGGAAATGGTGCGCCTCTTCCTGGGATCGATCAAGACATTCTGCTAGACGCAGAATCTTCGAGGCTATCTCCTCGGTCTTCTTCTCCAGGGCATTCTTCTCCTCCAGAAGAGTCTGTCCGGAAGGAAGAGATGGAGCAGTAGAAGGCTGATCGCTGGAGCCTCCAACCTCCTACATTTTGCAAAAGTTAGTCGTACTGACTATAATTATCAGCAAAAGGGGAGAAGAATTGTTACCTGTCCCAGTGCATAACCCGTTGATATACCCATCTTGGGAGGAGGATCATCAGATGGTGGAAGTGCAACATTCCCATCAGAAGATTGCTTCGCCAACTCAATATGGCAATCATTTGATCGAGGGATAGTCACCGCTTGCCGACCAGAATGTCGATCACCCAAAAGGATGGGAGAATTGGAGGGAAAAGGAGAGAGTTGAGAAGAATTCTTCTCTAAGGTTAAAGGCCTGATTTGCCGAGAGGCATGAACGGGGAGAGTCAAAGGAACTAAAGGAAGAAAGAAACTTGTTACATTCTTCACCTTTGTTCCACTGGAAGATCCTTCGTCAACCTTGGGTTTCTTCCTTAAGGGAGACAGGTCTTCAATCATTTGAGGCCCTTGTTCGACAACTTCCTCTTCATCACTCTCAATCTCGATGATGTCGTGATCTGCCATCAGGAGGAGTATGTGAAAAGGAAGAAGACAGGATGACGAGAAAAGGACTTAGGCGTGGGGTGAAATTGTGAAGTTTTACAAATCCAGGAGCCTGGTATTTATAGCCGCCAGGGTGACGGTTTGCATTCCAGACGCCTCGGGTTTCGTCAAAGCATTTACAATTTTACCTCGAGATAAAAATAGTTCTACGGCGCTATCATTGCCCGTCACATAATGTCAGAACCCGTCTTGGGAAACCAACCGTTTTTCACTTAGTGCGCCACTAAGTGGAAAAATTGAAGAGTCGGGTTAAAAATCCAATGCATGGTCTTAAAATTCGAAATAAACACGTCTCTTTGTTTCCTTCGAATTTGGGGGCTAGCTGACGAGGATTGACACCCGGGTCACTTCTAATAAACTTTTGGTTCAAGACATATTAGAACCAGACATATATCTGGCAATGCGAACTCAAGCTATTCTGAGAGACATCGCCATGAGGTCGCAAGCTTTACGCGATCAGGTCGCGGGCTTCATGTGATCAGGCCAACAACTTTGCGTGGTCAGAAGTTCGTATGCTATACGCGAACTGGATATCTGGGATGTTGCGCGGTCAGCTCACATTCCACGGTCAGAACATTCTCGACCAGGGTGCTTGGAGGGTCATTCGGTTATTCATATAACAAGATATTCCAAGCATCCCGAGGATTCCTCCACGTTGAAGACCAACCGTCAGAGGTTAATATATGCGGTTATCCATGATTAACACGTGTTAATAACCTCCGTGGAAGTTAACAGCAGTTCTCCAAAAACCGCATCCAACCGTTTGATGCAGTTTCTTCATATGGCACCCTTTCGACCAGTATAAAAGGGTGGCATAGAGGTCCGAGGAAAGGACATCCAATCCATTTGGAAGAACAAGGCTCCTGATATAGTTGGGACATAACACATCTCAACTACGAAAAACAGCCAAGTCTACGGCCCAAATTAGATAGTTTCTACAAGCCTCCCTGGCTTTATTCTGTACGTTTACATAGGAAAAATCCTTCGCCTGTAAAGGAGTTTTTCTGCTATTTCTGTAATCTTTTACCACCTATAGTGAAATCCCAACAGGACATAGGGCTATTACTCCCACCATCGAGGGCCCGAACCTGTATAAATCTCTCTGTGCTCCTGTTTACCATTGTTCTACATACCTTCCCGGAGGGTCATCTTGAAAGGTCTCACCATTACAAATTTTGCATAAGTTCGGCTGAGGACTCCGAGTTCGAATGGTGGGAGCTGCCAATAGAACATAACAATTTTTTCTATCGGCAAATACAGGAGATACCGATAGAAGATGTGTAAGAACACCTCCAACATATAAAGTGCATTACATGGCAGTTGGATACAATTGATCACACATACAACAGTATAGATAAGTTAAAATCTCAAAATAGGTTCATTACAGCACTGGAACATATTATGTCAACCCTAATTTAAATCAACATTGCCTGCAGAATTTACATAATCCAACACAATAAGGAACCTTAGTTTAATTCCAAAACTTGAAGAATTAGTACGTACAAAACACTAAGATCAAATAAGGAAGATGCTGGAAAAAGAACGACGAATTAGGGTATTTTACGGCGATCAGTTGTGGTGATGGAGAGGCGGTGTAGAACGCAGCGGCGGCTGGCGAAGGACGAAAATATGAACCAGTGGCAGTGGCGAACCAGTATCCAGCCGGCGATCGTCGTGTGGGAGTGAGGAAGTAAGTGCTCACTGCGGAAGTTGTGGTTTTCTTCGCTGTCGAAGAGACGCAGTGCTATAAGTTGGAACAGTTCGACTGGAGGGAAACTCAAGGGCCATGTGTAATAAGTAATGGATGCCCTTTTCTATCAGTACAAACAACAAAATACCGTCAGACCAATGGATTTATTCTAACGGTACAACAAAATAATACAGATAGAAAAAGTAAATTTTTCCCAGAGTAATATTTGAAGTAGTGGATGCCCTTTTCTATCGGTACAAACAACAAAATACCGTCAGACCAATGTATTTATTCTAACGGTACAACAAAATAATACCGATAGAACAAGTAAATTTTTCGCAGAGTTAATATTTGAAGTGGGCAGGGCATTGGAAAATGATGTTTCAGGAAATAGGATTTTTGAAGAGCTTAATTTTTGAAGAAGCAAGAGGCTGCAATGAGATTTTGGCAAGAAAATTTGAAGGGAAGAATTAAGTTCTTACAGGATAAAGGTACTGTACATGTTAGAACTCATGCTGTGGAGTAAAATTGAGATATATTAATACTGTGAACTAGCTTATCATTAAGTTCTAAAGAAAAATGTATTGCCTGATGTATTAATGATAAGTTCCTCACCTTGATGCACAACTTGTGGGCTGTTTGCTTGGCATTTTTCCCTGAAATAGAAAATAATCATCAATGGTTCTCAACCCATAATCCTTCTTCGTGATCATCTTGCAGATACGTTGTTTCGTCGATATCTTCAGTAGGGATAGATTGAATGCCCTCTAAAAACAGAGGTATTTCGTCGAATTGGTTACACTCCTCTTCGTCGACAACGTCTTCGACCCCAACAATACGTCTCTTGCTGTGGAGGACAACGTGCAAGTTTGGATTGGCCGGGTCAACGATGTAGAATACCTGTGTGGCTTGCTTTGCAAGTATGAATGGATCGTCTTGGTGTCTGACTCTATCAAGATCGACGAGAGTAAACCCGTAACTGTCAACTTGAACACCTCGAGGGATTTCGACCCATTGGCATCGAAACAAGGGAATCTTAAATAATCTGTAATCGAGCTCCCATATTTCGTCAATAGCACTGTAATATGAGTTCAGCACCCTTACTGACCTGGCATCCTCGGAAATAGCAAACAGTGTGACTCCGCTACATTTCGTGCTACTCTTGGTGTCTTGAGCTCTTGTGTAAAATGAATGCCCATTGATGTCGTACTCCTGCGAAGTCCCTACAGTAAATCTTGGGCCTCTAGCCAACCATGTCACAGTTTCACTTATGGAGCCCTCGGTAGCTCGCGTGACTCTTTCTTGGATCCACCCAGCAAATTTCCTGTTATGTTCTCTGGTGACCCAAATCTCTGACTTCGAAGGATTCTGTGACCGTAACATTACCTTGTGCTCGTGTATGTATGGCCTGACCTCCGTCATGTGTTGTAAGACCCAAAAATGTGATTTTGCGTACACGTCACGGGCGGGGACAATAGCTTTGAATCCAATCATTCCGATGCCCTGAAGCCTACCCTCGTGTCGGGACCTAGGAACGCCAATTGGGTCAACCCCAGCCATATAATCTGTGCAAAATTCAATCACCTCCTCGGCGGCATAACCTTTCATGATACTCCCCTCGGGTCGACGACGAGTCCTTACATATCCCTTCAATACACCCATAAATCTCTCAAATGGATACATGTAGCGCAGGTACATGGGTCCACAAAACTTAATTTCTCTGATAAGGTGAACAATCAGATGGACCATAACATCAAAAAAGGATGGAGGGAAATACATCTCGAGCTGACAAAGAGTTGTAACCACGTCGCGTTGCAAAGCGTCCAGTCCATCCGAATCAATTACCTACGAGGACACAGTTGTGCCAAATATTTATATCAGAAAAATCTTCTAATTAAGCTCCACAAATGGAGCTAATTAACTTATAGTACGAGTGCTCGTACTTACCTTGCAAGATATTGCGTTGAAGAAATAACATAGGTTTGTGATTGTCTCTGACTTTAACTGGGAGAATGCCTCTGATAGCAATGGGAAGCATTTGTGACATCAGCACATGACAGTCGTGGGACTTCGTGCCAACCAGGTTTAGGTCCTTCATGGACACAAGTTTTTTCAAGTTCGCGGAATACCCACATGGAACTTTAACGCTGTGCAGGCATCGACAGAGTTCTATTTTTTTGCTTTTGGACAACGTATAGCAGGCGGGGGGGAGGTATGTACGCTTTCCCTTCTCCAAAGGTGCAAGCTCAGTCCTCCACCATGTCATGACGAGCTTTCACACCGGAAGAAACCTGCGGTGACCCATGTACACTATTTTTCGGCAATTTCGCAACCACATGCTCTCAGTTTCATCTAGGCAAATAGGGCAAGCCTTGGCTCCTTTCGTACTATACCCCGACAAATTGCCGTAGGCTGGAAAATCATTTATGGTGTAAAATATCAGGGCCCGCAAGATGAAACTCTCTTTCTTGTATGCATCCCACACCTGCACCCCCTCGCTCCACAATTTCTGTAAGTCCTCGATTAAAGGCGCTAGAAACATGTCAATATCATTTCCGGGTTGCCTGGGTCCTGAGATTAGTAACGCCATCATGATGTACTTGCACTTCATGCATAACCAAGGAGGAAGATTGTAAATGCATAAAAGAATTGGCCAAGTGCTATGCCGACTGCTCATAATACCTTGTGGGTTCATACCATCTGTACTCAGCCCGAACCTTATATTCCTAACTTTGCCGCCGAACTCAGCAAATGTTCTGTTGATGTTTCTCCATTGAATAAAATCAGCTGGGTGTCTCAGTTTTCCGTCTTGTTTCCGGGCTTCAGCATGCCAACGCAAGTGCTTCGCGACTTTCGAATTTGCAAACAGTCGCTTCAATCTAGGTATCACAGGCAAGTACCCCACAGTTTTCGCCGGAGGTCCTTTCTTTACCTCATGACGTTCACTGTCAATCCAGTCCCTACGCGTATACCTCGATGCGCCGCATCTTGGACAAACATGCAAACTGGAGTACTCTTTACGGTACAACACACAATCATTTGGACATGCTTGTATTCTTTCAATTTCCATTCCCAACGGACACAACAGTTTTTTGGCTTGGTAAGTAGATCTTGGCAACTCATTTCCCTCTGGAAGCATGTCCGCTAGAAGATCTAATAGTGCTGTGAAACTCTTATCGCTCCAAACGTTGCCTGCCTTCAAGTTATATAATCTCAGCACAGAAGACAGTTTTGTAAATTTTGCACATCCAGGGAACAGAGGCTTCTCAGAGTCAGCAATCAGTTTCTCAAATTCACAGAAGTCATTTTCATTGTAATCTTCCTCTACATCACATAACATCTCATCTAGATTGTCATCATCATCTACGTGCACATCGGAATGAACATTATCAAAATTCGGATGATCATCGATATTATTGCAATCCACATCTGAGTCCTGCTGATTAGTAGTAGTGGTGCTTGTTTCCTCAAGATCTTCTCCATGCCATATCCAACGGGTGTATCGTGCATTAAAACCATGACGAATCAAATGACTCTTAATTTGATCAGAGTTGCTAAACCTCTTCAAGTTCATACAAACTGTACAAGGACAAAGCATATCTTTCTCTCCCTTCCTCTCCTTTTGTTGCTCAGCAAATTTAATAAACTCATTCACACCATCCAAATATTCAAGAGTAGTACGTTTTATTCCATACATCCAATATTTCCTGTCCATCTATAATTAACAAAATTTAATGAGTCAGCCATGCATGAAACCTGCCCGATTAAGTTATGTATATGTACATGTACAGCCTCTTACAACTGATGTGTTAAACCCTAGCTCGACGAAATTAACACTAATAAACCTAGCTAACTACACAATACAAGCTAGTGAGCCCTAAAACATGAGGCATTTCCAGCTAGCTAGCTCCCAAGCTTGGAGCTACAAGCTTGGAACTACACAATACAGCCAGCATGCAAGTAGAGAGGGAGGGAGATCTAGAGGAAGAGAGAGATAAGTGATGACAATTAAGCTTATCTTAAAGAGAGGGGTGCAATCAACTTCCTTCCAGCTTGCCCTGATCACCCTAGCAGTGTAGCTGTGAGCATGGAACTTTCATCACAAACAGAGCGACACAGAGTGCAACAGAACAAAACAGCAGCTCAGCAATGGTCGAGTAGGGTTTTACTTATACTGGACCTATTTCTAATGGTAAATATATGAAATGCCCATTAGACTAATTGCTGGTAATTTTGTACTCACATCTTCTATCGGTACAAACACACATATACCGTTAGAACAGGTACTGGTGCATTGCTGATCAGGTACAGGTGTTGTTCTATTGGTAAATATGTGTACTTACCGTTAGAAGAGGTACTGGCACATGGCTGAAACAAAACCAAACTGGGTAATGCATGACACAGCAATCTAAGTGCACAGATGCACACCAGTCCTCAAATCCAAGTGCATGCCTGAGGCACATAAGCAAATACAGGTGTTGTTCTATCGGTAAATATGTGTATTTACTGTTAGAAGAGGTACACTGGTACATGGCTGAAACAAAACCAAATTGGGTAATGCATGACACAGCAATCTGGGTAATGCATGACATAGCAAATACATGTGTTGTTCTATCGGTAAATATGTGTATTTACCCTTAGAAGAGGTACTGGTACATGGCTGAAACAAAACCAAACTGGGTAATGCATGACACAGCAATATGGGTAATGCATGACATAGCAAATACATGTGTTGTTCTATCGGTAAATATGTGTATTTACCGTTAGAAGAGGTACTGGTACATGGCTGAAATAAAACCAAACTGGGTAATGCATGACACATCAATCTGAGTAATGCATGACACAGCAAATACATATGTTGTTCTATCGGTAAATATGTGTATTTACCGTTAGAAGAGGTACTGGTACATGGCTGAAACAAAACCAAACTGGGTAATGCATGACACACATGACACCAGTTCTCACATCCAAAGAATCATATCTAAACACAATGTAACATCAAACAGATCTTAACTAGAAGATAAAGAAATATTTCAAGAGATGCTAATTTGTAGATTAACTAGAAGACACAAAAATACTTTTCTTAGGTACTTGGTACTTCATCTTGCCAAAGAAATTAAAAATCTCTACTTACATGAGATCTTGGTTTGCCTCCATTCCTTTAAGAAAATGCAAGAGGAAACATAAAAAATGAGTACTATTTAAACTCATTCTAGTTAATGGCTGAAAACAAAAGCAAGCTGATTCATGTATGACACAGCAATTTAGGTACAAACATACACATGCCAGTTCACAAATTCAAGTGCATGTCTGAAACAGCAGTACAAATGCACACCTACCTACCAATACAATTAAATACACAACTACTCCCATGTACACATTCAAGTTTATGTCCCAAATAGCAATACATGATACACAAATATACAACAATATACAAATACAACAATTCACACATTCGATGTATATTAGAAAAGTCACGTCTGAAATTAACAACATATCGTCACGAGGACCCAGTGGCCCATACATTTTACATAAAAGAGAACCTTTGCAAGTTGCGACAATGCAACTACCGACTACAAGTTAGACCTGATACATCACAAATCCATTCATCCAAAACAGCAAATGTCTGAACCACATTGGACTTAACCATAGGAGTTTAGTTCAAAGACGCCCGAGGAGCTGGAACTGCCGTCGAGTTATCTTTGTATTGGTGATTTCCTCGGACTCAGACTCGATCAACTCAACTCAACTTAACTCCATTAACAAAAAGAACCTACCTTGCAAGATGTTGTTCTGTGTAATGATGGTGTAGAATGGCTGTGCAAATGACAACAATTCTTCTTCTCCAAGCAGGTAAGCATCTGGCCACAAGCTGGTGCATGCAAAAAAATGGCTGAAACATCGATACAAATGTAAGATGCTTTCTATAGGTCTTGATTTGAGAAACACACCGGGCTTAAGGATCTTCTCGACCGAGCCAACCAAGATCTCGCCCTTCACGTCCTTCCAGCTCTCGACGGTGATCTTCACCGTTTCTTTCTAGCTCTCGACGGTGATCTTCACCGTTTCTTTCCAGCTCTCGATGGTGATCTTCACCGTTTCTTTCGCCAACAAGCCAACGTAGGCTACGTATGGCGATGAAGAACCGTGAAATACGTTGTCCCTCACGAGCATCATCCAAGGACCTGCACAGATCATAAATAGTCATTTTAGAGCAAATTAAGATTGTTTACTGTTTCCTACATGACTCCCTATTTGAGAAAGACTACCAACTGAAGGTTAGGTTGTGCTTCATCATAGTAACATCAACTTGCAACTGGAGATCAAGATATTACATTTCTACTCTATTTCATCAGAAGAAATTACCTTGCCAATATACATATATTAATTATTTAATGAACTTTTTACATGCACTTGATCATTGAGGAAGCTAGTTGGCATTTGACTATGTTATTGGCATTGAACAACCTACAGAGAAGATCAAGATATTTGTGTATCTCATGATATTTGTAAATATCTTGATATTAATGATCTTTCAATTTCATGATCTTTCAATTTCAATTTCAATTTCATGATCTTTCAATTTCAACTTCAATTTCAATTTCAATTTCAATTCATGATCTTTCAATTTCAATTATTACTAAGTCCAAGTTGGCATTGAGCAACCTACTGAGAGATGAAGATATTACATTTATACTCTTATTGGCATTACACTATGTTAGATATTGTTTGTATTGCAAATATATCCTGATAATTTTCTTCATTTGATAGGATCAGCAAGCAATTGAACATTATCTGTCCCACAGTGGTATTATTTAGTTGTTTTAATAAAAAACAGGAACAAGACACCATACATAATCATATTGAAAAGAAGACACATCAAAATGAAGGATACAAAAATTACAGAATAATTGCCATAATCGGATTAGAATAATCTAACAATATTGCCAAAATTTTACGTACCTTGCTTGCCATGCCGAAATCTAGTGGGCGTCGATGGAGGTGCAGAGGTGCAGCGGTCATCGGTAGAGGTGCGCCTGGGTATTTATAGTACTAGAGGTAGCGGTCACCGTCCATGGAGCTTACGAGTTAGGGCTATGAGCGCCCAATGAACTGTACGAATGAAAGAGACACACCTGGGTATTTATAGTACTAGATCAGTTCTATCGGTACACAACAGCCTATCGTTAGTAATTTTTTATCTATTCTAACGGTATAAACATACATTACCGATAGAATAAAACTATTTGTAGAAGGAGAACAGTTCTATCGGCAAACTACATCCTACCGATAGAAATTTTTGTACATATTCTGTCGGTATATACATACATTATCGATAGCATAAGACTAGTTGTAGAAGGCGAACAGTTCTAAGATATTTGTGCTATCTTCTAACGGTATAAACATACATTACCAATAGAATAAAACTATTTGAAAAACAGTTCTAAGCAATTTTCGATCTCTTCTAACAGTATAAACATCAATTACTGGTAGAATAAAAATATTTGTAGAAGACGAACGGTTCTATCAGCACACTATATCCTGCCGATAGGAATTTTTGAAGATATTCTGTCGGTATAAACATACATTACCGATAGAATAAAACTATTTGTAGAAGGAGAACAGTTCTATCGGCACACTACATCCTACCGATAGGAATTTTTGTAATAATTCTGTCTGTATAGACATACATTACCGATAGAATAAGACTAGTTGTAGAAGGCGAACAGTTCTAAGATATTTGTGCTATCTTCTAACGGCATAAACATACATTACCGATAGAATAAAACTATTTGAAGAAGGAATTTGTGATATATTCTATCGGTATAAACATACAGTGCCGATAGAATAAAACTATTTGTAGCAGACGAACTATTCTATCGGTTGACAACAGGCTACCGATAGGAATTTGTTATATATTCTAACGGTTTATAAATACTGTACCGATAGAATAAAACTATTTGTAGAAGTCGACCGGTCCTATCGGCGCACAACATTCTCCCGTCAGTACTTATGCATCTCTTCTAACGGTAAATATGTTCATCACCGCTAGAATAAATCATTCTGCTTCTTCTAACGATAAGTTTCTTACAAACCGATAGGAAAAATACCTCCCTTATGCCTTTTATGACCGCGAGGCACCTTTTCTAACGGTTTTCTACTAAATTACTAATAACCGATAGAAGATAGGGGTTAGTAGACTGCATATCTGTACTAGTGTGGCGTGCCGGGGCAGCGAGCACGTGTTCGCGGTCGTCGTGCTAGCTCACATGGCAGCGATGATCGGGACTATGGGACTGATTTGGAGGACAGCATATCTGAAGCTCGTGCTGATTTTCGTCCTAATCGACGTAATCGCAATGACCGTCGAGGTGCTGTACATGATAGAGTTCATAGGGGAGGTGCTGATCGTGAGGAGGATGGTATTGGTAGAGTAAGAATCACCATACCGAAGTTCACGGGGAGTGCTGATCCGGAGGAATATTTGGAGTGGGAGATGCGAGTCAATCAAATTTTTGATAATCATCGGTACTCTGAAGAAAAGAAGGTTCATATTGCTTCGATTGAGTTCACCGAATATGCTATTATTTGGTGGGATCAATTGAATCGTGCAGGGGAGCATCCATATACTTGGGAGGAGATGAAGAGGATCATGCATTCTCGCTTTGTACCAGCGTACTACACTCGAACACTGCACACAAAGTTGAGATGCCTTTATCAAGGTGATAAATCTGTGGATGCGTACTATCAAGAGATGCAAATACTCTTGATCCGTACAGCTATTCGTGAGTCCGCGGATGCCACCATGACAAGGTTCTTTGAAGAGCTGAATGAGGATGTGCGAAACCGTGTTGATTTGATGCAATTCAACACCGTACAAGAGCTACTTCATCAAGCGCAGCGTGCTGAACTGTGGTTGAAGGACGATCACAAATCTGTTGTGCATCATGGTCGTGGTACTTCTAGTGGTTGGCGGCGCTCATCGCAGCATGGTGGTGAAGGTGGTTCTTCTTCTATGTCGGTTGCATCAACAAAACCGGTTGGATCATCTCCAAAAGAAGCATCAAGAGCAGTAGGGACAACAAGCAAGGATTCTTCCAAAGCTGATTCTAGTGTGTTCTTTACCGCTAGAACTCGAAATATCGAGTGCTTCAAGTGCAAGGGCAGGGGACACATGATGAAAGATTGCCCAAATGTGAAGGCGGTGATGCTCACCACCGATGGAAAGTATGTTTCAGAGAGTGATGAAAGTGAGAAATCAGATATGGGTGGTGAAGAACAAGATGATGTGGTTCATTGTGACCCTAAAGATGGAACATGTTTGATGGCTCAAAAAGTGGACCATGGTAGTGCACCTATTGTGGAGAAGGGACAGAGACGTGCTGTTTTCCAAACCGAATGCAAGATCAAGGGCAAACAGTGTAAGCTTGTGATAGATGGAGGGAGCTACAAGAATGTGATCAGCAAGGATGTGGTTGATGCCCTGAAATTGACCACACAACGTCATCCAAAGCCATACTACATGAAGTGGCTTCACAATGTTGGTAAGCTCAAGGTAACCCATAAGGTGCATGTTCCATTTTCTATTGATGGATTTGAAGACAAGGTGGAGTGTGATGTTGTTCCAATGCATGTTAGTTCTATTCTTTTGGGGCGTCCATGGCAATTTGATCGGAATCCTACACACCAAGGGAGAACTAATCGCTACGTATTTATGCATAGAGGAATGTTTGTTTCTTTGCTGCCCAAAAGTGTGGATGATATTCATTGTGATATCCTCACTAAGCCAAAGAGTGTTTTGAAGAACAACTAGAAACCGAGGACAGTTTCGCTTAAAGGGGGAGGGGATGATGCGGATATATCCTCTATTGCTGTATCTTCTCATGACTCCAAGTCTCCAAATGATCACACTACTTGTTTTGCTGCTGCTATAGTGCAAGGGAGTCACAAGGCCAATGCAAGTTGTGTTCATAATGTGCTATGGGCTGAGAATTGCAATACAAATATTGGAGAGAAGAAAGGTGACATGGCCATGCATCCACAAGGAGTAATATCCATTTCATTTGGAGATATGCCACCTCAGGAGGGAATTCTAATCGGATCCATATTTGTTAGCATTATTGACAGTGATCCGTTAGCATGGAAGGAGAGTTACATGTGCAAGGGAGGCCCACTCAAATCTGTCCATCCATTTGATCGTGATTCTGATGCTAATAAAGATCAGAAACATGGTCATGGGCCACACCAATGGAAGGATACTGAAGTCTAGTTTCCAACGCATCAAACTGTGTTTGATTTGGAGTTCCGAGGTGGGAGTAATGACTATTTTAGTGGGAGTTGCACAGGCTGTCAAGAGCTGCGCGAGACCATATGTTGCTGAAAAAATTCCAAGGCTTTAAACCTCTTATCTACCCAAGAAAACCCCTTTAGTATCTTGTTTGGTTTCACACCTAAACTAGGACGGATGTTCCTAGTATAAATATCTATGTATTCCATATGTTTGGAGATCAGAGTTTAATTTCAGAAATAGACAGCAGAAGCCATGGTTGTTTGTGGAGCAAATACCATGTGTTCATGTTAAGTTCTTCCCGTTCTTAGGTTTGTTATTGTTGGTGCAAGTCAAGAACGTCCCGTTCTTGTGATTGTCCACAGAATCTATACAATTCCCACACTCAATTCGCGTTCTAGTGCTAATTGCGGTTTGTGTGACCGGTTCCTTGCTTATTAATCGGCTCTTTTGCTGTTCGAGTGCGAATACCATCAAGCTACCTTCGTTGTACCGTGAAAGATTGGGCCATCCTTCGGTCAATAGGAGGTTGGTCCCTTATCACAGGGGGCCCCCGCCCCCGTCGATCGGGGGGCCAGGGACCCCCTCAAACGCCCCAAAGGGGGGAATCGTAGCGAGCCACGGCCTCGAGACACCTTTGTCCTCGAGGGCGGAGGCGGCTCGCGCGACGTCTCCAAGGGCAACCGCCCCTTTCCCAAGCCGAAAGGCCGTGGGGGAGGGCAGTCGTCCCGCATTCAGGAAAACCCTGTGGCAGGAGGTAGGGAAGGTCAGTGGTGTACCTTCTACAAGTCCAATACCCATGCCACCCGGGAATGCCACCAACTGCTCCAACAATTCGCCGCATTCCTCGACCAGCATGGGCAGGGGGGGCACTCCGGCATTCTTGCCCCCTCAGCCGGCCTTATCAGCCCTTCCTGCTCCCGCGGGGGGACAGCAGGGGCAAACGCGGGAGGGGGAGCCGTCAGAGACTCTCCCCTTCCAAACCTCCCAAAGGCGTGTCAACGTCATCACGGGAGGGTCCGCCGCCGGGCGGGACTCTAAACGTCAGCGCAAGGAGTACGCACAAGAAGTAAAGGTGGTGGGGGTGCTGCATACGTCCCGGCCACCCAAGTGGTCAGACGTCCCGCTCACTTTTACGGTAGAAGACACGCGTGGGGTTCGCTTCCCCCATGATGACGCGCTCATCATCTCTGCTACCATCTACAACTGCCATCTGGCCCGCATCCTCGTGGATGGCGGGAGCTCCGTCGACATCCTCTACCTAAAGGCGTTTAGGGAGATGCAGGTGGACGAGAAGTTACTGCAGCCCGCAGCAGGGCCCTTACAGGGATTAGTCCTGGGGAAGACGATCCACCCCATCGGGAAGGTGGATCTCCCCATGACCTTCGGCACCCCGGACAACTACCGGACAGAGATGGTCCGGTTCGACGTGGTAGACCTCCCCTCTTCTTACAACGCAATCATGGGGAAGACCATGATCAACCGCTTGGGGGCCGCAATCCACCAGAGCTACCTCTGTGTGAAGATCCTCGGGCCTCATGGTGTGATCACCGCCCGGGGAGACCAAGACGTGGCCCGCGCTCTATACGAGCGCCCCGCTGCAATGATCGGGAGCGTCAATATGATCAAAACCCCGGGGGGGAGGCCTCTTCCCCGGAGTTAGGCGCCGCCGTGATACCTTCCGAGAGGTCCCTCCCCAAGCCGTGTCCGGAAGGGGACCTCCGGAAGATCCCGCTGTCCCCGGACGATGGGGACAAGACCGTCAGGATCAGAGCGGACCTCCATGAGGAGCACGCGGAGCAACTCGCGGCTTTCCTACACAAAAACTCCGACGTTTTTGCCTGGAAGCCCTCCGATATGCGAGGCATCGCCCGGGGCGTCATCGAGCACAAGCTCGCGGTCACCCCCGGCCACCCCCCAATCAAGCAGAAGCTGAGGAAACTCTCCCTTGAACGCCAAGAGGCGATCAAGGTCGAGATTGCCAGGCTCCGAGAGGTGGGGTTCATTCGGGAGGTCCTACACCCCGAGTGGCTTGCGAACCCCGTCCTCCTGAAGAAGTCGAACGTCAAGTGGCGAATGTGTGTGGACTTCACCGACCTTAACCGCGCTTGCCCCAAAGACAACTTCCCACTCCCGCGAATTGACCAGTTGGTAGACTCCACCGCGGGGTGTGAGTTGATGAGCTTCCTGGATGCGTATTCGGGCTATCACCAAGTCCGGATGGCAGAAAGGGACGAGGAAAAGACGAGTTTTATAACTCCCCTCGGGACCTTCTGCTACGTCCACATGCCCTTTGGGCTAAAGAACGTTGGAGCGACCTTCCAGCGACTCATGACGCTGGTCCTCAAAGACCAGATCGGTCGCAACGTCGAAGTGTACGTCGACGACGCGGTCATCAAAAGTCTCCGCGCGACTGCTCACATCGACGATTTAGCGGAGACCTTCCGCAACCTCCGTGCATACGGGTTGAAGCTCAACCCAGAGAAATGCGCCTTCAGCGTGCGCGGGGGGAAGCTCCTGGGCTTCCTTGTGTCCCAGCAGGGCATAAAGGCCAACCCCGAAAAGATCCGGGCATTCTAGACATGCCCCCGCCGCGCTCGGTCAAAGACGTTCAATGACTCACCGGCCGCCTAGCCGCGCTGAGTCACTTCGTCTCACGGTCGGGGGAACGCGGCCCCCAATTCTTCAAAATCCTCTGGGGGCTTGAAGGGTTCCGATGGACCCCCGAGGCCCAGGAGGCCTTCGACAATTTGAAGAAATATCTCACGAGCCCCCCAATGCTCGTGAGCCCGTCTCCGGAAGAGCCCTTTCTCCTTTACCTCGCCACTACCCCGGTCGCCGTAAGTGTGGTATTGGTAAAGGAGCAAGACGGGCAACAGCGTCCCGTGTACTACGTGAGCGAGGCCCTCCAAGGGGTCAAAACTCGGTACACGGAGATGGAGAAGATCTGCTACCCCCTTCTGATGGCGTCCCAGAAGCTTCGTCATTACTTCCTGGGGCATCCCATCACTGTCCCGTTGTCCCTCCCCATGGGGGAGGTGCTCCGGAACAAAGAAGCTACTAGCCGGATAGGGAAGTGGGGGGCCGAGCTCGCCCCATTTTCCCTTTCCGTCACGGGGCGCTCCGCCATCAAGTCACAAGTCCTCGCCGACTTCGTGGCGGAGTGGACTCCTACCTCCGATCCCAGGGAGGAAGACCTCCCTGCACCGCCCTGACGTAACGACCATTGGACACTCATGTTCGATGGCTCCCTATGTCTCGTCGGGGCTGGTGCGAGAGTAGTCCTCCGGAGCCCCGAGGGGAGGGAACTGGAGTACGCGGCGCGGCTCGAGTTCCCTGCCACAAATGTCACCGAATACGAGGCCTTGCTCCTTGGGTTGTGCCTCCTAATGAAAGGAGACTCCCAGCTCGTATTTTGCCAAATGGACAAGTCCTACTTGTGCCATGACGCAAACTTGAGCCTCTACTTGCAGGAAGTGCGCAAGATGGAGAAGCACTTCGATGACCTGGAGGCCCGGCACATCCCGCGGAGGGACAACGATCGGGCCGACACCCTAGCTCGGGCAGCCAGCCTCCAAGAACCGCTCCCAAAGGGGCTTTCTTGGAGATCGTCGCGAAGCCCTCGGTGACTCCCTCGGACGCGGGTGATGAGCCCCGCATCCCAGAAGTCACCGAAATCACCCGGACTTCATCTTGGATGGATCCCCTCGTCTTCTTCATCAAGGGGGAGGGGGACCCTCCCAACGAGACCGAGGTCAAGAGCCTCCGGGCCAAGGCTCGGGCATACCTCCTGTTGGAGGGAAAGCTCTACAAGCAAGGGGCTTCCGCCTTGCTCCGTTGCCTTCCACGGCCGAGAAGGGGCTTCGGCTTCTCGAGGATATTCACTCGGGAAGCTGTGGGTCTCATCTGGCCCCGCGTGCCATCGTGGCCAAGGCCCTTCACCAGGGTTCTATTGGCCCACGGTGATTCGTGACGCGCGAGACCTTGTCTCCGCGTGAGAGGCCTGCCAGAAGATGGCCAAAGGTTTGAACCTCCCCCCTGCAGCACTGCAGACCATCCCCATCACTTGGCCCTTCACGCGCTGGGGGATGGACCTCCTAGGCCCCTTCCCCCTAGCGCCCGGGAGCTACAAGTATGTGGTGGTCGCGGTCGACTACTTTACTAAGTGGGTAGAGGCCGAACCTCTGGCCAGCATCACGTCATGGGTGGTACAGCGGTTTTTCTGGAAAAATATCGTATGTCGTTTCGGCGTCCCCCGAGAAATCACTGTCAACAACGGGACCAAATTCGACTCGGTATATTTCCGGGAATTCTGCGAAGGCTTGGGGCTCACCATCCACTTCCCCTCGGTAGCTCTTCCCAGAGCAACGGGGCCGTTGAAAGGGTCAACGGCGTGATCCTACAAGGGTTACGCCGACGGCTCGAACAAGCCACCTCCAAGCGGGGTGCATGGGCGGAGGAGCTCCCTAGCATCCTCTGTTCCATGCGCACGACCCCGAGCCAGGCGACGGGACGCACTCCCTTCTCCCTTGTATACGGAGCTGAGGCAGTCCTTCCCCCGGAGATTGGATTCCGGTCACTGCGGGTCGAGCTCCTAGACGGAGCCACGACTGCGATGTACCAAGCCAACGAGGCAAATCAACGACTGGAGGTCGACCTCATGGAGGAGGAACGCAACCGAGTGCTCCTCTGCCATACCATCTACGAGCACGAAATGGCGCCCGCATATAACCAGCGCGTCCGCAAGAGGGCATTCCGCCTCGGGGACCTCATCCTCAAGCGCGTCACGGACCCCCAAGCCCAAGGAAAACTCTCCCCCAAGTGGGAGGGCCCCTACAGGATCTCGGCGTTCCTTGGCTCGGGGACTTACAAGCTCTCCAACCTTCAAGAGCAGGAGCTGAAGCACACGTGGAATGTGCATTTGCTTCGCAAGTTCTACGTCTAGCCTACAGACTCGTCCCCTCTCCCGGAGCAATCACTCCAGAGGGGAGGGAGACATTGTACTCACCATTCCCTCCCCCGTCGTGATCTCGCCGGGGGAGGCGTTGTATCTTAACTCATTTTCAATACAACTGGTTTTTTCCTCAGTTCTGGCTCATTGCAGGTTTTTACATTACCATCACTCACGGCGATGCCCTCCCCGTGAGGAAGTGGGCTATCACAACCCAACAAGTCCTTACAACGGGAGTCCCACTCCCGTAGGGCGGCTTTCGATCACCCCTCGTGGACTGAGGGTGTAAGGGGCAACCCGGTCCTCAAGGACCGCAGTAACGAGTCAATTTGAAAGACTAATCTCTTGCTCAAACACTCAGACCCGTCATCGGGCGCATCCTCCTCCAGGAGTTGATTATCTCCCTAGCGAGACGGAATTCTCAGATATTCTTTCTTGGAGATCTCATTCCCGGCTCCCCGTTCTCACGGCGACCGAAGGGTTTTCTCCCGGAAAAATTATCCCCGGGAATTTTGCTTTCTCGGATGTTCTCTCGAAGATTTTGTTCCCGGCTCCCTGTTCTCACGGCGACCGGAAGGTTTTATCCCGGAGAGAATTTCTGGGAATTTTGGATTTTCTTGGATGTTCTTCCCCGGAGACCTCATCCCCCGCTCCCCGTCTTCATGGCGACCGGACAGTTTCTTCCCAGAAAAATTCCTGAAAAGCTCTTTCCCGGCTCCCCGTTCTCACGGCGACCGGAGGATCCCACCGGGACTTTCGAAAAATTGTTCCCGGAAGTTTTCCCAACCTTGGGAAAACTTGAGGGATTCTTAATTGAAGGGTTCTTACCCCGGGGGCTTTGTCACCTCCACAACGCGCGGAGCTACCCTCCGACCCGATAGGGAGGGGGGGATAAGGAGCACCCGGGAATCACACTGTTCCGGACTATCGAAAATTCATAAAGTACACAAGCAAACTTAGCTTTACTAAAAATACTTAACCGGAGGACAACTTCCCCCTCCGATGGGCATCATTACATTAAACACGATACAACCCGGAAGGCTCCTACACCTAATAATCCCAGAAGCCCTCTGATAGCTCCTGGGCCAGGTCTCGATATAAACTTCGTATACGACGCTGGGCCTCTCAGACCAAATCTTCAGGCCAATACTCGTAGCCCGCTGGTGGAAGTATTCGAAGCGGGGGAACCCTCCGGGACCCCAGTCGTGGAGGGGATAGTTCGGCGCGGTGGTTGTTGAAGTTGTCCAGGTGCCACTCCGGATGCCACCACAATCGGATTGGCTCCCAGGAAACACCCCTGCCATGTCCCCTGGAGAAAAGACTTAACAAAATGAAGGCGGCCTGGGCTTCCCCCGGGTGACATCTGCCGGTGACCGGGGGCTCCACCTCCGGAGAAGTTCCCTGTAACATCGGGACGCCCTTGACGTTGCGCTCCAACCTCGGGTGTCTTTGCCCGGAAGTGACTCCCCGAGCCCCGGGAGTAACCTCCCAGGAAACCTGGTAAAATTTAATCCAAACTTAGCAAAAAATCTCATTTCTATTGCATCAAAATGTTTTTGTACAAGTGTCCGGGGCTTCCTCTAAGAAGCTACTGGGAGCAAAAACCTTAAAACAAAAAGGACCCTATCTAAAGGCCTGGGGAGGGGGGAGGCTCATACTTGTTCATTGGCGTCCTCCCCTGGGAGGCTCCCGCCGGAGCCGCAGCGTCCGCCCCCGGAGGCACCGGCACCGGGAATCGCATCCGGACTATCCGGTCGTAGAAGCTGCCGGCGAGCTGCTCCACTTCTTGCCGAGATGGCTCAAAAAACTCCGAAAAGTTCCAGGGGATCCGGCCCCGATCCCCCGGGCGCCAACCCCCTGGTGCTCCACGAGCCCGGCCGCAGCGGCCACCACCGGAATCGCCCGGCCCCATGCCCGGGCATCAGCGGCCACCAGGATCATGGAGACTTGTGCGTTGAGAAAACGCATAGCCTCCGTGAGTGTCACCGGCGCCGCCTCAGAGGTTCCCCCCGAGGCAAGACTAACTCCGAGCCCTTCGAGGGCTAAACGGATGGAGCGGCCCGCGTCCTTCACCACCCGGACACTGGAGCCCTTGAGCTCTCGGAGGGCTCCCTCCTTGGCCTTTGCCTCCCTCTGGAGCCAGTCGTTGGCATTCTCGGAGGTGTGGAGCTGGGCCCGGACCCGGGCCAACTCCCGGAGGGCGTCGTCCCGCTGCTCCAGGTAGGCGGCGGCCTTCTCCTCCGCCTGCTTCAGCACTTTATCGAAGCCCGCTTCAATCCCCCAGGCGATGGCCGCCCCTTGCAAGCGTAAGTTAGTTAAAATTTGAAGTAAAGTCCTGAAGGAAATGAACCGCCGGTTCGAGAACGAACCTGGATCTGGAGAGATTGAAGCTCCCCGCAATGTTCGCGAAGCGTTCCTTGCGAGACGTACTCCTGGACCTTCCGGGTCTGCAGGCCCTCTGCAAATCGGGAGACCTCCCCAACGGATAGCAGGGGGGTCTCCCTCCCGGCGTCACCGGACCCATCGGGACCGGCGGCGGGTCCCCTCGTGAAGGTCGCGGGGGTGATGAGGGCCGGAGTCCCGGTGGCCGGCATCCTTGCCACCGAAGAAGTGTCCGAGGAGGAGGTCGACGAGCTCTCCGAGGGGGTACCTCCCTGGAGGGATAAGAAGCCCTTTCCGGGTCGCGGGGCCCCCGAGACATCCGTCGCCAGGGGGACCTCATAGACTGAGGGGGCATAATCTGCCGAATCAAATGCCCCCCCGTCACCGGCCGCCTCCTGTCCCCGAGCCTCTCTGGAGGCCTCGGGGAGGCGCGCGAGCTCCAGCGCCTCCATCGCCTCCCCGGGGTTCTCCGAGAGAGGCGGCGTCACTTCGTGCCGAGGTGCCCGCACGCGCCCCGACCCCGGGGCTGCGTCCCGGGCCTTCACGGGCGTAGAGCCCGGCGTAGTTGATGGACCGGGAGCCTTCTGAGCCTTGGCCGGCTTTGGCTCAGAACCCCTGGTAACCTCCTTCCCCCTCTTGTGGGAACCGAGGGTAGGGAGAGGTGTCCTCGCCGGTAGCCTCAGCCCGAAGCCTCGGCCACCAAGTTCCGGGGAGGACTCTCCCCGATGACGTGCACGATCCGCTCGTGCTCGTCGGCGTAATACCTCCTGAGGAGGTTCTCCGCCTTCTCCCGGGCGGCCGGATACGGCCGGACTGCAAGAGGTAAAGAGTTGGAAAAATTAACGAAAGAAATGAGCGAAGTAGCCGGGGACTTACGTCGGGTCACCGGCTTTTGCGGGGCCGCTGGGCCGGACACATCCTGATCCCCCTCCTCCCGTGCAAGAAGGGGGAGATCTTCAGCAGCGTCAGCTCCTCGGCGGCATCCCTCATAGAACAGACGCCCCGGGAGCCCACCACCTTGCTGATGAGCTTCAACTCCTCCTCGGTCCACACCAATGGCTTGGGAGCAGACGACCGGCTGTAGGAGGGGGATCTGGTGAATACATCACCTCGTCGTACTGGACTCGAAGGTAGAATCACCTCCGGACCCAGTCCCCCCAGTGGTCCCGGGAGGCCGCTACCGGGTAGTCCACTACCCGGGACGGCAGCAGCTGGATCATCACCGAGCCGAACGGGGACTTCGGCCCTCCCTTCACCAGGTGGGAGCTCCTCGCTGTCGGCTCGTAGAAGTATCGGAACAGCCGGAGTGTTGGCTCCCGTCCAGTGGCTATCTCGAACAGCCATATGAAAATGCCCATCCGAACGAAGGCGTTCGGCGTCAGGTGGTTGAGCGCCACCCCATACTCCTTGAGGAACTCCCGGAGCAACAGGTGCATCGGGAGCCGGAGCCCGGCCTCGAGGAAAGCCTCGAAGACCACCACTTCAAGGGGATCCAGACATCCCCGTCTGCGACCACCCCCCGGTCCACAAGGGACACCATGTCCCTGGACGTGAACTCCGAGGCCCAGAGGAAGTCCGCGGTGACTTCCTCCGGAGGCACCTCAGCGGCCTTGGCACGACCCTTGGGTCCCATTTGATTCCTCCGGTGGCTTAGGTTTTGAAAGAGAGGGGCTTGGTTTTCCGGTGGCTGAGCTTCCGGGACCAAGCTTCCGGGAGAGGGCTACCGGGAGAGCTAAGAGCGCCGGTGGAGTTTGAGGACTGAGGGCTGGAGTGACTTCTCCGGGTCCCTCAAGCCCCTATTTATAGGGCTCGGACGCGGCCCCGATGGGTGCCACGTGGCCCCTCGTGATGCATCCGTGCCGCCCAATTCAAACGGCGTGCGGGAAACGAAGGGACGAGCGCGCGAAACGAGACGTCACCGGTTCGAACCGCGAGCTGCCATTATGGCCGAACGGCGCGCTCCCATCGAGACGAGGCCTTAATGAACGACGGCGCGGCCATAAATGTCCCGAAAATATGTCCCGGAGGAGATGTTCCCGGTAACATGGACCATCCCCCCCGGGGACTCAAACATCGTCCCCGGAGGGCATGGGGGGCTGCTGTTGGGGGAAATCTCCACGGGATCAAGTCCAGGTAAGAGGCGCAGCCATTTGCGGCGTCACTGTTCTTCCAAAAGACAGGGATCTCCGGTCCCAGGTCACGTGAAGATCACACGAGAAGCACCTCGGGAACTGGCGGACACTGTCAAGCATCCAAGGTTCCTGACCGGAAGAAGGACGTCGCTGCCCCTTGATCCAACGGTGGCAGGCGGGGTAGTTTAGTCTTTTTGCATTTTTTGGGGTTATATAAGCCCTTGTAACCCCTCATGTGAGAGGACAATTTTCATTTTTCTTACTGGAATAGACAATCAAACAGGTGTGCTCTGGAGCCATCTCTCCCCCGAGAGAGCTCCCCTAGGCAACTTCGATTGGGAGCACGCCGACAGGACTAGGGCCTTCACTGAGGCCCGAACCTGTATAAATCCTTGTGTCACTTGCTGTGTTTGCCCAACGGGAGAGGACCGGTCACACGGTCAGCTCGCGTCATCATTTCTTCGCTAGGATCCTCCACAAAACCTGCCGAGATATTCGTAATACCACGACAAAGCTCCTCTTTGAAATAAAGAGTTGTATTATTCCTTTGAACTGTGTTTCAACCACTTGGGTTTCGGTATTTCCGAGTAAGATCCAGTATTCCGCATTTGGTCGAGTATAGTCGAAACCCATCTATATCTCAATCGAATCAAACCCTGGGGGTCTTTTTGCATTTTTGCCATTTATCCTCAAAACCCTATCCGCCGACCTCTGTTGGATTTAGAGCCTGGTTTTTCGTATCTTATCTTCTTCTTCTCTCCTTCACCCCCCACTTCCACACCTCCAACCACCACACCGGCGGCCGCTAGGCTGTAGACCACCGTTGCAGCTCCTTCTTCTCCTTCCTCCTTTCATCTCCTTCTAGTATCTTTCTACTCCTTCAACCTCTCCACCTCAGCGTCCCCTTTGCCTCACAACACATACAGCCACCACCACTACTCCTTCTGCAATCCCGACGCCGTTCGCTACCGTAGTGACAGCAGTGGTGAACGGCTGCCTTCTCCTCGTCTTCTCTTAACCACAGCTTCTTTTCTCTCCTCCGCCCATTGCCTTCCTCACTTCTGTCCATCTCCGGCTCGTGCCAGTTCCTTCATCCACGACAAGCCACGCCTCAGATCACCGCCATCGCCGCTCGCCTCCTCTGCGCCTCGCTGACGTTCTCGTGCCCCGTAGATCTGTGCACTTAAGCCGCAGCGGCTTGCCATCGCCTTTCGTTATTTTTTCCGCTTGCTCCCTCACCGCACCGCCACACTCTTGGCCACATTGCCGACCTTGTCGTCCCTCCATCGCAAATCCGCCACGCACCCTTGCCGCTCTTGCACCACCGCCCTTAACGCCATTGTGCACCACCACACACTCCACCGTCGCCACTCCATGATTTGCAGCAATCACCATCGTTGGAACCGCCGTGTCTTTCTCGCTGCCAACCCACACCGGATCTATGCCTTATTCATTGCCATCATGTGCCGCCACTAGATCTCCACCAAACCTCGCCGCTGATCGCCTCCTAGTCTTGTTTTCCCCGTCCTTCTTCCTCACTCCCTCGGTTTCATTACTACCAGCTGCGTTGGCCACGACGACGACGACCGGTTCCCTCATCTCGACCACATCCTGTGGGCCGACGACGACAAGCTCCCTCAACGACTAGCTCCTTCGACCACCGCATCTTTGTCGACGGCCTCAACCACGACAACTTTCTCCACCTCGACCAATCCTCCTTGGCTGACGACTTCGAGCTCAACCACAAACTCCAGTACCTCAACAACCTTCTCTTAGACCACATTGATAATTCTCCAAAATACGCATATTTTCCTATTATTTTGCCCTCTATTTAAGCTAGATCTAGTCATAAAAATCATTGTATATTCAAATACAACTGCATTGGTTGCCGTTCGACTCGACTACTCGTTTTGTTTATCTCTATTGCAGGTTGAACAGGTTTGGAGCTATCTGCAAATCCACAGAAATCCGAGTATCAAACTGCATAAAGACCATGTCTCATGAAACTAAAAGCTTAACCACCAGAAGGTCGTCGCAGATTCATGAAACCTCAAAGACTTTTATGCAAAATGGTCAAATAATTCACAAAAACCAAATCCCACTCTTCTTCCCCTTCTCACCACAAGTCGTCTTCTTCGTCTCCATTCGTCTTTCCCACCGTCAGCGACCGGGCTTGGCCGGCCGTCCTCCCCCCTGACTTTTTCCTCTCCTGCAATCCACAGACTCCCCTTTTCTTTTTCCTCCTCCTCCCTTCTCTTTCTTTCTTTCCTCTCCCTTTTTCTTCACTTCCCTTCTTCTCTGGTTCACTCCTTCCTTTCCTCCTTTCTTCTTCCTCCTCCTTCCTCTTCTTCTTCTTCCTCTCTTCTCCTTCTTCCTCTCTTCATTCCTCCATCACACCACGGTGCCGGATCTACCCCAAGCCGACGCCGCCTCTCCAGCGCCACCACGTCGATCCGCCTTCGCGCCGCCGATCCAGCACCGGAGCCACGCAGATCCCGCGTGAGCGCCGCCTCCAGCTCGTGCCGACGCCGGTCAGCCACCGGATCGCGCGCCCTCCAGCGCCTCTTTACATCGAGCCGACGCTAAGGACGCCGTCTACACCGAGCAGCCGTCGCGCCGGAGCCGCCCGCGATCCCGCCTGCGTCGCCACCACCGGAGTAGCCGCACTGTCGCCGAGGTCCCGTGGCCATCTTCTTCCTCGGCTTCTTCACCGACCTTGGCCACGCGACTTCGACGATTCCATTGCTCTCGGCCACTTCGACAGCAGCTCGCTCTGTTCGGCACTGTCTTCATCGCCGGCGTTCTTCACCAAGTCTACATCCAACTGGCAACAATTTCTTCTCTCGTTCTCCCTCTCGCCCCCAATTTGAATTTCTGTGATGGTTGTATTGACTTGAACTGAGTAAAGCTCTAATTGAAATTTTATTTCAATCTCTGTTCATGTTGGGCTGTGAATGTTTGATGTGAGTGTGGATTGAATAGGCTGCTTCCTTCTGTTGAATGAATCCATCTATGGGATTGGAGCTTGGTAATTTAAGCATTTGAGTTGGATCATTTCAATTGCATATTGCTATCGTTTTCTCTGATCACTTGATGTACAGAAAACTGAACCAAATGCTGTTTGAGCTGGATCGATGAATGTTGGTTCTATCTTTGTGTGTTGATGCTCTCATTGTATGATTTTTTTTTTGGTTTTATTTTTCATTGATTTAGTTTTATTTCTATACGTTTTGTTTATGATCTAGTCTCTGTGGAAGAACGACATACTCGCCCACTGCTGTGTCTCCGTTCTCTTGCAGAACTCGCTTTAGGCTTGTATCACACAGCTCCAACAAGCAAAATAAAAATGGTCACCTATATTACATTCTCACTTCCTGTCTACTGTTCTTCAAATTTCAAATTGAAATGCCTGTGCTTATGAGATGAATGTGTGTATGTAATTGTGGGATTGAAACTTGTTTTCAGGATCAAATGTTGACTTTTGAGATGAATGATTCCTGTAGATTGATAAATTGAAATTGTGTTGGATTAACTTCCACTTTCTGATTGATTGCAATGCTTTAAATGCCATAGTTCAGAGTCTTATGTATGTGTGTGTTGAATGAGGATGAGAAGTTTTTTCTCTATTATGAGAAACTGTTGATCACTCTTCAATATAACTTTGATTGCTGCTAGTAATGGATGCTTAATCAGTGTGATTGATTCTTGCATGAGTGTGTTTTGAGCTGAGGACTTCAAATGCTGGGTGCTCCAACCCTAGTAATTTTTGTATTGCTTGCATCATACTTCTTAGATAGTTGGTTTGATTGTGTCATGTCTTGTGTTCTATTCAGCTGGCGATCCTGAGATATATATTGTCTCCCTTTTAATTCATCTGTGATCATCCTCTTGAAAGAATACTATTGGAAGTGTATGCATTTTATGTATGTTGGCTGAGAATTTTTGTCACCCTGGAGCCCCTGTTTCAGTGTCAAATGGTTCTAATTCTTCTTTTGAACAAATCATTGTCACCTTTATTTGCTGTTGTGGTCGTGGTTGAGAAGAGTTGGGGAACTGTAGATGATTGGTGTTTTCTTTGTATTTGTGATTTGTCGATACTTGCCATAGATTGCGATTGCTGATAGTCGTATGTGCTGTCTCGAGCGCGATCACTACACGATTTCTCTCTATTGCTCATATTAATGAAATGCTAGTCTAAATCAAACACTAGTTAGGTCGAGATTACCACCTCTCTCTCTCTCTCTTTGCATTTATTTTGACATCTCTCTTTCTCTCGTCTATTTTATTTTACTTTGACCCTGATTTAGTTTAGTTCTTTGTGTTTCCCTTCTCTAGTCCTTGTAGAAAGAACGGACTGAATAGTCACCTCACTGCTCCGATCTTGTTCTCTTGCTAGACAGTCTAGTCCGGTATCAATAGATGAGTACAAAGTCCATGCTAAGAATATAGAGGAAGAAAATGTGGCTACATCTTCTATTTCAAGTGCTACTTGTTCTGAGATCGATGAGATATGTATATTGTTGCATCTAAGTCCCTATTATTGTGGATTTTAATTATTGATGGCATTAAATGTTTTTGATCTAATCATGTCTTTGAGCTATATGTATGCAGAGACCTAAGAGCTATTTCGCCCAAGGTCACAGTATTGCCCAACGTCACAGCACAAAGTTGGCAAGAAGAAAGCCGCAGAAACCAAAGCTATCCAGAGGATTTGCAAGTCGCAAGCACAAGGTCGCGAGCCGAGGTCGAAAGCACAAGGTCGCAGTGTCGTCCGAGGTTGCAAGTCCAAGGTCGCGAGCTATGGTCGCAAGCGCTAGGTCGCAAAGAATGAAGCTATAAAAAACTTAAGGTAAAATGCGTATTTATTTTACCGGTCTCGGTGTTTCGAGTTTGATCGGTTAATAGAAATTTGTTTTTAGTTTAAACCGTACTATTAAGAAGGGTTGCAAGTCCTCTCTACATTCCAGCATAAACCGAGAAACTCTTAGATCACTGCATTGCATTCTTTTCGGTTGGATTTGTTTTGAAAAGATTTGGTTTTTTCAAATGAGTTTTTGATAGCATAAGTGTTTTTGCATTTTATAGAAAGATCTAGGAAGATCTGGTTTTTGCTTCTGTTGAAAACAAGATAGCCCTTTAAATTATCTTTCAAACGAGCTATCAAAGTCTTAAATCGGATCTCTGGATTAAAAGTTATAACTGTTTTTATTCATACTGACTGTCAGTATGCTATGCTGACTGTCAGTATGCTATGCTGACTGTCAATCTGAATGTCAGTCTGTTTAAACTGACATTTGTCCAGAGAGCGTGTTTTTTGTGCCAAAAATCTTTTGAACTAAACTGACTGTCAGTATGTCATGCTGGCTGTCAGTATGCATTTCGACCTCGAGCTGATTGTTTTGAGTTTCTGTTTTATCTGGTCATTTTTGTGGTCGATACTGACTGTCATTATGTGATACTGACTGTCATTATGTGCTAACAATTTCCATATGTGATCACAAACGGTTAGCTATGTTTTATCCTTGATTTTTGTCGAGCTGTGATTTTGGACACTGACTGTCAGTATGTGTTGCTGACTGTCAATTTGGGCTGTTTTGTTTCTTTTTCGACCTCAAACGGCTAGCTGAGTTTTCTCCGTAAATTGCTTTGCACTGGTCGTGACCCATGCTGATTGTCAGCATGCCATGCTGACTGTCAGTATGCACTGTCACTTTTACAGCTCGTGCACAATGGCTAATTTATTTCTTGAGGCTATAAATATAGGCTTTGAGCAGTTGTTTTATATACCAAGTAGTCTCATACTCATAAACATTTGAGCATTTGTTTTAGAGTTAAAAATCTTGATCTGTTGATCAAGTCTTGAGTTTTGTGATCCACCGAGTGCTTTTGTTCATATCATCTGCATACTTAGAGTTTCTCGGTGCGTGTTGGAGGTCTAGAAGAGATCTTGCAGCTTGTTACTCTTGGTGAACGCTCTCACCTAGACGGTTTGGTGGCATGACTGTTGATCTTTCCTGTTCGAAGATTGTTGGAGAGACTCGGCGTGATTGTAAAAGGCATCGATTCTTGCCTTTCCGGAGTGGACAAGGAGCAACCACTAGTGAGAAATATCCTTCGTGGATATTGAAGCAAGACTCATTCATTTAAGTGCTTCAACAAGGAGTAGAGGAGACTGGGCGAGTCTCCGAGACCTCGGAAAAAATCCTTGTGTTTGTTCTCTTTCTCTTTCCCTTTTAATTGTGCAATATATATTCATTTGTTCTTTCTTTGCAAAAGTTATTTTAATTTGAAGTTTTTAAAGCCTCCTACCCCCCCTAGTTGGCATCCTCGATCCTGCATATATTTGAAACACAGATTGCTAAGATGAGTGGTGATCCATCACTGACTAAATCCGAACTGGATCATTACTTGGATGACGGTCTTATCCCTAACATAGACAATTTTGATATATTGGGATGGTGGAAAGTGATTGGGATACTGACGAGGATTATCACCCGAGCTAGTTTGAGTAACACATATCGAGTTCAAGTCAGGTTCGAATATAATATGTGTCTATAATAACCACTATGGTCGCTGATGGGCACATAGTTAGTTTATGATCGCAGCCCTTGCGCGATCATGAGACCGTAGACAGTGCGCGGTCAGAGGATCGCTAACTATACGTGACCAAGGTAGCCTGGGGGTGTTCAAAACTCTACTAGACACGTTCTCAGGCACAAAGCAACTTCTCCCACGTGTGAAGACAACCGCCAGGAGGTTGACATGTGCAGTTATCCACGATTGCATGTGCTTAACCAACGAAGGAGATGAGTGCGGTTATATGAACTGCACCAGGACAACAGTCCCAAACCGCTTCACATTTGACGTCCTTTCATTTAGTATATGTCGTGGTGTTACGAACACCCCGGCAGGTTTTGTGGACGATCCTAGCGAAGAAAATACGATGCGAGCTGACCGGGTGACCGGTCCTTCCCCGTCGGGCAAGCACAACAAATGACACAAGGGTTTATACAGGTTCGGGTCCCAGTGGGGGCCCTAGTCCTGTCGGCGTGCTCCCGTCTGGAGTCGGCTGGGGGAGCTCTCTCAGGGAGAGATGGCTCCAGAGCACACCTATGAGATTGTCTATTCTAAGTAATAATGAGCAAATTGCCCCTTACATGAGGTGTTACAAGGGCTTATATAGCCCCAAAAGATGCAAAAAGACTAAACTACCGCTTGCTACCGTTGGATCGAAGGGTAGCAACGTTCTTCTCCCGGTCAGGCACCTCGGATGCTTGACAGGTGTCCACCGGTTCCCGAGGTGCTTCTCGCGTGACCCGCACGTGACCTGGGACTGGAGACTCCTGTCTCCGGAAGGACGGCAATGCCAGGGACAGGCACCGGGAGCCTTGTCCCCCGGCAAACGGCGGCGCCCGGGACAGGCACCGGGGGCGTTGTCCCCGGGCACATGGCGCAGCTTCTTTCCTGGACTTAGTCTCGCGGAGATTTCCCCCAACAGCAGCCCCCATGCCCTCCGGGGACGAAGCTCGAGTTCCTGGAGGGAATGGTTTATGTTACTGGGAAAATCTCCGGGACAAGCTACCGGAGCCGTAATGCTTCGATTTGCGTGCCGTGCGTTTATGACCGCGCCGTTGTCTCGATGGGAGCACGCCGGTCGGCCATAATGGCCGCTCACGGTTCGAACTGACGCCTCGTTTCACACGCCCGTCCCTTCGTTTCCCGCGTACTGTTTGAATTCCAACGGCGCGGATGTACCACGAAGGGCCACGCTTGGCCCCTATAAATAGGGCCTCGGGGGGCCCGGAGAGCTCATTCCAAACTTTCAAACCTTCAAGCCTTTAGCACCCTTAGCTCTCTCGGTAGCCCTCTCCCGGAAGCTCGTTCCCAGAAGCATAGCCTCCGGAACCCCTCGGTCGCCCCAGTTTCCGAAGCCTAAGCCATTGAAAAAACAGATGGGACCCAAGGGCCGTGCCAAGGCCGCGGAGGTGCCCCTGGAGGAAGTCACCGCGGACTTCCTCTGGGCCTCCGAGTTCACAACCGGGGACCTGGAGTCCCTGGTTGACCGGGGGATTGTCGCGGACGGGGACGTCCGGATCCCCACGAAGAAAGACGGACCCCCGACCCCAGGCCCAGGGAGGTTGTGGCCTTCGAGGCTTTCCTCGAGGCGGGGCTCCGGCTCCCGGTGCATCTATTGCTCCGGGAGTTTTTGAAGGAATACGGGGTGGCCTTGAACCACCTCACGCCGAATGCCATCGTCCGTATGGGCCTGTTGATCTGGCTCTTCGAGATGGCCACCGGACGGGAGCCCACGTTCCGGGTCTTCTGATACTTCTACGAGCCGGTGGTGAGGAGCTCCCACCTGGTCAAGGGAGGGCCAAAGTCCCCCTTTGGCTTGGTGATGATTCAGCTGCTACCGTCCCGGGTAGCTGAGTACTCGGTGGTAGCCTCCCGGGACCACCGGGGGGACTGGGTCCGGAAGTAGTTCTACCTCCGGGTCCGGGACGACAAGGTGGTGTACTCCCCGGAGGCCCCCACCTACAGCCGGTCGTCCGCCCCGAAGCACCAGGTGTGGATGGAGGAGGAGCTAAAGCTCCTCAGCAAGGTCGTCGGCTCCCGGGGCGTCCGCTCTATGCAGGATGCCGCCGAGGAGCTGACGCTCCTGAAGATCTCCCCCTTCTCGCACGAGAGGAGGGGGATCGGGATGTGCCCGGCCCAGAGGCCAACGCAGAAGCCGGTGACCCGACGTAAGTTCCCGGCTACCTAGTTCATTTCTTTCACAAATTTTTCTAACTCTTACCTTTTGTAGTCCAGTCGTACCCGGCGGCCCGGGAGAAGGCGGAGAACCTCCTCGGGAGGTACTACGCCGACGAGCACGAACGCATCGTGCGCGTCGTGGGGGAGGGCCCTCCCCGGAACCTGGTGGGCGAGGCCTTTGGGCTAAGGCTACCGGCAAGAAAGCCCCTCCCCACTCCTGGTTCCCACAAGAGGGGAAGGGAGACCGCCGGGGGCTCTGAGCCGAAGAAGGCCAAGACTCAGAAAGCCCCCGGTCCATCGACGACGCCGGGCTCCACACCGGTGAAGGCCCGGGATGCAACCCCCGGGTCGGGGCGCGTGCAGGCACCGCCTCGGAAGGAAACAACGCCCCCTCCCCCGGAGAGCCCCGCAGAGGCTCGGGGGAAGAGACCAGCCATCGACGGGTTGTAACACCCCTGTTTTTGTCAAACCCTAAAATAGCCAAAATCCACATCTTGACCCCAAACCCTAATCTGCTTCAGCCATTCCCTTCTAAATGTTGTTCAGAACATTTTTCCCTTCGGGATCATCTCCAAAATCCCATCCTAAAGCTGAGTTTCAACCCTTACCATTTTAAAACCCTAATTACCCTATTTTACCCTAAACTGTTTTCCCTAATTTTGTCGAAACCCTTCAGATCTTGCTCGATCTTACCAAACCTTGGCCAGATGAGTTCTAATAATTTTATGCAACTTATCTGCGAAATCAGATTTCAGATCGGACCCTCAGATCTCCAAATTTGCAATCAGGCCCAAGTTCTATTCAAATTTTCCTCACAGAACAGTCCCTGGAGCAAGTTCCAAAATTGCAAAACAGCCCAAATATTCTTTTCAGGTCCATTCGACCAGCACCTGGTCGTGGCCTACGACCAGCGCGAGCTGCCGTTGCCGCGCCGTGTTTTCGCCGCGTTTGCTCGCCGCCGGCCACCGCTTCTTGTCGCCCGTGTTGTGAACAACCGAGCCACCCCGCGCGCACGTGCCAGCGCCATTGCTTCGCCTTGTCCAGAGGTTAAACGGCCGCGCTCCAGCAGCGTTTTCGCGCGGGCATGCCCGTTGCCGTGGCATTGCATGCGTGTACGTGTCGTTGCCGGAGCTACGTTGTCGCCTCCGCATCTGCGCCGTCCCGGACGAAGTTCCAAGGCACCCTGGCATTACTGGCAAAGCTGCAGCACCGCCTGAAGCAAATCACATCGCCGTCGCCGTCGCTGCGCCTGCGCCCGACAAGTTTCTCCCCGGCGCAAGCAACCGCTGTCGTGTTTTCCCTCGCAAGCTCCGTCCCCGTGCCTATTTAAACCCTCCCTGTGCTTTGAGAGCCTCAAGCCTCCAGAAAATCGGCTAAGTCCCAAACTCCACCGTTCTCGCCTTCTTCTCCGGCGAGCCAGTGAGTGAGCTCACGGTGCCAGCCCATTTCACAGCCCCTCTCTTCAATCCAAGTTCACCAGTGAGTTCCCCTCTTTCCCCTCTCTGTTTAGTAGCAACCAATTGCACCAGATCGATCCCCATCGCCGGTGATCGCCGGATTCCCGATTTGCCCTGTTCCCCCAATGCCGTTCGATTCCCTCCAAATTAGCTCTCGATTCTGTAGAAGAAGTTGATCAGTGAGCTTAGTAGAGCAAGTCTGTAGAATCAAAATCCCCAATTGAGCTCAAATCGAAGAAATCCCATTTTGGAACCTCGGCCGTTCGCCGGACCTCGGCGCCAAGCTTCTCCGGCCATCTCCCAGCAAAATTGACCCCTCCAGTAGCCTTGTTGTGCCCTAGAGATCATCCTCAAGCTTGGAATTGAGCTCATTCGCCCTGTATCAAAAATCCCCAATCTCCAGTGTCGTCTTCTCCAGCACCGGTCGCCGGAATCATTTCCCGGCCGATCTAGCCCCTAAAACCTTGTCCCTTAGCTTCGCCTCACCTCCCTGAGCATTTTCTTCCACTAGCTCGACACCTGGATCTGCCTAGATTGTGAGTTATGCCTATGCCAAATGTTTGTCCAGAGCTGTGTCTGTGCCGTGTCACCACCGCAGTTCATCGCCGGATTTGGCCACCCTCCGGCCACTTTCAACTCTTGTCCCTGTTGAGTATTTTATTCCTGTTAGTAATGCCTACCTCCCAGACAAAGTGTTGCATCAATTGGAGCCCTGGATCAAAAGTTAAGCCATGCCCTAGTTTCTGGCCATGTCCAGCACTATGTCAGTGCATGTCAGCCACTGGCATTAGCCTTGTTTGACCCCTCTGGTTGAGCAATGGAAATGTCACTTTGTCCCCTAGATTCCTGGAGTAGTGTTCTACATCTTTCCCTTCTATCACTTCTCCAGAAAACCATCCTAAGATCAGTTTAAAGTTATGCCAAAGCCATGAACCGAATGTCGACCCTTCGACGTTCAATCCTTTTTAGCCGTTTCTTCGACCAGAGCCCTTGTGACCTTGCCCTAACCTTTTCCCCTGCATGCATGACTTATTTACTTAATAATTCCTATGGAAACTACTTTCTGTATGCTTATGGTATGTGTTTGTGTGTTGGTTGATTGCCGCAGAGTCAGAAGCTGAAGGAGCGGAAGAAGTCTTTGAAGATCCGTCTGAGTATTTAGACCCAGCATCGCAAGGCAAGCCTCATTCCTTTGATCATGTCTCGCCCAATATTTTCATATGAAGTATATTCACTGTTTCTTACTATGCACACTTATTTGAGATACAAGTTATGTTTGAATGACATGAGTAGATATTACCTAAAGAATCATGAAACCCCTTTTGTTATTGAACCTTCATATATATGCTTTTGTCACCCTAGGACTCATATACTGAATATCCACATTAAACTTGAAATGGTCAAATACATGAGAAGTTGTAATGAAAACCGTTTTGTCAAGAAAACTGATAAAAGGGATCAGTAGTGAGGATTGGATTGTATGGAGAGGGTGCGGTGCGCACCAGGGAATGTGAATGTTCCTCACTATTGGTTCATAAGGACAAGAACCTTGTGCTGTGTCTCTATGCGAATTGTAAACGTACCAACCACTTGCCTGGTATGGGACAGGCACAACTTAGTAGCTTTTTGGTATTAGCAGTTCCCTGCATGGTTTGACGTTCTGGTTTCTCGCGTGGAAACTGGAAGGCCAAGGTTCGGCCACGAGTGATGTGAGTTCAGAAAAAATGATGAGAGGAAAAGGCGTAAAAGAAGGAAGGCGCCCTAGACCTGATTAAGCCGTGAGCGGTTGTAATCTTAAATGGTCATATGTCTCGCGTGGACATAGACCAAGGCTATGTGTCCTGCGGGAACATAGACCAGAGAGGCTAGGAAGTAAGGCAGTGGGGAAGACCCACAACGGTACTTGAGACTTAACTGTCTATTTACCGGGCGGGGATACTGTTAATACTGAACTGTAAAAGCGTTGTGTGATTTCGGCCTTGTCACATGTGTATAAGTCACATGGAGCTGATCCGACTTGAAAGCCGAGTGAACCAGTGGATTTAAAAAGAGGTACACCTTTGCAAAGTGTAAAAGAAGTATCAGATACTCTGTACTCCCAGGTTCAGGAGTCTTTTCGTAGTGGAAGTTATCCATGGGTTATAGCACAAGTAATGTTTTGGAATGTTTTCATAATGCGGTTAACAAAGTAGTGACTCATGGGAGACCACTACATCTAATGTTTTATTGAAAACCTGTTTAATGTTTAAAGTATCATTTTCATGACAAAAGTACTGTTTCACTGAACAAATGACTTGGAAATCTATATATCTCTATCCATATGAAACTAAAACCCCGGAATCATATGTTTCACCCTCATGTAAGTACAATTGCATTAATCTCTGGAATGAGTGTTGCTGAGCACCAAGTGCTCACCCTTGCATTTATATCCAACTGTAGAAGAGGGATTCAAGGATCCCGATTCCTTCAGTTATGAGTACTCACTTGAAGATGGAAGCACCCCGGACGAGTCCACTTTCTAGAAGGTTTGCGCACCAAGTCAAGTCAGATGTGGGAGAAGCCCCTCCAACCCCGCTGCGGATGGAAGTCAAGCTGTTTGTCGTCGCTTTGTGTTTTATGTTGTGTGTTCGGTACTTGGATACCGATTCTGGTTCTGATAAACTGGTTATTTTCTTAGCAACTCTACTTAGCGCCATTTTCGGTGCTTTGGCTATGTAATATTGGCCATGTTGGCCTGATACTTGTTTAATGATATTACTATGCTTGTGTGGATTGAGCTCATGTGGCATCATGCTGTGTGTAACCTACCTGGGCAGTTACCAAGGTGATCCTCAAATGGGGGTCTCACACGGGTGGCGTCCGATTCGGCAGACTACGCCCCCTCGCCACCTTCGGCGATAGCCCTCCCGGCGGGCCCGGTGCTACCAGAGCCGGAGAGGCCGGAGGTCCGGTTTGCGGAGGCTTCGCCCCCGCGCATGGAGTGGCCGGTGGACGAGGGGGGAAGCCCCTCGGTCTATGAGGTTCCCCCGGAGACGGAGGTCCCGGGGGCCCCACGGCCTGGAAAGGGGAAGGGGCTCCTGATCCCTCCTCGGGGAGAGACCCCCTCCGAGAGCTCCTCGGCCCCCTCTTCGACGGCCACTTCCTCGGCGGCGAAGATGCCAGCCACCGCCACCCCGGTCCACATCACCCCGGCGACTCATGTCCGAGGGCCCGTCGTCGGCCGCGACGGGTCCAGCGCCGGGAGGGAGACCCCCCTGCTTTCCATGGGGGAGGTTGACCGTTACGCGGAGAGCCTGCAGACCTGGAAGGTCCAGGACTACGTCTCGCAAGGGACGTTCCGTGAGCATTTCGGGGAGCTTCAATCTCTCCAAATCCAGGTGCTTCCCCGAGCCGGTGGGTGCTTTCCTTCGCCCCCCCCCCCCCAACTTGAATTTTTTCTAACTCTTGAGCTTGTAGGGGGCGGCCATTACCTGGAGGCTCGAGATGTGCTTCAGCCGGGCGCTGAAGGAAGCGGAGGAGAGGGCCGCCGTCTACCAGGAGCAGCGGGACGATGCCCTCCGGGAGCTTGCCCGGGTCCGGGCCCAAATCCATGCCTCCAAGACTGCCAACAACCGGCTCCGGAGGGAGGCCAAGGCGAAGGAGGACGCCCTCTGGGAGCTCGAGGGCTTGAGCGTCCGGGCGGTGACGGACGCGGGCCGCTCCGTCCGCTCAGCCCTCGAGGGGCTTGGTGTGAGCCTAGGCTCCAGGAGCAGCTCCGAGGCGGCCCCGGCGACGCTCACGGAGGCTGTGCATTTTCTCAACGCACAAGTCTCCGTGATCCCGGAGGCCACTGATGCCCGAGCGTGAGGCCGGGCGATCCCCGTGGTGGCGGCTGCGGCCGGGCTCGTGGAGCATCGGGCGGTTGGCGCCCGGGCGATCGGGGGCCGAATCCCCCGGAGCTTTCCGGGGTTTTTCGAGGCCTCGCACCGAGAGGTGGAGCAGCTCGCCGGGGGCTTCTACGACCGGATCATCCGGGCGAGGTTCCCGGCACCGGTGCCTCCGGGAGCGGATACAACGGCTCCGACGGGAGCCTCCCGGGGGGAGGACGCCAATGACCTGCTCCGGGATGGTTCCCCCTCTTCGGATACTTCCACCGGCGGGCTACGAGTATTGGCCCGAAGTCCTGCTCCGGGAAGCCCAGCGCCGCATACGCGGCTTGTACCAGGACCTGACCCGGGAGTTATCGGAAGGTCTCCGGGATTATTAGGCGTAGGAACCTTAGGACGTAGAGACTTTCCGGGTTGTACCCCGGGTTGTATCGTATTTGATGTAGTGATGCCCACCGGAGGGGGAAGATGTCCCCGGGTTGAATGATCAATAAGCTTGCTTTGAGATTTCTTTGATAGAGCTAAGTTTGCCCGTTTATCTTTGAAGGTCCGGAACGGTGTGATTCCCGGGTGCTCCTTATCCCCCTCCACAGCGGGCCGGAGCGTAGCTCCGCGCGCTGTGGGGATGAGAAAGCTCCCAGGATGAAGACCCGTTGCTTAAGAATTTTTCCAAGTTTTTCCAAGATAAAGAATTTCAATTTTTCCGGGAGGGCTCTCCGGACGCCATGAAAACAGGGAGTCGGGAACGAAGTCTCTGGGAAAAATAGATTTTTTTCCGGGAGAACTCTCCAGTCGTCATGAAAACGGGGAGCTGGGAATGAGGTCTCCGGGAAACAACGTCCGATAAAATTGATTTTTCTGGGAGCTCTCCTGTCGCCGTGAAAACAGGGAGCTGGGACCTACCGGTCACCGTGAAAACGGGGAGCCGGGTTTCCGGGAAGCCCAATATCTCCGGGAAATTTTTCGGGAGAGAACCCCCCGGTCACCTTGAAAACAGAGAGCCGGGAATAAGGTCTCCGGGGAAAAACATCCAAGAAAATCCGAGACGAGATTTCCGGAGGTAATTTTTCCGGGAGACAATCGTCCGGTCGCAGTGAAAACGGGGAGCCGGGAATAATATCTCCAAGAAAAAATATCCAAGAACTCCGTCTCACTGAGGAGACAATCGACTCCCGGAGGAGGATGCGCCCGATGACGGGTCTGAGTGTTTGGGTAGGCGACTAGTCTCCCAAATTGACTCGTTACCGCTGTCCTTGAGGACCGGGTTGCCGCTTGCACCCTCAGTCCATGAGGGGTGATCGTAAACCGCCCTACGGGAGTGGGACTCCCGTTGTATGGACTTGTTGGGTCGTGATAGCCCACTTTCTCACGGGGAGGGCATCCTCATTGAGAGGGCATCCTCACAGGGAGGGTAGCGCCGTGAGAGGCGGTAATGTAAAAAACCTGCATTGAGACAGTTGAAGAAAAATCTAGTTGTATTAACAATGAACCAAAATACAACGCCTCCCCCCGCGAAATCACGACGGGGGAGGGAACGGTGATTACAATGTCCCCCCTCCCCCTCCGGCGCAATCGCTCCCGGGGAGGGGACAGTGAGTACAAGGTCCCCCTTCCCCCTCCGGCGTAATCGCTCCGGGGGAGGGGGCGAGCCCATAGGCTAGACATAAAACTTGCGAAGTAAACGCAAATTCCACGTGTGCTTCAGCTCCTGCTTTTGACGGTTGGAGAGTTTGTAAGCCCCCGAGCCCAGGACTGCCGAGATCCTGTACGAGCCCTCCCACTTAGGGGAGAGTTTACCCTGGGCTTGGGGGTCCGTGACGCGCTTGAGGACAAGGTCCCCGAGGTGAAAAGTCCTCTCGCGCACGCGCTAGTTGTATGTGCGCTCCATTTCGCATTCGTAGATGGCGTGGCGGAGGAGCGCTTGGTCGCGTTCCTTCTCCACGAGATCGACCTCCAGTCGTTGATTCGCCTCATTGGCTTGGTAAGCCGCGGTCGTAGCTCTGTCTAGGAGCTCGACTCGCAGTGACCAAAAGCCAATCTCCGGGGGGAGGATTGCCTCAGCCCCGTATACCAGGGAAAAGGGAGTACGTCCCGTCACCCGGCTCGGAGTCGTGCGCATGGAGCAGAGGATACTAGGAAGCTCCTCTGCCCATGCACCCTGCTTGGAAGCGGCTTGTTTGAGCCGTCGGCATAACCCTTGTAGGATTACACCGTTGACCCTTTCAACGGCCCCGTTGCTCTGGGGATGGGCCACTGAAGCGAAGTGGATGGTGAGCCCCAGGCCTTCATAGAATTCCCGGAAATACGCCGAGTCGAATTGGGTCCTGTTATAGACAGTGATCTCCCGGGGGACGCCAAAACGACAAACGACGTTTTTCCAGAAATACCGCTGTACCGCCCGGGACGTGATACTGGCCAAGGGTTCAGCCTCTACCCACTCAGTAAAGTAGTTGACCGCGACCACCGCATACTTGTATCCCCCGGGCGCTGGGGGGAAGGGCCCTAGGAGGTCCATCCCCCAGCGCGCGAAGGGCCAAGTGATGGTAATAGTCTGCAGCGCTACAGGGGGAGGTTCGAACCCTTGGCCATCTTCTGACAATCCTCGCACGTTGAGGCAAGGTCTCGCGCGTCGCACATCACCGTGAGCCAGTAAAAGCCCTGGCGAAGAGCCTTGGCCGCGATGGCGCGCGGGGCTAGATGAGACCCACAGCTTCCCGTGGGGATGTCTTCGAGAAGACGGAGCCCTTCCGGTTGTGGGAGGCATCGGAGCAGGGCGGAAGCCCCCCTGCCTGTAGAGCTTCCCCTCCAACAGGAGGTATGCTCGGGCTCTGGCCCGGAGGCGCTTAGCCTCGGTCTTGTTGGGAGGGTCCCCCTCCCCCTTGATGAAGGAGATAAGGGGGTCCATCCAAGACGAAGTCCGGGTGATCTCGGCGACCTCCGGGATGCGGGGCTCGTCGCCCGCGTCCGCGGAGGTCACCGAGGGCTTCGCAATAATCTCCAGGAAGGCCCCTTTGGGGAGCAGTTCTCGGGCGCTAGCTGCCCGGGCTAGGGCGTCGGCCCGGTCGTTGTCCCTTCGTGGGATGTGCCGGGCCTCGAAGCCGTCGAAGTGCTTCTCCATCTTGCGCACCTCCAGCAAGTAAAGGCTCAAGTTTGCATCATGGCACAAGTATGACTTGTCCATTTAGCAAGCTACGAGCTGGGAGTCTCCTTTCACTAGGAGGCGTCGAATCCCCAGGGAGCACGCAAGACGCAACCCGAGGAGCAAAGCCTCATATTCGGCGACGTTGTTTGTGGCGGGGAACTCGAGCCGCGCCGCGTACTCGAGTTTCCTCCCCTCGGGGCTCCGGAGGACTACTCCCGCACCAGCCCCGGCGAGACACAGAGAGCCATCAAACATGAGTGTCCAATGGTCGCTGCGTCGTCATAGGGTGCCCCAAGAAGTAGTGATGAAGCTTCCGGGACGCTATCAGGAGGGCGTAGCAGATCTAATCCATTTCTCGGTACCGAGTTTTGGCCCCTTGGAGGGCTTCACTCACGTAGTACACGGGACGCTACTGCCCATCTTGCTCCTTTACCAATACTGCGCTTACGGCGACCGGGGTCGCGGCAAGGTAGAGGAGCAATGGCTCTTCCAGAGATGGGCTCATGAGCATTGGGAGGCTCGTGAGGTACTTCTTCAGGTCGTTGAAGGCTTCCTGGGCCTCGGGGGTACACCGGAACCCCTTAAGCTCCCAGAGGATCTTGAATAATTGAAGGCCGCGTTCCCCCGGCCGCGAAACGAAGCTGCTCAGCACGGCTAAGCGGCTGGCGAGTCGCTGAACGTCCTTTACCAAGCGTGGCGGGGGCATGTCTAGGAACGCCCAGATCTTCTCGAGGTTTGCCTCTATGCCCCGTTGGGACACAAGGAAGCCCAGGAGCTTCCCCCCGCGCACGCCGAAGGCCCACTTCTCCGGGTTGAGTTTCAACCTATACGAGCGGAGGTTGCGGAAGGTCTCTGCTAGGTCGTCGATATGGGCGGTTGCGCGGGGACTTTTGACGACCGTGTCGTCGACGTAGACTTTGACGTTGCGACCGATTTGGTCCTTGAAGACCAACGTCATGAGCCGCTGGAAAGTCGCTCCAGCATTCTTCAGCCCGAAGGGCATGTGGACGTAGTAGAAGGTTCCGAGGGGAGTTATGAAACTCGTCTTTTCCTCGTCCCCTTCCGCCATTCAGACTTGGTGATAGCCCGAGTACGCGTCCAGGAAGCTCATCAACTCGCACCCCGCGGTGGAGTCGACCAACTGGTCAATTCGCGGGAGCAGGAAGTTGTCCTTGGGGTAGGCGCGGTTGAGGTCGATGAAGTCCACGCACATCCGCCACTTGCCGTTTGACTTCTTCACGAGGATTGGGTTCGCGAGCCACTCGGGGTGCAAGATCTCTACCTTGATCGCCTCCTGGCGTTCAAGGGAGAGTTTCCTCAACTTTTGCTTGATTGGGGGTGACTGAGGGTCACCACGAGCTTGTGCTCGATGACATCCCGGGCGAAGCCCCGCATGTCGGAGGGTTCCACGCGAAAACGTCAGAGTTTTCGCGTAGGAAAGCCACGAGTTGCTTCGCACGCTCCTCGGAGAGCTCCGCCCCGATTCTAACGGTTTTGTCCCCGTCGTCCTGGGACAGCGGGATCTTCCAGAGGCCCCCTTCCGGACGCGGCTTGGGGAGGGGCCTCCCGGAAGGTATCACGGCGACGCCTGACTCCGGGGGAGAGGCCTCCCCCCTGGGGATTTGATGATGTTGACGCTCCCGATCGTTGCTGCGGCGCGCTGGTATAGAGCGCGGGCCACGTCTTAGTCTCCCCGGGCGGTGATCACGCCGTGAGGCCCGGGGATCTTCACGCAGAAATAGTTCTGGTGGATCGCGGCTCCCAGGCGGTTGATCGCGGCTCCCAGGCGGTTGATCGTGGTCCTCCCCATGATCGCGTTGTAGGAAGAGGGGAGGTCTACCACATCAAACCGGACCACTCAGTCCGGTAGTTTTCTGGGGTGCTGAACGTCATGGGGAGATCCACCTTCCCCACGGGGTGGATCGCCTTCCCCGGGACGAATCCTTGCAAAGGCCCTACCGCGGGCTGCAAAAGCTTCTCATCCACCTGCATCTCCCTGAAGGCTTTTAGGTAGAGGACATCGGCGGAGCTCCCGCTATCCACGAGGATGCGGGCCAGGTGGCAGTTGTAGATGGTGGCCTAGACGATGAGCGCGTCGTCATAGGGGAAGTGAACCCCGCACACGTCTTCCGCCGTGAAGGTGAGGGGACGTCCGACCACTTGGGTGGCGGAGACGTGTGCAGCACCCTCCTATGATGACATTGACACACCTCTGGGAAGTTTGGAAGGGGAGAGTCTCTGACAGCTCCCCCTCCCGCGTCTGCCCTTGCTGACCCCCCTCGGGAGCAGGAAGGACCGGTAAGGCTGGCTGAGGGGGCAAGGAGGCTGGAGTCCCTCCCCCTGCCCATGCTGGCCGAGGAACGCGGCGAATTGCTGCAGCAGTTGGTGGCATTCCCGGGTAGCATGGGTACTGGACCTGTGGAAGGTGCACCACGGTCCTTCCCTGCTTCCCCCCGTGAGGCCTTCCCGACCGCGGGACGACTGTCCTCCCCCACGGCCTTTCGGCTTGGGGAAGGGGCGGTTGCCCCTCGGGGCGTCGTGCGAGTCGCCTCCGTCCTCGACCACAAAAGTGTCCCGAGGCTGTAGCTCGTTACGACCCCCCTGCTTGGGGCGTTTGAGGGGGTCCCTAGCCCCCCGGTCAGCGGGGGCAGGAGCCCCCTGCTTTTTCTTCCAGAGGTCGTCCTCCTCCGCCCGAGTGTACTTCTCCAGTACGTTGAAGAGCTCATCGGTGGAGGAGGGGCAGCTTCGGGAGAGCCTCTGGTGGAGCTCTCCCGGGAGAATCCCGCTCTTGCATGTCTCGATGACCGTGGAGTCGGGGACGTGAGCCACTTTGCTCTTGACTTGAGCGAAGCGCTTGAAGAAGCTGCGGATGGTCTCCCCCATCCTCTGCTGGATGGTGTACAGCTGCGAAGAATCCAGGGGACGCACGTAGTTCCCCTGGAAGTTTGCGCAGAACTCGCGCTTGAGCTACGCGAAGGACTTGATGGAGCCTGCCTTCAAATTGTAGAACCACGAACGGGCGATCCCAGTGAGGTAGAGGGGGAAGACGTTGCATTGCACTGTCTCGTCCCCCCCAGCTGCCGAGATGGCTGTGGAGTACACCTGCACAAATTCATACGGGTCGGCCTCACCATTGTAGTGCTCGATGTGCGGCGTACGGTAAGGCCGCGGCCATCAGATGCACCGGAGTCTGCGGCATAGCGGCTGATTAGCCCCCTGCACTTCTCGAGGAGAGTCCCGATCGCTGTCTCCTTTGACAGGGGACGCGCGCTCGTTGTCGGAGTCGGCAAGCGGCCTAAGAGGTCCGCCGGTATGGCGGTAATGACACTTCTCTTCCGGGCCGGGGCTAAGTTCCAAGACGTCTGGGCTCTCCCCCGGAGAGGTTGGTTCTTCAGCGGGTCTCTTCCCCTGACTGGTGCGGGAGCGGAGCTCCCCGCGCCCACGACCCGGGGGAGGGTCTTCCCCAGACTTAGCCGTACGCATTCGCTCGACCTCCTCCCGGGAGATGCGGACCTGGTCCGCCAGAGGCACCCTAGGGGGCGGCCCTGGGGGAGGAAGCTCATGCACTGTAGCTACCGGCCCGGGCGCTATCTGGGCTAGTAGGGGCAGCCCCCTGTGGCGGCCTCCGGAACCGGAAAGGGGCGCCGTTGCGGGGGGGAGGTCGGCTGCGGCACGGGAGCTGCTCTGTCGACCGCCCCCAGTGCGGTAAACGCGACCTGTGGGGCGGGACTGGCTCCCGGCGCAGGGAAAACTCCCCGCATGTAATGGGCCCCGGCCCCGGGAATGGGCCCAGAACGGGGTATCCCCCCGGTGCCGGGAAGGGTCCGAGCATGAAGTAACCCCCCGGCATCGGGAAGGCTCCCAGCGCCGGGAAGGCTCCGGACAGATGACTCACTGGGGGAGGGTACCCCCCGGCGGGGTCGTACGGGACGACCGGGCCTCCGGAGACCAAAGGGGCCACCGGGTGACCCATAAACAGGGGCATAGCCCCCGGGTATGGGTACTGTGGATATGTGGGGGCCGGTGGCCGCGCCAAGACGCGGAGCAACTCATCCATAGAGCGCTGGGCGCGGAGCTGGCCCTCCACTAAAGCCTCAAGAAAGGCGTCCCGGGGAGCCGGGGGAGCCGTCGGGGGGAGACTGGTTCCGGCCAAGGCTACCGCGGTCACCGGGACTGACCCGGAGGTCGAACCACCGAAATTAACAGGAAAGGTGGTAGGTGGTACCTGGGTCTGGCCGCCTCCGGGCGGAAGTGCCGGGACGGTCGCGTCCCGGACGGGCGACGCCGGGTCACCGGGAACGACGTCACCGGGAAGGGCGCAGGCCCTCGTTCTTGGGGGAGCCATGGCGTCTCGTCACGAATCCCCACGGACAACGCCAACTGTCATGGTGTTATGAACACCCCGGCAGGTTTTGTGGACGATCCTAGCGAAGAAAATATGACGCGGGCTGACCGGGTGACTGGTCCTCCCCCGTCGGGCAAGCACAACAAATGACACGAGGGTTTATACATGTTCGGGTCCTAGTGGGGGCCCTAGTCCTGTCGGCGTGCTCCCGACCGGAGTCTGCTGGGGGAGCTCTCTCGGGGAGAGATGGCTCCGGAGCACACCTGTGAGATTGTCTATTCTAAGTAATAATGAGCAAATTGTCCCTTACATGAGGTGTTACAAGGGCTTATATAGCCCCAAAAGATGCAAAAAGACTAAACTACCCCGCCTGCTACCGTTGGATCGAAGGGTAGCAACGTCCTTCTCCCGGTCAGGCACCTCGGATGCTTGACAGGTGTCCGCCGGTTCCCGAGGCACTTCCCGCACGTAACCCGGGACCGGAGACTCCTGTCTCCGGAAGGACGGCAATGCCCGGGACAAGCCACCGGGGGTCTTGTCCTTGGGCAAAAGGCGGCGCCCAAGACAGGCACCGGGGGTTTTGTCCTCGGGCATATGGCGGCGCCCGGGAAGGCACCAGGGGCCTTGTCCCTGGGCAAATGGCGCCGCCCGAGACAGGCACCAGGGGCCTTGTCCCCGGGCTAAAGGCGGCGCCCGGGACAGGCACCGTGGGCTTGGTCCTCGGGCAAATGGCGGCGCCTGGGACAGGCACCAGGGGCCTTGTCCCCGGGCTAAAGGCAGCGCCCGGGACAGGCACCGGGGGCCTTGTCCCAGGGCACATGGCGCAGCTTCTTTTCTGGACTTAGTCTCGTGGAGATTTCCCCCAACAGTATAAAAGGATGGTCGATGCATGATGTAAAGGGCGGTTAACAAGCAAGACAACGAGTCAACAAAGCTTGAAGACTTAGGCATAGTTAGATAGATAATAATATAGTAGAGATCTTCGCCTGTGATCATCTATTCCTCCCTCTTGTAAACACTTTTTCCCTAAATAGTGAAATCATAACAGGACATAGGGCTATTACTCCCATCATTGAGGGCCCGAACCTGTATAAATTCATTTGTGTCCCTATAGGCATTACTTATCTTACCTTCCCAGAGGGGCACCGTGAAAGGTCTCACAACTCACAAATCTACGTAAGATCGACTGATGACCTCGAGTCCAAATCGTCGACAGTTGGCAACCACCATGGGGCCTTTCTCAAGGTGTTTTCCCTTCATCCGGAGGTTCGGTGAGCCATGTCTGGGGCATATAACTCTGAAAACTACTTCGATCTCGACGATTATGCCCATGTACGAATGCCTTCGCCCAGCGATCCCGTTCCAATGGAAGAGATCAATTGCAAAGACATTCCAAAGGAACGTTAGGAGGACACGTCTTCCCCCACCCAGGTCATGTCCGTTGACCAGGGGATGGAAGAGATAGGTCCATAACTTAATGTTAGTTCCACCATATTGGAAATCGAGTCTCGGTCACCATGCGTCCCCATTGAGGATAGGTATGACAGTGACCGAGAACTCAGTCCGGGGAGGTTTGATCCTGACAACCTCCACTCTCTTTTTGATTTCGAGTCCGACTCGGAACAAACAGGGATGTTCTCTCCTTCTGCGGCCTCACTCCCCAGAGAATTCACTGCCTTGTCAGAGGAAACTCCCGATCAGTGGATTGCTAGGGAGGAACAGGAGCGTAGACAAAAGGAGGAACAGGAACATAGGCAAAAGGAGGATCAAGACTGCAAGCGATGACATAACGAACTCCGCAGAACAGCCCTAGAGGCTTTGCAAAATGCGCAATCTTGTTATGACGCCACTCCTAGTTCCTCTCGTCACCCACATGGTCACAGGTTCGACCAAACACCTTCTTTGCCCCTGGAATATTCACCAGCGGATGAAGAAACAATGACACCTGGCGCACCAAGGAGAAGTACGCATGGCCAACTACGATCTATCGCGGAAGTCTTGCGTAATTTCCTCCTACCCTCACAGATGCGGACAAACAGGCTTTTGCTAGGATTCTGGCGGAGAAGCTAGATGAGGTCGCATCCGATGCAACCCCTACAGCTTCCTCCCGGTCTACGATACGTTCCCATGAAAAGGAGTATTCTTACTCTAGTCATGGTAGACGTAATAGACTACCATTCGGATCACTTCGGCACGACAAAACCAGACGAGTGGGAAGTTCTCGTGATCGGGATCGAGTTCCTGCCCATTCTCGTCTAGGACCATGTGGCGTGTCCCCATCGCGTGAAATCGCCCGTGGTCAGGTCGGAAACCGCATAACTCTCCACAGTTCCTATGTTGGCTGTAAAGCTTTCCTGCCAAACCTCCGTGCGGTCGTATGGCCAGATAAGTTCAAACTGGGAATAATTGAGAGATTAGATGGGACCCAGAATCCGTCGGAGTTCCTTCAAATTTACATCACCGCTATCCAAGTGGCGGGTGGGGATGATCGTATCATGGCCAATTACTTGCCGACGGTCCTTGAGGGACTAGTAAGGACTTGGCTATTCAATCAACCCGAGGGTTCAATATATAATTGGGAAATGTTGTGCGATGCCATCCTCAACAATTTCCAGAATTGTTATCAGAAACCTGGAAAAGAGGACGATCTTCATCGTCTACGACAAACCTCTATGGAGACTCTTCACTAGTTTGTCAAAAGGTTCATCGGGGTGAGGAATACCATCCCAAACATATCCGATAACTCCATTATCAGGGAGTTTAAGCACGCTGTTCGATATCGGAGGTTTATGGAAGATCTACTTATCCACCCCCCTCGGTCAGTAGCCGATCTCTTTGATATGGCTGACCGCTACTCTGACACGGCCGAGGCCGTTGAGTGGAATAGGATGGTGGATAAGGGAAATTTACCACCTCAACCAGGTCTCAAGGAAGTGAAAATAGAGGATACAGGCAAGAAGCCGGAGTCTTCGTCAGGCGGGAAATTGAAGAAGTCTAAAAAGAATCGAACTGGACAGTATCGGGAGGTTACAGTCATAGGAAAGCCCCACCGGCCAAAGGTAACAAGTTCTCATTTAAAAATAAAACTGCCTCTGGTGGCCGCAACGCCGACCAGCCAGAAAAACTGACTAACCCGCAGGAAAGCGAGAAGTGGTGTCTGCTCCACAACTCTCCGGGAGACGACCTCAAGAACTTCCGGAGCTGGTTGAAGAATTAGATGACTTCTACTAGGGAATTGGACCAATGCCAACTTTGCCACCGAAAGAGCAAACTTGCGGGCTTAGAGACGTCGATGGTGACAAAGAAATGTCCTACCAGGTACCTCATAATTATGCTAATGTTATTTTTGGAGGTTCCTCCTCTTTTGTTTCTAAACGTCAGTTTAAAGCATTTTACCGAGAAGTGAACCAAGCGGAAGCTCCCCTTGGTGAACCTCAATACCCCTGTTGGTCGAACACTCCTTTGACATTTGATCCCTTAACTATCCCATTGGGCTTACTCGACCATTGAGGCTACCCTTGGTCACTACCCCAATTATCAGTAATGCGAGAGTCGAAAGGGTCCTGATCGACGGAGGTAGTTCCTTGGACATTTTATTGGTCAAAGCATTAGACGAGATGCAAATCCCTCGTTCAAAAATCAAACCCATAATTCATCCATTTTATGGGATAATTCCTGGTCCCTCAATGATGTCGATGGGATAGGTGGTGCTCCCAATGACACTGGGTGAACTGGATAATTTTTGAACAGAATTGGTTGCTTTCGATGTAATTGATTGTGATTCATCTTATAACGCAATTTTTGGCAGGCCAACTCTCGCTAAATTTATGATGGCAACGCACTATGTTTATCAGTGTGGTAAGCTACCTGGCCCCAAAGGCGTTATCTCGGTCCGAGGCAGCCGCAATCTGGCATTGACTTGACATCGGTTATCCCTGGAGCTACTAGATCAACTACCCCTCCGGGATGTCAAGATCGCCACCACAGCTGTGGATATGATCAAGGCCGCCCCTCAACCAGATGAAAAGCTGAAACTAATTCCATTATACCCAGATGATCCATCCAGAACAATTCAGATTGGATCAGGCTTGGATGACAAATAGGAACTCGAACTCGTTACCTTCCTCCGAGCTAATGCAGATGTGTTTGCGTGGAAACCATCTGACATGCCCGGTGTCCCAAGGGAGGTAATTGAGTATAGGTTAGTGATTCGACCTAGACAGCGACCAAGAAAGCAAAAGCTCAGATGCTTAATAGTTGATCGGAAAGAAGCTATCCGAGCGGAGCTAGATAAACTCCAAAAGGCTGGATTTATTCGCGAAGTCGATCATCCAGAATGGCTCGCAAATCCAGTCATGGTCCGCAAGTCAAATGGTAAGTGGCGCATGTGCGTCGATTACACCAGTCTAAATAGTGCCTGCCAGAAGGATGAATTTCTCCTTCCCCGCATCGATCAGTTAGTCGACTCTACTGCGGGTTGCAAGCTGATGAGCTTCCTGGATGCTTACTTAAGGTATCATCAAATCAGCATGCAGAAGAAGATGAAGAGAAAACTGCCTTCATCACACCATTTGGCACCTACTGCTACGTCAGAATGCCATTTGGTCTCAAGAATGCCGGTTCTACATACCAGCCCTTGATGCAAAAGACCTTTCTTTCCTAGATGGGGCGTAATCTTGAAGCTTACGTGGATGATTTGGTTGTAAAAACCTTAAAAATCTTGACTCATTTGGATGACCTTGCTGAAACCTTATGTAATTTAAACCAATTTGGAATAAAGTTAAACCCAGAAAAATATTCTTTCGTGGTAAACTTCTAGGCTTTCTTGTTTGTTCTAGAGGAATCGAGGTTAATCCCTAAAAAATCAGGGCCATCGAGCAAATGAAGTCTCCTTCGACTATGAAGGATGTCCAGTTCCTAGCAGGCCGCATGGCAGCCTTAAGTCGGTTTATATCACGACTAGGCGAAAGAGGACTACCTTTTTTCAAATCTCTCCAAAAACACAATGGTTTTACCTGGTCGGATGAAGCTGAGAAAGCATTCCAGGAGGTTAAAGCATACTTATCCAATCCGCCAGTGTTAGTTTCTCCGACTACGGGGGAACCGCTACTCCTTTACTTGGCGGCCACACCTCACACGGTCAGCGCAGTTCCGATCGCAGAAAGAGAGGGTGTACAACAACCCGTCTATTATGTAAGCGAAGTACTTCATGGTCCTAAGGAGCGCTACCCTGAGGTCTAGAAGATACTTTACGCACTACTGATGGCTTTCCGCAAGCTACGACATAACTTTTAGGCACACAAAGTTACAGTGCCCTTGTCCTTTCCATTAGGAGATATCATTCGAAACTCGGACAAATCTGGCCAAATTGTGAAGTGGACTATGGAACTTGGAGCATTTGACATCCATTTCACCCCTCGCATGGCAGTTAAGTCTCAGAACCTTGCAGACTTTGTGGTCGAATGGACTAACCCTGACCCGCCTATGCAAGAATCTAAAGACTTATCATACACCGATCACTGGACGATGTATTTTGATGGCTCCCGCGGTTTTCAACACTCGGGGGCTAGGGTGGTCTTAATCACCCTTCAGGGCGACCAACTCAAGTATGTCATTCAATTACATTTTGTTGCAACCAACAATGCGGCAGAATATGAGGGTCTTACTGCGGGTCTCCGGGTAGCAAAATTCGTCGGAGTCTGTCGATTAGTGGTAAGGGTAGACTCACAGCTGGTTGTAAACCAGATAAACAAGGAGTACAGCACCTCCGATGAGACAATGCTCATTTCCTGGGGGAAGTGAGGAGATTGGAAAAACTTTAGTCATTTCGAGTCCAATACATCCCGCGAAAGGACAATATTCTCGCAGACCACTTATCTAAAATTGAATCCTCACGTACATCTGCTCTGGCAAGAGTGTTCGTCGAACACCTAGAACATCCTTCGATCATGACTACGATCGAAAATGACCCGGTAACAGTCTGCGTTACCAACCTTGGACATGAAGAAGATTGGACCCATCCATTGAGGGTCTATCTCGAATATGGGACCTTGCCCAAGGATGAAACCGAGAGTGATCGGTTGATTCAAAAAGCACGCCTATACAAACTTATAGAAGGGGTTTTGTTTAGGATGGTACTCAAGGAGTATTCATGCGTTGCATTTCTCAAGAGGAAGGTAAGTCCCTCTTGAAAGAGATCCATGACGGTGTATGTGGTGCGCACGCGTCATTTCGCATACTGGTCGGGAAGGCTGTCCGACAGGGGTTTTACTGGCCTTCGGCACTCGATGATGCCAAATACTTGGTCAAGATATGCCCTCAGTGTCAATTTCATGCAAGACAGGTTCATCAGCCCGCATATACCTTACAAACTATCCCTTTAATGTGGCCCTTTGCGGTCTGGGGGATAGATATTGTGGGTCCTATGCCACAAGCGGTTAATGAGTACAAGTTTTTGTTTGTAGCTATTGACACATTTACGAAGTGGATCGAGGCTGAACCAGTCCGTAATGTCACTGCAGCTGCGGCACAGAAGTTCTTTCACAAGAACATCGTCACTCGATTTGGTGTTCCAAGTCATCTCATTACTGATAATGGTTCCCAATTCGCTAGCGATCTCTTTCTGGACTATTGCGACAATATTGGAACTAAGGTGTGCTTTGCTTTTGTAGCTCATCCACAGAACAATGGTGCAGTCGAATGTGCCAACGGGCAAATATTACAGGGCATCAGAAAACGTATTTTTGATCGCCTTAAGATGCGCTCAGGGGCTTGGGTAGATGAACTCTACACCGTTCTGTGGGCACTACATAGTACTTGTAGTCGAGCCACCGGTGAGACACCTTTCCAATTGGTATATGGCGCTGAGGCGGTATTGCCCATGGAAATTCGTATTGGTTTTGTTCGAGTAGATCAATTCGATCAAATTGATCAAGTCGAACAACGTACCCAGGATTTAACCCTCGAAGAAAAATGTGATCGAGCGTTGATAAAATCAGCGGCATATTTGCAAGCTTTGCGAAAATTTCACAGCAAAAGGGTGCGGCCGCATAGTCTTCACGTGGGTGATTTGGTTTTATGAAAAATACAAAACTAGTCTAACCGCAATAAGTTCTCTCCTCAATGGGAAGGCCCTTACATTGTTGTTTCAGTACCGCGACCAGGATCGGCTCGGTTAGCAATGGAGGATGGTAGAATCTTGTTCAATACTTGGAACATAGATCAACTACGCAAGTTTTATGTGTAAGTTCTCCAATCTCTTTTCCTGTTCAATTAGCATGGTTTAATAAAAATTCGTGAGTACTTTTATTCGGCTCATGTTACGTTCATCTCTTTATTTGCCATACCTATAACGAGCCTTGCTCGGGGGCCGATCGCCAATAATCATCTTGCTACGATACCCTGATCGGATTCACTGGCCGATCTCATAGTCGCATCCAAATAAGACATCCTTTAATAAGCCGTTTCTCAATGCATTCGGGACTTACTGGCATGTTCCTGATCATTTAAGTGGCTACCAGTTTGTAATAAGACTGGGTGTTGTATTAAGGTCAGTATCAGTATGATCGGATAATCGTATCTAAGTTTAAACATTTCTTAGATATTTCTGATCATCAGAACACCCATATTTTCTCCTGAGATTATAATACCAAAGTATTCAGTACTTATGATCTCATGAGGGGGCTAAGGGAATATGGTCATAACACGAGATGAAGAAAAGTACATTCTTTTTCAAAATTTAAGGCATGCATCTGCATTGTATAAACACATGTTTGTAGGTACAAAAATTGTTATATCAATAATCAAAACAAGTCTAACTCTTTTAAAAGATCATCCACCAGAGGTTTCATTTCCTCCGATATGGCTTCGAGTTTTTCTTCACTCTCGATCTCTACGTCTCCTACCACCGGTTTCAGATCCAGATCAGGGCCGTGGTAAAAACAGAGTCTGCAGAGGATGGCGGAGGCTACAGATTGCACATTTGCCCTCATTGCCTCTTCTTGTCGCCTTGTATCTTCAGGAAGATACTCGAGAAGTGATTCGGCCTGTGCCACGACCAATGTGTCTAACTCGCTAAAGCTTGGATTATCCTTTTGTGATTCGACCACATCAGCTTTTACCAAATTTGCCACCATCTTCAGCTTTTCAAAGATGTTCAATTGAGCACTGCTGCAAGATGAAATTGTTGTGTTTAAGGTTTTGTTCTCCATGCCGATAGTGTCAATCTTCGAGTTTTGTAACTCGATGGTCGCCTAGAGGTCTTTCTTCTCTTTTGAAAGATGGCTTATTTGATCCTCTTGCGCTGCATGAACGCAATAAGCAGTTATTATAATAGTTCATACAGCAAGATGATTTCTTCTGGTCAGAAGTATACTTACAGGAGAGTTGCAATCGCGATTTCTGGAGTTCCCTCTCCAGAAAGGAAATCTTGGCAACTGCTGTTACCTCCTGATTTTCCCGATCAGCCAGGCTCTTGTTCAGAAAGGCGTTCTCTCTATAACAAGGCAAACAATTGTTAAACTTAGACGCGAATTCAGGCAAATAAGATGCATCTCACTTACTGTTGTAGCCGGCTGATCTCTCGTTGCGCGACCTCGATATGCGTTGCACAGCCATCGATCTGGTCGCCACTCGGGTCAAGTCATGGAACACGATAAGAAATTGCTCTTAGAAGCTTGAATATTCCTAAGTTTCTGCGAACTCGAAAATAATAAAAAGAGTTCTATGTACTTCTATATAATCGCTGAATGAACTGCTCTCAAAATCAGCGTGAGGTCGAGCCTCAAGACTTGTTTTTCCACGACAGGAACAGCAGATGATCTTTCCTGCTGATCCTCCTATGTGGTCGGGATTGCAGTTTCCATCCCTTGGGATTGGGTCTCCGTTGCTATTTCCTTCACAATGGCCTGAGGAATTTCCTCGGCCATGGGAGCAGAATTTGGTTCACCAGCGACCTCTGCGACAGATGTTGCACCAAGGCTTGTTAAGGTCGCCGGAGTACTGAGTGCAGGATCCCTGCGCCTAAAAAAAAAAAACAAGCACATCTTGACTTAGAATGTCTCCTGTTGATCACATCGAAGTATCAATAGGGGCAATTCTCACTTTATTCGAAACCCCATCCATGGCTTGGGTTTCGATGATTAGCTCCTGGGCGAAAGAAGCCCACTGGGTGCTCCTGGGGAAGTATCGTCATTTGTCCTTGTTTTGCTCTTCCTAAACAGGACAGACTCCTCTTCCCCTTGTATGTACACAATTCGATTGGTATATGCAGAGAGATGACAAAATACAAGACCGTGAGAATTCTTACCACGGTCGCTCCCTCGATTAGTAGGGGAGGAATTGTTAGCCCTGGGGCTTCACAAGCCTCAGGTGCAGGGGTTATATCCGTTATCATCAGTAGTCACGGGGCCTTGTGTTGCCATTCCTGTTCCTGTCGTCAGGGACAAGGTTCCAACAGTATCAGGATTGGTCGATGTCTTTTGCGACGAATGAGAGGGACATCGTCTTTTTCGTCCTCACTCCCCTCACCCTGTACGACTAAGAAGTAATTTCCACTCGTACTTGGGAATACGGGGGGTACGGAAAATCTTACTGTAGTTTTCTTCGCGGCCATAGTTTTCTTTTGTGAAGAAGGCCCTCCCAAGATCTTCTTAGGCTTTTCGGGAGCAGGCTCCTTCATCTTGCGCTTCAAGGGGGTTCTCTTCGCCTTCTTCATGGATAATCCCCCAGAAGGTCCAACGTCATCGCCTGGACGCTTTGTCCCAGGGATTCTTCCCAGCAGCTGTGTTATTTAAATAAATGCTTTGGTAATACAAGTCCAATGGATGGTTTGCAACAGAGCTCGTTGGAAAAGATTGTACCTTTCGACGCTCTTATTTAAGATCATCGCCGGCATTTGTTAAGCTCTGGGGACGAAGCGACCCTTTAGCTCCTTCTGCCATAGCATTGTACGACCGCAGAAGGTAGTTTGTTCGTTTTTCAATCTCGGACAAAGAAAGAATTGCGTTGCAAAAAGGAAAAATTACTCGATATGATATCCTTCATCGGTAAAATTGCATATTTTGTAAACCAGAGGACATACCTATATTGTAATCTAAAGTGATGTCCGCTATGGACTTCACTTCCCAAGTCGGATGTTCCCTCTCATGCAGGGGGCTCATCCTGTTCTTTACGAAGTCTCGGATGATGTCACGCGCAGTTAATCCCTGTTGGACTAGGTAAAGAATAGCTTGAGCTTTCTTCTCTAATTCTGCACTTAGAGAAGGAATATAGTCCATTTCGCTATCCTTCTCCGGTCGGGTATTCGTGAACCAGAGTCTGCTCTTTGATGGAGGGGTGCAGTAAAACCACTTATGATGCCACTCGTGCACCGAATCCCGCAGAGGAGGGAATGGGTACTCTTTCTTCTCCCTTATGCGGAAGTAGATGCACCCAGCGGTATTGGCACTCTTTGACCACGCCGAGAAATAGAAGCGTTGAAAAAGCTCCACGCTTGGCAGCACTCCAACGAACGCTTCACACAAGTGCTGAAAGATCGCCAGGATAAGAACAGCATTTGGGTGGAGATTCACCAACTCCAACCCATAGTGGTCAAGGATTCTCCGAAGGAACTCACTTTCCGGGAATCGAAACCCACAGCGACAATATTCTTCGAAGATCACCAATTCACCCTCGTGAACAGATGGGGTTTCTTCATTCTTCTCCGCTGGCCGCCATGATCAGCAGCCACAGGGGAAGAATTTCTTCCTTCTCTAGCGCTACCAGGCTTTCTTCAATATGGTGGATGGATCAGCTCCAGGATGCCATTGCTGTCGAAGTTTGAAGAAAGGCGACGGTTTTGGAGACAACGAGGGCAAGGAGTGCAAAAGAGGGTTTTGTGCGGCAAGAATGTCTAAGGCAACGAAGGGGTTTTTGGCTGCGAAGCTTCTCCAGTAAGCTACTTTCTTCTTTTATATGTCCGAAACGACCTTTCGCCAGATATTTTATTAATTTCCCATAATGGGTGCCTTTCCTCTTGGAACCCGTTATCAGTACCCTGTAATGAATCTGAAGCAAAATGTATCGTTATTAAGAATCATTTTATTTCATATTCGGGGGCTATGGTACAAATAAAGATATGATAAACTCTTAAACTTCATTAAGGAGGCAATCCCTTATGATCTTAGAACAAGTTTATATTCTTTGCACTGATGTAACATCCCAATTTTTGCTATCTTTTCTGCTTGATAGTCAGCATATCTTCTTTGGAATCCCAGATGTCTCAACCCTATTTTGATCTCTTATCTCAAAATTATGATCTTAGGTATGCCACTACCTTAACCTAAAAAGTTGGCAGCTAAACTTCACCTTTCAGATCATTTTCACTTTTCAGTTCAAAAGTATTTCAGATTAGTCCTTTTCTGAATTGTCAAAAGCCCAAAAAGACCAAAAGTCTCAGACCACCTCCAAATTTTGATATGATCCAATGATTGTCTTCCTTTCATTTTTCTGAACGTTTTTCCCTTCTGGAAGAACTCAAAAATCTCAACCGAAACCCTAATTTCAGCCCCGCCAAAAATTTCAAACCCTAATTACCCTGTTTTCGATTTTTGTCAAAACCATCAGATCTTATCAGATTTTGCCATTTTTCCTACTAGATGAGTTCAAGTATTTTGGTAGCACTCATCTGCAAAGTCAGATTTCAAATCAGCCCTCCAGATTCCCAAATTTGCAAACAGGTCCTAAACCCGAAGTAAATCCTCACAAATCAGTCCAAAGCTTCGCGGATTAGTCCCTGGCCCCTTATTCGACCTCGACCAGGGCTGAGCCCATGCACGACCACGACCAGAGGTCACCTTGACCGCAGCTGCTGCTGTTCGCCGTGAACCGCCACCGCAAACTCCACCGCCGGCCAGTTCTCGCCTTCACCAAAGGCCATATCCTATGTGTCCGCACGTGTTCGCATCGCGCCAAAGAGCTCCACCGTGGCGACGACCGGAGACCGCCAGCAATGCCGTTCACGCGCGCGTGCCTGCTGTTGTCAGAACTTTAGTGCCACTTCGCCGCCATGCCGAGGCTTTCCATCCCGTCGATCTGCAAAACCGGATACCACGCGATTTTTCTCCTCTGGCAGAGCTACCGCCGTGTCCCAACGCCACCTCGATACTGCTCCAACACCAGTCGAGCATCCCCGCTCGATTCACTACAACTACCGAGGACCCAGTCCCTGGCTATATAAAGCCCCTCGCCCAAAGCTTCCCACTTCACACCACAGCTCACCAGCAAACCTTCGTAGCTTAGCTCTCTCGTTTGCCATTGTCTTCCCCGACGAGTTACCAGAGGAGCTCTCGCCGCCAGCCCAAGCCTTAGCTTCTCTCTTCAGTCCGAGTTCACCGGTGAGTTCCCCTCACCTTCCTCTCTGTTTCATGGCGTTTAATTGAACCCCGGCGAAACCTAGCGCCGGCGATCGCCGAATTTATCTTTTGCCCTGTTCCTCCAATGCTGAGCGATTCAAGCCAAATTGAACCTCGTGCTAGTAGAGTAAAGTGTCCAGTGAGCCAAGAGAGGTAAGCCCACAAGATTAGAATCTTCAATTTTGCCCCGAGCGAAGAATCCCCAATTTGGGATTTCGGCAGTTCGCCGGAGATCGCCGCCAAGCTTCTCCAGTAATCCCCTGGCCAAATTGAACCCCCCAGTAGCTTCCTGTTGACCCCAAGATGCTTCACAAGCATGGAATTGAGCTCAAATGCCTTAAAATGAAAACGCCCAATTCGTGTGCCTTCGTCTTCGGCTCAGTTCACCGGAGTTCGCTTCCCGGCCGATCTAGCTAATGCCACCTTGTCATTTAGCTAGGCCTCAAGCCCCTGAGTATTTTATTCCACTAGCCTGAACCCTGAATCGGCCTAGATCAAAAGTTATTCCCTTGCCAAATTCCTGTCCAGAACCATGTCTGTGCCGTGTCGCCACCGTAGTTCATCGCCTCCGTTCATCGCCATCCGGCCATCTTTTGCCCTGAAACCACCGCCAACGTGTTCCTGGCATCCACGCCTACCTCCTAGACATAGTTGGCGAAGAGTTTGAAGCCTAGAACCAAATTTAACCCTCTACCCTAGTTTTTGATAGTGTCAGTGCAATGTCAATGCATGTCAGCCACTGACATTGACCTTGTTTGACCCTTTCCATTTGAGCAATTGAAATGCCACTTTGTCCACTAAGCTCCTGGAGCCATGTTCTACAATATTCTCTACTGTCACATCTCCAGAAAACATACCTAGGACCAACTTAGGGCTATGTCTAGCCATGAACTGAATGTCAGCCTTTCGACATTCAAGTCCTTTTAAGCCCATCTCTTCAATCAACACCAAGTGACCTTGTCCAAACCTTTTCCCTGCATGCATGATGTATTACTCTCTAGTACAACTATTTCTGTGTGCTTATATAGTGTGTATGTATTATTTGTATCCGCCGTGGAACCAGAAGTTGAAGGAGCGGAAGAGATCTTCGAAGAATCGTCTGAGCAGCTAGACCCATCACTGCAAGGCAAGTCTCAATCCCTTGATCATGTCTCGCCTAATATTTTGAAATGAAGTATGTTAGCTGTTTTCAAATATATGCATGCCCTATATTCAAATGAGAATTATGTTCAAATAAAGAGATTAGATATGACCTAAATAATTGTGAAGCCCCTTTCGTGATTGAATATCCATGCACCCTTGTCACCCTAGAATATCATGCTTAGGCTATGTTATGCTCAAGATTATATGTTAAATGTTAAATGGTCACATGTGAGAAAAGCATATTCAAAACCCCTTTTTGTGAAAGAAAATGTGATTGGAATCGATAGTGAGGATGGTTTGATTGGATGGTGCTGTGTGCGCACTGGAAATGTGAAAGACTCCTCACTAAAGATTCATAAGGACTAGAACCTTGTGTTGTACTTCCATGCGGCATGAAAAACATACCAACCACTTGCCCGGTATGGGACGGGCGCAACATAGTAGCTTTCTTAGTATTAACTTTTCCCTACAATGGTTGTCGGTCTGGTTTCTTGTGTGAAACTGGTGGGCCAATGAGGGCCATGAGTGATGTGAGTTCAGAAAAATTATGAGAGGAAAAGGTGGAAAGAAGGAAGACACCCTATGCCTGATTAAGTCGTGCGCGGCTGTAATCAAAAGAGGATATGTGTCTTGCGAGAACATAGACCAAGGCTAGGAAGTAAGGCAGTGGGGAGGACCCACAATGGTAATGAGGACTGGAATGTCTATTTACCAGGCAGGGAATTGTTAATGCTAGGATTGTAAACTGTTGTGTGATCTCAACCTTGTCACATGCGTAAAAGTCGCATGGAGAGGTATCGACTTGAAAGCTGAGTGATCGGTGGATTAAGGTGGTACACCTTTGCAAAGTTATAAAAAGTATCGAATACGCTGAGCTCCCAGGTTATGGAGTCTGCGCGCGGTGGATTCTATCCACGTCGATGCAGCACAAGTAGTTTTTGGAAAGTTTTTCACAAAATCTGAGTAAAGTGGTGACTCATGAAAGACCGCCACACATAACATTTTCTGAAAATCTAGCTTAGGGTTTTAAAAGCCTCGCTTTTGAAAACAAAAACCTTTCCTTCAAAACTAAGTGTGAAAATCTATACTATGAGCCAAAGAGCCATCCTTTGAGAATTTCCCCTCATCTATATATATCTGCATTCTTATTTGGGACTTGTTGAGCACCATGTGGACAATGTGCTCACCCTAAAAAACAAAATTTAGAAGAAGGATTCATTGACCCTGAGTCCTACGGTCTTGAACCCAACATGGAACAAGAAGAAGAAATGCTCCAGAAGATCCAGCCTGTTAGAGGGTCACGTACCAAGTGGAGTCCGATGTGGAAAAGGCTCATGTAACACCGCTGCAGTTGAAGAAGAAGTCAGATGAAGTCCTTTTGCTTACTTTCGTTGTTTTATTTTGTGCCGACCTTTGTGTCGAAGAAAAACTCCTTAATTTTGTATCAACATTAAAGTGCGTCATTTTGGTGCTATGTTATTGTAATATTGGTCCCTGTGATCAGCACTTGTTTTAATTACTTGCATTTTTATATAATGCATCTTGTTGTTGTGAGCTGCAATGTACCATTTCTGAGTGCAACCCACCTGGGCGGTTGCCACCGGATTCCTCAAATGAGGGTCCCACAACTGATCGCAATGCAATTCTGTTATCGGTATATAACTTATGTTTTCAATATAAGTAATCTGTAGTTGCAGTACTCTGTCTGACCGCAGTGATTATTTTATATTGTATGGCCTTAATGCTATTTTTGACCAAAAGAATTGTCCTGAGTCGATCTCAGACAGAAATTCTTACTTTTGGTCGCGGAGACATTTTTATAACCATTTTTTCACACAGACACTACTACAGAAATGCTTTTCACTATCGGTTTAAAATCGACTCTACTATCTGTTCTTTTACCGCTAGTGATCGGCACAATAGAAGAAACATGGCACAACTCTATCGGTTAAAAACCGATAGTAAAATACCTACACTTCCAACGTTTCAATAATCGCTAACGACAATTCTTCTATCGGCTCAATGATCTCAACCGATAGTGATGTTTTATTTCTTGTAACGGTTATTCGCTGGAAACCGATAGTAATGTATAGTTTTTTCTATCGGTTAGGTACTCGACACGGTTAGTACTGAAACTTTCTTCTATCAGTTGTAGGATATGAACCGATAGTATTACAAAGAAGCATTACCAGATACAACAATACAGAGATACACTAATACAACAGATTTAATTTATTCACAAATACACTAATTATTCAGAGATTTAATTTATTCACAAATACACTAATACAAAGATATACACATACATTTGACAGATTGAATTTATTCACATATTGAGTTTATTCACAAATACACCAATGAATTTATTCACATATTGAGTTTATTTACAAATACACCAATACAAGTACACACATACACCAATCAACACATTCAATATATATTACACAAGTCATTTACGATCGATTGTTGATAGCCACTTCTTCCATCACATATTGAGCCCAAATTGTTCGCAGCTCCTTCAATTGAGGCAACTGATATTGGTCTTTCAACATGGCGCTCTGCATGTGTGTATGAAATTAGGAACGTACGACATATCCAATGTTTGACTTTGAGTCAAGAAGAATGATTACCTTAGGGAATTGGGCAAAGTTTGTCCTGATCAGGTCAAACATAAATCTCATGACATAGAAGCCACATTCCCATGATTGTGGCTGCTGATGGCACTGGGATAATTGCATATGCAAAGACATAAATCCACATTAACTCGAAAGAACTAATTAAACTTAAATTAAAAGACTCATCATTAGTAGTTCCATCCGTATTAATTACCTCATATTCTTTCCAAGAAATTGTTGTGCCCTTCGACGCATCATGCCTCCCTCCAGTAGTAACATAATTTTTGAAAGCTCTGTATTTAATTTAGTATTGCCGGTTAATATGTTATCATTAATTAGCTAGTCAGAGAAAAATTTAAAATAGCTGTGTTACTTACGCGTCTATGTGCCACATGGGTGAAAACATGCGCCACCCTGTCGCTCATCGAATCGAGGTAATAGACCTCATTCATCCATGGGAAAATGACGGCGAGGACCCAGTGGCCCCCTACATTGCATATATAAGCGAACCGTTTCATACATATGTTAGGCGTAACATACAAGAATGAGTTAAATTAGTAGAAAATGCACTAACCTTTGGTAGTACGGCGCAAGAATGAACTCTCGGTCCTGCTGCGCTAGTAGTGCCCTTGATATGTATTCCTCCGCATGTGCTTTGTCATGCTCAGCATCGTGAGGCTTATTTTGTCTGGGTCGAGGAAACCCACCTTGTCACATGCCCTCATCGACGCCAGCCTATACATGCACCTGGATGCAAAGTAGACATTAATAAGTAGTGCATACAAAGTGATTAGATTTATGAAATGAACTGTGATAACTTCACACAACAGCAAACTCACTGGACTCCAGTCCGTATGATGGACATATCAAGCTCCCGCCAGTTGAGGAGGTCGAACAAATCCTCATGGGCCACCGATATGCTCGTGGCCTCACGGTGAAAATGACCTGGCCTGAAGTGAACTAAGAAGTTGATGTGGCGCCTAAACTGGGTCAGGTACCACTCGTGGAGACTTCTGGTTATTTGATCCATATTGCGCAGAAGGTACTCCGACACGAGTGGGAATCCGTTCTTGAACGTACCCGGCTGGCTTTGTTTCGCCTTGCCCTTGCCTTTGGGCAGGGAGCGAGTGTATACCTTTGAAGGTTGGGGCGCGGTGCCGCCGGCCTCATTTGATGGCGAAGGGTTTGAGGCCGTCAGAGGAGGCATGGGGGCCGAAGGAGCTCGGTCATGCGTTGTACTGGGGGTGGTGTCCTCAGGAAGTGAGCTGGCATCCATCGTCCACTTTAAGTTATGAACGCGTAAGTTAGATTTTACAAATTGAGTATATTAACTGAGTTGTAATCTAGAATGGCTAGGGTTTACCTCTTGTAGTCTAACACCCTTCTTGGGCCATTGTATGTACGAGCCCAATGCCTCGCCAATTGTCCGCATTTCGTACGTTGGGACGGGCAACGAAAAAGAGCTATAGCCCGGGAGGGCCATGTCCACCTGTACCTTTGCGAATCCAGGCTCCAGAGGTACGCATTGGATCCGAACATCCTCCCAAGACCGATATACGACCCCGTTTGCAACCACTACAGGTTTGTCTCCTATGTTGATCAATAGGCTACAGCTCTCCGACTTCTGCAATTTGCAACAATTATAACAGGTTAGCGAAACAGTTCTAACGTAACGGGAGTGGCATCAACCGAACTGCATATATAGCTCAAGAGTTGCAATACCTCAATCAGGTCCACCGGATCCACGTGAACCTTCGAGCCGCAACTACTCGGCCTGGCAACATCGGCCTCGACAGCTGGATCTAAACCCTTGGACTGCACAACTCGGCTGAGGCTTTCATACTTCTCATTCATTTGAGCGAACATGTCCACGAATTGTGCAGTCACATCTGATCGTATCTTCTAAGACAGCTCCGATTCCCTTTTCTTCCAGCTGCAAGTCTTCTTCGCCTTTTGCCCGGGCTCTGAGAAGCCTTCCTTCCATGGCACCACACCCCCCACGGTTCGCGTCCGCCCTGGATGCTCCTTGTTCCCTAGAGCCCGGGAAAGGATGTCGTTCTCCCTATGGGGAGTGAACAATCCCTCGGTCGCCTCCTTCGGGCAAGAGATCTGTTATATTCAAAGCTCTCCATTGTGAGGATAAAATATATACAAACTTGTGCGCACACTAGTGATCATAGTTTTTTCTACCACACTCTGTGATTCCAACCAGGAAGTTAGCCAACTTACGATTCACTACACGACCTCGACGTACCTGGGGTTTGGGGACTCCACAGTCCCCGTGGACAACACGGTCCCTCTGGCCGGCCACCAGCGCTTGCATCGTGGATCACGGATCTCGGAGAGCACTAGGTCAGGGGAGTCAACGAAATTCAACGCCTCGTCTTCAGCCTTCTTCCACTGCTCCTCCTTCCCCGCATAGCCGCGAGAGCCGAGCCGATGCGGATGGTCGTTCCTCCTCGGGATTGCCTTGTTCTTCTAGCTAAGGGCCCTCGTACCAGAAACAAGAAAATTAATGCACCGCTGATTACTCCATACAACGGTGTAACCTAGCAAAGGAACCATACATACCTTGAACTCAAGGGTCCCCTTCTGTTGGGTGAATTGCTCCCATACCTCCTCCGTTATGAAGGGGTACTTCTCGCATGGAGATTTGCCTTTAGCGAGGAAGGTACTGACGAGGACGCTCTTGAAGGTTTTCCACGTGTTGTTCATGTCCTTTAAGCAAGCTATCTTGGAACCATCGTCGGGGATGTTCCACTTGGCCTGTTTCAAATGGTGCATATAAGCAGGACTTACTTAATCTCTGGGATAAACCAAGGGAATGTGATTACTCAAGAGTTCAGTGATTTTGATTAATTTTACCTTCACTTTCGCCCACAGCCTATCCCTCTCATCTACCTTAACGTCCTTCCAGCTCTGGACGGTGATCTTCACCCTTTCCTTCACCAACAAACCAACATAGGCAGTGTACTGGCCGGCGTTCTTCCCGATCGGTCTCCCGAACTGGTTGAACTCACATGAAAGATCCGCACGTTTGGCCAAACGGCACAACATCATCGCGCGTCGCGCCTTCCTCTTGCGCTGGGACGAGGCAGCGTCATCTACGCTGCCCCTTGCCGAATCACTACTATCAGCCGAGGAAGATGCCAACATGGTTTTATCTAAAATTCCATGAACAAACCATCAATTGATATGAAGAAAGGTACATGACAAAGTTCATAACTAAAATAGAATGGCAATGATGAACCACCTCTTTTTGTTAAAATGTCAAATTTTCATTCAAAAGGCCAAAAATCATCAATTCCTATCAACATGGTCTTCAAAATGGATTTAAAAGGTTTTTAGAGGCTTTCTACTATCTTGTTTTTTAACCAAATCAGTTTCGAGTGCTAATCAAAATCTATTTGAATTGTGCCAAAACTTATTTTACAAAAGTCCTAGATATTATTACCCCGAAGAAGTTCGAAATTGAAAACTTTCTCAAAAGAGTTTCAATTTGAATAGATTTTGGGTGTTTGAATCTCACCGGAAAATTTGCTTTGACTCGAAAACATGAGCTTCGGCTGTTTCTATGGTCTTACTCGTGACCTTCGGCTCAAAATGATATGAATAACTGATTCAAGCTCTTTCATGTCAAAAATCTCATGAAAATCAAATTTGAACTCAATTTGCAAAAGGTTGTTGAACTTCAACTTCTTGCTTAACCTAAAGAACATTTGACCATAACTCTTGATTGTAAAATCCTATTTGGAAAATTTTTTCAGAAAAATATATTTCATGCAATGAAAATCATTTCTGTAAATTTTCATTTCAAATGTATTTGATTTGAGCAATAGTTGATTCTTTTCAAAATCAAATATGAAATCTGCAAAATTCAGACTTTTTACATGTACTATTGGTTGAAAATAAGAAACCGATATGAGATACTGTATTTCCTATCGGTTTGACAATTAAAACCGATAGTATTCAAGTTTGTATTCAGGTAATATTCTTACTGATGTTCATCAAGTTTGTAATTCTCATATCTATAAAGTCTATAACTCCAATGTTTATTTGTAATGTTTTTATCATAAGCCAGAATTTACCAATCATGATAATTTTGTTATTTGATATGACCAGTTGGACCATTCCAAATCAATATAATGCAAAAGAATATCAATTTAAGAAACTGATTTCATTTCAATTACTCTTTCCTAAAGACTGCCTGGTTCTAATTCGAGTTCAATATTTTCATTGAAAGAAAAAGGGGTATACTGGGTTAAAGTTCATACAACAAAAACTCTCAACATGCTACAGAGTACCTAAGAAAAAAAAGAAAGCGCCACTACTTTTTACACAAAATTGGATAATAGAACTATGCTAGTTTCTCTGCAGGAACATAAAGAATCATGGCTTTGTGATGAAAATTTAAATGAACCAAAATTTCAGATGAAAATTAGAAATTGAGAAATAATTAACAGAAAATTCAGATTAGGGTCTTTTACTATCAGTTCAAAATAAGAAACCGATAGTAGACGACTATGTAATGAAATATTCTTAGTGATTTTCATCAAGTCTGTAATTCTCATATCTATCAAGTTTGTAATTCATGCACTTTTCATCTAGTTTTATATTTGTTATACATTGAACCACATATGAACTATTCAATATAAATTTAAGAAATTGACGCGAGTAGCAAGATCAATGATACTACGGTTTAGTCAAGAACACTTACAGTCGTTCGTGGAGTGGCCTATGATGGCGCGATGCAGTGGCCGGAGGCGGTGGAGAACCCAAATGCGAGCGGCAATGGTGGTGCAGGAGCGAAAAAGGGAACGTCGGGGAGGCTAGGGTTTTCCGCGTGCGAGTACACACCTATTTGGAAATATGATCAGTTGGACTGGAGGGAAAATTGTGCGAGTTTAACCTAATATAGGAATCTTTACTATCGGTTAATAATCATAAAACCGATAGTAAATACAATGGCAGTTGGGGTTTGGAGTATTGCCATTGTATTTCACTATCAGTTTTATGATTATTAACCGATAGAAAAGTAATCCACTGTACAAGATCAAACCAAATTGTAGAACAGGGTCTCATAATACAATATATATTACTATCGGTTGGGAAGAAGAAACCGATATTAGACCTTAAATTCATATCAGTTTGGAAATTGAAACCGATAGTAAAATACAATGTTAGTGACCCTCAAGGCTTTTCCTGAGAACAATTACATATGGGTTTCAGTACATCATTTTGCACTTGTAAAGACACCTGAAACCCCATGCAAATGATTTTCAATAATTTTGAAATAAATTAACAGTAAAGACCAATCATGGAACATAAGGAATCAAGCATATAGAAACTTTCTTCGAATAGCCAATCAAGACGGAGATATCAAAATGACAAACCAGCCAAAAACCACGAGGAATCTGAACTTTGAAGTTTCCATATTGATTTGTGAAAAGCATCAATTATTGCTCAAATCAACTCCAATTGAAATGAAAATTTGCAGAAATGATTCTCAATGCATCACGTATGTTTTCCCAAAGAATTTTTGAAAAGTGATTTGAAGAATTCTTCGATTAAAGATCCAAGTTAGGGTTTGGAGTATTTCCATTGTATTTCACTATCGGTTTTATGATTATTAACCGATAGTAAATTAATCCACTGTACAAGATCAAACCAAATTGTAGAATAGGGTCTCATAACACAATATGTATTACTATCGGTTGGGAACAAGAAACCGATATTAGACCTTAAATTCATATCAGTTTGGAAATTGAAACCGATAGTAAAATACAATGTTAGTGATCCCAAAGGGTTTTCCTGAGAACAATTACAGATGGGTTTCAGTACATCATTTTGCACTTGTAAAGACACCTGAAACCCCATGCAAATGACTTCCAATAATTTTGAAATAAATTAACAGTAAAAACCAATCATGGAACATAAGGAATCAAGCATATAGAAACTTTCTTCGAATAGCCAATCAAGATGGAGATATCAAAATGACAAACCAGCCAAAAACCACGAGGAATCTGACCTTTGCAGTTTTCATATTGATTTGTGAAAAGAATCAATTATTGCTCAAATCAACTCCAATTGAAATGAAAATTTGCAGAAATGATTCTCAATGCATCACGTATGCTTTCCCAAAGACTTTTTGAAAAATGATTTGAAGAATTCTTCGATTAAAGATCCAAGTAATATACGTCACTTACATATTGCAAATTAGTCAAGAATAGTTGTCCACCCATAATCCTTCTCTGTGGTCGTCTCGCAAGTGTTTCGTCAATATCTTCGGTAAGGACAGATTGAAGAATTCCATCTAAAAATGGAGGTAGTTCGTCAAACTGATCATACTCTTCTTCATCCACAACGTCTTCGACCCCAACAATACGTCTCTTACTGTGAAGGACAACGTGCAACTTTGGATTGGCCGGGTCAACGATGTAGAACACCTGTGTGGCTTGCTCAGCAAGTATAAATGGATCATCTTGGGGTGCAACTCTATTGATATCGACGAGAGTAAACCTATAATTGTCGACTTTAACACCTCGAGGGATTTCGACCCATTGGCATCGAAATAAAGGAATCTTAAGTAATACGTAATCGAGCTCCCATATTTCCTCAATAACACCGTAATATGAGTTGAGTGCCCTTACTGCTCTGACATCCTCTGAAATAGTGAGTAGTGTCACTCCACTACATTGCATAGTACTCTTCTCATCCTGAGTTCCTGTGTAAAATGAATAGCCGTTGATGTCATACCCCTGCCAAGTCCCTACAGTAAATCTAGGCCCTCTGGCCAACCATGTAACAACTTCATCTATGTTGCCCTCAGAAGCTTGCAGGACTCTATTTTCGATCCATCCAGCAAACTTCTTGTTATGTTCTCTGGTGACCCAAATCTCTGGCTTCGAAGGATTCTGTTTCCGTAACATTTCCTTGTGCTCGTGTATGTATGGCTCCACCCACGTCATGTGCTGTAAGACCCAAAAATGGGCTTTTGCATACAGATTACTAGAGGGGACGACTGCTTTAAATCCAATCATTCCAATGCCCTGGAGCCTGCCCTCATGCCGGGATGTAGGAACGCCAATTGAGTCAACCCCGGCCATATAGTTGGTGCAAAATTCAATCACCTCCTCAGCGGCATAACCTTCAATGATACTGCCCTCAGGCCGATGTCGATTACTTACATATCCCTTCAAGATACCCATAAATCTCTTAAATGAATACATGTAGCGCAGGAACATGGGTCCACAAAACTTAATTTCTCTGAAAAGGTGAACAATTAGATGGACCATAACATCAAAAAAAGATGGAGGGAAATACACCTCCAGCTGACAAAGAGTTATAGTCACATCGCGTTGCAAATCATCCAGTCCATCCAGATCAATTACCTGCAAGGACACAGTTGCAGCAAATATTCAGATCCAAAAAATCTGACAAGTTCCACGAATGGGGCTAATTAACTTGCTAGGAGTACACGCTTATCTTGCCAGATATTGTGTTGAAGAAATAACATAGCTTTGTAATTGTCTCTCTGACTTTGACTGGGACAATGCCTCTGATAGCAATGGAAAGCATTTGTGACATCAGTATATGACAATCATGGGACTTCATACCAACCAGTTTCAAGTCTTTCATAGACATAAGTTTTTTCGAGTTCACAGAATACCCGCATGGAACTTTGACACCATATAGGCACTGACAGAGCTCTGTTTTTTCTCTTTTTGACAAAGTATAGCAGGCCGGGGGGAGGTATGTACGCTTTTCCTTCTCCAACGGTGCGAGCTCAGTCCTTATGCCCATGTCGAGCATGTCACGGCGAACGTTGATGCCATCTTTCGTCTTTCCTGGAATGTTCAACAATAAACCAATCAAACTGTCACAAACATTTTTCTCTACGTGCATGATATCAATGCAATGTCGAACTTGTAAGTGCTCCCAATATGGCAGATCCCAAAGAATCGATCTCTTCTTCCAAACATTTTTTCCTGGAGGTTTAGAACATTTACCGAACTCAACTTTGATGTCCTTCACGCGCAAGTAAAGCTCCTGACCAGTCACAAACACTAGGGCTGATCCTTTCTCAGGCTTCCCATTAAATGACTTCCTCTTCTTACGGTAGGCGTGATGCATCGGAAGGAATCTGCGGTGACCCATGTACACTGTTTTTCTGCAGTTCAGTAACCATGGCCATATGCTTTCAGTTTCATCCAAGCAAATAGGACAAGCCTTGCCTCCTTTCGTACTATACCCCGACAAATTTTCATAGGCCGGGAAATCATTTATGGTGAAAAATATCATGGCCCACAACATGAAATTCTCTCACTTATGTGCATCCCACACCCGCACCCCTTCACTGCACAATTTATGTAAGTCCTCGACTAACGATGATAGAAACACGTCAATATCATTCCCGGGTTGTCTGGGTTCTGAAATTAGTAACGACATCATGATGTATTTACGCTTCATACATAATCAAGGAGGAAGATTGTAGATGCATAAAAGAACCGGCCAAGTGCTATGCCGACTGCTCATATTTCCGTGTGGATTCATACCATCCGTACTCAGCCGAAACCTTATATTCCTCACTTCGTTGCCAAACTCATCGAACGTTCTGTTAATGTTTCTCCATTGAATAGAATCAGCTGGATGTCTTAGTTTTCCGTCTTGTTTCCGACCTTCACCATGCCAACGCAAATACTTTGCATCTTTCGGATTTGCAAACAGCCGTTTCAATTTAGGAATCACAGGCAAATACCACACAGTTTTGACCGGAGGCCCTTTCTTTACCTCATCACATCCATTGTGATAAATTTTGTCCCCATGCTTATACCGCGATGCACCGCATCTTGGACAAACATGCAGATCTTCGTACTCGTTACGGTACAGAACACAATCATTTGGGCATGCATGTATTTTTTTCGATTTCCATTCCCAACGGACACAATAGTTTTTTGGCCTGGTAAACCGATCTTGGCAACTCATTTCCCTTTGGAAGCATGTTCGCTAACAGATCTAATAGCACCATGAAACTCTTATCGCTCCAACCATTGCTTGCCTTCAAGTTATATAACCTCAACACAGAAGACAACTTTGTAAATTTTGCACATCTGGGAACAAAGGCTTCTCAGAATCAACAATTAATTTCTCAAATTTAGCAAAATCGTTTTCGCTGTAATCTTCTTTTACATCACGTAACATTTCATCTAAATTTTCATCATCTACATGCACATCCGAATGAACATTATCAATGTTCTGATGATCATCATTACTGCAATCCACTTCCGGGTGCTGCTGAGTGGTAGCGGTGCTCGTTTCCTCAAGATCTTCACCATGCCATATCCAACGGGTATAGCGCGCGTTAAAACCACGACGAATCAAATGACTCCTAATTTGATCAAAGTTGCTGAACCTCTTTAAGTTCATACAATCTATACAAGGACAATACATATCTTTTTCTCCCTTCTTCGCCTTTTTTTGCTCAGCAAATTTAATAAACTCATTCACACTCTCCAAATACTCAACAGTAGTACGTTTTATTTCATACATCCAATATTCTCGGTCCATCTACAATTATTTCATAAAATTGACAAATTGAAATAAATAATTAATGACTCATGGCATGCATGCATGAAACATCATCAATTAGCTAGGCCATATGTGTGTACAGCTACTAATTAATTACATTAAATGGATATATATGAAACCCTAATTAACTTGATGCATTAATTGGAAGAGCCAGCTAGCTAGCTAGTTAACTTCAGTCACAAAACATTCCTAGCTTAACTTCAGCAAGCTATATAGCTAGCTAGCCAACCTAGTCTTCTAGCTAGTTTGGAGATACATGTATCTAGTTTAATGAATTGGAAGTAGAGAGAGAGGGAGAGTGTGAAAGAGTGATCGAGAGAGAGAGGTCATGAGAAGATGACAATACCGAGGGGGATCGAATTATCAACCTCTCAGCTATCTTCTCCAGATCACTCTAGCTTGGAGCGTGGATGCACGTACGGTAGAAATGAATCGAGGATGCAGAGCAGGAGTCGAGATAAGTTGTGCAATTTTACTATCGGTTCAAAACCACAACCGATAGTAAACTTTTCTCTCTATTAAGGTCCCCACTGTCATAACCATTAGTTTATATGACGTCATTTTACTATCGGTTTGTTTTATATAACCAATAGTAAAATTTACTCTATTATATCGGTTGGTACAGTAGTAACCGATAGTAAAAATTCCGTAATTTCACTATTAGTTACCAAAGACAAACCGATAGTAAAATTTACTCTATTATATCGGTTGGTACAGTATGAACCGATAGTAAAAAGTCCGCAATTTCACTATCAGTTATGAAAGACAAACCGATAGTACTATTTCATCTATTATATCGGTTGGTACAGTAATAACCGATAGTAAAAAGCCTCTTCTCCACTGCTGTCGTCGTACTCTATCGGATTTTTCCCAGATTGCGTATAACAGTTAGAAGATATGGATTAGTGGATTGCATTTCTGTAATAGTGAGAGAATGTAAAGTACCTTAAATTTGGGATTATAAGCTTTACATAATCTTTTTTAAGAAGTCAGATATATAAGGAAAAGAAATTCTTTATTTCTGGCAATCTTTACATATAAAAGGGACACAGGCGACCAAAGCGTCGACTTGATTTGAAAGTAATTTACAAAGTTATCCTAGGGACGTATTGGCGTTAATAGGATTTACACTGGCTGCCCCAAGAGAACTGGCTATAGCCCTAAGCCTATCTACGTCGTCCCGAAGCAAAGGAGTGCAACTGTTCCTTATTGTATCAGAGAGTTCTCGCTGCTGCCGAGTGTAGTCTCTCTCCACACGGAATTTGCGCGCCTCTTCGTGGGAATTGTCACAACATTATGCCAGATGCAGAATGACCGAAGACATATCCTCAGTCTTCTTTTCTAGAGCCTCTTTTTCTTTTTGGAGAGTTCTGCACAAGGCTACTATCTCACCAAGAAGAGCCTGGATCTCAGCAAGCTGATCGCTGGGGGCTCCAGGGGCCTTCACCTCCTGTGTATTCATGGTTAGTTCATAAAACATGTAACCAACAGGGAGGGTGAAGATAGCTATTACCTGAGAAGCAGAGGAAAAAGCCAAGCTTTGGGGAGGATTTGGACGTGGAACTGTAAGACTTTCCCCATAAAGTTGATCACCCAACAAAAGCTGAGGACCGCCTGGTCGCAGGGGTGTAAGACTTCCTCCAGAAGTGGGATGGTTTGAAGGATTATTGTAAATCTCCAAAGGTGGAGATGAAGATGCAACTGGATGAGTTGCAAGGGGCAATGTGGCAACACAGGTACCAGCACCCTTTAGAATCTTCGATGCAGCTCCACTGGAGGATCCTTCGTCATCTCTAGATCTCTTCTTTGGAGAGACCATTTCCTCAATCACCTGTGAAGTCTAAAATGAATTGCTTAGGAAAATCTTTGACTCAGAAAATCATAAGATGTTTTAGAAGAAGTTTACCTTCTAGATATCTTGTGTCTTTTCTATTTCTTCCTCATGACTCTCAATCTCAATAATCATCTTGGGATCTTGGTTCGCCATCAAGGTGAGAGTAAAGGAGGAAATGCGAGACAGGAAGTCAGAAGCAGATTTTCTAAAGGACTTAGCTAAAAATTTGTTAGTCTTAAGAACTGAGAGGCTGTGCTATTTATAGAGCCTAGAAGCGACGGTTCGTTCCCACGAACGTCTCGAGTTCTTAAAACGCACTTGTAGTTTTTGTCTTGATTAAACAAGTCAATAAATTCATCATTACCTATCAAGAAAAACTAAAAGGTTTTCCTCGGGAGATAAACCGCCATGCGGCATACAGTATTACAATTGAAGAAGCTGAAGCTTCGGTTATAAATTTGATGCAGGATTAAAATTTGAAGTAAATCAGTCTTTTCGTTTTCTTCAAATTTGGGGGCTAGCTGACGAGGATTATCACCCGAGCTAGTTTGAGTAACACATATCTAGTTCAAGTCAGGTTCGAATATGATATGTGTCTATAATAACCACTATGGTCGCTGATGGGCACATAGTTAGTTTATCATCATAGCCCTTGCGCGATCATGAGACCGCGACAGTGCGCGGTCAGAGGGTCGCTGACTATACGCGACCAAGGTAGCCTGGGGGTGTTCAAAACTCTACTGGACATGTTCTCAGGCACAAAACAACTTCTCCCACGTGTGAAGACAACCGCCAGGAGGTTGACATGTGCAGTTATCCATGATTGCATGTGCTTAACCGGCGAAGGAGATGAGTGCCTTATACGAACTGCACCAGGACAACTGTAACACCCCTGTTTTTGCCAAACCCTAAAATAGCCAAAATCCACATCTGGACCCCAAACCCTAATCTGCTTTAGCCATTCCCTTCTAAATGTTGTTCAGAACATTTTTCCCTTCGGGACCATCTCCAAAATCTCACCCTAAAGCTGAGTTTCAGCCCTCGCCATTTTAAAACCCTAATTACCCTATTTTACCCTAAACTGCTTTTCCCCAATTGTGTCGAAACTCTTCGGATCTTGCCCGATCTTACCAAACTCTGGCCAGATGAGTTCTAAAAATCTTTTGCAACTTACCTGCGAAATCAGATTTCAGATCGGACCCTCAGATCTCCAAATTTGCAATCAGGCCCAAGTTCTATTCAAACTTTCCTCACAGAACAGTCCCTGGAACAAGTTTCAGAATTACAGAACAGCCCAGATATCCTTTTCAGGTCCATTCGACCAGCACCTGGTCGTGGCCTACGACCAGCGCGAGTCGCCGTTGCCGCGCCGTGGATTTCGCCGTGCTTGCTCGCCGCCGGCCACCGCTTCTTGTCGCCTGTGTTGTGAGCAACCGAGCCACCTCCCGCGCACGTGCCAGCACAGTGCGTCGCCTTGCCCAACGGTTAAACGGCCGTACTCCAGTAGCGTTTCGCGCGCGCTCCCGTTGCCGTGGCATTTGCATGCGCGTACGTGTCGTTGCCGGAGCTACGCAGTCGCCTCCACATCTGCGCCGTCCCGAACGAAGTTCCAATGCAACTGGCAAAGCTGCAGCACCGCCTGAGCGCAATCGCATCGCCGTCGCCGTCGTTGCGCCTGCGCCCGACAAACTTCTCCCCGGCGCAAGCAACCACTGTCGCTTAAACCCTCGCAAGCTCCACCCTTGGACCTATTTAAACCCTCCCTGTACTTTGAGAGCCTCAAACCTCCAGAAAATCGGCTAAGTCCCAAACCTCGCCGTTTTCGCTTTCTTCTCCGGCGAGCCAGTGAGTGAGCTCACGGTGCTAGCCCGTTCCACAGCCCCTCTCTTCGATCCAAGTTCACCAGTGAGTTCCCCTCGTTCCCCTCTCTGTGTCATAGCAGCCAATTGCACCAGATCGATCCTCATCGCCGGTGATCGCCGGAAAACCAGAAAACCCCTGTTCCCTCAATGCTAACCATTTCATCCCGAATTAGCTTTCATCCCAGTAGTAGAAAGTGATCCTTAGCCATTTCCTAGCAAGCCTGTTGAATCAGGATCCCCAATTGCGCTCAAATCGAAGAAATCCCAAACTGGAACCTCAGCCGTTCGCCGGACCTCGTCGTTGAGCCCCTCCGGCCAATCTCCAATGAAATTAACCCCTCCAGTAGCCTTGTTGTGCCCTAGAGATCATTCCCAAGCTTGGAATTGAGCTCATTCGCCCTGTATCAAAAATTCCCGAGCTCCAGTGTCATCTTCTCCAGCGCCGGTCGCCGGAATTCTTTCCCGGCCGATCTAGCCCCTGAAACCTTGTCCCTTAGCTTCGCCTCACCTCCCTGAGCAATTTCTTCCACTAGCTCGACACCTGGATCTGCCTAGATTGTGAGTTATGCCTTTGCCAAGATCACTGTCCAGCAGCTCAGTTCATGTCCAGGCCACCGTGTTTTCTCGCCGGATTTGGCCACCCTCCGGCCATTTCCAGCCCTTGTGCCTGTTGAGTATATTGTTCCTGTTAGTAATGCCTACCTCCCAGACAAAGTGGTGCATCATTTGGAGCCCTGGATCAAAAGTTAAGCCATGCCCTAGTTTCTGGCCATGTCCAGCACTATGTCAGTGCATGTCAGCCACTGGCATTAGCCTTGTTTGACCCCTTCTGGTTGAGCAATTGAAATGCCACCTTATCCTTTAGATTCCTGGAGTTGAAATCTACAACTTTCTCTTCTATCACTTCTCCAGAAAACCATCCTAAGACTAGTTTCCAGCTATGCCAAAGCCATGAACTGAATGTCGACCCTTCGACGTTCAATCCTTTTTAGCCGTTTCTTCGACCAGAGCCCTTGTGACCTTGCCCTAACCTTTCCCCTGCATGCATGACTTATTTACTTAATACTTTCTATAGAAACTATTTTCTGTATGCTTATGGTATGTGTTTGTGTGTTGGTTGATTGCCGCAGAGTCAGAAGCTGAAGGAGCGGAAGAAGTCTTTGAAGATCCGTCTGAGTATTTAGACCCAACATCGCAAGGCAAGCCTCATTCCTTTGATCATGTCTCACCCAATATTTTCATATGAAGTATATTCACTGTTTCTTACTATGCATGCTTATTTGAAATACAAGTTATGTTTGAATGACATGAGTAGATATTACCTAATGGATCACGAAACCCCTTTTTGTTATTGAACCTTCATATATATGCTTTTGTCACCCTAGGACTCATATACTGAATATTCACATTAAACTTGAAATGGTCAACTACATGAGAAGTTATGATCAAAACCGTTTTGTCATGAAAACTGATAAAAGGGATCAGTAGTGAGGATTGGATTGCATGGAGAGGGTGCGGTGCGCACCAGGGAATGTGAATGTTCCTCACTATTGGTTCATAAGGACTAGAACCTTGTGCTGTGTCTCTATGCGAATTGTAAACGTACCAACCACTTGCCTGGTATGGGACGGGCACAACTTAGTAGCTTTTTGGTATTAGCAGTTCCCTGCATGGTTTGTCGGTCTGGTTTCTCGCGTGGAAACTGGTGGGCCGCAGTTCGGCCATGAGTGACGTGAGTTCAGAAAAATGATGAGAGATAAAGGTGGAAAGAAGGAAGACGCCCTACGCCTCAGATTAAGCCGTGCGCGGTTGTAATCTTGAACGGTCATATGTCTTGCGTGGACACAGACCAAGGCTATGTGTCTTGCAGGAACATAAGCCAGAGGCTAGGAAGTAAGGCAGTGGGGAGGACCCACAACGGTACTTGAGACTTAATTGTCTATTTACCGAGTGGGGATACTGTTAATACTGAACTGTAAAAGCGTTGTGTGATCTCGGCCTTGTCACATGTGTATAAGTCACATGGAGCTGATCCGACTTGAAAGCCGAGTGAACCAGTGGATTTAAAAAGAGGTACACCTTTGCAAAGTGTAAAAGAAGTATCAGATACTCTGTACTCCCAGGTTCAGGAGTCTTTTCGTAGTGGATGTTATCCATGGGTTATAGCACAAGTAATGTTTTGGAATGTTTTCATAATGCGGTTAACAAAGTAGTAACTCATGGGAGACTACTACATCTAATGTTTTATTGAAAACCCGTTTAATGCTTAAAGTATCATTTAAATGACAAAAATACTGTTTTACTGAACAAATGACTTGGGAATCTATATCCCCCTATCCATATGAAACTAAAACCCCATAATCATATGTTTCACCCTCATGTAAGTACAATTACAATAATCCCCGGAATGAGTGTTGCTGAGCACCAAGTGCTCACCCTTGCATTTACATCCAACTGTAGAAGAGGGATTCGAGGATCCCGATTCCTTCAGTTATGAGTTCCCGGCAGAAGATGGAAGTGCCCCAGATGAGCCCACGTTCTAGAAGGATTGCGCACCAAGTCAAGTCAGATGTGGGAGGAGCCACTCCAACCCCGCTGCGGATGGAAGTCAAGCTTTTCGTCGTTGCCTTGTGCTTTATGTTGTGTGTTCGGTACTTGGATACCGATTCTGGTTCTGATAAACTAGTTATTTTCCTAGCAACTCTACTTAGTACCATTTTCGGTGCTTTGGCTATGTAATATTGGCCATGTTGGCCTGATACTTGTTTAATGATATTACTATGCTTGTGTGGTTTGGAGCTCATGTAACATCCTGCTGTGTGTAACCTACCTGGGCGGTTACCAAGGCGATCCTCAAATGGGGGTCTCACAACAACCGTCCCAAACCGCTTCACATTTGACGTCCTTTCATTTAGTATAAAAGGATGGTCGATGCATGATGTAAAGGGCGGTTAACAAGCAAGACAACGAGTCAACAAAGCTTGAAGACTTAGGCATAGTTAGATAGACAATAATATAGAAAAGATCTTCGCCTATGATCATCTCTTCCTCCCTCTTGTAAACACTTTTTTCCTACATAGTGAAATCATAACAGGACGTAGGGTTATTACTCCCACCATCGAGGGCCCGAACATGTATAAATTCATTTGTGTCCCTGTAGACATTACTTATCTTACCTTCCCGGAGGAGCACCGTGAAAGGTCTCATAACTCACAAATCTACGTAAAATCAACTGAGGACCCTGAGTCCAAATCGTCGACAGATACGTTACCCTATTTTGTGGTTGATAGCCCATGATGTTCTTGCTATTCTAGTTACCACAGTTGTTTCTGCGTCTGCCTTTTGATAGAGATATGCCATAGAGCAATGGGTATTTGATACCTATATGATTGACTCTAGTGCAAGTGGGAGATTGATAGAGATATACCTTAGAGGCAATCATAGAGATGATTGTATCATGATATGTTTATAAATTGTTACGAATAAAATATTATTGCATTCCTTGAATAAAGTATCACTTTTATTGATCAAACAAGTATGTGACTTGTTCGTGGAACTCTTTATTATGATATATGTATTGTTGGCATTATCAGTGATACTTATTCTAAACATCCCTGACTTTCAGCATTACATGGAATAATAATGCAAGATAAGTCAGCACGATCATTGATTGATAGTCAAGTTTGACGGACCATAGATATGAGATATCAAGTCAATGTCGTGGACACATATTGGTTGGATTGACCCATCTTGAGACACTGTTGAGTTTTTATGTGTCATCAGTTGGTTTCTAACAGTTATTTTTGGTTTATCTTTAGACATGAGATCATCACGGTTTCATACATGCGTAGTAGCCTACTTGGTATCATCAACCTCTACTTCTAACCGAGTAGTCATAAAGGTGACATACAGATATGTTATGAATCATGTGGTTGAAAGTGAATGGTCGAGATGAAATTTGCCCCTCTCATATCTTGAGAGAGATATCTCCGGTCCCCTTGATGTAATTAGACTAAGAAAGTGCATGACCATGCCGAATATAGTTGAGAGTCAACTATGGAAAGATTAGTCCATTACAAGATCAAGAAAGGACCGAGCTATTCAAGAATGACACGTTTCTCACCTTGAGTTCGATCTGGTGTCGTGAGGTAAAGAGATAATCCATGATAAGTTGTATAGATTCGTCAGATATGATCTTCGTGTACATGCGGGTAGTCATAATATCTTGCTAGGGACGGCTGATGATTTGTGATTAGGGAAGTTGTTTTCGGTCGCGTCCAAATATACACGAACATACGGGATCACATACTTAACGGGTTGGAGTATTAATTCAGATGGGATCCGAAACGGGTCCCCAATTGATAATGGGATTACCATTAGGATTAGGGTTTACATTTGAGTAGGACTTATCTACAACGCCCTATAAAAGGAGATGCGGTTGGCATGCATTGATTATCTGATCTATTCTGGCTGCTACCACCATCCACGAGATAGATCTCATAAAACCCTAGCCGAGTGCGCTGGTGCTAGCACACGAACACGCGGTGCTCCTTCCCCGGACGTGTGGACTTCCGTAAAGGTGCGGCTGTTATTGTTGCACTATTGGTCACGATCCAGTTGCGACATTGACTCTTCTTCCGCTGCTGCGTTGTCGCATCCGCACGTCTAGTGGTAAATCTCAAGATCTATAATCTATTTCTTGCAAGCTTCTTGGGATTTTGGGTAAAAGATTTTGAAATTGCACTAGAATAGCGAGCCCGTTATCCGACACCTTTAGCACTAGTGGGAGAGCTTTGAGTGAGCATCATAGTCGGCTTACTCCAAAAACACTAGAAGCACTAATTTGTACACAAAGTTGGCTCCGTGACCAAACTAAGGGTATGATATGTATCCATCTTTATTTAATATGTATGGTGTTTTTTCCTAATGAGATGCTCATATGTATCATATGATTTGTAGGTGATGTTGTTCATCTAGTGGGCTTGTGGACTTAATTAGAAGATATCCAAGAAGATGTGGTGGTAAATTCATAATCCATCATATATAGATTGAGTTCTTTAAATTTCACAACTAATTTTGTCTTTACCACATTGTAGGAATTCTCTTTGGAATTCTCGGAGCAACCCATGGAGGTTGCTGATTTTGTCCCGACTATGCGAAATTTTGGTTGTTGTGCCATCCAGAGTTGTAAGTGTTAGGAAAGACATTACCTTGCCGTTGTTGTGCACCCTGAAAAACGTTCACCTGCTCTATGGATGGGTTAAATTGGCATTCATGGCCATAATGGCCTTGTACGCCGCATAGTTCACATACAGGTGCAATGGCATTAACAGAAGATTTAGCAGGTGATCCAATAATAGCTAATTTATCAGTGAGAAGAGTTACATGCTCGGCTAATTGAGCCATTACACTTACATCCATGTTGTTAGTCGGAGTTTGTTAAGCAGCTCATTTGGTTCCCCATTGTGTGTAGTTTTGAGTTCTACCTTCGATGAGTTCATATCCTTCATCTACACTTTTGTTCATCAATGTGCCACCAACTGTGGCGTCTACAACCATCAGTGTGTTGGAGTTCAGCCCGTTATAGAACGTAAAGCCACTTTTCTAGTCCGTGATACGGACATTTGATCAGCAAGTCTTTGTATTGTTCTCAAGCATCGTAAGATGATTCTCCTGCCTACTGAGAAAAAGATGCAATCTAGTTGTGAATATGAACAGTTTTAGTAGGAGGGAAAACTAAGGTGCATGAGAGTTCATCCTATGTGGTGATCGACACAGGAGAAAGAGTGTAAAACCATGCCCTCGCCTTCTCGCGCAGCGATAAAGGAAAGAGCCTCAAGTAAAGTGCGTCCTATATTACTCCATTATCTTGAAAGTATCACAATGTTCAAGAAATATATGTAAATACATAGATAGATCTTCAGCAGGAAGATCGCTGAATTGATTTTGTTGTACCAAGTTTAAGAGTGCAGGTTTTATTTCAAAATTATTTGATTCGATTGCTGGCCTAAGAATACCTGATTGCAATCCCATGCTGAGAGGCATAATCCTTCAATCTCTTTTGGTCCTCCATTATTGGTTGATCTTTGCTTACGTTAATGGTTTGTCGCGAATTTTTCTCCGATCCTACCTGCCTTGCCACACACCGAAGTTGGCACGTGGTTGTGACAGGTTTATTCGAGCTATCCAGAGTGTACTACCTCACTGAAATGTTAGTGGTGCACAAAAGAAAGAAAAAGAAAAATAGAAGCAAGATGGAGAAGTGAGATTGATTTATATTAGCAAAAATTAATCTAAAAGATAAATTACCGTTGTTCCCCGGGAACGGCATCAAAAACTTGATTGCATCCAACTGGGGCGCAATTGAGTAATACCGCAAGCGAACGATTGAACGTTGAACACTTGAGAGTCGAATTCCACAATGAACAAGTATATTCGTTTTTTAGGTTAATGGATTATCGATTAAGTTTGAACGATTTTAGGGAGTTGTTTTGCTACTACTCAATCTACTACTAAAACAATCAATCTAGGATTTAAAGCAGTAAAGAGAAAGTATGAAAACTACGGTTTTAGAAACGGAAAGAAAAACCTAGGGTTTCTGGAATTCCGTAACCATCGGGCGTAATTCTAACCAAGGTATGAGAATAGCAAATCAGCTTCAAGTATTTTTCAAGATAGATTAAGTTGCTAGTACGGTCGCTAGTACAACGGTCGGAGGATTACTTCCATAGTTATTGGCGAGAGCCTCTCTCCTGTTTAGGGTCCCGCGTCAAGGCGTAAAAGACTCCAGAACTCCCCTAAATTCTTACTAAGTCTCAACTGTTACATCTATTGCCAGAACGAGAATTTATGGTTTAGAGGAAGAAAATGTAAGAAACTAACTACAAAACTTAATATCGAGACCGAGAAGGAATTACACCTTCCGGATTAGGTCATCGCTAACCCTAGAAGTGAATTACTCGCAAAAAGCCATAAAAATACAAAAATAAATAGATATAATTGAAAACTTACTTGATTGCTTCAAAAATTAGATTTGCCGTGTTTGTCAGCTTACAAATGCGAAAATTAGAATAAAAATAGTAAAGGAGGCTCTTTTAACCTAAAACTAAACTAAAATAATTCTAAAACCCTAAAAATAACATGTTTAATTGAGCCAAAAACTTCTCTATTTATAATACAATAGGTTAACATGTACAAATACAACTCTTGACATGCAGGCGATGGAATCCGGTTTCAAACGGCACGCGAAACAGATAAATCGGAGCCAAAACAAGTCATAACAACTCAAAATCAGCTGGGACCCGAGCTTGGCACGGGCCATGCCAGCAGTCGTGCCCGGCTCGGCCAGGCCCCTTCTAGCCTCTCCTAGGCCCTTCTTCGGCCAGTTTTTGTGTTTTTTGTCTAAATCGATCCAAAGGAACTCGAAATGCTCCCAAATTTTGTAGACATGATCCCTATAACATAATGAACACAACAGTAAAAGCGGATTATTAAAATGATACAAAAAATTACATAAAATGTCAGTAAAAAGAATTTTCAACACGTTTTCAATATGTTTTCACTAGAAAACATAAAGTAAAAATACTGCCAATTGAAGACTTATCAATTGCCTTGAGAAACATACACCAACTCATCTCCCTGTAGCTTTCGTTCTCACAAGAAAAATACCAAAGAAACTCTTCTGGCCTAACCGATCTGGGGCTCGGGCTCGCCGTTGATTTTGGCGTTCGTGTGACTGCCTGCTTGCTCTTGCTTCTGGTCTCCGTGCAAAGCGAGTCCTCCACGATGTTTGGCCACTCCTCAGCACACGCCCACACAAGCCACCATGGCAACGCGAGGAGAGATGAAGGCCGGCAACTGCAATGCGAGGGGAGGCAGCGACGATGGCGACGGTGACACGGAGGAAGGCGGCGGCGGTGGGAGATGGGCGGTGAGGGCGGCGCCCCTTCCTACACCCCTTTTTCTTGCGGCAGCAACGGCAATGGGTGCTCTGTCCGCTCACTTGAGATTTTTGTTTATGTTTGTGCCTTTGGTGCTTACTGCCTGTGGTGGGGTTTGCCTTCGTCACCAGGTGATTCTTTCTTTTTATTGTTTTTGCTAACTGGAGTAGCATCTCTTTCATATTTAACCATGAATGGGCCTGGGATCTGTCCATGGTGGTAAAATTGTTCACAGCTACCTTATTCGGAGTACTTTTGCCTTGAAACTTGAGTATTGTATACTGAATGATACAAATCTTACTACTAATTTTACTTCATATGCTCTAATCTTTATGCATCAATTCATTCTATCAGTAAAATAGAAAGTTAAGTAGAAATAAATAATTTAGCTAATAGCTAAAATCGCCAACACATCTGATGCTCTTATTCTGCTCTCTTTCGTCATATATATCGAACTGATTCATACCTATAAACAGCAACCACATGCTCGCCAATAAATGACTCCGTGCTTGACTGGTGCCACTACATCGACAACCACACCCTCCCTGAGTCCCTTGCTACAGGTGCTCTGCGAAAAAATCACATCTTTGTAATCACTAGATAAGCTCATACTTGTGTGTGTATGAATCTACCAGAATTTGATATGCTTTCTTTTGTATTTGTTGTGGTTTCGCAATGCATGTTGTCATGCAAATACAATGAATTTTGGCCAAGGCTAAATTTATGTTGGATTTGTAGTCTATTCAGATGATGGAGAGTGAGATGAGGATTTTTATCCAAAATGACCATTTTAATGTGGCAGAATAATGTTACATAAGTCCTTTCATAGCATAGTGCAGTGTATTTTTTTGTGAAATCCTGGCTCCACCATTGTTTATTGGTGGTTGTCACGCAAGCAAATCTAAGGTCTGTCAAGTTCTTTCACATGATAAGTTTTTTTGGTAATCATTTTATACGTCATTGAGAACAATCTACTGCTTGTAAGTACAGTATTGTATTCTAAGCTGTTTTGAAATAATAATTCTTTCACTATTTTAGATTTTGCAAGAGAAAATAGATGATGTACAGGCTATTCTGGACCTATAAACGTATTGGCACCTAATCTTGATGGGCAAAGTAGGAAAATCTTCTCTGAGGACCTCTCAAATGAAACTCTGGTGGAAACCATCAAATCACAAGCTATTTAAAACACTAGTTCTTCTCGGTTCAAAAAAAAAAAAAACATTGGTCCTCCTGCATAGTAGTAATATGATTAAATTTACAATATTTCTACTCTCTTTTCCCCCAATGAAAATTCAAAGAGGTGCCTCTTGATTATGAGAACTTGCCATTGTTTTATCTCTCCCTCTTATCTCTATTCATAAAAATTTCTGATTCAACTAAAACTCTTAATTTTAGCACGAATTGATCTCAACTACTAACATACAATTGAATGAATAAGAACTAAAGTTTTTGCTTTTTTCTATACCCTTGCTCGTACTAAATTACAGTAAAACAAACAATATCCACTTTTTCTGGAGTGGCCATGCACAAAACCAATCATGCGGTATGCTAAAGAACTGGGATCGGATCTGGGAAATCTTGGACACACTGATCCGTTTGTTGCTAACTTGTCAAAATACTTGGCGTTTAAACAAATCTAATCTACGTACATTGAAGTTTGTTGCAAGTAGTTTGCATGGCCAGTCCAGAGTAGAGGTGTAAGTCGGGCCGGGCCGTTACCGGGCCGGCCCGAAGCACGCTATTTTGGCCCGGTATGCGGCCCAGCCCGGCACGAAAGAAAACGGGCCGTGCCGGCCCGGCACGAGTTATCGGGCCGTGCCAGGGCCGCGAAACTCAGCCCACGGGCGGCACGGCCCGGCACGAAACCTCGGGCCGTGCCCGGGCCGGCCCAGCACGGCAGGGCACGAAGAGCCCCGTGAGTGCGTGCATGTGAGCAAGTGGGTTGTGAAAACCGAGCCGCGTGAGTGCGTGACACTTCCTCTCTTCATCAATTCAGTACTTCAGCTGTTCAACAGCTCTTTTTCTTCACTTCCACATCCACATTTCTTCTCCTCTCGCCGACCGTCGCTGGCTCGCCGCCTGTCAGCCATGCGCCCACGCCCTCTCTCACCGTCCCGCCTCTCACGTGCTCTCGCCGCGTGGCCCGCACCGCTGCACACTCGCGCCGCAGCAGATCTCGCCGTTGCCGCAGATCTCGGCCCACGGCCGCGCCGCCGCAGATGTCGCGCCGCCACAGATCTCGCCGACGCTGCAAATCTCGACCTGCGCCGCCACAGATCTAGCTTCTCGCGTCGCCGCAGATCTCGCCGACACCGCCACCGATCTCGCCGACGCCTGTGTCCTCTCCATCGCCGGCCTCGTCACTGCGACGTCTCTGTGGCTCTGCCTCTGCGACGAGTCGATGTCTCGACGATCCTCGTCGGCGACACTCCAGATGACCAGACAACGACCTCGACGGCTCGACGGCCTTCGAAACGTGCCGTGCCCGTGCCGGCCCGACACGGGCTGCAGCCCACGGGCTATCATGCCGTGCCGGGCGCCTCCGCCGAGCAAATGGGCCAAATCGGCACGGCCCGATAGCCCGCGGGCCGGCCCAGGCACGGCACGACACAAGCCACCGGCCCAACAGGCCCGTGCCGTGCCGGCCCGGCACGGCCCAACTTACATCTCTAGTCCAGAGAGCTATAAAAGGAGATAAGTCACTAGACTTGTTTGGTAGCCCTTCAAGAAAAAAAAAAAAAGACTAGTTAGAGGTTGTTGCTTAGTGTCCACACCTGCCTAGCTGGCTTGGTGTGGTTAGAAGCAATATCCTGCACTAGGCTCGGTTCATCTACTCGTCGTCGCTGTAATGCAGATCAATGAAAAGTGCCACATTCTTTTGCCTGGCTATCACCGCCGTTGCGGCTATTTGTGCTACAACCACTCTGCCACTGGCAAACCAGTATCACCACCATGAGAGAGAAGATGGAACAAATTAAGTTAAAATGTTTTGAAGAGTTACTATATATTTCGTAAATATATATTCTTTTGTTAGCTTTTGTATATCTTAAAGCGGATTTCAACTCTTTTTACTTTACTCATTTTAAAGATGTGGGTACTAATCAAATAGACTATCTTCATGCATGTGTAGCTGGGCAAAAACTCTCAAAATTTTAAACAATCCCAGGTAAGATTAAAAATCAGATTTGTTATATAGTTTAGGGTAAACTTCAAAATCAGGCTATTGATATGGACATCAACTAAATAGTCTCAAATAGTCCAATTCATCTCAAATTTTAAAATTACTCCTCTCTAACAAAATTTTATTTTTTAATTTTTTAAATTGCTTTAACTAATTTCTTCCAATTTTTGTACAAGACATATTTTGAGGGAAAATATGATTTCAGGAATTAAACAATGTCCGTGAAGCAAATCCACCAAGCTATTTTTGGTAACTTGTAGGACCATGACCCTGGTGTCCATTTATTCTTTTGAAATATAAAGAGAGAATAATCTTGTATCCACGTCGAATTTTAGCTTACTATTTGACATTTTTTTTCTGTGGTGTTATGAAATACATATTGTGATTTTACAAAAAAAAAAACATCGAAAAGCCACAAGATTTTTGAAGTCGTTACATGTTCATGTCGAATTATTGAGAATATATTATATAAGTACTATGTTTGATTTAGTAATGGAGAGTTATTTTTGAATTAGTTGTGTTATCAAGATTTTTGTGGGATGTGCGAGAAACATACATCCACTTCCTAGTACATATTATAACTTAGATTCCTTTTGCTCTTTTTGTACCCTTTTTTATTTTTTTTTTCTATTTTTCTTTTCCTCCCGCTGCTGCTCGTTTGTTGCTCGGTGCAACACCTTGCTTCGCTTTGCGTGCGAGCTCAAATCTCCCAATCCCACTCCAAATACACATACACACACGCACATACACCTCCAAGAACCCAAAATCTTGCTCCATCTCCAATTCCCAATCCGAATTCCCTCCGATTCCCACTCCGATATCTCTCCATCTCCAATCTTGTTTCATCAAAACTTCTTGATGGCAACAATCCGATTCTAATCCTTCATCCTTGGGTTTTAATCTATACCAAGGTTTGCTTTTTGTCTCGAATTCTAGGTCAATTCTCGAGCCAAAATCCAGTCTTTTCGCGTCTTTGAGTACACTTGCCATCTCCAAAGTTCTCAACTTTTCTTTTTCTGATCACAGTTTGATTGATTGGTCCTTTAATGGAATTCCGGTTGTCTCGCTGATTCGGAGATAAGGAGTTGGGGAAAGGAAGGAAATTTACGCGGATTTGGACTGATTGATCTTTAAATCGCAAGAAAGGATTCTTTCTTCGTTATTTATTTTTGTTTCTGAAACAGGGGGTTGCAAGAAGAAGGGCTACTATTTTCGTTTCGTTTCGTTTCGTTTCTTTGTTCGATTTTTTTTTTTTGAGAAGATTTATTTGTTTGATTTGATTTGGTGCGATCGAGGGGTTGAGTGATGGGGTCTATACTGTGCTGCTTGAGCGGCGGCGATGACTGGGAGGAGAGCGGTGCACCGCCGCCGCAGCCGCCGTCCGGCCATGGCTGCTTCTGCGTGCCATGGCCCTTCTTCAGCAATAACCCGGTATGCTCACCTTGTTTTCTTGTTCTTGAAAGATTATGCTATCTGGTGAATCGTCATGATCGATATATGGTGAATGTAGTATGTCTGTGTGTGTAATTGAGAATTTGGGATATGGTTCTTGTCAGGTTGGATTTGGAAGTGTGGTTATTTGCTTCTGTTATAGATTTTGGCATGTGTTAGGCCATGTTTGGAGATCAGGTTAAGTTGTGGCTTGGATGGAGCTGCATTGCTCGGCTATGCACAGGAAGTGGTATATTAGGGTAGAAATATATCTGTTCGAGTAAACCATGCGTATATATATGGAAGTGTCATTCATGGAACGGTTTTTTCACGGGGATCCTCCTCAACTTGAGGACCCTGCCCCTGACCATTGGATTGGGGCGGATCATGATCTGGCATTTGGGGACCAGGTTTTCAGTCGTCACGTGAGGACAGGCCCCATATAATTTCTATCTGTCACGCAAAAGGTTGTCTTTGTCATATGATAATTTAAAACAGTATCTGTATATTGGTGCTTGTACATAAGAAAGCGATAATTTTTGTGGAGCCTACAGTGCAATTATTTGTTGAATTCTTTAAATAGCTGCATTAGAGCTTTTGCAAACTATATGATGAGATAGTAGTTCTTTGAAAGAGCTCTTGGTATTCTGGACATATGGTCACCACTATTTCCTTTTGTTGTGTTACAACTATTTCAGAGTTGCTATTTTTGGAAAATAGAAACAGCCAACAGCCAACTCTTGACTTGATAAACTAGATAACGTACATACAAAAATGGTCAAGCACGTTCATTAACTGATGCTGTATTGAAATTTCCACTGAAAAGTGGATACATCATTCTTTGTCATATTCTTTCTCCATTTTACATGTTTTCTCTGCACAAGAATGTTCAAACAAGTGCTATATAATAATCTATTCTAAATGCTTTCTCTACAGTGCTCCACTTCCCGTCAAAGAGGTGATACACGGGTTGCACCTGATCAGGAAAGAACTCCTATGGTTTGCAGTGCTTCACAGCAAGATGATTCAATGGATACATTCCGCTGCCCTCCAAGGCCTTTGGCTTATGATGATCCGAGGTTCATCCATCACCAAGGACATGACAAAGCTTCAACTCAATTCCAGAAATCTTGTGAGCTTGGGGAAACCAATAATGTTGATACTGGATCAGCTTGCACAGCTGAAAAGATTGAGGGATCATCTGTTAAGCACCAATCAGGAGGTCCAAAAGTTGGAGGGGCTCAAGTTATTGTATCTTCTGACGATGAGAATGACTGCCCAGTATGCTTGGAAGGTTTGCCAAAAAATTGCCACCGCTTTTCTATTTGCTGATGCAATGCCATTTTTCTTTAGTGTCAACAGATAATGTCTTCCTGTGTCCCTCTGACTCCCCAAAATACAGATAATGGTTTTAAAATTAATAGGTCTAATACGAAATATCCTGGAGGGCAAGGATGTATTGAAACTTGGGAACTGCTTCAATGCTTTCCAAAAAAATGAACTGCACAACTTGTAAAACAAATTGAGATTTTAATTTGCAACTACCCATTAGTTCACTCCTAAGAACATTGTTTTAGGATTTGTACAATTTAGTTTCTAAAAAGCATGGAAGCAGTACTTTTGAAATTTTGTTGTTTTATTTGTGGAATAAGATACCCATTCATGCAAGTGAGTCATCCTAGATCATGGACATGCCTTAAGTGTTCAGTTCTGGTAGATTGTTGTTACATTATTATTGGATTTGTTGTCATCTCAGTATAACTAACTTTGTCATCAGAAACAAGAAAATAAAAATAAAAACTAGATAATTTGTCATATGAAAAGGGAACATAAAAAAATAACCAAATTATGTTGGCCATTATCATGCTGAATTTATTTCTATTTAATTCATGTAAACTGAATTCCCAGTATGACTTCTGTGCTTCTTGATCATTATTTTTTTGTTTGCAGAGTATGAATTTGAGAATCCGAAGATAACATTGCAATGCAACCATAATTTCCACCTTAGCTGCATTTATGAGTGGATGGAAAGAAGTGAAGCTTGCCCAGTCTGTGCAAAGGTACTTAGTCTCTACCAGAATTTTTTTCATTTCTGAAGTTTGCCATAGTATTCAACTTACCAACTTTGTCACAATGCGCACACCATTGTGATTCAATAATATATATTCTGAACTCAGATGCATGCAGCAAGTGCCATGTATTGATTCAACTAAAAGTAGTTCACAATCTACAAAATACCCGAGGGACAGAGAATTTTATTTGCGCTCAATTCCAAGGGAAATAGCTCATTTCAATCATGTTAGTTTTGTGCCTAGTCATGGAAATGCCACTAAGGAAATATGAACCAATCTCTAGTTGATACTTGATGGACATGCTTATCTGAAGGTGGCAAACTTATGTCTTGCATTCCTAATATCTGTCCATCTAACTGCAGGTGATGCTGTTCAACAAGAACATGTGACCATATCGCTGTAAGTCTTCACTGATGGCATTTGAAGATCCAAGTCTGAAACCTGTAGGTTGTTGTGTATATATCCGTGGAGTAGAACCCTAGATTGTTTGCTGAAAATCCCAGCAGCACAAAGATCCAATTTTCCTATGTAGATCTCAGGGATGCCTTCAAAGATTTTTTGACTGATGGGTGGTGGTTTGTGCAACCCATGGTACTTGTGAGGAGCTGCTAAATTGGGCCAGATTCTTTTCCTGAAATTTGGGTATCTTGCTATCGACAGATTAAATTAGAATCCTTTTTTCTTTCAACACTGTATTTTGAGTTTTGCAAGCTGATGGTGCCTTGCAAATGTGACATTGGAGGGAACCCTGGAGAAGAACACTAATGTCGGAACAGGTCAGGTGCAGAGAGCCTTGTGCTATATCTAGAGCTTCAACAAACACTCAAAGCTCGCATACAACTCGGGCTTAGCTTGGTATAAACACAGATCAGACACGGTTTGAAGAGAATAACGAACCAAGCCTAACGTCTTCTCTAACTCTTGAGACTTAACTAGTCGAGCCAATGCTAGTCGCTTGAGCTCAGTTCGTTTGCAATTAAGTCCTCAATCATTTTATAATTATTTAATTATATCAGCAACTAGAGAATATCACTATACCCATGAGATCACCGCACTACTTATCCGCTATTCCATTTTGACCGTATCGTCCCTAATGACTACTCTTTTTGTCTTTGCTTCATTCAGACAGTGTACAACATATCATCATTCATCAAATTATTAGTTGTAATTATTTTAATTTACTGACTCTTTTTGTCTTTGTTCCATTCAGACAGTGTACAATGTATCATCATTTATCAAATTATTAGTTGTAATTATTTGAATTCACTGACTCATAAGCAGTTCAGATTCAACTCAATTGTCTTAGCAAAGTCAAGCCAAGACTCTTCTCTAACTCGTGATTCTTATTGAGTCGAGTCAAATCGACTCGTTAAGACAACCAATTCGTTCAACCTCGACTCGTAAAAAATTGTGTAAAAAGATTTTTAGAACTATTCATATAAGATCAAACAGCTTCAAAGACCTTGGTATGCGTAGGAAACTTGCACAATTTCCGCTACTACTGCCGTTTAAAACATTGGGAAGACTTGACCGCACCGTAAAGCAGATCCAACAGCTCAGCCTACTCCAACTGAATGAGACAAATCCGATGGTCCAATTGAAGCAATGGGTCATCTGATTGAGGAAGTTGGGTGGGATAGTGTCACATCTGCCACGACAGTGACATCACCTGTGAGGAGCCCAGCTCGGTGCAGCTGGTCCCTTAACCACTTGACTTCCCAGGATGAGTCAATCACAGGGATACATTGAAGCAGCAAAATAGTACAATAGTCATAATTGTATGGCCATCAGGCCTTAATACAAAACGAGATACAGTGCCGTACAAGGCACAAGGGTTTAACAAATAATACATCTAGTCGGCGGAAGCTAAGCCCAAAAGCAATCCACAGGGAACAGAGGTTGACGGCAAGACAGCACCACATCAGGGCTCCGGAGGAAACTGCTCGTCATCTCCTGGGTCCGCAGCATCTTCAAGGTATCCTCCAAGGTCGTAGAACGCTCCATCTATTGATGAGTTGTTGCAAGGGTGAGTACTTACGTACTCAGCAAGTCATAGGGAAGGTAAAGATACACATATATATATATATATGACATGAACCTATGCTATTGGGGAAAGAGTGAAAGGTTTTTCAAAATACATTTCTTTCTCTTTTCTTATTCAGATCCCGATCATACTCATGGCAGTAAATGAATTACAATGATGGTGGTACATATATCCCATATCCAAGGCGATATATCCTCATATCACATTATTTTCATTCAAGCCTTTCAATCTTATACTCATAACAGTATTTCATAACTTAGGGTATAAACCACATGCCTCTTAATTATTATATGATCTCTATATTATGGTATTACCGCGACACGTCAATACATGGCAGTCCACGGCAACGCCCCTTATCGTGACAACACATGCCACTTGGGTAATCTTGAGCTAACAAATTTTAGTTTATAAAACAATACTTGTGTCACACCCCATGGATTTAATCCACCGCGGCATACTCCTAAAACTCGGGAGCACGAAGTATTCGAATACATTTTTAAACTCTGCAGAGGTGTACCTCTTTTTAAATCCACTTTTTCACTCGACTTCCAAGTCGGGCCAACTCCATGCGACTTATACGCATGTGACAAGGCCGAGATCACACAACGTTTTTGCAGTCTAATATTAACAGTATCCCTGCCCGGTAAATGGACAATACCGTCCCAAGTACCGTTGTGGGTCCTCCCCACTGCCTTACTTCCTAGCCTGGGTCTATCTTCCCGCAGGACACATAACCTCTTTTGATTACAGTCGCGCACGACTTAATCTGGCGTAGGGCGTCTTCCTTCTTTACACCTTATCCTCTCATAATTTTTCTGATCTCACATCACTCATGGACGAACTGCGTCCCACCAGTTTCCACGCGAGAAACCGGATCGACAAGCCATGCAGGGAACTGATAATACTAAGGAAGCTACTAGGTTGCGCATGTCCCATACCAGGTAAGTGGTTGGTACGTTTTTCATGCCACTAGACGCATAACACAAGGTTCTAGTCCTTACATGCCAGTGACCAGATCATACCACAAACCATGCACCTTCAGTGCCTACACATTCAGTGCAGCCAAGCACCTCCAGTGCTACCACCATTCCATACCAAAATACTGGTCACGGCTAGGGGTTTTATTTCATGAATATAAATGTACATGTTTATACTTTTATTAGTTCGTGGCTTGCTATCTTATCAAGTTCACATTTCTCAAGTATTCAATCTACCACTGCCATAATATCATTGATCTCAACACATGCAATATTAACGAGATATCTACTCATGGAATAGCATAGCAATTCATAAAATATGGGTTTCAATATGATCAAAGTATGACTTGCCTTCCGCGTCGTAAGTACCAGCAGTCGATGACGGATCAGCGACAAGATCTTCAACCCCGGACTCTTGCTCTGAACAAGATCAAACAAGCAAACAGGCATTACAATCAATCCTATTCTTACTAATTCACTACATGTAAAGATGCAAGGAGAAAATACTCTGGTGATACAAGGTTCGAAAGCGATGTGGTTTTAATTATGGAAACCAGGGTTAAAATTAGCTGTTAAGGTTTACAAGGTTCCAAAATATCAGGGTAATATCAAGGTGGTGACTGGTTCGCCCAAAAACAGCGAACGTCTTTAGGTTGGCATTCGGTTCGAGGCATCGACATAAGGTCGATGGGTGATAGAGGGCTCAACTCAAGTTGTGACAGTAGAGAAAAGTGTAGATCACAACATCAGGGGTCTAAGGGACAAAGTTATTTTCAAAGTGCATGGCTGGAAGTGGGTGAAAAGGCTCAATGCCACTGGCTGACATAGCCTGGCATAGTCTTGACACGGCCAGAAACTAGGGTTAGCCATATCTTTTGACTCAGGGCTCCAAATGATGCACCACTTTGTCTGGTGGTTAGGCATTTGTAACAGGAACAAATGTCTCAACAGGACCTAGGGCAGGAGATGGCCGGAAAGTGATGAAAACCGGCGAGGAAGCTGGCTGGCCTGGAGCACATGCAGTGTGAACAGTACAGCAAACTAGGGCATAGCTATATCTCACAATCTAGGCCGAATTAGAAGTCGTGATAGAAGACAAAGTTGCTCAGAATGGTCCAAAACATCTAGATGGCAAGGTTTCTATGGCTGGATTGGCTGGATTTAGGAGATATTGGCCGGAGGAAAGACTAACTCAAACCTGATTTGGGCATTTCTGATCTAGGGCAAATAAACTTAATTCCTTGCTTGAGGAGGGTCTCTGGGGCATAAGAGTGCTACTGGTGAAGTTAGATTGACTAGAGATGCACCAGAAAAGCTTAACAGCGAGCTCCAGTTCACATGCAAGGTGCAAAGTTGGGGATTTTCATATTTTAGCAAATTCTTCGATTCTGGTTGCTTAGGGATGCTTAGATAAGTTCACTAAGCAATATTGATCACAGGCTCGAGAGCTAAATCGTTCTGGATAGAGTTTAATTGCTCGCCGGAGTTGCTGGAGAGAAACGGAAATTGCCGGCGACTGGAGAGGTTTGAAGTCAATTACACGCTCGAGTATGATGAGGGAGGTAAGAGGAGCTTACTGGAGTAGCTGGAATCGAGGAGGAAGCAGTGTAGAGGCTTGGCACCGTGAGCCTCTTCTCGAGCTCGCCGAAGAAGACGAAGACGACGGCGTGGTTGGGGGTTTCGGGTGGTTCTGGTGTGAGTGCCTTCGTGCTGGGCTGGGGCGGCTTTTATAGGCACAGCAAGGGGCTTGCAACGGCGGGAATTGCACGGGGAAGTGAAGCTCGAATCGATGGCGAGTTGACCGGTCGGGCGGGACAGCAGCGAAGCGACGTGCTCTAGCGGCCGTGCCGGCTTTGCAGGCTGGCGTGCGCTGTCCCGGGTGATGCAACGGCGAACTGACGGGCTCCTCCGGCATGCTTGCAACGTGGCACCGTGCTTCTGCAGTGGCTGCAGCGATGGCGTGCGCGCGCGGGCAAAATTGGAGATGCTGGTGCGGCCGCGGTGGCTCCACGGTGGCGAACGACGTGCGCACACGTGGCAGGAACGCGGTGGCAGGGGTGGCGACCACGGGGCTTCACCGGCGACGAAGTTCCTGGCGTGGCAGCGCGGTGGTCGCGGTCGTGCACAGCTGCTGGTCGTGCACAGCGTCTCTGGTTGAACCAGGGACCAAATTGCAAGGATTCTTATTTGAAATCTGGACTGATTTGTAATTTCTGTCTTAGAGATGGTTAATTTGAGATTTGATTTCATGGCTGAGTATAAAATTTCTATTAGCACTCATTCAACTCAAATTTAGAGAAAATTTGATAAGATTTGAGGGATTTCACCTATTTTCGAAAATAGGGTAAAATTAGGGTAAAATAAATCTGGATTTTGTCGATTTCGAATTCTGGTGATTGGAGAGAGATTTTGAAGTCTGATCAAAAGGGAGATCTGTATCAAATAGTATTTGGAAGGTGTTTCCTGAAGAAATTCTGGAGTTGGAATTGATTTGCAGATTTTAGCCTTTTCAGGCTTCCAGGTAAACAGAAAAGGACTTACTCGCAGTAAAATTTGGACTAAACTGCGAAAAGTGTTTAGATGAATCAATCTGGCTCCCAACTTTTTGAAGTGAGTTGAGGATGAACCTAGGAACATATTCCAGGGGTTACTTGAGTCTGAATAGGGTTAAATCAGAATAATTCAATCATCTGGAAACTGGGGTACTTAGGGTAAATCTGAATTTTCCTGTTTTCGAAAACAGAGAGAGGCTTAGGTACTGAGAGTTAGGGTCAGAATTTGATCTGGCTCCTGAAGACTTTTATCTTCAGGGTAACTGATAGGTTAAATCTGGATGGTCAGATCTTGATCTGGATCTCGAGAATAGATTTGGAGATTTTTAGGGTTTGGGAGAGATTAGAGTTCAGCTGATCTGGCTACTACTACAGAGATACATGCATGCAGGGTTTTTATGCAAAACTTTTCACCCCCAAAACTAGGGTGTTACAGATAGAATGCATGTCATTTTCTTGAACATGCATTTTTCTTTAAGGTGATTTTTTTCTATGCCATTATAAAATGTTTTGAAATTGTTTGACTGTGCATACATCAAACAACAAATAAGAAAATATAGAGAGAATAATCTAGTTAAAAAGTGGACAATATGGACATAGGCGGAGCGGAGCCAGCAATGGCAAAGGGGGGGGGGGTGTTTGGGTAACAAACATGGTGTGTTCCACCACTTTGTGATTGTTTACTTATGGAGTAGCCGTCAAGTGAAACATATGTGTAATTATGATACATCCATGTGATATTGATAGTCCATTTATGACTTAAATTCATAGCAACAAAATAATATGGAGGAGTCTTTTACATGAAAAAGAAATTTCAACCATGCCATACCAAACAATTTGAGAATTTGACCACACCAATACATTGCCCAATTTCACAATTTCTAGTGCATCTTGGTTCCTTCACCTTATTCCAATTAAACGAGATCGGCCCACTAAACTGTTGGATTTATACAAACAACTAATAACCCCCAATCCTGGACTCGTAGCCTAGGCTGTTAATTTTCTCTTTTCTGTGAAGAAACAGGAGAAGGCGGTTGTAAATTTGTAATAGTGGGCCTTGTGGGCTGGGGTCATGGGCCTTGTGGGTTTTAAAAAGCAAATTGGATGATCAGGCCAAGGGCTGCCGACCCCTCTTCCCCTCGCTCTCCTTTCCTCCGACCTAATAGATGGTGTTCATTTTCTTATAAGCACCCCTTTATTCAAGATGTATGAATCATCAATTGTTGAATTAAGAGTGTTCGCCTGAAAAAAAACATATGATGCGAGACTTCTTGCTTTTGAAATAGTTGAAGGTCTAAAAAACCAACTTATTTGACATATCTTTCTTCTCAGCTAGCTAGACCTATGTCAAATCATGCCTTGTAATTGCAAAGCATCTTTCATGTTGACATGTAACATAAATACCATACATTGGAGTCTCATCATGGCTTGTAAATTGCAGAGCATCTTTCATCTTGACATGTAACATAAGTATCATACATTTGTGAGGGGACTACCCACTTGCTGCGGCAGGCCCCGTGCGTGCATATCTCAACTGCCCAGGATATAGCCACACATACTTACAGAATTGAATATCACAGACATGCTTCAAGACACAAATTGAACTACAGATGCTTAGAGGTACATGTCGATGATTGGGACAATATCCCAAGCCGAATTTACACGAATTTGATTTGTTTAGCAGGAAGACAATATCAATCAATCACCAAAGAGAATCACTGTAAATATGGACGCATAGGTACTATGTTTATACAGGTTCGAGCCCTCGTAGTCTGAGTGATAGTCCTACTCCTGTTAGATTCTCACTATTGGAATAATAGAATTACAAAGTGTATATTGTTAAGTCTAATATCCTCTTTCCCTCCTTTCTTCAAGCCCTAATCCCTTTTTTATACTTGTTGAAAAGGGCTCCCGTTTGTTGACCGGAAGGACGCTTTGGCGATAACTGCACAACGGTTGCAAGCGGTTGGTGTTTGCCAGTTAGGGTGTGCGGTTATGGATAACTGCACGTTCATCCTTGTCTTATTGACGGTTTATGGATAACTGCACGGCTATGGGCAACTTCATAATTATCCTTATCTTGTTAATGAAGAGAGTTTTATATACTGGGAATATTGGCCAAGGTGCGATTATAATGCAACTGTACAACTCTTAAACCATGGTCAGAAAGTGTCGACCAGACCTTCTTGATTGGAGATACTTCTAGTTTTAATAGCTCTTTTGTTTCCATGTTTGCATATGGACTGCTAACATATATCAAGGATTATCATAACTCCGCGACCGGGGTGACCGCGAGCAAATATCTCCGCGACCGAAGAGGCCACGGGTAGTGTAATATGGGATACCACAGACTCTGCGACAATAAGCATTGTGACCACAGAAGTCTGCGACCTCAATCAAGAGATAATCATCCGTGATAGGTGTTGATGATTGGAACCCAGAGGTCCTTCTATGGATCTTATGCAAAGAAGAGAGGGATGAGGAAGGGAGCCAATCAGACAAATTCTCAAAGTGTTCAAGGTATCTATGAATCTAACATGCGAGAGAATTATCCAAGTTCGGGCCCTCGTAGCTGAGTAATGACCCTACGTCCTGTGTATTTTACTATGTGGGAAAAAAGATTATAGAGAGATTGTTACAATGTGTATGAGCTAGCTAATCCTATCTGGCTAAGCCTAGTCTTCTTCGTAGTCGATCGTCCTCCCCTAATCCTTCCCTTGAAGGCCTTCTTATACTTGTCGAAGAGTTTGTCTGTTATCCTCCTAAAGGCACGTCCCACGATTGCTCTTAACTACCTTGAGATGGTAGCTACGGATCGTGGGTACGTGGTGGTTGCCGTAGATCATGGGTACATGGTAGTTAGACAGCCTTGACTTGGTTGTTGTGGAACTGCCTTACCATCCTAACCTCCTTCGACGGTTACCTTGTCAAGGACTTATGATTATCTCAGGATTAATCATAAGGATCGTGGTAACGTTATGATAAAGGATGATCGCGTACTTCTGTGACCTTGGTAATGAAATCGGACTTTGTATCTGCGAGAAAGTCTGGTTGTAGGGAGATATCTCTGCGACTATAGTGTTCGCGGATACAGCATAAGATATGGGTTTTATTGGTAATAAGTGTATTGTAATAGTTTGCGCGAAATAAATATGGATTACTCAGTGTCTCTTCCCCTAACCCTTGGCGACCATAGGAAGGTACCAGCGGCTAAGGTGCGCGGTGTGCGACCATGGAGGCCCTAGTGCAACTAACAATCCTCATCAGTTAGCCCCCAAATTTGAAGTGACAAATGCCTACTTGAGTAGCCATGCCACTTCGAATTCTTAACAGTATCCGGCGCTTCAAGTTCTCAATAGTGTACAGCGTCGTTTCGAATCCCGACGTACCTCGAGGAGAAAATTCACCCGGCAAGCACTAGGGAAGATCTCGAGGCTTTCGCGCTGCACCCTAGGCTAGGGACTCGAAGCATCGCTTTGGTAGCTCTATAAATAGCCCTTCCTTTTGATCAGATTGAGACCTAGACCAAGTTTGGACTAGATCCACTCTGATGCTGATTGCTCTGATTGAAATATAGACAGGCTTCGAATATATTCGACCAGACTTAAATAAGTTCAATGACTATTTGATTCTATTTGATTGATCTAAACTAGAGCTATTACAAAGTATTTATAGTCTAATCGTATGAGTACGTATTAGACTTAGATAACTAACTAAACCTGAATACGTAAGACTTAGTTATACACACACACACACACACACACACATATATATATATATGACTCGGAATACAATTCCGACCATAGTACGAATTGAGGTCACGAACCCTTCCTGAGGTCGCAAACCTTTCCAAGGTCGTACTCCTTTCCGATGTCGTGCATCTTTTCCGAACTCAACCTGAGATCCACCCGGATATGACTCCCTGTTGAGAAGGAGTCAACTCCCGTTGCAACCTGTGATCAAAACTGGAGATGTGGAAATTGAACTTGCCCATCTTCTCGGGTGTACCACTTTGCCACACGTGATCGCTGAACTTTCCGTCCGATTCGAAAAGACTCTCGTTTATGGCTGTGGGTGATTGTCACCTTCTTCTCCAAGATCACATCGTCAGATAGAGGTTCTTCTTATTGATAGATCAAGTCCTCAATAGATGGTTCTATGGTATCTAGCTCATCATCTAGCATTGAAGGCTCGAAGAGTTTGAGGTGCTCAACATTGATAACCAAGTAAATATCCATGTATGGAGGTAACTCGAGCTAACAAGCATTATTTCCAACTTTCCACAAAATTCGAAAAGGACCATCACTACTACATAATACATTATCACAGTCGGTTCAAAACAGTCATCACAGACGGTTTTGAATCGTCAGTGATATTCGAGTACTATCACAGACGGTTCTAAACCGTCTGTGATTTTTCCTATCACAGACGGTTTTGACCATAAAATCGTCTATGATACTCATACTATCACAGACGGTTGTAAACTCAAAATCGTCTGTGATACTGATACTATATCAGACGGTTTTTAGCTTAAAATCGTCTATGATAGTATGAGTATCATAGATAGTTTTGAGGTCAAAGCCGTCTGTGATTGTCTCCTTATCACATATAGATCAATTTATCACAGAGGTTTTCAGCTCAAAACCGTCTGTGCATATTAATTTTTTTAAAAGATTTTTCTTTTTTTTTTTGTGCTAACCTCAGGAATCATGCTAGCCATGCCCTCTATGCAATAGCATTTCATATATACAACTCAGTAGTTCATTTCATACATACACATCATACACAATCTCGGAATTTCGGACACATACACAATCTCGGCATTTCGGACACATACACAAAAACAATAAATCAATCAAATTGTAAGTTGCATGCAACATTTTAGAAATATGTACAATTGAGATTGAACAAATAAATGTAATCAACAATTAAAGTTAGTATGTTAGATATGTATTACTGTACTAGTCTCAGTTAGTAAGGCCACACTAATACAAACCGAGTGGGTCCCTAAACTACCCCTTGGGTGATATGACATCCTCCATAAAAATGAAGTGAGCATCCCTCGGACTAAACCAATTTGTGCAAGGTCGAAGCTTTCTGAAGGGAAGTCGACCCCCTGCAGCAAGAGTTGCTACAGAAAAAATTAGCTCAATGCAGCTATAAATTTTGCCAAATCGATACAAAGGGCCACGATTGTATACCTCGGGGAAATTCAGCCGGTGAGGGGTGATGAGGTCGTACATGTGGTGCATCACGTAGAACCCACATGTATTGTTGTCCGGCTACTGATGGCACTGCCAATGTACAGACTGAGAGTTAGCTGGGGAGACGTTATAAAGTAAAACAGATACTGGTTGAAATTTGTACTGGAAATTGTATCCATTGAAACTTATCAGCTCACCACTTGTGTTGTTGCCCTCTCTCGGCAAAATAGTTCATGAAAGCCCTGCAGTAGTCGAAATTGACAATTTGAGGACTGTAAATCTATATGCAATACTGGTCCACATGAATATCATAAAACATGTTAACCTTTCGATTACATCTCGCGCACCGACAGGTTCCCGTTTAGTTTTGGCATATTTGGTCATGCAGCTGCACAGAACTAACCAATTATTAAATGACATATATCCATTTATGCACGAACAGGCGTAGGATAGTAGATACTTACAGCACCCAAGACTGTAGGATGGACACGTCGAGTGCGGCTTTATTGAATAAATTGTGCAGGTCTTTGAAGGTCACTAGATAGGTCCCGACGGCCTGGTGGAACTCTGCCACGGTGTGCTTGACCATGAAGTGCATCCGACACTACGTCCTGGTCTTGTTTGTCTTCTACATGTACCATCCATGTAGACTTTGGCATACAAGACCCATGCTCCGAATTGTGGTATCGGAGGCCATGGACATCCCCAGAACGAATGGCATGGGAGACGGCGTGCTCTTCTCACTCTCCTTCGTCATTCTCTTTTTTACTTTTCCCCTGGAAGCCAGCTTCTTGATGCCTTGCCTCCTAGTCAGCGTCAGCTTCATCGTCGGACCCGTCGACTGGCTTGTCGGAGGAGGGCTGTCGACGATTCGGACTCGGGGTCCTTAGTCGATCTTATGCAGAATTTGTGAGTTATGAGACCTTTCAAGGTGTCCCTCCGGAAAGGGATGATGAGCAATGTCAGTTGGGGCACAGAGAGATTTATACAGGTTCGGGCCCTCGATGGTGGAAGTAACAGCCCTACGTCCTGTTGTGATTTCACTATGTATGAAAAAAGGGTTACAAGGTTGGAGAAAAGATCATCATAGGCGAAGATCTTTTTTGTGTGATTGTCTAAAAAATGACTAAACTAACTTATGGAAGCTTGTCGTCATCTTCTTGTATCTCCTTTTCTTGTACATTCGGTCACCCTTTTTATACTGGTCGAAAGGGCGCCAATACACAAAGGTTTTGAACGGTTGCTTGGTGTAGTTTTGATAACCGCACTTAACTTCCACGCAGGGTTAACACGTGCAATCAAAGGATAACTGCACATGTTAACCTCCTGGCAGTTGTCTTCATACGTGGAGGAATTATCACGATCCTAGGAATATACTTGCTGCAGAGCTAGACAATCCCGAATTATTCTGGTCAAGGGTAGTCCACGATCGACCTTCTGACCGCGCATAGTCTACGGCCTACTGACCGCGTAGCATCTGCGATCTCATGATCGTGCAAAGCCTGTGACCATAAGTCATTCTTGTGTCCGCGCTTCTCAGGTCGTCAGAGAGCATAACAGCGGACCTTCAGACACTCATCTGGTTCGAATTCGTCTTGAACCAAATGTGCATTTTGAACTAGCTCGGGTAACAATCCTCGTCAGCTAGCCCCCAAATTTGAAGAAAATGAAGAGATATATTTACTTCAAATTTTAATCCTGCATCGGATAAGTAACCCAATACTTCAACTTTTACACTTAGTGGCGCACTACGTGTGGCGGTTTATTTCCCGAGACAGGTTTCGGGTTGTTTTTGACAAGTAATGATAGCGTTGCTGACTTGTTTTTTTAACCAGAGATAAAACCATAAATATGTTTTAACAATTCGAGGCGTTCGGCAATATGAACCGTCACCCTTGGGTGCTATAAATACCAAATCCCCTTAGCCCTAAAACTTCACAAGTCTTTTTTCGGCTAAGTCTTTTCCAGAGCTATCTCTTCTTCTCTTCCGTTTCCATCTCAATGGCAGATCAGGACTCCAAGAATATCATTGAGATTGAGAGTGATGAAGAGGAAGTGATACCTGAACTTGACCAGGACTTCCAGAAGGTAAGCCTTTCCTGGAACTTTTGGTTCAAGTTGTCATTTTATATTCTGATCACTTCCAAAATGCTTTTTGGGAATTCACAAGTGACCGAAGAGCTGGTTCCTCCAGGGAAGAAATCCAAGGTTGACGAGGGATCCTCCAGTGGTACAAACGTTGGGGATGCATCATTGCGCTCTCCTTCCTTGTCCCATGTAGTTCTTCCTGTCCATGCAACTCGGCAGGTCGAACCTTCATCTCCACCTTTGGAGATCCAAAATACTACTTCAAGGATTTCTCCTTCTTCTGATCACCTTTCTCCATTGCGATCAAGCGATCCCCATCTTTTGATGGGTTATCAATTTTCTAGTGGGAAGGTTGCATTCCCGCGACCAGATGATCCTCAGCTTTTGTTGGGTGATCAATTTTCTCGTGGGAAAGTTGCACTCCCACGACCTGATGGTCCTTGACTTTTGTCGGGTTATCTACTTTCTGGGGGAAACACTTTATCCTCCCGTCCAATCTTACCGCGAGGATTGGTAATTATTTTCATTTGCTCTGTTGGTCTTTTTATCTTGTAAAACTAACACATTTATGCGTAGGAGATGAAAATTTCTGGAGCCCCCAGCGACCAGCCTGCTGAGGTCCAACCTCTTTCCTTCGAACAAACTCTTCAGAAGAAAAAAGAGGCTCTGGAGAAGAAGACCGAAGAAATGTCTTCGGCCATTCTGCACCTGGCAGAATGTTATGACAACTCCCGCAAAGAGGCGCACCAACTTTGCTTGGAGAGAGACCACGCTCGGCAGCAGCGAGAACTCTCTGATAAGATCAGGAGTGGTAGTGCTTCTTTGCTCTAGGATGATATAGATAGGCTCAGAGTAGTTGTTAGTTCTCTTGGGGTGGTCAGTGTAGATCCTACTGACGCCAATATGTCCTTAGGAGAACTTTGTAAACTTCTCTCGGATTAGGTCGATGCTCTGGTCGCTTGTATCCCTTTTGTATGTAAAGATAGTCAAAAATAAAAATTTCTTTTACCTTACACACCTTGATTTCTCAAGAAGGATTATGCAAAACTTATAATCCCTAGTTAAAGCTCCTCACAATCTCTGTGCGAGAACATGGTCACAAGAAATGCCTTTGCGACCAAACATACTCAGGTAAATCCTTATCCGAAGTATGGCTTCGTAAGAACTTTTTCGATCAAAAATGCATTGATGTGCTATACCGCGATCAGTACTAGAATTGCGATCAGAATTGAAACTGCGATCAAAACATAACACCTTGACCGAGTGATAATCGTATAGGTTGCGATTACCCACTTGCAGCGATCACAGAATTGCATTGCGATCAACATGCAAATCTCAAGATGATCACAGAACTGCATTGTGATCAGCACATAAAAATTAACTTACAAAAGACATGAGGGATCATTTCCTTCATAATCTTTGCAAAATTTTCATGTTTTTGTATGCACCCTAGCCCCCGAATTCGAAACAAAAAATAATGAAAATATATTTTGTTCCGGATTTACTGTAGGGAGTGCATAACGAGTTTCCAGAGAGAAGGCACCCATTATGGGAAATTAATAAAATATTCGGCGCAGGGTTGTCTCGGGCGTATAAAAGGAGAAGGTAGCTTCTTGAGGAAGCTTCATAATCAAAAACCCTTCGTCTATCTTAGAGTTTCTCGCCGCACAAAACCCTCTTTTGCATTCCTCATTTTCGTCGTCTCCAAAGTCACCACTTTTCTTCCCAATCCTTCGCAAGAAATGGCATCCTGGAGCCGATCCGTTCACCATACAGAAGAGAGCCTGGTGGCACTAGAGAAAGAAGAGATTCTCCCTCCACGGCTGCTGATCAACTGGCGGCCAGCGGAGAAAGATCAAGAAACCCCAATTGTCCAAGAGGGCGAATTGGTGATCTTTGAGGAATACCTGCGCTGTGGGTTCTGATTCCCAGAAAGCGAGTTTCTACGAGGAATCTTGGAACACTATGGGCTGGAGTTAGTGAATCTCCACCCAAATGCAGTTCTAATTTTGGTGATTTTCCAGTACCTCTGTGAAGCCTTCGTCGGAGTGCTTCCAAGCGTGGAGCTTTTCTGACGCTTCTACTTTTCGGCATGGTCGAAGAGTGCCAGTGCCGCCAGGTGCATCTATTTCCTTATAAGGGAGAAGAAAGAGTACCCCTTCCCGCCTCTACGGGACTCTGTACACGGGTGGTACCAGAAATGGTTCTACTGCACCCCTCCATCGGAGAGTGGACTATGGTTTGCGAACACCCGACCGGAGAAAGCCAGTGAGTTGGACTCCTTTACCGCTTTGAGTGCAGAACAGAAGAAACAAGCCCAAGCAATTCTTCACCTAGTCCAGCAAGGCTTGACCGCGCGTGATATCATACACGACTTCGTGAAGAATTAGATAAGCCCCCTGCGTGAAAGGGCACATCCTGCTTGGGAAGTTAAGTCCATGGCGGATAGCACCCTAGACTATAATAATGGTACGTCCTTTAATCAGCAAAACATACATTTTTTCTGACTAAAAAAAATGTTGTATTTGTTAACATGCATGTTTGTGATACAGCTCTATCTTTGTCCGAGATCGAGAAACGGACAAACTACCTCCTTCGGGCGTATACTACCACTGTGGAGGGAGCTAAGGGATCACCTCGCCCCCAGAGCTTAATTAATGCCGACAACGATCTTAAGCAGGAGCGCCGAAAGGTATGACCTTTCCTAACAAGCTCTTGTTGTAAATCATCCACTTGTCCTGTATTACCAAAGGCATTTGGAATAATACAGCTTCTGGGGAAGTTTGCTGAGGTGATGCATCCAAGCGAGGACGTTGGTCCTTCGGGGAGACCAGCTGCGAAGAGGGTGAGGAGGACCCCTTCGAAGCACGAAGTGAAGGACCCTGCTCCCAAAAAACCCAAGAAAATCCCGGGAGGGGCTTCTTCACAAAAGAAAATCACAACCGCAAAAAAGACTGCGGTAAGATATTCAGTACCCCCTGTAACCCCAAGTACGAGTGGAAATTACTTCTTCATCGTACAGGGTGAAGGGAGCGAGGACGAGGAGGATGACATTCCTCTAGTTCGTCGCAAGAGGAAGGCGATTGACCTTTTGGGAACAAGCATCCCAGAGAGGTTGGCTTCCCCTCAAATCGGCGAAGTCTTGTCTCTGACTGTAGGGATAGAGACGGCTACAATGGGCCCCGTGACTACTGGCAATCCTGTGGTTGCGGGTGAAACCCTGGTGCCTGAAGCTCATGAAGCCTCAGGACTTACAACTCCTCTCCTTTCGATAGAAGGAGCGACTGTGGTAAGATTTCTCACAATCCTGCATGTTTTCATTCCTCTGTACACATCTATTGAGTTGTGTTCATATAGGGAGAGGAGGATACCGTCCTCTTTAAGAGAAGGAAAACGAGGACGGATGAAGACTCTTCCCCGAGAGCAGCCATCAAGCTCTTCTCCCTCGGGAGCACATCATCGAAACCCAAATCGTGGGTGGGGTTTTGAATAATGTGAGAACTTTTCTAATCGTCATCTAAATATGACCGACCAGAAGTTTCTTCATCTTTCAATATGTTTGTCTGTTGGCGCAGAGATGGTGCACCCAGTACCCTGGCAACCTCGACAAGCCATGGCACACCCACTACGGAGGTCACGGGAGAGCCAAGCCCGATTCCCGTGGCCGAAGAGGTTCTTCGGGACATTGTGGATGGAATGGCAGAGGAAATCCATTCCCAAGGGACGAAAATCAAGGTCCCAGTCATGGAGGGGGAACAATAGGAAAAATCATCTGCTACCCCTACCGCGGACACAACAGGTCCTGAGGTTAGACCTCATGCTGATGTTGAGAGCGACTCAATCAGTGATTACAGAGAGGTATAAACAATTTTTATTTTCCAATCCGCAATAAATTCTGGGACATTCAAGTCTCAAGAGCGACTTCTTATTGTATTCTAGGACTTGACCCGTGTGGCTACCAGATCAACAGCTATTGCAAAGCATCTTGAGGTAGCACAACAGAAGATCAGTCGGCTAGAACAGTAAGTATAGTGCTCTTCGTTCATGTTAACTTGAATCCGTATTTAAGCGTAATTGGTTGTCCTTCTTGACACAGAGAAAATGCCTTTCTGCACAAGAGCATGGCTGATCGAGAGAATCAAGAAGAAGCTGCAGCTGCGAGATATTCTTCTTTGGAGAAGAAACTTCGCGATGCGCAGTCAAATCTTGCTTGTAAGTACACTCCCGACCAGAAGAAAACTTCACATCATATGAGCTTTACTTATAGTAAATATTTACTGTGTTCGTACAGCACAAGAGGATCAAATAAGCCATCTTTCAGAAGAGAACAGAAACCTTCAGACGACCATCGAGTTGCAAAGCTCGAGAATTGATACCGCCAGCATGGAGAACAAGGGACTGAACGAAACAATCTCCTCCTGCAGCGGTACTCAATTAGACATCTTCGAAAAGTTGAAGATGGTGGCCACTCTGCTACAGACAGACGTGATCGAGTCGCGAAAGGACAATTGAAGCCTCAGCGAGTTAGCCACACTGGTCGCGGCACAAACCGAATCACTCCTCAAGTATCTTCCTGAAGATACAAAATGGCAGGAAGAGGCGCTAAGGTCAAATGTCAGATCCGTAGCCTCTGCCATTCTCTGCATATTACGATTCCACCACAGCCCAAATTTGAATTTGAAACCGGTGATAGGAGATGCATAGATCGAGAGTGGTTGATTGAAAGCCATCTCTGAAGAAATCAAGCCTCTAGTCGAAGATCTACTGAAAGAGCTAGGCCTCATTTGATTTTCTTGTAATGATATCTCTCAGAAACTATTCCTGTAAAATTACATTTATAACATGCAAATGCGTGCCTTAAATTTTTTGAAAGAAAAGTACTTCTTTTTGTTTCATGTTGCGACCATGTTCCCCTCGCCTCCTCCTGAGATTATGTATACTGAAGGCACAGTATTATAAGTGCAGGAAAAATATGGGTATAACTCTGACCAGACCGATAATCATTTTCAATACAACATCCGACCTTATTGCCAACCGACAGCCACTCTAATGACCAAGGACATACCAGCAAGCCCCGTGTGCGTTGAGAAATGGCTTATTGAGGGGTGTCTTGTCTGGAAGTGATCACGAGATCGGCCAGCGAATCTGATCGAGGTATCATAGTGATACAATTATCGGCGACCAGCCCCCGAGTCAGACTCGTAACATGTGGGCAGAAGGAATGATTATCACATGAAACAACTAAAAGTACTGATTTTGTTAAATCATGCTAACTGAAAAGGAAAAGGGCTTGGTAACTTACACGTAAAACTTGCGCAGTTGATCAATGTTCCATGTATTGGATAAGATTCTACCATCCTCCATTGCAAGCCGAGTCGATCCTGGTTGCGGCATCGAGACAATAGTGTAGGGACCTTCCCATTGAGGGGAAAATTTATTGCAATTAGATTGATTTTGTATTTTACATAAAATCAGATCACCCACGTGAAGGCTACGTGTCCACACCCTTTTGTTATGGTATTTGCGCAAAGCTTGCAAATACACCGCAGACTTGACCAGAGCTCGATCACGTTTTTCTTCTAGGAGGATTAGATCTTGTAATCATTGTCCGTTCTGATCAACTTGTTCGTATTGATCTGTTTGGACAGAACCAATACTAATTTCCATGGGTAACACAGTCTCAGCTCCGTATACCAGATGGAAAGGTGTCTCACCAGTGGCTCGACTAGAAGTAGTATGTAGTGCCCACAGAACGGTATAGAGCTCATCTACCCAAGCTCCTGAGCGTGTCTTAAGGCGATCAAAAACACGTTTTTTGATGCCCTGCAAGGTTTGCCCGTTGGCACGTTCAACGGCACCATTGCTCTGCGGATGAGCTACCGAAGCAAAGCACACCTTGGTTCCAATATTGTTGCAATAGTCCAGAAAGAGACCGCTAGCGAATTGGGAACCATTATCAGTGATGAGATGATTTGGAACACCGAATCGAGTCACAATGTTCTTATGAAAGAACTTTTGTGCAGCAGCAGCAGTGACATTGCGTACTGGCTTGGCCTCAATCCACTTTGTAAACGTGTCAATGGCTACGAACAAGAACTTGTATCCATTGACCGCCTGTGGCATAGGACCAACAATATCCATCCCCCAAACCACGAAGGGCCATGATAGAGGGATAGTTTGCAGAGCGTAGGCAGGCTGGTGGACCTGTCTCGCATGAAATTGACACTGAGGTTATGTCTTGACCATATTTTTGGCATCATCAAGTGCCGAAGGCCAGTAACATCCTTGTCGGAAAACCTTTCCGACCAGTGTACGGAACGATGCGTGTGCACCGCATACACCATCATGAATTTCTTTCAAGAGGGATTTACCTTCCTCTTGGGACACACAGCGCATGAATACTCCTTGAGTACCTTTTCTATACAAAACTCCTTCTATAAGTTTGTACAGGTGCGCTTTTTGAATCAACCGATCGCTCTCGGTTTCATCCTTGGGCAAGGTCCCATGTTCGAGATAGACCCTCAATGGATGGGTCCAATCTCGTTCATGTCCAAGGTTGGTAACGCAGACTGTTACCAGATCATCCTCGGTCATAGTCATGATCGAAGGATGTTCCAAGTGTTCAACGAACACTCCTTCCAGGGCGGATGTGCGTGAGGACCCAATTTTGGATAATTGGTCTGCGAGAATATTGTCCTTTCACGGGATGTATTGGACTTCGAAATGACTGAAGTGTTTTTCCAATCTCCTCACTTCCCCCAGGTAATGAGCCATTGTCTCATCGGAGGTGCTGTACTTCTTGTTTACCTGGTTTACGACCAGCTGTGAGTCTCCCCTCACCACTAGTCGACGGACTCTGAGGAATTTTGCTGCCTGGAGCCCTGCAATAAGACCTTCATACTTCGCTGCGTTGTTGGTCGTAACAAAGTGTAGTTGAATGACATACTTCAGTTGGTCACCCTGAGGTGTGACTAAGACCACTCCAACCCCCGAGTGTTGAAAATTACGAGAGCCATCAAAATACATCGTCCAGTGATCGGTGCATTCCAAAGCTTCAGACTCCTGCACGGGCGGTGAAGGATTAGTCCATTCGACCACGAAGTCGGCCAGGATTTGAGATTTGACCATGGTGCGAGGCGTGAAATGGATGTCGAACGCTCTGAGTTCCACAGCCCATTTCACGATCCGACCAGATTTCTCTGGATTCCGGACAATATCCCCCAAAGGAAAAGATGAGGGCACTGTGATCCTATGTGCTTGGAAGTAATGTCGTAGCTTACGGGAAGCCATCAGTAGTGCGTAAAGTATTTTCTAGACCTCAGGGTATCACTCCTTAGGACCATGAAGTACTTCGCTTACGTAGTAGATGGGTTTGTGCACACTTTCTCTCTCCGCGATCAAGACAATGCTGACCACATAAGGTGTGGCCGCCAAGTAAAGGAGTAATGGTTCCTCTTTATTAGGAGAAACCAAGACTGGCAGATTGGACAAGTACGCTTTGACCTCCTGAAATACTTTTTCGGCCTCATCGGACCAAGTAAAATTATGGTGTTTGCGCAGAGCTTTGAAGAAAAGTAGTCCCTTTTCGCCCAGTCGCGATATAAATTGGCTTAATGCCGCCATGCGACCTGCTAGGCGCTGAACATCTTCGATGGTCAAGGGAGACCTCATTTGTTCGATAGCCCTGATCATTTCAGGGTTGACCTCGATTGCTCTAGAACAAACAAGAAAACCTAGAAGTTTTCCAGATGAAACCCCAAAAGAACATTTCTCCGGGTTTAATTTTATTCCAAATCGATTCAAATTACAGAAGGATTTAGCAAGATCATCTAAATGAGATGAACTTTTTAAGCTCTTTACAACCAAGTCATCTACATAAGCTTCAAGATTACGCCCCATCTGGGAAAGAAAGGTCTTTTGCATCAAGCGCTGGTACGTGGAACCAGCGTTCTTGAGACCAAACGACATTCTGACGTAGCAGTAGGTGCCGAATGACGTGATGAAGGCAGTCTTCTCTTCATCTTCTTTTGCCATGCTAATTTGATGATATCCTGAGTAAGCATCCAGGAAACTCATCAGTTCGCAACCCGCAGTTGAATCATCCTTCGGACAGGCACTATTTAGGCTGGTGTAGTTGATGCGGGGAAGGAGATATCATCCTTCGGACAGGCACTATTTAGGCTGGTGTAGTCGACGCACATGCGCCACTTGCCATTTGACTTGTGGACCATGACCGGGTTTGCAAGACATTCCTGATGATCGACTTCGCGAATAAATCCGGCCTTTTGGAGCTTATCTAACTCCACTCGGATGGCTTCCTGCCGATCAACAGCAAAACGCTTGAGCTTCTACTTTATTGGTCGCTGTCCAGGTGTGCTAACCTATGCTCAATTACCTCCCTTGGGACACCGGGCATGTCGGATGGTTTCCACGCAAACACATCTGCATTAGCTCAGAGGAAAGTAATGAGCTTGAGTTCCTATTTGTCATTCAGTCCTGATCCAACCTGAATTGTCCTAGATGGATCATCTGGGTACAATGGAACCAATTTTAATGTTTCATCTGGTCGAGGAGCAGTTTTGATCATACCAGTAGACATTGTGGCAATCTGGGGTTCTCGGAGGGGAAGCTGATCTACCATCTCCAGGGATAACCGATCACACGTCAATACCACGTTGTGACTACCTCGGACCAAAATAATGCCCTTGGGGCAAGGCAACTTGCTGCACTGATAAGCATAGTGCGTAGCCATCATGAATTTAGCGAGAGTTGGCCTGCCAAAGATTGCATTATAAGCCGAATCACAATCAATTACATCGAAGGTAACCAATTCTGTTCGGAAGTTATCTGATTCGCCCAGCGTGACCGGGAGCACCACCTGTCCCAATGGCATCATAGAGGAACCAGGAATTATCCCATAAAACGGATGAATTATGGGTTTAATTTTTGAACGAGGAATTTGCATCTCGTCCAGTGCCTTGACCAATAAAATGTCCAAGGAACTACCTCCGTCGATCCGGACCCTTTCGACCATCGCATTACTGATGATTGGGGTAATGACCAAAGGTAGCCTCTATGGTTGAGTAAGCCCCATAGGGCAATCAGAGCGATGAAACGTCAAAGGAGTATCCGACCAATGGGGGTATTGAGGTTCACCAAGGGGAGTCTCCGCTTGGTTCACCTCTCGGTGAAAAGCTTTAAATTACCGTTTAGAAACAAAAGAGGAGGAACCTCCGAAAATAACATTGACATGATTACGAGGTACCTGGTAGGACATCTCTTTGTCCCCACTGGCATCTCTTAGCCCGCAAGCCTGTTCTTTTGGTGGCAAGGTCGGCATTGGCCCGATCCCCTGGTAGAAGTCATCCAGCTGCTTCAACCAACTCTGGCAATTCTTGAGGTCGTGGCCTACAGAGTTGTGGAGTGGACACAATCTCTTGCCTTCCTGTGGGTTAGTCGACTTCTCTGGTTTAGTTGGCATTGCGACCACCAGAAGCAGTTTTATTTTTAAATGAAGATTTGTTACCTTTGGTCGACGGGGGTTTCTTTGTGACCGCGACCTCTCGGTATTGTCCAGTTCGACTCCTTTTTGATTTCTTTGACTTTCCACCTGATGAAGATTTCGGCTTCTTGTTCGAATCCTCTCTCTTTACGTCCTTGAGACCTGGTTGAGGCGGTAAGTTTCCTTTGTCCACCATCCGATTCCACTCAATGGCCTCGGCCGCGTCGGAATATCGATCAGCCATATCAAAAAGATCAGCTACTGATCGAGGGGGATGGATGAGCAAATCCTCTGTAAATATCCAGTATCGAACGGCGTGTTTAAATGCCCTGATAACGGAATTATCAGATATGTTTGGGATGATATTTCTCACCCCGATGAATCTTTTGACAAACTGACGAAGAGTTTCGGTCGATGTTTGTCGTAGTCGGTGGAGGTCGTCCTCTTTCCCGGCTTCTGATAACAATTCTGGGAATTATTGAGGATGGCATCGCACAATATTTTCCAGTTATATATCGAACCCTCGTAGCCAGGTTCTTGTCGGTCCCTCGAGGACTGTAGGCAAATAGTTGGCCATGACCCGGTCATCGCCACTCGCTGCCTGAATAGCAGTGATGTAAATTTGAAGGAACTCAGATGGATTCTGAGTTCCGTCAAATCTTTCGATAGCCCCCGGTTTAAACTTATCCGGCCAAACGACCGTGCGAAGGCCTGGCGAGAAAGCTTTACAATCGACATAAGGACCATGGATGGATCTGCGACTCTCGATCTGATCTCGGGCAACCTCACGCGAAGGAGAGGCCACGCGTGGTCCCAGGCGAGAGTGGACAGGAATTCGTTCCCGATCACGAGAATTTCCCGCTGGCTTTGTCATGCCGAGACGGCACTAGTGGTGGATGATTCCGTCTACCAGAACTAGAGTTAGAGAGTATTCTCTTTCATGGGAACTTATCGCCGATCGAGAAGAGGCTGTAGGGGTCGCTTCAGATGCGACCTCGTCTAACCTGTCCTCTAAGATTCTGGCGAAAGACGGTTTCTGCGCATCTGTGATAGTAGGAGGAAAATTATGCAGGACCTCTGTGATTGATCGAAGCCGGCCATGCGTGCTCCTCCTGGGTGCGCCAGGTGTAACCGTCTCTTCGTTCGCTGGTAAATGTGCCGGGGGTAAAGGTGTCTGGTGGCGTCTGCGGCCATGTGGACGACGGGGGGAACTCAGAGCAGTATCGTAACGAGCTTGTGCATTTTGTAGAGCCTCTAGGGCTGTTTTGCGGAGCTCATTATCTTGCTGCTGGCGATCTTGATCCTCCTTTTGTCTATGTTCTTGTTCTTCTTTCTGCTCGCGCTCCTGTTCTTCCCTAGCAGTTCATTGATTGGGAGTTTCTTCCGATAAGGCAGCGGATTGCCTAGGGAATGAGGTCGCCGATGGAGAGAACATCTCTGTTTGTTCCGAGTCGGACTCAAAATCAAAGAGACGGTGGAGGTTATCAGGATCAAACCTCCCCGGACTGAATTCCTGGTCAACATCGCCTTTGCCCTCGACAGGGTCATGCGATGGGCCGGATTCAACCTCCAACGCTGTAAAAACAACATTGGGTTCTGGTTCTGTGTCTGTTGTCTCCTGGCCGATAGACATGATCTGAGTGGTCGAATCGACCTCTGGGACGTCTTCGCCCCAGGTTTCCTCCATTGGAACAGGATCACTAGGTGAAGGCATCTGTATGTGGGCATAATCCTCGAGATCGAAGTCGTTCTCGGAATCATATGCAGTAACACCCTGAGTTTAGGGGTGAAAACTTCCTTTTTCATGAACATCATGCATGCACGTATCTGTAGTAATAGCCAGATCATTATCTTTATCAAGCCCTAAAAATACCACTGCACTATCTGCCAAATTGACACCACCAGTGAGTATCTCTCATCCTCCTCATCGTTCTGTTGCATCCAATTGCTCTCCGATGGACCCTAACACCGGTGATCGCCGGAATCTTCGATTTGCCCAGTTCCGGCAATGCAGCCCGATTTATCCCAAATTAGCTCTCGATTTAGTAGAGCAAATTAATCAGTGAGCTATCCTTAGCAAGCCTGTCCATCAAGATTTCAAAATTGAGCTCTAATCAAGACTTTCCAATCCTAGATTGAAAGTTATAACCTTAACAAAATTTGTGTCCAGAACTGTTGCAGGGCAATAAGATCACCGCAGTTCATCACCGGATTTCTTGTTGTCCGGCCATCTTCAGCCGTGGAGCTTGTTATGTATTTTGTTCCTGTTACTCAGGCCTACCTCCTAGACAAAGTTAGCACAGCAGTTGAGCCCTTGAACTGCATTTTATGCTTAGCCCTAGATTTTGACATTGTCAGCCCTATGCCAGAGCTTGTCAGCCAGTGGCATTAGTTCTTTTCACTTCTGTCCAGTTGTGCAAATTGAAAATAACCTTCTCCCTTAGACTTGTGGAGTTGTGCTCTACATTTTATTCTACTGCCACAAGTTGAGATAATCCCTCTATCATCTATCGACCCTATGTCAATGCCTTGAACCAAATGTCGACCTAAAGACGTTTGCTGTTTTTGAGCGAACCAGTCGCAACCTTGATATCATTTTGATATTTTGAGACATTTGGAACCTTGTAAACTTTTGGCAACTAATCTTAACCCTGGTTTCCATAACTTAACCCTAATCACTTTCCAGAACTCTCGAATCTTGTATTGCCTAAATGTTCTCATTGCATTATTGCATGTAGTGAATTAGTAAGAGTAGGATTGATTGTAATGCCTGTTTGCTTGTTTGATCTTTGCTCAGAGCTAGAGCCAGAGTTTGAGGACTTCATTATTGACCCGACATCAACTGCTGTATTTTACGACGCGGAAGGCAAGTCATATTCTTGGACATCTTGAACCTATATTTTAAGAGTTGCTATAATATAACCTTGAATATAGAAATATTGCATGTGAAAGATTGAGAATGGTTGAATTATGAATTGGCAGTACTAGACTGGTTATCTGTAAAATGTGAAATAAACAAGTTTTGAGCCTTGAACTAATATATATTTATGTTTATACTTATATTCATGAAATAAAACCCCTAGCCGTGACCAGAATTTTGGTATGGATGGCTGTAACACTGGAGGTGCTTAACTGCATAGGATAGCAGGAACGAAAGGTGCATGGTTTGTGGATGGTCTGGTCACTGGTATATAAGGACTAGAACCTTGTGTTGTGCATCTAGTGGCATGAAACACTTGCTAACCGCAAGCCTGGTATGGGACAGGCCTAAACAAGTACTTATGCGGATCGCACATGAAACCCCTGCATGAGATGCGCTGTGATGCACGATTTACACGGAGTACGGCTCCCACACATATCACTGAAGGTGATCTTGCACGCTGACCCAGTAATGGGAATATGCAAAGGGGTGGAGGTTTGGATACAACCTGCCACAACTGTGGTTCGCGAGAGATCCACAGGGTCAGGGGTGAATTGTGAGTGAAACATAACAAAAGTTCTTGTTATCTCCACCTTGCCACTCACAGTATGCAGTGAGGAAGGGTCTAATCATATTGATAGGATGGGCATGAAAGTGGAATATCTTGCGGGTAAATTGGTACCTCTTTGCAGAGTTAAAAACGTATTCAAATACTCTGAGCTCCCGGGTTTATAGGAGTCTGCTTCAGTGGATTAAATCCACAGGGTGTGACACAAATATATTTTCTAAATAAAATTTGTTAAATCAAGATTACCCAAATGACATGTGTTGTCATGATAAGGGGTGCTACCGTGGGCTGTCGTGTGTCGATGTGTCGCGGTAGTGCTATAATCTAGTGAACATGAATAACAATGCTATGTTATGTATAGTGCTGCCATGAGATGAGATGAGACATGAAAGAAAAGATTATTTTACAAACATCCATAGTTCTTGACTAGTCTAGGTTCATATCATCACTACTATATGTATCTACTCTTACCTATGACTTGCTGAGTACGTAAGTGTTCACCCTTGCAACCTCCAAAACAGTAGATGGAGAGTTCAATAATCAAGATGAAGGCGTGGAGAACTTCTTGGATCCAGAAGGAGGAGAGCCAGTCCCACCAGAGCCCTGATGTGTGTTGTTCTGCCGTCCACTTCTTTTATGGGAGGATCACCTATCTTCTGCTGTGTTTTATTATTTTTCTAAATCTTGAATGCCGTGAAGGCATTGTAATCTCTTTATGTAATATTAAGGCCAGCAGGCCACACTGCTTAAATATTTTGTAAGTTAATCTGTTGCAAAGTAAATATACTCCTGTGCTTGACTTATCCTGGGAAGTCAAGGGTGTGCATATATGGGACTAGCTGCAGTGAGCTAGGTCTCCACGGGAGTTGTCGTAGTCCCAATTTCGGGGCGCGACAAAGTTATGGTTTCAGAGCAACATGAGAACTTGACTGTGGGACGACATCTTTAAAAATTGGCTACGCCAGGAAGACGTAATTTATCTAGAAACTAATTGTTGAAAACTCTATTTTGAAAAAAATAATGAGCTTTGTAGCTCCTAAAAACTTTTATTTCAATATCTTATTTGGGTTTTCTAAAATTCGGTAAGATTGTGAGAGTGCGTTCTGTTGTTTCAGAGTGTCTTAGGGGTTGGTATAGATAGAGCTGGTGGATGCTCTTGATAGCTTTGTGATTCGCTGTTGCTTATGCAATGGTTAACTTGTGTATTATGGCTAGTAGCCTAAGTATTTCATGCATTAAAGTCGTTTGCATTAATTTTTGCACTGCTGTCTTAGTTGGCCCTAGTTAGTTAGATCGATCTGAACCTTTTCAGAACCACCATGGTTGATACAAGAAGGAGATCCTGAAGCAACGAAAAGGGCAGAGAACAGACTCTGCAGGAAGAAGATCCTATGGCGAGAGACCCTTTGTTTCAGCAAGGATTTCAGAGTTCCAATTCTCCCCAGAATGAGCAACCCAGTTTGCAGGAAAGCTTTCAGTCTATAGAGAAGGAAAATATAGAGGGAGAGGGTCGGAAGAGAAGGATGCCTCAACAAGTGTGACCACAACCAAACTCAACCAGAGGGAGAGTCCCTACCGCCTCTAGTTTTCAACCATCATACCAGACTCCTAGACCAATAACAATGTTGTGTCCCAACTGCAAAGGAAACCACCTTCAGAAGAACTGTCCTCGCGCGAGTGTCCCATGTTTTCATTGCGAATAGCGTGGGCATCGCAAAGAATTTTGTCCCTGGATTCAACACTCGATGTCCATAGCCAGATCTCAGGCAGAGACGCAGTCAGTAGCACCCAAAACATCACCACTACAGAACCCCAAGGGAAACATACAAAGAAGAGGAGCCAAGACTACCAGAGGCAGAGGAAACCATTTCCAAAAAGACTATCCTCACATAAGCATTGTGGGGAACCCCGCCCTGTACCGAAGCTCAACCGTGCAGCCCGTGCATGTCCAAGCTACCGGGAAACCTCGCCGTGGAGCTCCCTCTTGCCGTGCCTCCTTCACCAAACCTTCTCCTCTAGCTGAGACTCCTCCACCCTTCGAATCTCTGCCCCAGCCGCGGCCTGGATCGTCGCGGGCGAACTCTTGGCCGTGGCCATGTCTTGTGTCGGCCGACTGACACTGCTACAGTGTTGTACTCTTTTCCGAATGTCAGCCGCAGCGACATGCCTTGTCGTTCTCTGTCTTCTGGACCTCCGATTGAAAATCCATTCGCGTCGTTTTGTTCATTTCGCCGTTTTCCTTCCAAATGTGTTCTCTAATCCTTGATCCGCTGTCCAGATTTCCGTTTCACTGTTTTGAACTCCGTCGTTCCTTCCTCGATTTGGTCAATTTTGTCGCAGAAGTCTCCAAATCTAGATCCGTCTGAACCACCCTACCACAAATTGCTCCTGCCACATATTCTCCTTCAGCCACCACCTCAGATTCTAATCCTAAAACCTTGATCCGCCGTTTTCAAAAGCTCCCATTTTTCAGTCTTTTTCAGATCCAACTCCGAGGCTGTTTTGCCTAGACTTATTAGGTTTTAGATTTTGCATTTGTTAGTCTCATACTTGTGCATTTTGTTTGATCGGTGCTCTTTTCGTGTTTAGAAGCCGCTCGTCCGGAAGCCGAGGAGCAGCCGATCGAGGACGTCGCTGAAGATCTTATCACGGGAATTCAAGGCAAGTCACCACCACCTTGATCATGTTGATCCCATGTTTTCAAGTTAGCTAAGTATTTTGTTTTGCAAATATTGTGCATGTTATTTAAGCAAACTGAGTATGTTGGAATATACCTGTTTAGCTATTACCCCAAATTGAAAAGCCATTCTTGATTCTCAAACCTTGTATAATGTTCTTGATGCCCTAGGTTAATGTTAAAGTATAATAGCAGCAATATGATTTATCTACATGAGCAAACGAAATGGTTTTCAAAACTAAAAATGCCTTTTTAAAATGTCTATCCTAGAGAGGAGAGGTGTGTTGGTCGAAACATGAAAAATGCTGTGATGCTTATGATGATGATGTGATAACATGATAATGTTGGAAGCAGGAAATGTTGTGAATTGTGAAAAATGTGATTAGGGAAACTCCTCTCTAGAATAGCTTAAGGACCAACCAATTTGAGCTAAACATCTAGTAGCATGTTATCGTACCTCCACAAGCCTGGTATGGGACAGGCGCGACCAAGTATCCTTGCCGAACTATTGCCCTAGCTCTGCATAGAGTCTATAACCTAAATAATAAAGTTGCACTAATACTGTTCACTGGTCAGGGAGGGAAGATCCCTCTTGGCCCACTTACACTGACGGCTGGGACGAGCCCAGCCGATTCGTTTGAGCGAAAGATCGTGCAATTGATGTGGTTCCAGGGCACGAGTGCTGGATGTGGTTTCCCAGCACAAACCCCTCGTGTGTCCGCTCACTATTGGTGGAGAGGGTCTCCCACCACAGCCCAATACTGAGTGAGGGGTAGGGTGAAGGTATGAGAGGGAAGATCCCTACAATGCTTCACAATTGTATTAGGAACCCCACCCGGAGGTGGAATTCCTGGGCTACTGACCGGTGGTGAACCTTTTACGGGGCAGAGCTAGTATAATGGCAAGGCAGGGTGAAAAGCGTGTTATTCTCAACTCAGTGGCGCGCTTAAAGCAGCGTGATCGAACCTGGCATAGGAGACTCATATGCTTAAAGTAGCGTGTTGGGCAAAAGGCCTATGCTCATGGTCAACAGTGGTAGTTGAGAAGTCTTGTGGGTAAAGCGGTACCCCTCTGCAGAGTTTAAAATGTATTTAAATACTCCGTGCTCTCGGATTTTGGAGTGTGTTATGGTCAATGGGTTTTATCCATGTTGTGAGGCACAAGTAGTTTTTATGAACTGTTTTATGAACTGCTTTAAATTCTGCACTCTTGAACTGTTATATATATATATAAGGTAAGTTTTCAAAGAATGTTTTGAATGCTTTTCATGACTATCAACTGTTAGGTGATGAAAAAGGTATGGAAAAGAACCTCAATCATTTCCTTGAATTCCCTATCATGTAATATATACTTGCATTTGTTAAGTGGTGATTTGCTGAGTACCCTGTACTCACCCGTGACTGAATTGTTCCATCAGAAGTTGAAGAGCCAAGCGACTTGGGTTCACATGAGTGTGAGCCTGAGCCTTATGAAGACTTCTTCTAGTATGATCCGAGCTTCTAGGCGTCGCGTACCCCGGTCGAGCGACTGTGGGCAAAGATTAGCGTTCCGCTCCTTCCGCATTTTGTTGAAAAAAACTGAACCGTTATTTTGTACCTCGTTGTGTTACTATTGTAAGGCCCTAGTGCCGTCATCTGTGAACCTTGCAATATTTTGTGGATTATTTATGTATTGTGCTGGTTGTTGTGATATTCATTTCTGGTTCGCAACTAACTCCTGGGAAGTTGCGACAGGGGAGTGTTGTTCCGTACCGTGGTGTTCAGTACGGGGCGGGGTTCCCCACAAGCATCCATTGTTTCCACTGCAGGCGACGTGGACATCGTAGAGAATTTTGTCTTTGGATTCGACTTCCATCATCCATCGCCAGGTTACAGGCAAGAACACAACCAACAGCACTCAGAATACCGGTTTCACCACCACAGAAGTTTAGAGGAACTCCACCAGGAAGAGGAGGAAGCATGGCCAACCGAGGAAGAGGAAGAAGTAGAACACCAACTGCAATTCCAGGAGGAAAGCTAAACTACACTTCCATCCAAGAAGCGGGAAATGCCACCGACATTCTTCTAGGTAGATTTCTGATCCAGTTTGCATCTGCCTTAATACTATTTGATCCTGGTACTGTGAGTTCATGTCAAAATCAATTACATCTAAAGTTGAAATACATATAGAGCAAGTACCTTTAGAATACTCCATGTCAGATTATATAAGGTTTAGTGGGAAAATTATTCAGAGCAAGAAGCTACTTGGAAGAAGGAAGAGAATTTTCAGCGAACCTATCTCTATTCTTATCTTTTCTTGTCTTAGGTAAATCTCAGGGCGAGATTTCTTTAAGGAGGGTAGATCTGTAACACCATGAGATTAGGGGTGAAAACTTCCTTTTTCATGAACATCATGCATGCATGCATCTGTAGTAATAGCCAGATCATTATCTTTATCAAGCCCTAAAAATTCCAAATCTATCCTGTAGACCCAAATCAAGATCTGACTTTTCAGATTTGATCTATTATCTATCCTGAGTATAAAAGCCTTCAGAACCCAGTTTCAATTCTATCTCTAACTTCCAGATTTATCAACTCCTTTCTGTTTTCGAAAACAGAAATATCTTAAATTACCCCAAATACCCTAAGTTTCAGAAATTCATATTTAATCAAAATCCTGACCAAGTTCAGACCGGATTACTCTTGGATTATGTTCAAGGGTATGTCAATACCTTAATCCAAAAAGTTGGCAGTCAGATTTCATCATCTAAACTTTTTTCGCAAATCAGTTCAAGAGTATCGCAGATCAGTCCTTTTCCAGATTTTCTAGAAGCCTGAAAAGGAAAAATATTACAAATCATCTCCATATCCAAATCTGATTCAGGGAACACCTCCCAAATACTTTTCAACACAAAATCTTCTTTTATGAGTATCTCAAAATCAAATCCTAAATCCCAGAATTTCAGCATTTGACAAAATCTAGATTTCAGATACCCTAATTTACCCTATTTTCAGTTTATATCAAAAACTATTCAAATGTGCCAGAATTTACCAAATATCGTTACCAAATACTTTGTTGAATAAAGTCTGCCAGATCAGTGCAATCAATTTCAGTTTAAATCTTCCAAGTCTCCAGATTTAGAATTCAGCCCAAAGCCAAGAATCAGATATTGCAACTCAGTCCAAATTCGACCAGTGCCCAGCTAGTTTTCGACCAGAACCTCGCCATGCTTGTGCGCCGTGTTTGCTCGCCACCGGCCAAGCTTCGCCTGCACTTGTGCCCGTGCATGCTTGTGTTTTCTTTTGCGCACGCGTCCGCGCCTCAGCCATTGCTGTGGCAGCGCCAACGACCAACAAATGCTCCCGTGCGCGACCAGCAGCAACAGCAGCCTTTTGTCAGCAACTCCACACCACGTTGCTTTGCCATGCCCGCCATTGTCGCCACCGCTTGCACCAGCCAGCGCCGAGTCCCGATGAAGCGACAATTTGATCAGTTGTTGCACCGCCTGCGCGCCATCGCATCACCGTTCACCATTGTCGCACCTGCGCCCAACCAGTCTCGTCACCGGCGACAATTTCTTTACTGTCCTCTCTTCGCAAGCTTCGCCCTGGTCTATTTAAGCACCACATCGCCGTGTAATCTCTACTTCACCAGAAATCAGTTATGTCCCAAATCTCCTCCACCTTCGTCTTCTTCTCCGGCGAGTCCAGCACGGAGGCTCACGGTGCCAGTTTCAACCACTACACTATCTGCCAAATTGACACCACCAGTGAGTATCTCCCATCCTCCTCATCGTTTTGTTGCATCCAATTGCTCTCTGGTGGACCCTAACGCCGGTGATGGCCGGAATCTTTGATTTGCCCTGTTTCGGCAATGCAGCCCGATTTATCCCAAATTAGCTCTTGATTCAGTAGAACAAATTGATCAGTGAGCTATCCTTAGCAAGCCTGTGCATCAAGATTTCAAAATTGAGCTCTAATCAAGACTTCCCCAAATTGGAACTTCACCAGCCGTTGGCTCTCGTCGCCAGGCTTCTCCGGTGATACTCCTGTCAAATTGACTTCACCAACAGTTTCCTTATACGCCTTACCTACTCCCTAAGCTTGGAATTGAGTTCAAACCTTTTGTATCAAAAACGCCCAATTCAGTGCTTTCTTCTCCGGCGCCGATCACCGGAAAAGTGATTACGGCCGATCTAGCTTCAACCACTTTGTCCTCTAGATGTGCCTCAATCTCCTGAGTACTTTTGTCTTCTAGTTCGACATCTAGATCGGCCTAGATTGAAAGTTATAACCTTACCAAAATTTGTGTCCAGAACTGTTGCAGGGCAATAAGATCACCACAGTTCATCACCGGATTTCTTGCCGTCCGGCCATCTTCAGCCGTGGAGCTTGTTATGTATTTTGTTCCTGTTACTCAGGCCTACCTCCTAGACAAAGTTAGCACAGCAGTTGAGCCCTTGAACTGTATTTTATGCTTAGCCCTAGATTTTGACATTGTCAGCCCTATGCCAGAGCTTGTCAGCCAGTGGCATTAGCTCTTTTCACTTCTGTCCAGTTGTGCAAATTGAAAATAACCTTCTCCCTTAGACTTGTGGAGTTGTGCTCTACATTTTATTCTACTGCCACAAGTTGAGATAATCCCTCTATCATCCATCGACCCTATGTCGATGCCTTGAACCAAATGTCGACCTAAAGACGTTTGCTGTTTTTGAGCGAACCAGTCGCAACCTTGATATCATTCTGATATTTTGAGACATTTGGAACCTTGTAAACTTTTGGCAACTAATCTTAACCCTGGTTTCCATAACTTAACCCTAATCGCTTTCCAGAACTCTCGAATCTTGTATTGCCTAAATGTTCTCATTGCATTATTGCATGTAGTGAATTAGTAAGAGTAGGATTGATTGTAATGCCTGTTTGCTTGTTTGATCTTTGCTCAGAGCCAGAGCCAGAGTTCGAGGACTTCACTGTCGACCCGACATCAACTGCTGTATTTTACGACGCGGAAGGCAAGTCATATTCTTGGACATCTTGAACCTATATTTTAAGAGTTGCTATAATATAACCTTATAATATTGCATGTGAAAGATTGAGAATGGTTGAATTATGAATTGGCAGTACTAGACTGGTTATCTGTAAAATGTGAAATAAACAAGTTTTGAGCCATGAACTAATATATATTTATGTTTATACTTATATTCATGAAATAAAACCCTTAGCCGTGACCAGAATTTTGGTATGGATGGCTGTAGCACTGGAGGTGCTTAACTACAAAGGATAGCAGGCACGGAAGGTGCATGGTTTGTGGATGGTCTGGTCACTGGCATATAAGGACTAGAACCTTGTGTTGTGCATCTAGTGGCATGAAACACGTGCTAACTGCAAGCCTGGTATGGGACAGGCCTGAACAAGTACTTATGCGGATCGAACATGAAACCCCTGCATGAGATGCGTTGTGATGCACGATTACGGCTCCCACACATATCACTGAAGGTGATCTTGCACGCTGACCCAGTAATGGGAATATGCAAAGGGGTGGAGGTTTGGATACAACCTCCCACAATTGTGGTTCGCGAGAGATCCACAGGGTCAGGGGTGAATTGTGAGTGAAACATAACAAAAGTTCTTGTTATCTCCACCTTGCCACTCACAGTATGCAGTGAGGAAGGGTCTAATCATATTGATATGATGGGCATGAAAGTAGAATATCTTGCGGGTAAATTGGTACCTCTTTGCAGAGTTAAAAACGTATTCGAATACTCCGAGCTTCCAGGTTTATAGGAGTCTGCTGCGGTGGATTAAATCCACGGGGTGTGACACAAGTATATTTTCTAAATAAAATTTGTTAAATCAAGATTACCCAAATGACATGTGTTGTCATGATAAGGGGTGCTACCATGGGCTGTCGTGTGTCGACGTGTCGCGGTAGTGCTATAATCTAGTGAACATGAATAACAATGCTATGTTATGAATAGTGCTGTCATGAGATGAGATGAGACATGAAAGAAAAGATTATTTCACTAACATCCATATTTCTTGACTAGTCTAGGTTCATATCATCACTACTATATGTATCTACTCTTATCTATGACTTGCTGAGTACGTAAGTGCTCACCCTTGCAACCTACAAATCAGTAGATGGAGTGTTCAATAATCAAGATGAAGGCGTGGAGAACTTCTTGGATCCAGAAGGAGGAGAGCCAGTCCCGCCAGAGCCCTGATGTGTGTTGTTCTGCCGTCAACTTCTTTTGTGGGAGGATCACCTATCTTCTGCTGTGTAGTTATTATTTTGCTAAACCTTGAATGCCGTGAAGGCATTGTAATCTCTTTATGTAATATTAAGGCTAGCAGGCCACACTGCTTAAATATTTTGTAAGTTACTCTGTTGCAAAGTAAATATACTCCTGTGCTTGACTTATATTGGGAAGTGAAGGGTATGCATATATGGGACTAGCTGTAGTGAGCTAGGTCTCCACAGGAGTAGTCGTAGTCCCAGTTTCGGGGCGCGACATATGCCCCTGACATGGCTCACCGAACGTCCGGATAGAAAAAATAACGCCTTGAGAAAGGCCCCACGGTGGGCGCCAGCTGTCGACGATTCGGACTCGGGGTCCTTAGTCGATCTTATGCAGAATTTGTGAGTTATGAGACCTTTCAAGGTGTTCCTCCGGAAAGGGATGATGAGCAATGTCAGTTGGGGCACAGAGAGATTTATATAGGTTCGGGCCCTCGATGGTGGAATTAACAGCCCTACGTCTTGTTGTGATTTCACTATGTATGGAAAAAGGGTTACAAGATTGGAGAAAAGATCATCACAGGCAAAGATCTTTTCTATGTGATTGTCTAAAAAATGACTAAAATAACTTATGGAAGCTTGTCATCGTCTTCTGGTATCTTATTTTCTTGTACATTCGCTCACCCTTTTTGTATTGGTCGAAAGGGCGCCAATGCACAATGGTTTTGAACGGTTTCTTGGGTGCAGTTTTGATAACCGCACTTAACTTCCATGCAGGGTTAACACGTGCAATCAAGGGATAACTGCACATGTTAACCTCCTGGCAGTTGTCTTCATACGTGGAGGAATCATCACGATCCTAGGAATATAGCTGCTGTAGAGCTAGACAATCCCGAATTATTCTGGTCGAGGGTAGTCCACGACCTTCTGACCGCGCATAGTCTACGGCCTCTTGACCGCGTAGCATCTGCGATCTCATGATCGCACAAAGCCTGCGACCATAAGTCATTCTTGTGTCCGCGCTTCTCAGGTATTCTGAGACCATAACAGCGGACCTTCAGACACTCATCTGGTTCGAATCCATTTTGAACCAAATGTGCATTTTGAACTAGCTCGGGTAACAATCCTCGTCAAGGGCCTTGGGCATCCCCAGAACGAATGGAATGGGAGACAGCGTGCTCTTCTCACTCTCCTTCATCGTGCTCTTCTTTGCTTTTCCCCTGAAGCCCAGCTTCTTGATGCCTGCCTCCTAGTCAACGTCAGCTTCGTCGTCGGACCCGTCGACTGGCTTGTCGGAGGAGGGGTCGGCTGGCTAGTAGGTTGAGTGTCGGTGTGTGTAGGGGTAAGAACCTACATATAGTAATGGTCACTAACTCCGAGGGCTATTATTATAGTACAAAATTATGAAACCGGTGGGGGAAGTACCTCATCCAAGATGTTGTCCTTCTTGGGCCATTGCACGAACGTGTGAGCCGCAGCCTCGAGAGTGGTAATCTCGTTGTTCGGCGGCTTCTCCAATGGAAATCTCTTGCAATGCTCAAAAACAATGTCCACCTGGACCCGTGCAAAACTCTCAGATAGAGGGACACCATGGATCGTCGTCCCCGCCGTGCATGGTTGCGCCATCCCACGACTAGCCTCGATCGGTAAGAGACTGGCCCGCACCATAAGCTTGCAGGAGGCGGGTTCCTACAAATAGTGCACATTAAGATGACATCAGGGTACGCATTGAATTTCACTTTTGAATGAATTGACAAAGAAAAGCGGTCATTACTTGCAGAAAGTCCATCGGATACTGTCGAGGGGGCTCCGGATGTGAAGACTCTGGAAGCGAAGCCCCCGGCGCGGACCCGCAGCTGCTACGGCGGGCAAGAACAGGGCTCTATAAGTCTGCTGTTGCAGGGGGGATGCCCTAGGACTGTCTTAGCTCATGATACATTGCCCCCATCTCCGCCAGCTCCTACTTGAGTCCTATGTCCCACTGGTAAAACTCCGATCGGATCTCCTCCTTGATCCATTCGTCGCGGGCTTTGTAGGATCTCTTTCTCCTCTTAGTCGCCTCCTCATCATCAGCGAAACCTGCCCTCCAAGGCACAGTGGCACCGAGGCCGCACACATGGCCCGTATGCTCCTTATTTCCCAGCGCCGTCGATAGGATATCCCTCTCCCTGCTAGGGTTGAAGTCTCTGGATGGCGCCTGTACACTCAGCGCCGCCTACAATAGGAAAACTTAGCAATACAACCCATTGCATGAGTGTTATGAGGATAGTAAGTTAGAGATCTTACGAGCCGGTCGATCACTTCCCTGTCCGCAGGGTTATTCACTGAGATGCTTCTGGAGGAGGTCATCTTCGATCTTGCTCGGTGCCAATTGTGGGCGTGCATGTCCGCTATCCCCGCATAAGGAGCGGAGGCCGAAGACTGGGAAGCCTCCTCGTCCTACTTCCTCCACAGTGCCTTCTTCCCCACATACCCACCGGTGCCTTGTTTGTGTGGGTGGGTATTCTTGGCCTAGTTAGTCTTGCCCTTCTCACTAAGTGCTTGGAACTCAGGCGTGCCCTTCATCTCCACAAACTACTGCCATGCCTCGGGAGTCACGAAAGGGTAGTCATCCAAGGGGGTCTTCGACTCCTTCAGATAGTGGTTGACAAGATGAGTTTTGAAGGTCCTCCACGCCTTATTTATTTCCATCAGTGCCATCCGGCGGATGGTGAGCTGGCGATCCTCGGGAATGTGAAACGCCGCCTGTACTTCTTCCCACAGCTCGTCCTTGCACTCTTGGGGCACTTCACCCCACTTGGAGGTGGTGATGGGCACCCGCTCCCTTGCCACTTTGCCGCATAGTGAGCGGTACTGACCGACTAGTTTCTCCGGAGCTTCCGGCACCCCGTTGTCGTCGAACTGTATGTGCTGCATTTCTCGCTTGTCGAGATGCACGCATGTCGTCAGGCTTCGCCCCTTTCTCTTCTGCGGCTGAGCCACGGTGGACAGGGCGACCTCTGGCCCAGTCATCTCATCGCCAGAGAGGTCGCTCTGACTCCTCGACCGGTTCATTTCGTCACTGGACATATTAGTTGCTAACATAAGTGAATAAGAAGATTGAATTCCATGACAACGGGGTTATTGTTGTAGTATTTAACTACACCTTCTGTTAATTTAATTTAGGTTGTAAACCACAAATTTTTAACTTGATACTAAATGTAGGGGATCCAAATATGTTGATAGTAGGTACAAATCTAGGGGTGCAGTTTTTGTTTTTTCATTGATGTGTCATTTTGAAATATCTATTGTATGATCAAATGACAAATGCATATCAGTGGGAGTAGCCAAGAAATTATAGATTACTAGAGCATTTGCAATTATAATAATAGTGAAATACATCTTGTCGTGGTATTGCAAATACCCCGACAGGTTTTGTGGAGGTTCCTAGCTAACCAAAGACGACGCGAGCTGACCGAGTGACTGGTCCTCTCCCGTCGGACAAGCACAGCAAGTGACGCGAAGATTTATACAGGTTCAGGTCTTAGTGGAGACCCTAGTCCTGTCGACGGGCTCCCAACAGGAGTTGGCTAGGGGAGTCCTCTCGTGGGGAGAGTGCTCCTAAGCACGCATATTGGTTTTTGTGTATTGATGTAAAATGAGTTGTCCCTAGTTACAACAAAGGGATACAAGGTCTTATATAGGCCCAAAAGATGGAAAAAGACTAAATTACCCCGGCTGCAGCCGTTGGATCAGAGGGCACTGGCGTCCTTCTTCCGGCCGAGGGGGCTGGATGTGATGCGCACGGTGGCCCGATCTTCTGACAGGTAGAGGTAAGTCGATTGGTGGAGACTCGACGTTGACGATCCGGCTTCCGATCAGAACCGATCCGAACCCAGCAATCGCTACACCACCGCTCCGTTGGTTATCAACCATGCACAAACACGATTGACCTCGCCAAGAAGGCTTATCCCTGCATGTGAATCGAGAACACAAGCAAGAACGAGAAAGATGCAACTGAATTTGCAATTGAGGATGAAGCTCACGAGTTGGGGTCTCACAAACCGATGAACGGCGATACTGTTCAAAGACAGAATTGATCTAAGCAAAACCCAAGTCTAAACGACAGCCATGGCGGCCATATATATACTGTATGGGGCGGCCATGGGGTGGAGGAGGAAACCCTAGGGGTACATGGGCCTTGGGCCCAAAGTGGAGCGTCGCAGCGCACGTGAGATTCTGGTCGTAATCTTGTTTTGATGATTCCTGTTGATCCGTAAGGAATTTAGACATGGGACTAGATCCGTTGGAAAGCTCTCGTCGTTCTCTTGTCCGTAGAGTCCAAGAACGTCGAAAACAGACTTCGTATGTGGCCTGTACGTCCATTTGAAGTTGGACTACATGCAGATGGCCGAACCGGACTCGCGGATGAATTGAGCTCACTTGTGGGCTGGCCTTGGAGCGACGTGGCTTGTGCGACCTTAGAGGTGTAGAGGCGCCTTTCTTGAGCACGTCTTGTGTTTGGGGAGGTGGCCAAGGTGGAGGCCGAACTTGTGGCGGCGACAGCACAAAATCCAGACGATGTACGTGCTGCCAGCTTTCGCGTCCTGGCCAAGGTGGCGGACGATGACATCTTGATGACCACCATGTTGATGTCGTCTTGGTCATAACCATGATGTACATGGTCTCATCATTCTCCCTTTCTTGATGTGGAGTCGTCCTCGACTCCATTGTGTTTTTCTGCAAAATGTTAGCACCAACAGAGAGCACAGCAATATGCATATCTTTGATAATCAAATCATTAGACACAGAACCATTAACATTTATATACTCCCTTTCTTGAAAACTATCATATACCTTGAAAATTGAATTAGAGTGACATGACAAGACATGATTAGTGGCATTTTCATTAATTGCAGCAAGATCAGATTTTGTAGCAAGCAAGACGGGATTCCTCAATTTAATTTGGTTGGCTACATGCTGAATTTCAGATTTTTCATCAATGGTTTTCTTGTCATTAGCAAGCCGCTCCCTATCGGATTTAACAATTTCAGCGGGGGTCAAAGGTAGAAGTGTAATTTTCTTTCCCTTATGCATAAAAGTGTATTTATTACTTCTACTGTGGTGAAGTGCATCAGTGTCATATTCCCATGGGTGACCCAATAAAAGAGAGCAAGCTTGCATCGGCACCACATCACAATCAGCAAAATCAGAATAGGAACCAATGGAAAAATGAACCCGAATTGTTTGTGTTACCTTAGCTCTGCCGGAATCATTCAGCCACTGAATGTGGTATGGATGTGCGTGCGGGCGTGTGGTCAAGCCAAGCTTCTTGACCAAATCTGTACTCACCAAGTTGTTGCAGCTGCCGGAGTCAATGATCACGCGCGCTCGTTGGTTGTTGATGACGAAGAAAATCTGGAACAAGTTGTGGTGCTGCTGCTGCTCGGCTTGCTCCATTTGTGCGCTAAGGACACGCTGGACAATGATGGACCTGTACGCAGCGGTATCCTCGGCACCAAAGGTGGCATCAGCATCAACCTCGTCGTCGTCCACCCTGGTGTCGTCGATCTCATCCTCAACATCGGAGGCGCTGATGTAATCTCCGTCGTCTGTGGCGATGTATGCCCGCTGGCTGGGGCACTCGTTCTTGACGTGGCCAATCCCTTGGCACTTGTGGCAGCGAATTACCGTCGATGTACGGCCCGTGGAAGCGACGGAGGAGGAGCTCTTGACCGGTGTTGGCGGGGTCGACTTGCTGCTGTCCGCGGCACGGGCGGGCGGTGCCGTCGATGCCGGTCGTGTGCTCGTCGAAGGTGGCGGTGCAGCTGGTCGGAAGGTGGAAGAAGGCACTGTCTTCGCTTGTCCCGTAGTCATTCGGGGTGTGAAGGTGCTGCCGGTGTTGCTCCTGCTCTTAGAATGGTGTCCCTGCAACTCCTTCTCTGCTAACATAGCAAGTTGAAACAAGCGATTGACAGTTGTATATTCTTTATAATCAACAATATCCTGAATTTCTGGACGCAAACCACCGTAAAAACGAGCAATTTTATCCTCAGGTTCCTCTACTACCCCACAACGTAACATACCCTTTTGAAGCTCTTGGTAATATTCCTGAACAGTCATACTACCTTGATCTAATCGTTGCAATCTCTTGCTCATATCACGTTGGTAGGAAGGAGGAACAAATCTATTACGCATAGCATCTTTTAATCTCGCCCAAGAATCAGGTTGTAAACGGGCATTTACTAGTTCATTCCACCAGATTATAGCAAAATCTTTAAATTCACTAGTGGCTTGTCTAACTCTATGAATCTCGGGAACTAGATGGGAATTAAATTTCTGTTCAACTATCATCTCCCAATCAAAGTAAATTTCACCATCATATGCACCATAAAAAGAAGGTAAGGCTATTTTACCATTGGCATTGTCACCTCCATTATCTTTTCGATCGTGATTCCAGCGTTGATATAGTTGTACATTTTCCCCAATGATCCATGAACCTGCCATTGTCAGTAGAAAACAAAAGATAACACAAAAGTATTATCCCTATCAACTACTAGGTTAGATCTCACGCTCTCAAGCAATCTTACCAAGTTCTTACCCTGTTCTTACCAACACAGCGAGGGACGGTGCAACCGGTGGCTGGTTCGTGACACCGTGAGAGCGTGATGAAGCGATTGCAAGGGTCAATAACCTGTGCTGATCAGAAGGATGTATTTGTGGAGCTTGGATATGCAATATTTAGTAGCAAGGAATATGCAATCATCGAAATCAGAATAGCAAAGCTGAATAAATATCCAAAGTACTTGTCAAAGTTGCTGGCCTAAACTCGTTCTCAGACCTAGCTCAAGCAAGCAAAACGAATGACGTAATACTGTCGATACAAAGGATACAAGCACTTTTGATTTTTTTTCCTTGCTTTTTATTTATTTTTTTTTTTATCTTTGTGCGGCTTCTTTTTTTGCACTTGCCTTTTTCACCTTTTTTTTAAATATCAATAGTGCCGCATATGAGAGATTACAAGATATATACACAAACACTCAATTTTCTCTCGCTGGAAAAACAGATCTACTATGCAGAAACTTCCTATGCTGTTTTCGGATTTTTGGAGGCCTCAAACGCTAAAACGTATAACACAAAAGTTGTAGATCGTTTCGTGTTGATCAATTTGCATATATGGAACACCAATTTTGGATAACGGATCTAGGCGATATGGGCCCCGCAATTACAGTCTGTGTAGGAAATCCGAAATCAAACAGATTCACTTTCAACGCGATTTTGGACTTGAAAACAGCGTTTCTAGAACTTCTCACAATGGACAAAGTTGTAGATAATTTCCGGAGCTACAATTTAGACTCTGAATTTGTCCAATTTGGAGTTCAGACGAAGGAGATAAAAGCAAAATATCGAACTTGATAGATTGACACCCGATTTGGACGCGGCGGCGACGATGACGACGTGATGGCGTTAGACTCGATGTCAAGATGCAAGACTCAAACTGGATTAAGAACTTACTCTAAACCAGCAACAAGACGATGACTATGGATCAATACTCAATAATACGATACTGAAAACGAAATTGCAAAGCTCAAAGGGTTGTAGGACAGCGGAATTGATGATGAACTTTTTTTGTGGGGCAAATTTTCTGGACTCTAGGACGATGGCAAAACAAAACTAAAGGGGATACAATGATACCTGACGGGAAACCGAGGCTCTGATACCACTTGATGCGCACGGTGGCCCGATCTTTCGACAGGTAGAGGTAAGTCGATTGGTGGAGACTCGACGTTGACGATCCGGCTTCCGATCAGAACCGATCCGAACCCAGCAATCGCTACACCACGGCTCCGTTGGTTATCAACCATGCACAAACACGATTGACCTCGCCAAGAAGGCTTATCCCTGCATGCGAATCGAGAACACAAGCAAGAACGAGAAAGATGCAATTGAATTTGCAATTGAGGATGAAGCTCACGAGTTGGGGTCTCACAAACCGATGAACGGCGATACTGTTCAAAGACAGAATTGATCTAAGCAAAACCCAAGTCTAAACGACAGCCATGGCGGCCATATATATACTGTATGGGGCGGCCATGGGGTGGAGGAGGAAACCCTAGGGGTACATGGGCCTTGGGCCCAAAGTGGAGCGTCGCAGCGCACGTGAGATTCTGATCGTAATCTTGTTTTGATGATTCTTGTTGATTCGTAAGGAATTTAGACATGGAACTGGATCCTTTGGAAAGCTCTCGTCGTTCTCTTGTCCGTAGAGTCCAAGAACGTCGAAAACAGACTTCGTATGTGGCCTGTACATCCGTTTGAAGTTGGACTACGCGCAGATGGCCGAACCGGACTCGCGGATGAATTGAGCTCACTTGTGGGCTGGCCTTGGAGCGACATGGCTTGTGCGACCTTAGAGGTGTAGAGGCGCCTTTCTTGAGCACGTCTTGTGTTTGGGGAGGTGGCCAAGGTGGAGGCCGAACTTGTGGCGGCGACAGCACAAAATCCAGACGATGTACGTGCTGCCAGCTTTCGCGTCCTGGCCAAGGTGGCGGACGATGACATCTTGATGACCACCATGTTGATGTCTGTACATGGTCTCATCAGGATGCTTGACAAGTGTCATTGCCAGTTCCCAAGGCGCTCCTCGCGTGACCCTTACATGACTGCATCTGGGACGGGGGTTGTTGGGGGAAATCTCCGCGAGACTAAGTCCAGGTAAGCTGCGTCACGTTTGCCCGGGGAGGAGGCCTCCGGTGCCTCCCCGGGCGCCGCCTTTTGGCCCCCGGGACCAGGCCTCCGGCGCCGGTCTTGGGCGCCGCCATTTGCCCGGGGACAGGGCCTCTGGTGCCTCCCCGGGCGCCGCCTTTTGGCCCCTGGGACTAGGCCTCCGGTGCCGGTCCCGGGCGCCGTCATTTGCCCGGGGACAGGGCCTCCGGTGCCTCCCTGGGCGCCGCCTTTTGGCCCCCGGGACCAGGCCTCCGGCGCTGGTCCCAGGCGCCGCCATTTGCCCGGGGACAGGGCCTTCGGTGCCTCCCTGGGCGCCGCCTTTTGGCCCCCGGGACCAGGCCTCCGGCGCCGGTCTCGGGCGCCGCCATTTGCCCGGGGACATGGCCTCCGGTGCCTCCCCGGGCACCGGCTTTCGGCCCCCGGGACCTGGCCTCCGGCGCTGTCTTGGGCGCCGCCATTTGCCGCCCTTTGGCCCCCGGGACCTGGCCTCCGGTGCCGGTCCCGGGCCTCATCGCCCTTCTAAAGGTAAAGTCTCGAGTTGTTTATCACGTGCAGGTCACACGAGGAGCGCCTCGGGAATCAGCGACCACCTGTCAAGCATCCAAGGCGTTTGACCGGGAGAAGGACGTTCCTGCCCCTCAATCCGACGGTGGCTTCCGGGGTAGTTTAGGTTTTTTGCTTCTTTTTGGGGCTATAAATAGCCCTTGTACCCCTCAGTTGTAAGCAAGTGATTCATTGTTATTGGAATAGCTAAACTCACAGGTGTGCTCCGGAAGGCTCTCCCCCGGAGAGAGCCTCCCCAGCCGACTCCGGTCAGGAGCGCACCGACAGGACTAGGGCCCCCACCGGGACCCGAACCTGTATAAATCGTTGTGTCTTTTCTTGTGTTTGTCCGGCGGGGGAGGACCGGTCATCCGGTCAACCCGCGCCGCGTAATCTTCGCTAGGATCGTTCACTAAAACTGCCGGGGTATTCGCAATACCACGACAGGGGTCACTGGGCAAAAGGCGGCTCCCAGGAAGAATGTTCTGGGACTGTTGTCCCTGGGCAAAAGGCAGCGCACGGGACGAAGGCTCCAGGACCGTTGTCCCCGGGACCCTTTTCCCCGGGCCAAAGGTGGCGCCCGAGAAAAAGGCTCCGGGACCGTCGTCCCCAGGCAAAAGGCGGCGCCCGGGATGAAGGCTCTGGGACCGTTGTCCCTGGGCAAAAGGTGGCGCCCGGGGCGGGGGTCACCGGTGTGGGACACTCATTTGAGGATTCCAGTGGCAACCGCCCAGGTGGATTGCACTCAGAAAAGGTACATTGCAGCTCACAATAACAAGATTCATTATGTAAAAATGCGGGTAATTAAAAACAAGTGCTGATCACAAGGACCAACATTACAATAACTTAGCGCCAAAATGACGCATTTAAATGTTGATACAAATTAAGGAGTTTTCGACACAAAGGTCGGCACAAAATGAAACAACGATAACAAACGAAAAGACTTCATCAGTCTTCTTTTTCAGCAGCAGCGGTGTTGCACGGGCCTTCTCCACATCGAACTCCACCTTGGTGCATAACCCTTTAACCAGATGGGTCTTCAGTTTCTTCTTCTTGTTCCACATTGGGTTCAAGACCATAAGATTCGGGGTCGACGAATCCTTCTTCTAAAGTTGTTTGTAAAAGCAAGGGTGAGCACATTGTCCACATGCTGCTCAACAAGTCCCAAGTAACAATGCATGTATATATAGATGAGGGGGAATTTCTCAAAGAATAGCTCTTTGGCTTTATACCTACATATAATAGATTTCCACATACAGCTTTGAAGAAAGGGGTCTTTATTTTCGAAAGCGAGACTTGTAAAATCCTAAGCTAGATTTTCAGAAAAGTTATGTGTGGCGGTCTTCATGAGTCACCACTTTACTCAGATTTTGTAAAGAAAACCTTCCAAAAGCTACTTGTGCTGCATCGACGTGAATAGAATTCACAGCGCGCAGACTCCATAACCTAGGAGCTCAGAGTATCCGATACTTTTTAAACTTTGCAAAGGTGTACCACCTTAATCCACCGATCATTCGGCTTTCAAGTCGGTACCTCTCCATGCGACTCTTACGCATGTGACAAGGCCGAGATGACACAACAATTTACAGTCCTAGCATTAACTATTTCCCTGCCCGGTAAATAGACAGTCAAGTCTCAAGTACCGTTGTGGGTCCTCCCCACTGCCTTACTTCCTAGCCTGGGTCTATGTTCTCGCAAGACACATAGCCTCTCTTGATTACAGTCGCGCACGACTTAATCTGGCATAGGGCGTCTTCCTTCTTTCCACCTTTTCCTCTCATGATTTTTCTGAACTCACATCACTCATGGCCTTCTGCGGCCCACCAGTTCTCGCAAGACACTGGATCGACAACCATTGCAGGGAAAAGCTAATACTAAAGAAAGCTACTAAGTTGCGCCCGTCCCATAAACAGGCAAGTGGTTGGTACGTTTTTCATGCCGCATAGAAGCACAGCACAAGGTTCTAGTCCTTATGAATCTCTAGTGAGGAGTCTTTCACATTCCCAGTGCACACACAGCACCATCCTATCAAACCATCCTCACTATCGATTCCAATCATATTTTCTTTCACAAAAGAGGTTTTGAACATGCTTTTCTCATATGTGACCATTCAACATTTATCATATAATCTTGGGCATAGCATAACCTAAGCATGATATTCTAGGGTAACAAGGGTGCAGGGGTATTCAATGTCAAAAGGGGCTTTATAATCATTTAGGTCATATCTAATCATTTTTTTGAAATATAGTTCTTATTTGAATCTAAGGCATGCATATACTTGAAAACAGATAACATACTTCATTTCAAAATAATAGGCTAGACATGATCAAGGGTTTGAGACTTGCCTTGCAGTGATGGGTCTAGCTGCTCAGATGAATCCTCGAAGATCTCCTCAGTTCCTTCAACGTCTGGTTCCACGGCGGATACAAACAACACATACACACTATATAAGCATACAAGTACTAGAAAATAATACGTAAATACATCATGCATGCAGGGGTAAGGGTTTGGACAAGGTCACTTGACATAGGTTTGAAGAGATGGGCTCAAAGGGCTTGAATGTCGAAGGGCTGACATTCGACTCATGGCTTGACATTGCTCTAAATCGGTTCTAGGTCTGATTTCTGGAGATGTGATAGTAGGGAATGTTGTAGATCATGGCTCAAAGGACTTACTGGACAAAGTGGCATTTCAATTTCTCAAATGAAACAAGTCTAAATCATCCAATGCCACTGGTGGTCATGCACTGACATAGTGCTAGACATGGCCAGAAACTAGGGCATTGCATAACTTTTGACTCAGGACTCCAATTGATGCAAAACTTTGTCTGGTGTTTAGGCATTGACAATAGCTACAAAACTCTCAACAGGCTCAAAGGCAGAAGGTGGCCGGAAGGTGGCCAAATCCGGTGAGCAATCACGGTGGCCTGAACATGAACTGAGTCACTGGACAGCAACCTTGGCATGGCCATAACTTTTGATCCAAGTCGATTCATGGTTCGGGCTAGTAGAGTAAATTGCTCAGGGGGTTGAGATCTATCTAAGGGACAAGGTGTGCGGGGCTAGATCGGCCGGGGAAAAATTCCGGCGTCCGGCGCTGGAGAAGACGACTCCTGAATTGGGCGTTTCTGATTTAAAAGGTTTGAGGTCGATTCACTGCTCAGGGAGTGAGAGGGTGAGGTGAGGGGTCTAATTGCAAGGTTAATTCGGCCGGAGAATGGCCGGAGAAGCTTGGCGACGAGGACCAGTTCACTGGTGGCGCGCAAACTTCGGAAAGGCTATGATCGCTGCTCAATTTTGAAATCTAAGTTTGCAGGCTTGCTCAATTGGGTGCACTGGTCAATTCTTATCACTGGCACGAGGATTAAGTCGGACTAAATCACTCGGCATTACGGGAACAGGGGATTTCGATTTTCTGATGATTGCCGGCGTTGAGGTGCGCCGGGAACCAATTAATGGCTATGAAACACACAGGGGGATGAAAGGAGCTTACTGGCGGCGTTGGTTTGGAGGGGAAAGCTTCGGGCGAAGCTGGCGCCGTAAGCTTCAAAGGTTTCTCGCCGGGGAAGAAGGCCTTCGCGGTGGCACTGAAGAACTGGACTACTCTCTGGTGGAGGAAGCTAAGGCTTAAAGATACAGGTGGTGTGTGAAGAAACGCTGGGCAAGGGGGGGCTTATATAGCCGCGGGTGAAGCTCTCGGGAGCAGCAGCAATCGCCGGGGATTTTTCTTCTGGCGCTGGAGCGGTCAACGAGGTGCTTGGGGACACGGCGGGGCTCTGCCAGAGACGATGAATCGCGGGAAATCAGGACTCCGTCAGGAAGGCGAGGTGCTGATCTCCGGGATGGCAGCCATGTGGCGTGAGGCTTCTGGCAACAGCGGGCATGCGCGCGCGCAGGGAAGAACACGGCACGGTGTGGTTGAAGCGTTCCACGGTGGCGGCACAGCTGTGCAAGGTTGGTGGCTACGTGGCCGTGAAGGTGGCAGCGCGAGGGACTTCGCCGGCGGCGAGTTCAACGGTGAGGCAAATGGCAGGGCGCTGGTCGAACGAGCACTGGTCGCGGTCGTGCAGGCGGTCTCCTGGTCGTGGTCGAAGAAAAGGCCAGGGGCTTGTTTGCAACGTTTTGGACTGAAATGTGAAGGTTTTGGCTCAGGAATTTGGGCCTATTTGCAAATTTGGAGATCTGAAGGGCTGATTTGAACTTTGACTCTGCAGCTAAGTGCTACAAAATGTCTTAGACTCATCTAGCAGGAAAAATGGTAAAATTCGATAAGATTTGGTGGTTTTGACAAAAATCGAAAACAAGGTATTTAGGGTAAACAGGGTAATTAGGGTCTGAAACTTTTGTCGAGGCTGAAACTAGGGTCTCGGTCGAGATTCTGGAGTTCTTCCAGAAGGGAAAAATGTTCAGAAAAACGAAGGAAAGGTAATCACTTGATCAGATCTAGATTTGGAGATGATCTGAGATTTTTAGCCTTTTTGGGTTTTCTGAAACTTCTGAAAAGGACTAAATTGAAACACTTTTGGATTGAATTGTAAAAATGATCTGGGGAATGAAGTTTAGCTGCCAACTTTTTAGGTTAAGGTAGTGGCATACCTAAGATCAAGATAGGGTTGAGACAACAGGGATTCCAAAGAATATATGCTGACTCGTAAGCAGAAAAGATAACCAAAAATAGGGATGTTACAACCGGTACCCCTTTTCCCTGGGCAAATGGCGGCCCCTGGGACAGAGGCTCTGGGAAAATTGTCCCCGGGCAAAAGGTGGGGCCCGGGAAGGGGGTCACCGGGACCCTTGTCCCCGGGCCGAAGGCGGCACCCGGGACGAAGGCTTTGGGACCGTTGTTCCCGGGCAAAAGGCGGTGTCTGGGACGAAGGCTTCGGGACCATTGCCTCTTACCTGGGCTTGATTGCATAGAGATTTCCCCCAACAGCTGCCCCCCATGTCCTCTGGGGACGTCGCTTAAGTCCCCGGAGGGGATGGTTCTCATTACCAGGAACATCTCTCCCGGAAGGGATTTCTGGTGCCTCGCCGATGCCTCGATTCCTGCGTTAGGTACTTATGATATCTCGGTTGTTGTGTGTCACCGGCCATAATGGCCTCGCGTGGTTCGGATCGTCGATGCGTCGTTTCCCACGCGCCTCTTTGATTTGCGCGCGCCGTTTGAATTGAATGGTGCCGATTCATCACGAGGGTCCACGTGGCACCCATCAGGGCTGCGCTCGAGCCCTATATATAGAGCTTCGAGGGGTCCGGAGAGGACACTTGAACCTCCAATCCTCAAACACCATTGGCGCCCTAAGATCTCCTGGTAGCCCTCTCCTGGAAGTTTAGTCTCTGGAAACCTAAGCCCCTCGAACTTAGCTCCCCGATTGCTTAACGTACTAGAAACCCATATGGGTCCCAAGGGTCGTGCCAAGGCCACTGAGGTGCCTCCAGAGGAAGTCACCACGGACTTCCTCTGGGCCTCCGAGTTCACCTCGAGGGACTTAGAGTCCCTGGTGGATCAGGGGGTCGTTACGGATGGGGACATCAAGATCCCCTCAAAGAAGGATGGCGTGCCCTACCCCCGGCCCAGAGAAGTTGTCATCTTCGAGGGCTTCCTCGAGGCCGGGCTCCGACTCTCGGTGCATCGGTTGCTCCGGGAGTTTCTTTGGGAGTACGGGGTGGCGCTCAGCCACCTGACGCCGAACACCTTCGTTCGGATGGGGCTCTTCATTTGGCTGTTTGAGACAGCCACCGGACCGGAGCCGACGCTCCAACTATTCTGGTACTTCTACGAGCCGGCTGCGAGGAGCTTGCATTTGGTGAAGGGAGGGCTGAAGTCTCTGTTCGGCTCCGTCATGTACAGCTCCTGCTTTCGCGGGTGCAGGAGTACCCGGTGGTGGCCTCCCGGGACCACTGGGGGGATTGGTTCCAGAGGTGGTTTTACCTCCGAGTCCGGGACGCCGAGGTGACCTATTCATCGGAGCCCCCTCCTATAGCTGATCGTCCGCCCCCAAGCCCCTGTTATGGACCGAGGAGGAGCTGAACCTCCTCAGCAAGGTGGTGGGCTCCCGGGGCATCCGTTCCATGAGGGACGCCGCGGAGGAGCTGACGCTACTCAAGCTCTCCCCCTTCTCACACAGGAGGAGGGGGATTGGGATGTGTCTGGCGTAGTGGCCCCCGCAAAAGGCGGTGACCCGACGTAAGCACCCGGTGACTTACTTTGATTTTTGTTAATTTCGCTAACTCCTTCATTTTTGCAGTCCGGCCATACCCTGCCGCCCGGGAGAAGGTGGAGAACTTCCTCGGGAGGTACTATGCCAACGATCACGAACACATCGTGCGCGTCATCAGGGAGGGTCCTCCCAGGAACTTGGTGGCCAAGGCCTTTGGGCTAAGGATACCAGAGAGGACTCCTCTCCCGACCCCCGGCTCTCACAAGTGGGGGAAGGAGACCGCCGGGGGTTCCGAGCTGAAGCGTGCCAAGGCTCAGAAGGCCCCCGGTCCGGCGACGACACCGGGCTCTACGCCCGCGAGGGCCCGGTACGCCACCCCCGGGTCGGGACGTGCGCAAGCACCTTCTAGGCGCGAGGCGACGCCGCCCCCTCTGGAAGAGCACTCCGGGGGGCGACGGGGATGCAAGAGTTCGTGCGCCTCCTCGAGGCCTCCGGAGAGGCCCGGGGGAAGGGGGCGATTGGTGAAGGGGGGACGTCCGATTCTGTGAACTACGCCCCCTCGCCATCTCTGGCGATCGCACCTTCGGTGGCAGCGGAACTACTGGAGCCAGAGCGCCTGGAGGTATGTTTTGTGTAGGCTTCCCCTCCACGCGTTGAATGGCCGGTGGACGAGGGGGGGAGCCCCTCAGTCTATGAGGTCCCTGTGGCGACGGAGGTCCCGGAGGCCGCACGGCACGGAATGGGGAAGGGGCTCCTCATCCCTCCCCAGTGCGGCACCCCCTCGAGAGTTCGTCCACCTCCTGTTCGGCCACTTCCTCGGCGGCGAGGACCACGGCCGGTGCCACACCGGTCCACATCACCCCAGAACCTTCATGAAGGGGCCTGCCAGCGCGGACAGGTCCAGAGCCATCGGGAGGGAGACCCCCCTGCTGTCCGTGGGTGAGGTCTTCCGGTTCGCCGAGGGGTTCCAGACCAGGAAGTTGTAGGAGTACGTCTCGCAAGGGACGCTCTGTGACCGGTGCGGGCAGCTGCAGTCGCTCCACATCTAGGTTCGTTCCCGGAACACCCGATCGTGTCTTTCTAGGATTTCACCAACTTTTGGGCTTCGGATAACCTTCGTGTTTACAAGGGGCGGCCCTCGCCTGGGGCATCGAGGCGTGCTTTGAGAAGGCGCTGAAGGAGGTGGAGGGGAAGGCCGCCACCTTTTCTGAGGAGTGGGACGATGTGCTCCGGGAGTTGGCTCGGGTTCGGGCTCAACTCCACGCCTCGGAGGGTGCCAACGACCGGCTCCAGAGGGAGGTGAGGGCAAAGGAGGATGCCCTCTGGGAGCTCGAGGGCTCCAGCACCCGGGCAGTGGCGGAAGCGGGTCGCTCCGTCCGCTCGGTCCTCGAGGGGCTTGGGGTGAGCCTCAGCCCAGGGGGTAGCTCCGACGTGGTGCCGGGACTTTCGCGGAGGCCATGTGTTTTCTTAACGCACAAGTCTCCGTGATCCCGAAGGCCGCCGACGCTCGGGCCTGGGGTCGGGCGATCCCAGTGGTGGCCGTCGCTGCCGGGCTCGTGGAACTCTGGTGGATCGGCGCCCGGGCGATCTTGGGCCGGATCCCCCGAGGCTTTCTCGAGTTCTTTGAGCCGCTGCGGCGAGAGGTGGAGCGGCTCGCCGGGGGCTTCTACGACCGGATCGTACGGATGTGATTCTCGGCACTGGTGCCCTCGAGGGCGGACACCGCGGCTCCAACGGAGACCTCCCGGGGGGAGGACAACTATGACCAAGTATGAGCCTCCCCCCCGGCCTTTAGATAGGTCCTATTTTTTGTTGAGCATTTTTGCTCCTGGTAGCTTCTTAGAAGAAGCCCCGAAGATTTGTACAAAGAACTTCCTTTTAATGAATGAAATGAATTTTTTGCTAAGTCTTGGATTGAATTTACCAGGCGCCCTGGGAGGTTGCTCCCGGGGGAGGGCTCCCCAGAGTTGAGCGCAACCTTAGAGGCACCCCAGTGGTGCAAGGGGCCTCTCCGGAGATAAGGCCTCTGGGCTCCGGAGGGTATCACCCGGGGGATGCCCAAGCGGCCTTAGTTTTGGTAAGTCTCATCTCCGGAGGACGTGGCAGGGGTGTCTCCCGGGAGCCGATCCGGTTGCCGTGGCTCCCGGAGTGGCACCTTGATAACTTCGACAACCACCGTGCCGAGTTGTCTCCTCCGCGACCAGGGTGCCAGAGGGTTCCGCCGCTTCGAATACTCCCATCGGCGGGCTACGAGTATTGGCTCGAGGATTTGCTTTGGGAGGCCCAGCTGCGTATAAGGAGATTGTATTGAGACCTGGCCCGGGAGCTATCGGAGGACCTCCGGGATTATTAGTTGTAGGAGCCCCCCGGGGGGGGATGGGGCTGTCCCCCCTTGTATTTCCCGCGGGGGTTAAATTCCCCTAGTTGTATCTTGCGTTTACCCAAGGCTTTGATCCCTGGGACGCCTTGGCCCACCGGGGGGGGGGGGGGGTTGTCTCCCGGTTAAATGTACTGATACCCACCGGAGGGGGGAAGATGTCCTCCGATTAAATATATCAATAAAGCTAAGCTTGCTTGTTCCTTAACTTGTTTTTGAAATTTTCCGAGTTCGAAGGATGGTCCGGGAGCGGACAATCCGGGCACAAGTTACCCCCCCCCACAGCGGGTTGTAGCTTGGCTCCGCGCGCTATGGGGAAGGAGTGAAGGGCCCGGATGTTAATGATTACCGGGGTCACCCATTTGACTTGGAAAAGTTCGAAGGATCCTAGTAAGAAATCCTCCGGTCGCCGTGAGAACGGGGAGCCGGGTAATAACTCCCCAGGAAAATTTTCTGAAAATCCCGGTGTGAAATCCTCCGGTCGCCATGAGAGGGGAGCCGGGTAAGAAATTCTCCGAGAAAATTTTCCGAAAATCCTGTCTCGCTAGGGAGACAATTTTGCTCCCGGAGGAGGGTGAGCCCGATGACGGGTCTGAGTGTTTGAGGGGGGACTAGTCTCTCAAATTGACTTGTTACCACAGTCCTCGAGGACTGGGTTGCCGCTTACCCCCTCAGTCCACGAGGGGTGATTGTAAGCCGCCCTACAGGAGCGGGGCTCCCGTCGTAGGGACTTTTAGGCTGTGATAGCCTACGTCCTCACGGAGAGGGCATCGTCTAAAAGATGGTAAGGTAAGAACCTGCAATGAACTCGAGTTGGAGGAAAGACCTAATTTTATTGATAGAACTTGAAGTACAATGCCTCCCCCCGCGGAGCCGCGGCGGGGGAGGGAAAGAGAATACAACGTACCCCCGCGTAATGGCAGCAGGGGACAGTGCCTCCCCCTGCGAAGTCACGACGGGGGAGGGACAAGGCCCAGAGGCTAGACATAAAACTTGCGAAGCAAGTCTACGTTCCATGTATGTTTCAGCTCTTGATCTTGGAGGTTGGAGAGCTTGTAAGCCCCCGAGCCCAGGACTGTAGAAACCCTATAGGGGCCTCCCCACTTGGGGGAGAGTTTGCCCGGGGCTTGGGGGTCGGTTACGCGCTTGAGGACAAGGTCCCCAAGGCGGAAAGCTCTCACACGGACGTGCCGGTTGTATGCACGCGCCAAGTCGCGCTCGTAGATGGCGTGGTGGAGGAGCGCTCGGTCGCATTCTTCCTGAACGAGGTCGACTTCCAGCCATTGATTGGCTTCGTTGGCTTGGTACGCCGCGGTCGTAGCTCCATCCAAGAGTTTGACTCGTAGCGACTGGAAGCCGATCTCTGAGGGGAGAACCGCTTCGGCCCCATACACGAGTGAGAAAGGCGTGTGCCCCATCGCTTGGCTCAGTGTCGTGCGCATGGAACAGAGGATGCTCGAGAGCTCCTCCGCCCATGTGCCCCATCTGGAGGCGGCTTGCTCAAGCCTTCGGCGTAACCCCTATAGGATCACACCGTTGACCCTCTCAACAACCCCGTTGCTCTGGGGGTGAGCCATAGAGGAGAAGTGGAGGGTAGCCCCCAAGCCTTCACAGAATTCCCGAAAATATGCTGAGTCAAATTGGGTCCCGTTATTTACAGTGATTTCCCGGGGGACCCCAAAATGACACACGATATTCTTTCAGAAAAACCGCTGTACTGCTTGCGAGGTGATGCTGGCCAAGGGTTCGGCCTCCACCCATTTGGAGAAATAATCGACCACAACCACTGTATACTTGTAGCCTCCGGGTGCCGGGGGGAAGGGACCAAGGAGGTCCATCCCCCAGCGCGCGAACGGCCAAGTGACGGGGATGCTTTGTAGTGCTGTGGAGGGCAGATTGGAACCCTCGGCCATCTTTTGGTAGGCCTCGCACACGGAGATAAGGTCTCGCGCATCGCGGGCAACTGTGGGCCAATAGAAGCCCTAGCGAAGGACCTTTGCTGCGACAGCGTGTGGAGCCAGGTGAGACCCACAGCTCCTCGAGTGGATGTCCTCAAGGAGTTGAAGTCCTTCTGCCTGTGGGAGGCAGCGGAGCAGGGTGGAGGCCCCCCGCTTGTAGAGCTTCCCTTCTAGCAGAAGGTATGCTCGTACTTTGGCACGAAGCCGTTTTTCCTCGGTGTCGCTGGTGTTGCATCTAGGCCTTCATGCCTAACCCTAATTTTGATGGTTAATGAAAACAGAGTGTTTAGGACTAACTGTGCTTTTTGTGATTGATTAATACAGGGCTCCGTTGGGAAGATTGTCAAGATGAACAAAATGAACCGAACGTAAAAGAAGTAAAAGCACAAGTCGCGAATATGAAGATTAGACGCAAGCCGGAAAAGCGAAGGACCTAAGGTAATCCGTTTTTTATTTTTCCGATCTCGGCGTTTGGAGTTGATCGGTTAGGAAAATTGTTTTTAGTTTTAACCGTACTATAAAGAGGGGTGGTGAAAGTCCTCTTTTTATCTCCAACATAAACTGAGAAACTTAGGTCATTGCATTGCATCATTTTGGTTGGATTTGGTTTGAACTTAATTTGAAAAATTTGGATTTTTAGTTCAGTTTTTGACAGTAGAAGAGTTTTTCAATTTTCTAGAAATATCTAGGCAGATCTGGTTTTTTCTTCTGTTGACAAAAATATAGCCCTTGAAATTATCTTTCAAACGAGCTATTAAACACCTCTTTTGAATTTCTGGATTTAAAGTTATATCTGTTTTTGTTTAGGCTGACTGTCAGTTTGCTGAGCTGACTGTCAGTTTGCTGAACTGACTGTCATTTTGAATGTCAGTTTGATTAAACTGACAATTGTCCAGAGAGGGTGTATTTTGTGCTCAAAATTTTTGTACTAAACTGACTGTCAGTTTGTCCATACTGACTGTCAGTTGGGGATTCGACCACTGTGTTTTTAACTGAGTTTCTATTTGTTTTTGGTCGAGTCTGTGGTCGAACTGACTGTCAGTTTGCATAACGGACTGTCAGTTGTGGGTTTCAGCTTTCCTTAAACGACCACGAACGGCTAGCAAATTTTCATCCGTAAATTTTGTCGGCCGTTGTGCACTAAACTGACTGTCAGTTAGGCAAACTGACTGTCAGTTAGGCAAACTGACTGTCAGTTTGAGTTGCTGATTTTCAGCCCTAGCTCCAACGGTTCATTTGTTTCTTGAGGCTATAAATAGAGGCTTTGGGCATAAGTTTTACACAACAAGCAGTAGAATTTTCTTATACACTCTTGAGCTTTAGTTTTCTACTTAATATCTTGATCTTTTGATCAAGTCGAGTTATGCAAACTTGTGGGTTTCAGTTTTCTACTTAAAATCTTGATCTTTTGGTGAATACAAAGCTATCAAGAGCATCCACCAGCTCTATCTATACCAACCCCTAAGACACTCTGAAACAACAGAACGCACTCTCCCAATCTTACCGAATTTTTAGAAAATCCAAATAAGATTTTGAAATAAAAGTTTTCAAGAGCTACAAAGCTCATTATTTTTATTAAAATACAATTTTCAACAAATAGTTTTCTAAATAAATTACGTCTTCCTGGCACGGTCAATCCCTAAAGGTGTCGTCCTACAGTCAAGTTCTCATGTTGCTCTGATACCATAATCTTGTCGCGCCCCAAAACTAGGATCACGACTACTCCTGTAGAGACCTAGCTCGCTACAGCTAGTCCCATATATGCATAGCATACACATACCTTTGACTTCCCAGGATAAGTCAAGCACAGGAGTATATTCACATTGCAACATAGTAACTTACAAAATAGTTAAGCAGTGTGGCCAGCTGGCCTTAATATTACATAAAGAGATTACAATGCCTTCACGGCATTCATGGTTTAGCAAAATAACAACTACACAGCAGAAGATAGGTGACCCACCCACAAAGAGAAGTGGACGGCAGAACAACACACATCAGGGCTCTGGCGGAACTGACTTTTCGCCTTCTGGATCCAAGAAATTCTCCATGCCTTCATCTTGATCATTGAATGCTCCATCTATTGATTTGTAGGTTGCAAGGGTGAGTACTTACGTACTCAGCAAGTCATAGGTAAGAGTAGATACATATAGTAGTGATGATATGGCAGCCCACGGCAGCACTCTTTATCATGACAACACATGTCATTTGGGTAATCTTGATTTAACACATTTTATTTAGAAAATAATACTTGTGTCACACCCCGTGGATTTAATCCACCGCAGCAGACTCCTATAAAACCCGGGAGCTCGGAGTATTCGAATACGTTTTTAACTCTGCAGAGAGGTATCACTTTACCCGCAAGATATTCCACTTTCAAGCCTTTCCTATCATAACATAATGATTGGACCCCTGACTCACTTCATATTGTGAGCGGCAAGGTGGAGATAACAAGAACTTTTGTTATGTATCACTCACAATTCACCCCCGACCCTGTGGCTCTCTGCGAAACACAGTTGTGGTAGGCTGTATCATAACCTCCACCCCACCTCATTTTCCCATTGCTGGGTCAAACATCAGATCACCTTCAGTGATAGTGGGAGTCAACCTTCAAGTCAATCATTACAACACAACTCATGCAGGGGTTTCATGTGCGATCCACATAAGTACTTGTTCAGGCCTGTCCCATACCAGGCTTGCGGTTAGCACGTTGTTCATGCCACTAGACGCACAACACAAGGTTCTAGTCCTTATATGCCAGTGACCAGACCATCCACAACCCTGCACCTTCAGTGCCTGCATATCCTTTGCAGTCTAGCACCTCCAGTGCTACCGCCATCCATACCATTTTTCTGGTCACGGCTAGGGGTTTTATTTCATGAATATAAGTATATAAATACATATATAATAGTTCATGGCTCAAAACTTGTTTATTTCACATTTCACAGATAACCAGTCAAGTACTGCCAATTCATAAATCAACCATTCTCAATCTTTCTCATGCAATATTATCTATATTCAAGGTTATGTTTTAGCAACATTTAAAATATAGGTTCAAGATGACCAAGAATATGACTTGCCTTCCGCGTCGTAAGAAACAGCAGTTGATGACGGGTCAAAAGCGAAGTCCTCGAACTTAGTTTCTGGATCTGCTCGACGACAAACAAACACACAATAATTACTTATTATATTAAACTGTTTTAGGATCTATATGCAGATATGCTTAATAAGAATGACTAAATGATACTGGAGATAATTGAGATTGCAAGCTGAACTGACTTGAGATTCTAGGGTTTCAAGGAATTGGCTAAGAATGGGTGTTAGATGCTCTTAGGATCTCAAGGTTGCCATAAGAACATCAGTTTTTGTGGCTGGCTTGATCAAAAATAGCGAATGTCAGCAGATTGACATTCGGATCAAGGCTCTGACATAACTTCAAGAAAAGCTAGAGAGCTTATCTCAAGTTGTGATAGTAGAAGAAAGTGTAGATCATAACTCTACAAATTCAGTGGGCAAAGTGGCTTTCAAATTGCACAATCAGAAATGGGTAAACAAGGCCAATGCCATTGGCTGGCATGCACTGGGACAATGTCAAAAATTAGGGTTTAGCAGCAAATATAATTCAAGGGCTCAAATCAAGTTGTGATAGAAGAAGAAATTGTAGATCACAACTTCAGGAATCTAAGGGACAAAGTTATGCTCAAAATGCACATCTGGAAGGAAGTGAAAATGGCTAATACCACTGACTGACATAGTCTGGCATTGAACTGACATGGCCAGAAACTAGGGCTTGGCATAACCTTTGATATAGGGCTCCAAATGATGCACTACTTTGTCTGGATGGTAGGCATTGATAACAGGAACAAATCATTCAACAGGATCTAGGGCAGGAAATAGCTGGAAGGTGATAAAATTCAGTGATGAACTCGATGAACTTCACTGCACAGGATTAGTTCTGGACAGATTTCTTGGCATGGCTATAACTCAAAATCTAGATAGTTTTAGAGATCGGGCTAGAAGGTAAAAATTCTCAGGAGGTTGAGGCAAACCTGAAAGACAAGGTGGATGAAGCTGAAACGGCCAGGAATAGGTTTCCGGTGAACGGTGCCGGAGAAGAAGACATGGGATTTGGGGGTTTTTGCTACAGATCAATTGAACTAAATTCCAAGCTCAAGGAGTAATATAAGGGTAAGAGGAAGCTACCTGCACGATCAATTTGGCCGGAGGATGGCCGGAGAAGCCTGGCGACGATCGCCGGCGACTGGAGAAACTCAAATCTGGGGAAAGCTTCGATTGAGATTCAATTCTGGAATCTTGATGCACAGGCTTGCTGGAAATGGCTCACTGATCACTTTACTTCACAGGTTCGAGGGCTAATTCAAAGTAATTTGAACTGCATTGCAGGAACAGGGCAATCGGGATTTCTGGCGATCACCGGCGATAGGATGCAAGGTAATTCAATTAGATGGTACAGCACGGTGAGGGAGATGAGGGGAACTCACTGATGCTGTTAATTTGATAGGAGATGCTGTGGATTGTGCTGGCACCATGAGGCTCCTCGATGGCTCGCCGGAGAAGAAGACCAAGACAGGAGAATTTCGAGACTTAGCTGATTTCCAGTGAAGCAAAGGAGTTGCTGGGGTACAGTAGTGTTTAAATAGCCAGGCGCAGCTTGCAAGGAGGGAGCAGCGAAGTGATTGGCAGCCGGTGATGAGATTGGTTGCGTGCTGAACATCAGTGGCGAAGACACAGCAAGGAGCGGTGATTGTGACGGCGACAAGTCTGCAGCTGATCACCATGTCGGTTCAACGGGACTTTGCAAAGCTGGAGCAAGCGGTGGCGACAACAACTGGCGCGGCAAAGCAACGTGGCGGGGAGTTGCTGACAAAAGGCTGCCGGTCGCGCGCGGGAGCAGGCGCTGGTCGTCGACGTTGCAGCGACATTGCCACGGCATTGGCTGAGGCGAGGACACGTACACCCAAGATGCACGGTCACGAGCGCGGCGTAGCTTCACCGGCGACGAACAACCACGGCGCACAGGCACGGCAAGCTTTGGTCGAAAACGGCTAAGTCCTCTGGTCGAATTGGACTGAACTGTAATTTCAAATCTTGAGTTTTGGACTGTTCTGTAAATCTGGAGTTTTGGAAGGTTAAATCTGAAATTGATTCTGCTGTTTTGGTATACTTAATTCAATAGATGATTTGGCACAGCTAGGAGATAAAGTTTGAGATTTTTGGATGATTTTTGATATGAATTGAAACAGAGTAGTTTAGGGTAAAATAAGTCTGAATCTTATTGATCTCGAATTCTGGGATTTAGGGTTTGATTTTGAGATACTCATAAAAGAAGAATTTGTGTTGAAAAGCATTTGGGAGGTGTTCCCTGAATCAGATTTGAATTTGGAGACGATTTGCAACATTTTTCCTTTTTAGGCTTCTGGAAAATCTGAAAAAAAAGGACTGATCTGCGATACTCTTGGACTGATTTGTGAAAATGGTTTAGATGGTGAAATCTGGCTGCCAACTTGTTGGATTAAGGTATTGGCATACCCTTGATCATATCCCAAGAATAATCTGGTATGAACTTGGCTAAGATTTTGAATTAAATCTGAATTTTTGAAACTTAGGGTATTTATAAAATATTTCTGTTTTCGAAAGCAGAAAGGAGTTGATAAATCTGGAAGTTAGAGATAGAATTGGATCTGGGTTCTGAAGGTTTTTAGGTTTAGGATAACTGATAGATCACATCTGAACAATCTGATCTTGATTTGGGGTCATAGGATAGATTTAGAGATTTTAGGGCTAGAACAGAATAAAACTGGAGCTGATTTGGTTGATCTAGAAGAGACATATGCATGCATGACTTTTAAGAAAGAAGCTTTTCATCCCAAAACTTAGGATGTTACAACCTACCACCTCAACCAGGTTTCGAAGGCGCCAGGAAAGAAGATTCAAGCAAGAAATCGGAATCTTCGTCGGGTGGGAAGTCAAAAAAATCGAAGAGGAACCGCTCTGGACAGTACCGCGAGGTTGCAGTCGCAGAGAAGCCGCCTTCGATCAAAGGTAACAAGCCTTCATTTAAGAATAAAACTGCTCCTGGTGGTCGTAGTGCCGACCAGCCAGAAAAGTCGACTAATCCGTAGGAAGGCAAGAAGTGGTGTCCACTCCACAACTCCACAGGCCACGACCTCAAGAACTGCAGGAGTTGGTTGAAGCAATTGGATGACTTCTACCAGGGAGTTGGGCCAATGCCGACCTTACCGGCTAAAGAACAGGCATGCAGACTTAGAGACGCCGACGGAGACGAGGAGATGTCCTACCAGGTACCTCAAAATCACATTAATGTTATTTTCGGGGTTCTTCCTCTTTTGTTTCCAAAAGGCAGTTTAAAGCCTTTTACCGAGAGGTTAACCAAACGGAGACATCCTTTGGTGAACCTCAATACCCCCGTTGGTCGGATACACCTTTGACATTCGATCGCCCTGATTGTCCCGCGGGGCTTACTCGACCATTGAGGCTCCCTCTGGTCATTACCCCGATCATCAGTAACGCGAGAGTCGAAAGGGTCCTGATCAACGGAGGGAGCTCCCTTGACATTTTATTGGTCGAGGCACCCGACGAGATGCAAATTCCTCGTTCGAAGATTAAGCCCATAATCCATCTGTTCTATGGGATAATCCCAGGCCCCTCCATGATGGCGTTGGGACAAGTGGTCCTCCCGGTCACACTAGGAGAACTGGATAACTTTCGAACAGAATTGATTACTTTTGACGTAATTGATTGTGATTCGGCTTATAATGCAATCTTTGGCAGGCCAACTCTTGCTAAGTTCATGATGGCAACGCACTATGCTTATCAGTGCGGCAAATTGCCTGGCCCCAAAGGTGTCATCTCGGTCCGAGGCAGTCGCAACGTGGCACTCACGTGCGACCGGCTATCTTTGGAGATGGTCAATCAACTTCCCCTCCGGGACGCCCAGGTCGCCACCGTCGCCACCGACGTGATCAAGGCTGCTCCTCAACCAGATGAGAAACTCAAACTGGTTCCATTGTACCCAAATGATCCATCCAAGACAATTCGGGTCGGATCAGGTCTAGATGACAAATAGGAACTAGAGCTCATTACTTTCCTCCGGGCTAACGCAGATGTGTTTGCGTGGAAACCGTCCGACATGCCCGGTGTCCCAAGGGAAGTAATCGAGCACAGGTTAGCAATTCGACCTGGAAAACGACCAATAAAGCAAAAGCTCAGGCGTTTTGCTGTTGATCGACAGGAAGCCATTCGAGAGGAGTTGGACAAACTCCTAAAGGCCGGGTTTATTCGCGAAGTCAATCACCCGGAATGGCTCGCCAATCCGGTCATGGTCTGCAAGTCAAATGGCAAGTGGCGCATGTGCGTCGACTACACTAGCCTTAATAGTGCCTGTCCGAAGGACGAGTTTCCCCTTCCCTGCATCAACAAGCTGGTCGACTCAACCGCGGGTTGCGAACTAATGAGCTTCCTGGACGCTTACTCAGGATATCATCAAATTAGCATGGCAGAAGAAGATGAAGAGAAAACTACCTTCATCACCCCGTTCAGCACCTACTGCTACGTCAGAATACCGTTCGGTCTCAAGAACGCAGGTTCCACGTACCAGCGCTTGATGCAAAAGACCTTTCTTTCCCAGATAGGGCGTAATCTCGAGGCATATGTAGACGATCTGGTTGTAAAAAGTTCTAAGAGATCATCCCATTTGGACGATCTCGCTGAAACCTTCTGTAATTTGAACCGCTTTGGAATAAAATTAAACTCGGAGAAATGTTCTTTTGGGGTTTCTTTAGGAAAACTTCTTGGTTTCCTTGTTTGTTCCAGAGGCATTGAGGTCAATCCTGAGAAAATCAGGGCTATCGAACAAATGAGGTCGCCCTCGATCATGAAAGATGTTCAACGCCTGGCTGGTCGCATGGCGGCCTTAAGTCGTTTCATATCGCGACTAGGCGAAAGGGGATTACCTTTCTTCAAAGCCTTGCGGAAGACATATCTATCCAGGCCGAGAAAGTGTTTCAGGAGGTAAAGACATATCTATCCAGTCCGCCAGTGTTGGTGTCTCCCGACAATGGAGAACCATTGCTTCTTTATCTGGCAGCCACACCGCACGCGGTCAGCGCCGTCCTGATCGCGGATAGGGAAGGAATACACAGACCCGTCTACTATGTGAGCGAGGTGCTTCATGGTCCTAAGGAGCGTTACCCTGAGGTCCAGAAGATACTTTACGCGCTACTGATGGCTTCCCGTATGCTACGACACTACTTCCAAGCTCACAAGATCATAGTACCCTCCTCCTTTCCTTTGGGGGACATTGTCTGAAATCCAGAGAAATCTGGTCGAATCGCCAAATGGGCGGTTGAACTCGGTGCTTTTGATGTTCATTTCACGCCCCGCACGACGGTTAAGTCTCAGGTCTTGGCTGACTTTGTTGTCGAGTGGACCAACCCTGAGCCACTCGTGCAGGTGCCCGAAGAATTGGAATGCCCTGATCACTGGACAATGTACTTTGACGGTTCCCGCAGTTTTCAACACTCGGGGGCTGGAGTGGTCTTAGTCACGCCTCAGGGCAAACAGCTTAAATATGTCATCCAACTACACTTTGTTGCGACCAAAAACGCAGCAGAGTATGAAGGTCTTCTTGCAGGGCTCCGGGCAGCAAAATTCCTCGGAGTCCGTCGATTAATGGTGAGGGGAGACTCACAGCTAGTCGTAAACCAGGTAAACAAGGAGTACAGCATCTCCGATGAGACAATGGCTCATTACCTGGGGGAAGTGAGGAGATTGGAAAAACACTTCGGTCATTTCGAAGTCCAATACATCACACGAAAGGACAACATTCTCGCAGACCAATTATCCAAAATTGGGTCCTCACGCACATCTGCTCCGGCAGGAGTGTTCATTGAACACTTGGATCGTCCTTCGATCACGACTTCGATCGAGGATGATCCGGTAACAATCTGCGTTACCAACCTCAGTTAGGAACAGGATTGGACTCATCCATTGAGAGTCTATCTTGAACATGGGACCCTACCCGAGGACGAAACCGAAAGCGATCGGTTAATTCGAAAAGCGCGTCTGTACAAACTCATAGATGGGGTTTTGTATAGAAAGGGTACTCAAGGAGTATTCATGCGCTGCATATCTCAGGAGGAAGGTAAGTCCCTCTTGAAAGAAATACATGATGGTGTATGCGGTACGCACGCGTCATATCGAACACTAGTCGGAAAAGCTTTTCGACAAGGATTCTACTGGCCTTCAGCACTTGATGATGCCAAGTACATGGTCAAGATGTGTCCTCAGTGTCAATTCCACGCGAGACAGGTTCATCAACCTGCCTATGCGTTACAAACTATTCCCCTTGCATGGCCTTTTGTGGTCTGGGGGATGGATATTGTTGGTCCTATGCCACAAGCGATCAATGGGTACAGGTTTCTGTTCGTAGCCATTGACACGTTCACAATGTGGATTGAGGCCGAACCGGTACGAAATATTACCACCTCAGCAGCACAAAAGTTCTTTCATAAGAACATTGTTGCTCGTTTTGGTGTTCCAAACCGTCTCATCACCGACAATGGTTCTCAGTTCGCCAGTGGTCTTTTTCTAGACTACTGCGATCAGATCAGAACTAAGGTGTGCTTTGCTTCTGTGGCACATCCACAAAGCAATGGTGCTGTAGAATGGGCCAATGGGCATATACTGCAAGGCATAAAAAAATGTGTTTTTGATCGCCTTAAGAATCGCTCGGGGGCTTGGGCAGACGATCTCTACACCGTTCTATGGGCACTGCGAACTACCTCTAGTCGAGCCACCGGTGAGACGCCTTTCCATCTGGTCTATGGGGCCGAGGTTGTGTTGCCAATGGAAGTTACTATTGGGTCTGTTCGGACAGAACAATTCGAACAAGTTGATCAGTCTGAACAGCGATCACAGGATCTCATCCTCTTAGAAGAAAGGCGTGATCGCACCTTGATCAAATCCGCGGCATACTTGCAAGCTCTGCGCAAGTATCATCGCAAAAGGGTGCTACCACGTAGTCTTAACGTGGGTGACCTGGTTTTACGAAAAATTCAAGACCAGTCTAATCGCAACAAATTCTCCCCGAAGTGGGAAGGCCCTTACACTGTTATCTCAGTGTCGCGACCAGGATCAGCGCGATTAGCCATGGAGGATGGTCGAATCCTGTCCAATACTTGGAACATCGATCAACTTCGCAAGTTCTACATGTAAGTACTCAATCCCTTTTCCTGTTCAATTAGCATTTTTCATAAAACAAAAAATGTTTTGATTTCATATGATGAATATTTCCCTTCATGCCCATGTACTGCGAATTCGACTCGGGGGCTGGTCACCGGCGGTTAGATCATTACAACGTTCTAGTCAGATTCGCTGGCCGATCTCATGACCACTTTCAGACAAGTCACTCCTAAATAAGCAGTTTCTCAACGCACATGGGGCTTTCTGGCAAGTCCTTGGTCATCTGAGTGGCTGCTGGTTTGCAAACAAGGCTAGGCGTTACACTGATCATAATTGCTGGTTCGATCACACATCCCTAGTCGTTATATTCACTTTTCTCCTGCGTTTGTAATACTAAGTCTTCAATATCTACAATCACAGGAGGGGGCTAGGGGGGATATGTTTATAATATGAAACAACATAAAACAAGAATATATTTGAGAGTATATTCATTTTCAAAAATGAGTTTCAGCATACATTGCATTATACATAACTGTTTCTATATAGATGTAGGGATCACTCGATCCCAAGCTCAGTCAGGAGCTTACATTAGTACAGAAATGCAGTCTACTAACCCCTATATTCTATCTGTTATTGGCGCATTAGTAGAAAACTGATAGAAAATGTGCCTCGCGGCCAAAAAAGGCCAACGGGTGAATTTTTCCTATCGGTTTGTAAGAAACTTACCGATAGACGAAGCAGTATGATTTACTCTAGAGGTGAAGAACATATTTGCCGTTAGAAGAGATGCATAAGTACTGACGGGAGAATGTTGTGCGCCGATAGGACTGGTCGACTTCTTCAACTAGACTTATTCTATCGGTAATTTATTAATATACTGACAGAATATCTCAAAAATTCCTATCGGCAATATGTAGTGTACCGATAGAACCGTTCGCCTTCTACAAATATTTTTATTCTATCGGTAATGTATTCTTTTACCGTTAGAATATATCAAAAATTGCTTAGAACTGTTCGTCTTCAAATAGTTTTATTCTATCGGTAGTTAATTTTTATACCGTTAGAATATAGAAAAAATATTTTAGAACTGTTCGCCTTCTACAAATAGTATGATTCTATCGGCAATGTACGTATATACCGACAGAGTGTGGACAAAAATTCCTATCGGTAATTTGTATTGTGCCGATAGAGCCATTCGACTTCTACAGATGTTTTTGTTTTATCAGTAATTGATGTTTTACCGTTAGAATATATATAAAATGACTAACGGTATGTGGTGTTTGTACCGATAGAATTTATCTAGTACTATAAATACATGGGTATGTCTCTTCATTCTCACAGTTCATCTGGGGCTCGTAGTCCTAACCCGTAAGTTCCATGGACGGCCGGCGCACCTCTACAGGCGACCGCTGCACCTCCGCACCTCCATTGACGCCCTCTAAACTTCTGCATCCCAAGCAAGGTACGTAAATCATCCTAATCCGATTATGGCAATTATTCTGCTTTTTTTGTATCCTTCATTTTGATGTGTCCTCTTTTCAATATGATTATGATCTTTGCAGGTCCTTGGATGATGCTCATGAGGGGCAACGTATTTCACGGTTCTTCATCGCAGTACGCTGCCTACGTTGGCTTGTTGGCGAAAGAAACGGTGAAGATCACCGTCGAGAGCTGGAAGGACGTGAAATGTGAGATCTTGGTTGGCTCGGTCGAGAAGATCCTTAAGCCCTGTGTGTTTCTCAAATCAGGACCTATAGAAAGCATCTTACATTTTTTTGCATGCACCAGCTTGTGGCCAGATGCTTACCTGCTTGGAGAAGAAGAATTGTTGTTATTTGCACAGCCATTCTACACCATCACTACACAGAACAACAACTTGGAAGGTCGGTTCTTTTTGTTAATGGAGTTGAGTTGAGTTGAGTTGATCGAGTTTGAGTCCGAGGAAATCACCAATACGTACAAATGTAAGTCGACGGCAGTTCCAGCTCCTCGGGCATCTTCGAACTGAACTCCTATGGTTAAGTCCAATGTGGTTCAAACATTTGTTGTTTTGGATGAATGGATTTGTTATGTATCAGGTCTAACTTGTAGTCGCTAGTTGCATTGTCGCAACCTGCAAAGGTTCTCTTTTATGTAAAATGTACGGGCCACTGGGTCCTCGTCGTGATCTGTTGTTAATTTCAGACGTGGCTTTTCTAATATACATCGAATGTGTGAATTGTTGTATTTGTATATTATTGTATATTTGTGTATCATGTATTGCTAATTGGGACATGAACTTGAATGTGTAGGGAGTATTTGTGTATTTAATTGTATTGGTTGGTAGGTGTGTATTTGTACTGCTGTTTCAGACATGTACCTGAATTTGTATTGGTGAACTGGCATGTGTATGTTTGTACCTGAATTTGTGAACTGGCATGTGTAATTTCTTTGGCAAGATGAAGTCCCGAGTACCTAAGAAAAGTATTTTTGTGTCTCCAAGTTAATCCACAAATTAGCATTTCTTGAAATATTGCTTTATCTTGTAGTTAAGATCTGTTTGATGTTACATTGGTATGATTCCTTGGATGTGAGAACTGGTGTCATGTGCATTACAAGTACCTCCTCTAACGGTAAATACACATATTTACCGATAGAAAACACATATATTTGCTCAGTCATGCATCATCTAACGGTAAATACACAAATCTACCGATAGAAAAAACTCATGTTCGTGTGTCATGCATCATCTAACGGTTAATACACATATTTACCGATAGAAAAACTCATGTACGTGCTGTGTCATGCATCATCTAACGGTAAATACATATATTTACCGATAGAACAAAAACTGTGCTTGTTCAGTAATGTACATTCTCTAACGGTATATGTATGTTTTTACCGATAGAATATGTGAGAGGCAAATTACCTTAGTTAGTCTAACGGTTATTTCATGTATTTACCGTTAGAAAAAGCTCCATTATAAGTAAAACCCCACTCGACCATTGCTGAGCTGCTCTTTAATTTGTTCTGTTGCACTCTGTGTCCCTCTGTTTGTGATGAAAGTTCCACGCTCGCAGCTACACTGCTAGGGTGATCAGCGAAAGCTGGAGGGAAGTTGATTGCGCCCCCCTCTTTAAGGTAAGATTAATTGTCGACAGTTATCTCTCTCCCTCTAGATCTCCCTCCCTCTCTACTTGCAAGCTAGCTGTATTGTGTAGTTCCAATTAAGTTTGTAGCTGTAAGCTTGGGGGCTAGGTATCTGGAAATGCGTCATGTTTTAGGAGCTAACTAGCTTGTATTGTGTAGTTAGCTAGGTTAATTAGTGTTAATTTCGTCAGGCTAGGGTTGAACACATCTGTTGTAAGAGGCTGTACATGTACATATACATAACTTAACCGGGCAGGTTTCATGCATGCATGGCTGACTCGTTAAATTTTGTTAATTGTAGATGGACAGGAAATATTGGATGTATGGAATAAAACGTACTACTTTTGAATATTTGGATGGTGTGAATGAGTTTATTAAATTTGCTGAGCAACAAAAGGAGAGGAAGGGAGAGAAAAATATGCTCTGTCCTTGTACAGATTGTATGAACTTGAAGAGGTTTAGCAACTCTGATCAAATTAAGAGTCATTTGATTCGTCGTGGTTTTAACGCGCGATACACCCGTTGGATATGGCATGGCGAAGATCTTGAGGAAACAAGCACCACTACTACCAATCAGCAGGACTCGGATGTGGATTGCAATAATATCGATGATCATCCGAATTGTGATAATGTTCATTCCGATGTGCACGTAGATGATGATGATGATGACAATCTAGATGAGATGTTACGTGATGTAGAGGAAGATTACAACGAAAACGACTTCTGTGAATTTGAGAAACTGATTGTTGACTCTGAGAAGCCTCTGTTCCCTGGATGTGCAACATTTACAAAACTGTCTTTTGTGCTGAGATTATATAACTTGAAGGCAGGCAACGGTTGGAGTGATAAGAGTTTCACGGCACTATTAGATTTTCTAACGGACATGTTTCCAGAGGGAAATGAGTTGCCAAGATCTACTTACCAAGCCAAAAAACTGTTGTGTCTGTTGGGAATGGAAATCGAAAGAATACATGCATGCCCAAATAATTGTGTGTTGTACCGTAACGAGTACTCCAGTTTGCATGTTTGTCCAAGATGCGGCGCATCGAGGTATACGTGTAGGGACCGGATTGACAGTGAACGTCATGAGGTAAAGAAAGGACCTCCGGCGAAAACAGTGTGGTACTTGCTTGTGATACCTAGATTGAAGCGGCTGTTTGCAAATCCGAAAGTCGCAAAGCACTTGCGTTGGCATGCTGAAGCCCGGAAACAAGACGGAAAACTGAGACACCCAGCTGATTCTATTCAATGGAGAAACATCAACAGAACATTTGCTGAGTTCGGCGGCGAACTTAGGAATATAAGGTTCGGGCTGAGTACAGATGGTATGAACCCACATGGTAATATGAGCAGTCGGCACAGCACTTGGCCGGTTCTTTTATGCATCTACAATCTTCCTCCTTGGTTATGCATGAAGCGCAAGTACATCATGATGGCGTTACTAATCTCAGGACCCAGACAACCCGGAAATGATATTGACGTGTTTCTAGCGCCTTTAATCAAGGACTTACATAAATTGTGGAGTGAGGGGGTGCAGGTGTGGGATGCATACAAGAAAGAGAATTTCATCTTGCGGGCCCTGATATTTTGCACCATAAATGATTTTCCGGCCTACGGCAATTTGTTGGGGTATAGTACGAAAGGAGCCAAGGCTGCCCTATTTGCCTAGATGAAACTGAGAGCATGTGGATGCGAAACTGCCGGAAAACAGTGTACATGGGTCACCGCAGGTTTCTTCCAGTGCATCACACGTACCGTAAGAAGAGGAAATCATTTAATGGGAAGCCTGAGAAGGGATCAGCTCCAGTGTTTCTGACCGGTAAGGAGATTTACTCGCGCGTGAAGGACATCAAAGCTGAGTTCGGTAAGCATTCTAAACCTCGAGAAAAAAATGTTTGGAAGAAGAGATCGATTCTCTGGGATCTACCGTACTGGGAGCACTTACAAGTTTGACATTGCATTGACGTCATGCATGTAGAGAAAAATGTCTGTGACAGTTTGATTGGTTTGTTGTTGAACATTCCAGGAAAGACAAAGGATGGTGTGAAAGCTCGTCGTGACATGGTGGAAATGGGGATAAGGACTGAGCTTGCACCTTTAGAGAATGGAAAGCGTACATACCTCCCTCCGGCCTGCTATACGTTGTCCAAGAGCGAAAAAACAGAACTCTGTCGGTGCTTGCACGGTGTTAAAGTTCCATGTGGGTACTCCGCGAACTTGAAAAAACTTGTGTCCATGAAGGACCTAAGACTAGTTGGCATGAAGTCCCACGACTGTCATGTCCTGATGTCACAAATGCTTCCCATTGCTATCAGAGGCATTCTCCCAGTTAAAGTCAGAGACACAATCACAAACCTATGTTATTTCTTCAACGCAATATCTTGCAAGGTAAGTACGTGCACTCGTAGTATAAGTTCATTACCTCCATCTGTGGAGCTTAATTAGAAGATTTTTCTGATATGAATATTTGGCGCAACTGTGTCCTCGTAGGTAATTGATCTGGATGGACTGGACGCTTTGCAACGCGACGTGGTTACAACTCTTTGTCAGCTCGAGATGTATTTCCCTCCATCCTTTTTTGATGTTATGGTCCATCTGATTATTCACCTTATCAGAGAAATTAAGTTTTGTGGACCCGTGTGCCTGCGCTACATATATCCATTTGAGAGATTTATGGGTGTACTGAAGGGATACGTAAGGACTCGTCGTCGACCCGAGGGGAGTATCATGGAAGGTTATGTCGCCGAGGAGGTGATTGAATTTTGCACAGATTATATGGCCGGGGTTGACCCAATTGGCGTTCCTAGGTCCCGACACGAGGGTAGGCTTCAGGGCATCGAAATGATTGGATTCAAAGCTATCGTCCCCGCTCGTGATGTGTACGCAAAATCACATTTTTGGGTCTTACAACACATGACGGAGGTCGAGCCATACATACACGAGCACAAGGTAATGTTACGGTCACAGAATCCTTCGAAGTCAGACGTTTGGGTCAGCAGAGAACATAACAGGAAATTTGCTGAGTGGATCCAAGAAAGAGTCACGCGAGCTGCCGAGGGCTCCGTAAGTGAAATTGTGACATGGTTGGCTTGAGGCCCAAGATTCACTGTAGGGACTTGGCAGGGGTACGACATCAATGGGTATTCATTTTACACAAGAGCTCAAGACGCCAAGAGTAGCACGCAATGTAGCGGAGTGACACTATTTGCTATTTCCGAGGATGCCAGGTCAGTAAGGGCGCTGAACTCATATTACGGTGCTATTGACGAAATATGGGAGCTCGATTACGGATTACTTAAGATTCCCCTGTTTCGATGCCAATGGGTAAAAATCCCTCGAGGTGTTCAAGTTGACAGTTACGGGTTTACTCTCGTCGATCTTGGTAGAGTCGGACACCAAGACGATCCATTCATACTTGCAAAGCAAGCCACACAGGTATTCTACATCGTTGACCCGGCCAATCCAAACTTGCATGTTGTCCTCCACAGCAAGAGACGTATTGTTGGGGTCGAAGATGTTGTCGACGAAGAGGAGTATAACCAATTCGATGAAATACCTCCATTTTTAGAGGACATTCAATCTATCTGTACTGAAGATATCGACAAAACAACGTATCTGCGAGATGACCACGAAGAAGGATTATGGGTTGAGAACCATTGATGATTAATTTCTATTTCACGGATAAATGCCAAGCAAACAGCCCACAAGTTCTGCAGCAAGGTGAGGAACTTATCATTAATATATCAGGCAGTACATTTTTCTTTAGAACTTAATGATAAGCTAGTTCACAGCATTAATATATCTCAATTTTACTCCACAGCATGAGTTCTAACAGATACAGTACCTTTATCATGTAAATACTTAATTCAGGCCTTCAAATAGCACTTGCAAAAATCTCATCGCAGCCTCTTGCTTCTTCAAATTAAGCTCTCCAAAAATCAATTTTTCTGACGGTATTTTGTTATTTCTACCGATAGAAAAGGGCATCAGCTACTTTAATGTCTCAGGCACTTCAAATGTTTCGCTGGGAAAATTTTACTTATTCTATCGGTATTATTATATTTTACCGTTAGAATAAATTCGTTAGTCTCACGGTATTTGTTGTCTGACGGTTTTTTGCTGTTTTTACCGATAGAACAATACTCTGGCGCTTTGAATTCTCAACCGTGTCGCCATGCGTTGCCTTGGAAATTCTATAAGTACCTCGCCATGCGTCATGGTATTTTGTTGTTTTTCTAATTCTCGAACGCTTCGACTCCTCTTCTTCTCATTCACAATGGCAACCTCCATGGGATCGTCAGCCCCGCCCTCCCCGGTAAGAACTCTAAATCTCATAGGTTACCCCTGTATTGTTAATCCATGTTCACTACATTCTTGACCTGTTGATTTGCACAGGGAATGGGAGCCATGGAAGACACTGGCAAAGTGAAGGCCGACCTGAGGGCCCTCCAGGAGGAGCACAAGCTCCTTACGGACAAGCACACTCTGCTACGGGTTGACCTTGACGATCTCTTCCAGCGCATTCAGCGCATGAAGACGGACGGTGACAATGCTAGGGCGAGGATGAGGCGTCTTCGCGAGGAGAAGAAAGCCACGGATATGACCATCGCTGGCTGCGGTTTGACTATGAAGGATACCATAGCGAAGCTGAGGGAGGTCGCAGGCCTTCTCGACGCGGTAGTAGTTGATCCTAGGGACAACTTGTCGCTAGAGGAGTCCTGCGTCCTGGCTGCAAGTCAAACTGACTCTATTCTACATGCAGCCAGGGCTAAGACCACCCCTTGACCTAGCATTTTGGGTTTTATTTTTTTTATAAGTGATAAAACAACAATGAATGAACAATTTCTTTTTATGTCAATTTTCCAATTTTCCGGCTATCTTCCCTCTTTCTTTATCATTCTGCAGCTTTCAAGCACGGTCTGTTTGATGTTAAATTGTGTGTACCTTTTCATTTCTGACGGTATTTTGTTGTTTTTACCGATAGAAAAATGGCACCCAATATTATAATCTCAGGCACTTAATTAAAAAATTTTTCTCGGGAAAATTGGTCTCACGGGATTTTATTATTTATACCGATAGAAAAAGGCATCCACTAGTTCAAATATTTTTCCGGGAAATTTACTTTTTCTATCGGTATTATTTTGTTGTACCGATAGAAATGTACATAATTCTATCGGTATTATTTTGTTTTACCGATAGAAAAGGTCATCCACTACTTTATTACTCGTACACGGCCCTTTAGTTTCCCTCCAGTCGAACAGTTCCAACTTAGAGCACTGCGTCTCTTCGACAGCGAAGAAAACCACAACCTCCGCCGTGACCACTCACTTCCTCTCTCCCACACGACGATCGCCGGCTGGACACTGGTTCGCCACTGCCACCGGTTCTTATTTTCGTCCTTCGCCGGCCGCTGCTGCGTTCTACACCGCCTCTCCATCACCAGCACTGATCGCCGTAAATTCCCTAATTCGTCGTTCTATTTCCAGCATCTTCCTTATTTGATCCTAGTGTTTTGTACTTACTAATTCTTCGAGTTTTGCAATTACACTAGGGTTCCCTATTGTGTTGGATTATGTACATTCCGCAGGCAATGTTGATTTAAATTAGGGTTGACATAATTTGTTTCAGTGCTATAATGAACCTATTTTGAGATTTTAACTTATCTATACTGCTGTATGTGTGATCAATTGTATGCAACTGCCATGTAATGCACATTATATGTTGGAGTTGTTCGTACACATATTCTATCGGTATCTCCTGTATTTGCCAATAGAAACAATTTGTCTGCTCTATCGGCATCTCTTGTGTTAACCGATAGAAAATATTTCTGAACAAGTATTAAAACTTTGGATCTGGAAGGACATGAGGCATGCAATGTACTAGTTTGGTTGGGAATTTTTACTCACTTGGTATGAATATATGGCAATGTGGATGGGTCTTCGAAGTATATGTTTGAAATGCATATACATATATATGACTTTTCCCAAACTAATAGATGTGATGAAGTCCTGATGACTTGCATACAGGTAATGCAAAAGATAACCAAGAGAGGGTGCTATAGACCATATTATTCCTTTTTTGGTTGTGACCTACTTTCTGTGCTACTTCAATATCTTTATATTCCATTAGCATTCGGTTTGTCAGATTATGCACAGTGGCACTTAGATGCTTGTGTGCATATTTACGTGTGAAATAATAATGCTGGCCCATGAATATTAGTATAGAAAATCATTGAGAATGTTATGTGATGACAGTGAGTAGTGGCTTATCAACAAAATTCCATATATACAAAAATTGTTATTTTCTATCGGTATCTCACGTGTTTGCCGATAGAAAAATTGTTATGTTCTATCGGCAGATCAGGAAGTAATTTATGCATGTATTTCTTTTAGTATTATTTTGTTCGGACATCCCTTTTGCAGCCCTAATTAGATTCCAGTCCTGGGCTGAGTTATGGAATTCCAAGAAGAATTAATTGCCATATGTTGCCTGCTTCCTATATGAAAATGTGTAGACGAAAACGCTGAGAAATAGAATCTTATCTTGTATTGCATGGTAGCTTTTGTGTTTACCGATGGAAAAATATTTTAAATAGGTCCTTTTTCTTTGTAAAATGATTTGGTTTGTGTTTCCATTAAATTTTTCATGGTTTGTTGATGGTTTTGTAGGGAAAGACATGTCGTCGTCTTCATCGGATGGTACCAGTGGTTCGACTAGGGCCAACCCCAATGTAACTGAAGATGCAGCTGTTACATCCCAGCGCAAGAGGGTGGGGCGAGGCGCGACGACGTTGGGCCGTTTGGCCAAATGCACGGATCTTTCTTGCGAGTTCAACCAATTTGGGAGGCCGATTGGAAAGAATGCTGGGAAGTACGTGTGAGACCCCCATTTGAGGATCACCTTGGTAACCGCCCAGGTAGGTTACGCACAGCAGGATGACACATGAGCTCCAAACCAGACAAGCATAGTAATAACATTAAACAAATATCAGGCCAACATGGCCAATATTACATAACCAAAGCACCAAAAATGGCGCTGAGTAGAGTTGCTAAGAAAATAACAAGTTTGTCAGAACCAGAATCGGTATCCAAGTACCGAACACACAGCATAAAGCACAAGGCAACAACGAAAAGCTTGATTTCCATCCGCAGCGGGATTGGAGTGGCTCCTCCCACATCTGACTTGACTTGGTGCGCAATCCTTCTAGAACGTGGGCTCGTCCGGGGCACTTCCATCTTCTGCCGGGAACTCATAACTGAAGGAATCGGGATCCTCGAATCCCTCTTCTACAGTTGGAAGTAAATGCAAGGGTGAGCACTTGGTGCTCAGCAACACTCATTCCGGGGATTATAGTAATTGTACTTATATGAGGGTGAAACATATGATTCAAGGGTTTTAGTTTCATAGGGATAGAGATATATAGATTTCCAAGTTATTTGTTTAATAAACAGTACTTTGTCATGAAAATAATACTTTAAACATTAAACAGGTTTTCAATAAAAACATTAGATGTAGTGGTCTCCCATGAGTCACTACTTTGTTAACCGTATTATGAAAACATTCCAAAACGTTACTTGTGCTATAACCCATGGATAACATCCACTACGAAAAGACTCCTGAACCTGGGAGTACAAAGTATCCGATACTTCTTTTACACTTTGCAAAGGTGTACCTCTTTTTAAATCCACTGGTTCACTCGGCTTTCAAGTCGGATCAGCTCCATGTGACTTATACACATGTGACAAGGCCGAGATCACACAACGCTTTTACAGTTCAGTATTAACAGTATCCCTGCCCGGTAAATAGACAGTTAAGTCTCAAGTACCGTTGTGGGTCTTCCCCACTGCCTTACTTCCTAGCCTTTCTGGTCTATGTTCCCACAGGACACATAGCCTTGGTCTATGTCCACGCGAGACATACGACCATTTAAGATTACAGCCGCTCACGGCTTAATCAGGTCTAGGGCGCCTTCCTTCATTTACGCCTTTTCCTCTCATCATTTTTCTGACTCACATCACTCATGGCCGAACCTTGGCCTTCCAGTTTCCACGCGAGAAACCAGATCGTCAAACCATGCAGGGAACTGCTAATACCAAAAAGCTACTGAGTTGTGCCTGTCCCATACCAGGCAAGTGGTTGGTACGTTTACAATTCGTATAGAGACACAGCACAAGGTTCTTGTCCTTATGAACCAATAGTGAGGAACATTCACAATCCCTGGTGCGCACCGCACCCTCTCCATACAAACCAATCCCCACTACTGATCCCTTTTATCAGTTTTCTTGACAAAACGGTTTTCATTATAACTTCTCATGTATTTGACCATTTCAAGTTTAATGTGAATATTCAGTATATGAGTCCTAGGGTGACAAAAGTATATATAAGAAGGTTCAATAACAAAAAAGGGTTTCATGATTCATTAGGGAATATCTACTCATGTCATTCAAACATAACTTGTATTTCAACTAAGCATGCATAGTACGAAACAGTGAATATACTTCATATAAAATATTGGGTGAGACATGATCAAGGGAATGAGGCTTGCCTTGCAATGTTGGGTCTAAAAACTCAGACGGATCTTCAAAGACTTCTTCCGCTCCTTCAGTTTCTGACTCTGCGGCAATCAGACAACACACGAACACATACCACATAAGCATACTGAAAATAGTTTCTATAGAAAGTATTAAGTAAATAAGTCCTGTATGCAGGGGAAAAGGTTAGGGTAAGGTCACAAGGGCTCTGGTCGAAGAAACGGCTAAAAAGGATTGAACGTCGAAGGGTCGACATTCAGTTCATGGCTTTGGCATAACTGGAAACTAGTCTTGGGATGGTTTTCTGGAGAAGTGATAGAAGAGAAAGTTGTAGAACACAACTCCAGGAATCTAGGGGACAAGGTGGCATTTCAATTGCTCAACCAGAAGGGGTCAAACAAGGCTAATGCCAGTGGCTGACATGCACTGACATAGTGCTGGACGTGGCCAGAAACTAGGGCATGGCTTAACTTTTGATCCAGGGCTCCAATTGATGCACCACTTTGTCTATGAGGTAGGCATTACTAACAGGAACAATATACTCAACAGGTACAAGGGCTGAAAGTGGCCGGAGGGTGGCCAAATCCGGCGATGAACTACGGTGGCCTGGACATGAACTGAGTTACTGGACAGTGATCTTGGCATAGGCATAACTCACAATCTAGGCAGATCCAGGTGTCGAGCTAGTGGAAGAAATTGCTCAGGGAGGTGAGGCGAAGCTAAGGGACAAAGTTTCAGGGGCTAGATCGGCCGGGAACAAATTCCGGCGACCGGCGCTGGAGAAGATGACACTGGAGCTCGGGAATTTTTGATACAGGGCGAATGAGCTCAATTCCAAGCTTGGGAATGATCTCTAGGGCACAACAAGGCTACTGGAGGGGTTAATTTCATTAGAGATCGGCCGGAGAAGCTTGGCGTCGAAGTCCGGCGAACTGCCGAGGTTCCAATTTGGGATTTCTTCGATTTGAGCTTAATTGGGGATTCTGGTTCTACAGGCTTGCTCTACTAAGCTTACTGATCAACTTCTTCTACAGGATTGAGGGTTAATTTGGGCTGAATTGAACGGCATTGGGGAAACAGGGCAAATCGGGAATCCGGCGATCACCGGCGATGGGGATCGATCTAGTGCAATTGGCTGCTATGACACAGAGAGGGGAACGAGGGGAACTCACTGGTGAACTTGGATTGAAGAGAGGGGCTGTGGAAAGGGCTAGCACCGTGAGCTCTCTCACTGGCTCGCCGGAGAAGAAAGCGAAAACGGCGAGAAACTGGAAATTGGCTAAGTCCTGAGGTTGTGCTTCTTCACAGCACTGAGAGGGGTTTAAATAGGCACGGAGACGGAGCTTGCGAGGGAAACGCGACAGCGGTTGCTTGCGCCGGGGAGAAACTTGTCGGGCGCAGGCGCAACGACGGCGACGGCGACGTGATCGCGCTTCAGGCGGTGCTGCAGCTTTGCCAGTTGCCTTGGGACTTCGCCTGGAACGGCGCAGATGCGGAGGCAACAGCAAGGCTCCGGCAACGACACGTACACGCATGCAACTGCCACGGCAACGAGAGCGCGCGCGAAAACAAAGCTCGGGAGCGCGGCCGTTTATCCGCTGGGCAAGGCGACGCACTGCTGGCACGTGCGCACGGGGTGGCACAGCAACTCACGGGCACAGGTGACAGAAACGGTGGCCGGCGGCGAGCAAGCACGGCGAGAACACAGCGCGGCAACGGTGGCTCGAGCACTGGTCGTGGCAACGACCAGGGGCTGGTCGAAAGGACCTGAAAATAATGTTTGGGCCGGTTTGTAAATTCTGAAACTTGTTCCAGGGGCTGTTCCGTGAGGAAAGTTTGAATAGGATATGGACTTGATTGCAAATCTGGAGATCTAAGAGTTCGATCTGAAATCTGATTTCGCAGCTAAGATGCAAAAGATTAGTAGAACTTATCTGTCCAAAGTTTGGTAAGATCAGGTAAGATCTGAAGGGTTTCGACAAAATTGAGGAAAACAGTTTAGGGTAAAATAGGGTAATTAGGGTTTTAAAAATGGCAGGGCTTGAAACTCAGCTTTAGGGCGAGATTTTGGAGATGGTCCCGAAGGGAAAAATGTTCTGAACAGCATTTAGAAGGGAATGGCTGAAGCAGATTAGGTTTTGGGGTCCGGATGTGGATTTTGGCTATTTTAGGGTTTAGCAAAAACAGGGGTGTTACAGTACGCGGCCTACGTTGGGCTGTTGGAGGGAAGAAAGGGTGAAGATAACCGTGCAGAGCTGGAAGGATGTGACGGCGGACGAGAGGGATAGGTTGTGGGCGGAAGTGAAGGTTAAATTAACTGAAATCGCTGAACTCTTTCGTAATCACGTTCTCTTGGCTTATACTAAAGTTTAACTAACTCGTGATTAATTGTATGCATTTTTTTAAAACAGGCTAAGTGGAACATCCTCGACGATACACCTAGGACGGCCTGCATGAAGGACATGAACGGAACATGGAAAAGCTTTAAGAGCTGGCTCGTCAGTAACTTCCTCGCTGCGGGGAAATCTCCTTGCGAGAAGTACCCCTTCATATCGGAGGAGGTATGGGAGGAATTCACCAAGCAGAAGGGGACTGAGGAGTTCAAGGCCCTTAGCGAGAAGAATAGGGTGATCCAGAAGAGGAACGACCACCCGCATCAGCTTGGATCCCGGGGCTATGCGGGGAAGGAGGAGCAGTGGAAGAAGGAAGACGAGCAAAATCCTGTCATCGACACCCCTGAGTTGCCGCTCTCCGAGATCCGGGATAAGTGGTGCAACCGATGGTGGAGGGGGAGGGGGTCCGTGTCATCCATGGGGTCTGTGCAGTTCGCAACCCCTGGGGACGTCGACGTTGTGAGGCGAATGGTAAGTTGGCTAACCTCGTAAACTATGTGCGCACAAGTGTATATAAGGCAATTTGTCTCACAAGGTACCTTTAAATGTAACAAATCTCTTTTGAGAAGGAGGCAGTGGAGGGATTGTTTACCCCACAGAGGTAGAACGACGTCCTCACCCGGGCTCTAGGAAATAAGGAGCATCTCGAGCGGACACGGGCCGTGGGAGCCATTGTGTCGTGGAAGGCCGGTTTCGCAGATCCGGCTCCAGCGAGGAAGAAGGCCCGCACCTGGAAGGAAAAGGAAGCGGAGCTCTCCGATAAGATACGGGCTGAGGTACGGGCGGAGATACGGGCTGAGGTGCAGTCTGAGGTGCAGTCTGAGGTCGCACAAATGAGGCAAGAGTTTGCACGGTTGAGAGATGCATTGCTGACCAAGAGTGCCGATGGGGAACCCCAGGGCGACGGTACCCCGCGGGGTCGGATAAGCAGTTGCGTTTCGAAGGTCCTCGCGGATCTAGTGGATGTACTTGAGGTACTGCAAGCCTTCATCTGTGCACATAAGTTGATGCCACTCCCATTCTGTTAGAGTTGTTTCGCTAACCTATTTTAATTTTTACAAATTTGCAGAAGCCTGAGGGTTGCATCCTACTGAATCACCTAGGCGACAGGCAGGAAGTGGTTGGACACGACTTCGTATATCCGTCTGGGCCTGATGTCCGGGTGCATTGTGTACCTCTGCGGTTGGGGTTTGCAAAGGTACAGGTGGACATGGCCATGCCAAGCTACAACAATGCTCCGTTGGCAGTCCCAACAGAGGAACTGCAGACACTTGCTGAGGCAGTGGGCTCCTACGTACAGTGGCCCAAGAAGTGTCTTCTAATACAACCGGTAAATCCTACACATTTTACATTACATCCTACTCAGTACACTCAACTTGCATAATCTAACATACGTGCTCATTAATTGAAGTGACCTGCCGTTGGGCTACCATGGGACTGCGCCCCCAGCTCGGGGCATGAGGCCCGATCTCGTGCGACCCTGGACACATCAAAGACGGCCTCGACCCCACCCAGCGCATCCACGCCTTCACCTCGGAAGAAAGCCGCCATCACCTCGCCCTTGCCTTTGAAGGTACGCGCTCAATCCCTGGCAAAAGGCAAGGGCAAAGGCAAGGGAAAAGGGCGACAGGGACAGCCGGAGAGGTTCAGGAACGGGTTCCCACTCATGTCGGAGGCAGCTTTGCGCAAATTGGATCGATCAACCAGAGACCTCCACGAGTGGTACCTACACCGAGCTCGGCGCAATCTGAACTTCTTAGTTCCCTATAGGCCTGGGCAGTTCCACCGTGAGCCCGGGAGTATATCCGTGGCACACGAGGATCTGTTCGACCTCTACAACTGGCGGGAGCTCGATATGTCCATCATACGGACTGGTGTGCTGTGAGTTTGCTGATGCTATGTATTGCTGTTTTCTAACTCTGTTTGCTAACTCTGCATTGTTGTAGTTCATTTGAAATGTAGTAACTTTCTGTGCAATACTAATGTCGTCCTTTGCATGCAGGTGCATGTACAGGCTAGCATCGGAGGCTGCGTGTGACAAGGTGGGTTTCCTCGACCCAGAGAAAATAAGCCTCACGATGCTAGAGCACGACGCCGCGCACGCTGAGCAGTACATATCCAAGGCGTTGATGGCGCAGCAGGACAGGGAGTTCATTCTGGTGCCGTACACCAAAGGTTAGTGCATTTTGTACTAATTTAACTCGATCTTGTATGTTACACCTGAGATATACTTTGAGCTAGCGGTCCTCTTTTACGTACAATGCAGGGGCCACTGGATCCTCATCGTGATCTGTCCGCCGAGGAACGAGGTGTACTACCTGGATTCGATGCGTGACAGATTATCGATCGAATATGTGGTCAAGGGGAATATGGAGGTGTAAGTAACTTATATGTTTGATTTAAATTTTCACCTCACTAACTAATGATAATACATTAACCGGAAATACTAACTGAAATGCAGGGCTTTTGATAAATATGTGTCCGCTGGAGGGAGGCATGCCGCACCGCAGGGCTCCCTACTAGCTTGGAAAGAATATGAGGTACTCACGAGACTTTTTGTTTATGCTTAATTAGTTTATGGAAACGATAGCTAACATGTCTTCGCATATGCAATTATCTCAGTGCCATCAGCAGCCGCAATCGTGGGAATGCGGGGTTTTATGTGTTCCGCTACATGTACGACCTAGTGCAGACAAACTTTGCCCAATTCCCCCAGGTAAGCATCGATAGCTAACTCAAATTTGAAAATTGGGTGTCACGTTCTAAATTAGGAAGTTAGTTACTCAGTATTCACACATGTTTGCAGATCGCCATGTTGAAAGACCAATACGAAAATACAAAGATTAGAGATCTTCGACAAATCTGGGCTCAATATGTCATGGAGGAAGTTGCGCCCAACCATCCGCCATGACAATTTTCTCTTTTTTGTGTACTCTGTGCATAGACTGTTTATATACATGTGAATAAATATATATGTGAATAAATGTCCACATTGGATTGCAATTTGTATTTGTCCATATATATGTGAATAACTGTCTAATGTGTCAATCTGTTCTGTGAATTTACCCTTCTTTGCAACTGTACTGTATTGTGTATCCAATCTATACTGTATTGCATCTGTACTGTATATGTGAATGTACTGTATTGTGAATGTAAATAACATACTGTATATGTGAATGTTCTATCGGTAAATTCATTCACACCCGAGAGACCACTACCACTTTTTCTATCGGTAAACTATAAATTAACCGTCAGAAAAGTGTGACTTTCCTGCTGGTGAACCCATCCACAACCGAAAGACTACTGTAGTTTTTTCTATTGGTAAACTTGAAATTAACCGTTAGAAGAGTGTGATTTTTCCTGCCGGTGAACTCATACACAACCGAGAGAGTACTAAACTTTTTTCTATCGGTAATCTCATTTCCAACCGAGAGAGTACAAAGCTTTTTTCTGTCGGTAAATGTGTAATTAACCGTTAGAATAGTGGTATTTTTCCCACCACCAATCGTCAGACTACGATGGGTTTTCTATCGGTACACTCCTAAGGTGCCGATAGAATAGTAATATTTTTTTCTGTCGGTAATCTTGTAATTAACCGTTAGAATAGTGGTACTTTCCCACCGCTAAACGTCAGACTACGACAGATTTTCTATCGGTACACTCTTAATATGCCGATAGAATTGTGAAGTTCTTCTGTCGGTTATTTACTGATAGAAAATGTTCTGTCTTGTTCTATCGTGTCTATCTCTATCGGTACGAAAACCGATAGTAGAAGGGTAGTTTTTACAGATAGAAGAAAGCTTTTCTGTACTAGTGTTATTTACAAGGGGTCTGACCTCCTCCATGACGGCCTCTAATTGTTCCTCACTCTCGACCTCAACCGGTCCCACCAATGGATTCAGATCTGCATCTGGGCCATGGTGAAGTCAAAACCGGCTGAGAATGGCGGAAGCGGCTGACCGAACCCTGGTTCTGATCGCCTCTTCTCGTTGCCGTGTATCTTCAGGAAGATACTCGAGAAGTGACTCCGCCTGGGCAATGACTAGCGTAGACTAGTCATTTTGGCTGATGTTATCTTTTGTGGTTTCGACCACATCAGCCCTCAGGAGATGAGCCACCGTCTTCAGCTTTTCGAAGATCGACCGGCTCAGCTCTTTGTTCGCCTTCTCGAAGGTTTGAATAGAGCCCTGGAGGATCACCTTGTCCAGACTGAGTTGTCTTATTTGACTTGCTTGCGCTGCAGTAAGAGAAAGGGTTACTCACATGTTATGAAGTTAAGTCTTCCTAATCAGGAATCGACTTACCAGAGAGTTGTGATCGCAGCTTGTTGATCTCGATCCCTTGGTTTGAAGCCACAGAGATCGAATGAAGCTTGACCGTGGCCACTTCTTTCTTCAGAAACGCCACCTCTCTGTGACAGAACAAAAGGAGTGGTCATAACCAATTTGTATCTATACAAGTTGAAGAGTAATGATCCTTACCTGCACAAGTTGTCTCGCTCTTTTTGTATGGCCTCAACGCTCGCTATCATAGCATACGACCTGGCCGTCATCTGGGATAGTTCCTGCGATGCAAAAAGAAATTAAAGGTGTCCTATGTACAATCCAGGCACCAAAAAAGAAGTTCATCATACCTTTGTGAATTCCCGGAAAGAAACATCTTCCAGGATGACAGGAGGTCTCGTTGAAGGCCCTGTTGCGGCCACGACGGAGGCAGCTGGTAGAAGTGCCTGCTGGGCACTACCCCCAGTCGCTGTTGCTTGCGACTGGGTCTCCACGCCTGCTTCTCCCCTGACGGCCCGGACTACTTCCTGGACAAAGGGGGCGGAGCGCTCCTCACTGGAGGCTCCGGCGCTAGCAGCGACTTCAACCCTCCCCGGAGCGGTTGAAGGGCTTGGTGCTGCTTCTTTTCGCCTGCCAAGGAAAAATGGACCAACAGTCACAATTCGTGATCATCACAACTTATTTTAATACAACCAAGATAGGGTTCTTACCTTATCTGAAATCCCATCAGCTTTTGGGATTTCAGGGAAGGCTCTCCTCGAGAAAGGGGACAGTCGTTGTCTATCCTAGTCTTCCTCTTGGTGAACAAGGCCTTTTCCCCCTAGGTGTGTTCCTTTGTAAGCACATTTCTAAGGGAAGGTAAAGACAAATGGTAAGAGTTCTTACTGGGCAACCTGTCCGGTTGGCGGGGTTGCGTCCGAAGGCCTGGATGGCTCCTGAACTTCTAGGGCCGGCACCTCGTCCGCAACTCCCACGGGGCCTTGTTCGGTTACCTCCACTCCTGTCCGCGGGAGTGGAGGATTTTCCTCCCTAGGACTCACAGGAGTCGCAGGGGGAAGCTCTTCTCCCTGGATAAGCATTAACTCAGTGAACAAGTATATAGAGGGAATTGAAGAAAACAAGACCGTGAAATAATCTTACCATGGTCACCCCTTCGACCAGGGAGGTAGAGGCAACTGACCCTGAAGCCTCGGGGGCTTCAGGAGCAGGGGTGTTACCCGCGACCACGGGACTTGCGGTGGCCGCGGAGTCTTCTACAGTTGCTTCTGTGGTAGCAGTTATTGCTACGGGACAAGTTGGAGTGTCACCGGATGGAGAGCCCGCAATTTTCCTCCTCCGGCGGATTAAGGGGATGTCGTTTTCCTCCTCTTCTTCTCTCCTCTCCCCCTGTACGACAAAGAAGTGATTCCAGTCTGCACCTGGAAAAACGGAAAGAACGTGATATCTTACTGCAGTCTTCCTTGCGGTAGGAGGGACGCTCCGTGAAGACCCCTCTCCAAGATTTGGCCTGGCTTTCTTGGGGGCGGGATTCCTCGTCCTGGGTTTCGAGGAAACCTTCTTCACGTGCTTCATCGTCAGCTTCCCCAGGGAACCGACGTTCTTGCTTGGGAACGTCGCCTCGGCGAACCGCCCTAGGAGCTATTTTCATTCCGGTAAAATTGTCAGTGCTGGACATATATAAGACCTGCAACACAGAAGCCAAGTGAAAGATAACATACCTTTCAGCGCTCCTGTCTAAGGTCGTCGCTGGTGTGAACTAAGCTCTGCGGGCGAGGCGATCCCTTGGGCCCTTCTACCTCGGCGTTATAAGCCCTAAGGAGGTAGTTAGTCCACCTCTCGATCTCGAATGAGGGCAGGACTGTTCCAGAATGCAAGTTAACTGATGCATTTCAAAAATAAAAGATCTCAATGCCAGAGATGGGTACCTTCATTGTAGTCCAAGGTGCTGTCCGCCATGGACTTGATCTCCCAAGCCGGATGAGCCCTTTCACGCAGGGGGCTCACCCGGTTCTTCACAAAGTCTCGGATGACATCGCGTGCTGTCAACCCCTGTCCGACTAAGTGAAGGATCACCTCGGAGTGCTTCATGAACTCCGGGTTCATCTCCGGCCGCGAGTTCTCGAACCACAGCCCGCTCTCGGTTGGCGGGGTGCAGTAGAACCATTTCTGGTGCCACCCGTGCACTGAGTCACGCAGGGGTGGGAAGGGATAGTCTTTCTTCTCCCTTATCCGAAAGTATATGCATCTGGCGGCGTTAGCACTCTTTGACCACGCCGAGAAGTAGAAGCGTCGGAAGAGTTCCACATTGGGATACACTCCGACATACGCCTCACACAGATGTTGGAATACTGCGAGGATTAGGACTGCATTTGAGTGGAGGTTGATCAGCTCCAACCCATAATGCTCAAGAACGTCCTTCAGGAATCGACTCTCTGGGAATCGGAACCCGCACCGCAGATACTCCTCAAAAACCACCAGCTCGCCCTCTTGGACGACTGGGGTTTCTCGGTCCTTCTCCGTGGGCCGCCAATTGATTAGCAGCCGCGGAGGAAGGATCTCCTCCTTCTCCAACGCCAACAGACTCTCCTTTGAGTGGTGGATCGATCGGCTCCAAGACGCCATTTTTGGTGAGGAATTGGGGGAAAAGTTGGCGGCTTTGGGAAGATGGAGGCTGAGAGGAACGAGGGTTTTGTGCGGCGGAAATGGCAAGGGTTTTGGTTGTGTGGCTTCCTCTAGAAGCTACCTGCTCCTTTTATAGACTACAGGAGGCGCACTTCTGTGAGTAACGTTCCACTGAATATTTTATTCATTTCCCATAATGGATACTGTCTCTGGCGAACCCGTTAAAGTGTTCCAGGCATCGGATCTGAAACAAAAAGACTTCTTTGTTTCAGAGTCCGAAAGTACAAAAGCCTGAAAAGTTTTTCAGGGGCTTCCAGAGGACGTTTTCCTTCATGTGCCTTGTATATTTTTATGAAAAAATCCTATGGCCCAATTTTTGGACGTATGGATATATTCTGATCGGGTTGTGGTATGATCGAAACCATGCTTTCGATTAAGCTCCGATTCTAATCAAAGTAACGGTCTGACCGAGCCTCAGTTCTGGTCGCAGTAAGCTTCGGTTCTAACCGTGGCTTTGAGTCTGATCGCGGTATCAGTGCTGGTCGCAGTACTACTATAAAAACGTGGTTCTGACCGCAGAACTGAAGTTCGCCTGTGTATGAGTGGTTACAAAGACATTCCTTGTGGCCATATTTTCGCACAGAAGAACTAAAGAACATTTATGTGAGGAAAAAGAAAAATTTTATTTCTTACATTCTTTGCATACAAAAGGGATACCAGCGACCAGAGCGTCGACCTGATCCGAAAGAAGTTTGCAAAGTTCTCCTAGGGACATATTGCTGTTAGTAGGATCTACACTGACAACCCCTAGAGAACTAGCAACTAATCTAAGCCTATCTACATCGTCCCTAACAAGAGACGCACTACTGTTCCAAATCAAATTAGAGAGTTCCCGCTGTTGCTGAGCGTGGTCCCTCTCTCGACAGAACTGATGCGCCTCTTCACGGGATTGTTCAAAACATTCTGCCAGATGCAGAATCACCGAAGACATCTCTTCGGTCTTCTCTAGGGCCTTCTTCTCCTCTGGAAGAATCTGCCCGAGGAGAAGAGGCAGAATCGTAGTAGGCTGATCACTAGGGCCTCTAATCTCTTACATTTGCAAAAGTTAGTTGTGCTAACTATAACTATCAGCAAAAGGAGATGAGGATCATTAACTGTCCCTGCTCGTGATAGGTTGATATAGCCATCCTGGAAAGTAGATCATCTGATAAAAGCGGATGATCACCAGATAGTGGAAGTGCAACCTTCCCACCAGGAGATTGCTTCCCCAACACAAGTTGAAGATCTTCTGGTCGAGTAGTCACCGCTTGCTGACCAGAAAATCGATCACCCAAACAAAAGCAGGGAGTGTTGGAGTAAAGAACAGAAGGAAGAAAGAACGATGGTACTGTTGGGGGAAATCTCCGCGAGACTGTCCAGGTAAGTTGCGTCACGTGCGCCTGGGGACGTGGCCTCCGGTGCCTGCCCAGGGCGCCGCCTTTTGGCTCCTGGGACCTGGCCTCCGGTGCCGGTCCCGGGCGCCGCCATTTGCCCGGGGACGTGGCCTCCGGTGCCTGCCCCGGGCGCCGCCTTTTGGCTCCCGGGACCTGGCCTCCGGTGCCGGTCCTGGGCGCCGCCTTTTGGCTCCCGGGACCTGGCCTCCGGTGCCGATCCCGGGCGCCGCCATGCGCCCGGGGACGTGGCCTCTGGTGCCTACCCCGGGCGCCGCCTTTTGGCTCCCGGGACCCGGCCTCCGGTGCCGGTCCCGGGCGCCGCCATGCGCCCGGGGACGTGGCGTCAGGGTGCCTGCCCCGGGCGCCGCCTTTTGGCTCCTGGGACCTGGCCACCGGTGCCGGCCCGGGCCCTGCCATTTGGCCGGGGACGTGGCCTCCGGTGCCTGCCCCGGGCGCCGCCTTTTGGCTCCCGGGACCCGGCCTCCGGTGCCGGTCCCGAGCGCCGCCTTTTGGCTCCCAGGACCTAGCCTCCGGTACCAGTCCAGGGCGACGCCTTTTTGCACCCGGGGACGTGGCCTCTGGTGCCTGCCCCGGGCGCCGCCTTTTGGCTCCCAGGACCCGGCCTCCAGAGCCGGTCCCGGGCACCGCCATGCGCCCGGGCGTGTGGCCTCGGGTGCCTGCCCCGGGTGCCGCCTTTTGGCTCCCGGGACCTGGCCTCCGGTGCCGGCCCGGGCGCCGCCATTTGCCCGGGGACATGGCCTCCGGTGCCTGCCCCGGGCGCCGCCTTTTGGCTCCCAGGACCCGGCCTCCGGTGCCGGTCCCGGGCGCTGCCATGCGCCCGGGGACGTGGCCTCTGGTGCCTGCCCCGGGCGCCGCCTTTTGGCTCCCGGGACCGGGCCTCCGGTGTCGGTCCTGGGCGCCGCCTTTTGGCTCCCGGGACCTGGCCTCCGGTGCCGGTCCCGGGCGCCGCCATTTGCCCGGGGTCGTGGCCTCCGGTGCCTGCCCCGGGCGCCGCCTTTTGGCTCCAGGGACCCGGCCTCCGGTGCCGGTTCCGGGAGCCGCCTTTGGCCCGGGGACCTGGCCTCCGGTGCATGTCCCGGGCCTCATCGCCCATCTAAAGGTAAAGTCTCTGGTTGTTAATCACGTGCAGGTCACGCGAGGAGCGCCTCGGGAATCAGCGACCACCTGTCGAGCATCCAAGGCGCTTGACCGGGAGAAGGACGTTGCAACCCCTCGATCCGACTGTAGCGTCCGGGGTAGTTTAGTCTTTTTTGCTTCTTTTTGGGGCTATAAATAGCCCTTGTACCCTCAGTTGTAAGAACAAGTGATTCATTATTGGAATAGCTAAAACTCACTGGTGTGCTCCGGAAGCCTCTCCCCTGAGGGAGCCTCCCCAGCTGACTCCGATCGGGAGCACGCCGACAGGACTAGGGCCCCCACCGGGACCCGAACTTGTATAAATCCTCGTGTCAATTCTTGTATTTGTCCGGCGGGGGCGGACCGGTCACCCGGTCAGCCCGCGTCGCGTTTTCTTCGCTAGGATCGTTCACAAAACCTGCCGGGGTATTCGTAATACCACGACAGTTGGTGCCGTCCATGGGGACTCGTGACAAGATGCCATGGCTCCCCCGAAAACAAGGGCTCGCACCCTTCCCGGTGGCGCCGGTCTCGGAGACCCGGCGCCGCCTGTTCGGGACACGGCCGTCCCGGCGCTTTCCGCCCGGAGGCGGCCAGGCCCAGGTACCGCCTCCCGCCTTCTCGCTTAACTTAGGTGCTTCTACCTCCAGGTCGCTCCCGGCGACCGCGAGGACCTCGGCTGGGACCAGTCTCCCCCCGATGGCTCCCCCGGCTCCCCGGGATGCCCTGCTTGAGGCTTTAGTGGAGGGCCAGCTCCGCGCCCAGCACTCTATGGATGAGCTACTCAGCGTGTTGGCGCGGCCTCCAGCCCCCACATTTGCGACACACCCATACCCGGGGACTATGCCCCCTTTTATGGGTCACCCGGCGGCCCCTCCGGTCTCCGGAGGTTTGGCCGCCCCGTATGACCCCGCCGGGGGGTTCCCTCCCCTTGCGGGCTATACGTCCGGACCCTTCTCGGCACCCGGGCCCATCCCGGTGCCGGGGGGCTACTTCCTGCCAGGGCCCTTCGTGGCGCCTAGGGGATACCTCGTTCCCGGGGCTGGCGGCCCATTACGTGCTGGGGGTTTTTCCTACGACGGGAGCCAGTCCCGCCCCGTGCGTCCCGTTTATCGCACCGGGGGCGGTCGACAGAGCAGCTCTCGTGCCTCAGTGGACCTCCCCCCCGCATCGGCTCCCCGGCTCCGGACGCCGCCCCGGGGGCTCCCCCGACGCTGGTTCCGGATATTACAGGGTCTTCCCCCTTTTCGGTTCCGGTCGTTGCCTCGGGGGCTCCCTCCACTTCGGTTCCAAACGTCGCCGTGGGCGCCCCCTCCCCGGTTCCGGATAATACAGGGGCTTCCCCCTTTCCGGTCCCGAGGGTGTTTGCAGGGGGCTCCCCCCAGCCGGCCCCGGAAGCCTCTGGGCCAGCAGCTACAGTGCATAAGCTCCCTCCCTCAGCGGAACAGGTCCGTTTCTCCCGGGGGGAGATCGAGCGAATGCATTCACCTGAGCGCAGGGAAGAACTTCCCCCTGGCCGCGGGCGTGGGGAGCCTCGCTCTCGCACCGGTCGGGGGAAGAGACCCGCTGAAGAGCCAGCCTCTCCGGATGAGAGCCCGGACGTCCGGGAACTCAGCCCCGGTCCAGAAGAAAAGCGTCACCACCGCCACTCCGGCGGACCTCTCGGACCGCTCCCAGACTCCGATAACGAGGGTGTGTCCCCCGTCAAAGAAGACAGCGACCGGGACTCTCCCCGGGAAGTGCAGGGGGCTAACCAGCCCCTATGCCGAAGACTTCGCAGCATCCGGTGGCCGCG